>OU427026.1:6992977-8248440 GCA_911387925.2 Bombus hypnorum | reverse complement strand
TATATAAGGTAATACGTTATAACGTGTTACCATATAACGTATTACGTTATATCGTTATACCATATAACGTTATGTCATATGACGTAATACGTTATAACGTTATACCATATAACGTTATGTTATATATCGTAATAGGTTATAACGTTACTCCATATAACGTATTACGTTATAACGTTATGTTATATAACGTAATACGTTATAACGTTATGTTACATAACGTAATACGTTATAACGTGTTACCATATAACGTATTACGTTATAACCTTATACCATATAGCGTATTACGTTATAACGTTATGTTATATAACGCAATACGTTATAACGTTATGTTATATAACATAATACGTTATAACGTGTTACCATATAACGTATTACGTTATAACGTTATATTATATAACGTAATACGTTATAACGTTTTGTTATATAACGTAATACGTTATAACGTGATACCATATAACGTATTACGTTATAACTTTATACCATATAACGTATTACGTTATAACGTTATGTTATATAACGTAATACGTTATAACGTTATGTTATATAACGTAATACGTTATAACGTGTTACCATATAACGTACTACGTTATAGCTTTATACCATATAACGTACTACATTATAACGTTATGTTATAAAACGTAATACGTTATAACGTTATGTTATATAACGTAATACGTTCTAACGTGTTACCATATAACGTATTACGTTATAACTTTATACCATATAACGTATTACGTTATAACGTTATGTTATATAACGTAATACGTTATAACTTTATTTTATATAACGTAATACGTTATAACGTGTTACCATATAACGTATTACGTTATAACTTTATACCATATAACGTATTACGTTATAACGTTATGTTATATAACGTAATACGTTATAACGTGTTACCGTATAACGTATTATGTTATATCGTTATACCTTATGACGTTATGTTATATGACGTAATACGTTATAACGTGATACCATATAACGTTATGTTATATATCGTAATAGGTTATAACGTTACACCATATAACGTATTACGTTATAACGTTATGTTATACAACGTAATACGTTATAACGTTATGTCATATAACGTAATACGTTATAACGTGTTACCATATAACGTATTACGTTATAACTTTATACCATATAACGTATTACGTTATAACGTTATGTTATATAACGTAATACGTTATAACGTTATGTTATATAACGTAATACGTTATAACGTGTTACCATATAACGTATTACGTTATATCGTTATACCATATAACGTTATGTTATATGACGTAATACGTTGTAACGTTATACCATATAACGTTATGTTATACATAGTAATAGGTTATAACGTTACACCAAATAATGTATTACTTTATAACGTTATACCATATAACGTATTACGTTATAACGTTATGTTATATAACGTAATACGTTATAACGTTATGTTATAGAACGTAATACGTTATAACGTGTTACCATATAACGTATTACGTTATAACTTTATACCATATAACGTATTACGTTATAACGTTATGTTATATAACGTAATACGTTATAACGTGATACCATATAACGTTATGTTATATATCGTAATAGGTTATAACGTTACACCATATACCGTATTACGCTATAACGTTGTACCATATAACGTATTACGTTATAACGTTATGTTATATAACGTAATACGTTATAACGTGTAACTATATAACGTATTACGTTATATCGGTATACCATATAAGGTTATGTCATATGACGTAATACGTTATAACGTTATACCATATAACGTTATGTTATATATCGTAATAGGTTATAACGTTACACCATATAACGTATTACGTTATAACGTTATGTTATATAACGTAATACGTTATAACGTTATGTTACATAACGTAATACGTTATAACGTGTTACCATATAACGTATTACGTTATAACTTTATACCATATAGCGTATTACGTTATAACGTTATGTTATATAACGTAATACGTTATAACGTTATGTTATATAACGTAATTCGTTATAACGTGTTACCATATAACGTATTACGTTATAACGTTATATTATATAACGTAATACGTTATAACGTTATGTTATATAACGTAATACGATATAACGTGATACCATATAACGTATTACGTTATAACTTTATACCATATAACGTATTACGTTATAACGTTATGTTATATAACGTAATACGTTATAACGATATGTTATATAACGTAATACGTTATAACGTGTTACCATATAACGTATTACGTTATAGCTTTATACCATATAACGTATTACGTTATAACGTTATGTTATATAACGTAATACGTTATAACGTTATGTTATATAACGTAATACGTTATAACGTGTTACCATATAACGTATTACGTTATAACTTTATACCATATAACGTATTACGTTATAACGTTATGTTATATAACGTAATACGTTATAACGTGTTACCGTATAACGTATTACGTTATATCGTTATACCATATAACGTTATGTTATATGACGTAATACGTTATAAAGTGATACCATATAAAGTTATGTTATATATCGTAATAGGTTATAACGTTACACCATATAACGTATTACGTTATAACGTTATGTTATATAACGTAATACGTTATAACGTTATGTTACATAACGTAATACGTTATAACGTGTTACCATATAACGTATTACGTTATAACTTTATACCATATAGCGTATTACGTTATAACGTTATGTTATATAACGTAATACGTTATAACGTTATGTTATATAACGTAATTCGTTATAACGTGTTACCATATAACGTATTACGTTATAACGTTATATTATATAACGTAATACGTTATAACGTTATGTTATATAACGTAATACGTTATAACGTGATACCATATAACGTATTACGTTATAACTTTATACCATATAACGTATTACGTTATAACGTTATGTTATATAACGTAATACGTTATAACGATATGTTATATAACGTAATACGTTATAACGTGTTACCATATAACGTATTACGTTATAGCTTTATACCATATAACGTATTACGTTATAACGTTATGTTATATAACGTAATACGTTATAACGTTATGTTATATAACGTAATACGTTATAACGTGTTACCATATAACGTATTACGTTATAACTTTATACCATATAACGTATTACGTTATAACGTTATGTTATATAACGTAATACGTTATAACGTGTTACCGTATAACGTATTACGTTATATCGTTATACCATATAACGTTATGTTATATGACGTAATACGTTATAAAGTGATACCATATAACGTTATGTTATATATCGTAATAGGTTATAACGTTACACCATATAACGTATTACGTTATAACGTTATACCATATAACGTATTACGTTATAACGTTATGTTATATAACGTAATACGTTATAACGTTATGTTATATAACGTAATACGTTATAACGTGTTACCATATAACGTATTACGTTATAACTTTATACCATATAACGTATTACGTTATAACGTGTTACCATATAACATATTACGTTATATCGTTATACCATATAACGTATTGCGTTATAACGTTATGTTATATAACGTAATACGTTATAACGTTATGTTACATAACGTAATACGTTATAACGTGTTACCATATAACGTATTACGTTATAACTTTATACCATATAGCGTATTACGTTATAACGTTATGTTATATAACGTAATACGTTATAACGTTATGTTATATAACGTAATACGTTATAACGTGTTACCATATAACGTATTACGTTATAACGTTATATTATATAACGTAATACGTTATAACGTTATGTTATATAACGTAATACGTTATAACGTGATACCATATAACGTATTACGTTATAACTTTATACCATATAACGTATTACGTTATAACGTTATGTTATATAACGTAATACGTTATAACGTTATGTTATATAACGTAATACGTTATAACGTGTTACCATATAACGTATTACGTTATAGCTTTATACCATATAACGTACTACGTTATAACGTTATGTTATATAACGTAATACGTTATAACGTTATGTTATATAACGTAATACGTTCTAACGTGTTACCATATAACGTATTACGTTATAACTTTATACCATATAACGTATTACGTTATAACGTTATGTTATATAACGTAATACGTTATAACGTTATGTTATATAACGTAATACGTTATAACGTGTTACCATATAACGTATTACGTTATAACTTTATACCATGTAACGTATTACGTTATAACGTTATGTTATATAACGTAATATGTTATAGCGTGTTACCATATAACGTATTACGTTATAACGTTATGTTATATAACGTTATGTTATATGACGTAATACGTTATAACGTGATACCATATAGCGTTATGTTATATATCGTAATAGGTTATAACGTTACACCATATAACGTATTACGTTATAACGTTATACCATATAACGTATTACGTTATAACGTTATGTTATATAACGTAATACGTTATAACGTTATGTTATATAACGTAATACGTTATAACGTTATACCATATAACGTATTACGTTATAACTTTATACCATATAACGTATTACGATATAACGTTATGTTATATAACGTAATACGTTATAACGTTATGTTATATAACGTAATACGTTATAACGTGTTACCATATAACGTATTACGTTATATCGTTATACCATATAACGTTATGTTATATGACGTAATACGTTATAACGTTATACCATATAACGTTATGTTATATATCGTAATAGGTTATAACGTTACACCAAATAATGTATTACGTTATAACGTTATACCATATAACGTATTACGTTATAACGTTATGTTATATAACGTAATACGTTATAACGTTATGTTATATAACGTAATACGTTATAACGTTATACCATATAACGTATTACGTTATAACTTTATACCATATAACGTATTACGATATAACGTTATGTTATATAACGTAATACGTTATAACGTTATGTTATATAACGTAATACGTTCTAACGTGTTACCATATAACGTATTACGTTATAACTTTATACCATATAACGTATTACGTTATAACGTTATGTTATATAACGTAATACGTTATAACGTGTTACCGTATAACGTATTACGTTATATCGTTATACCATATAACGTTATGTTATATGACGTAATACGTTATAAAGTGATACCATATAACGTTATGTTATATATCGTAATAGGTTATAACGTTACACCATATAACGTATTACGTTATAACGTTATACCATATAACGTATTACGTAATAGCGTTATGTTATATGACGTAATACGTTATAAAGTGATACCATATAACGTTATGTTATATATCGTAATAGGTTATAACGTTACACCATATAACGTATTACGTTATAACGTTATACCATATAACGTATTACGTTATAACGTTATGTTATATAACGTAATACGTTATAACGTTATGTTATATAACGTAATACGTTATAACGTGTTACCATATAACGTATTACGTTATAACTTTATACCATATAACGTATTACGTTATAACGTGTTACCATATAACATATTACGTTATATCGTTATACCATATAACGTATTACGTTATAACGTTATGTTATATAACGTAATACGTTATAACGTTATGTTACATAACGTAATACGTTATAACGTGTTACCATATAACGTATTACGTTATAACTTTATACCATATAGCGTATTACGTTATAACGTTATGTTATATAACGTAATACGTTATAACGTTATGTTATATAACGTAATACGTTATAACGTGTTACCATATAACGTATTACGTTATAACGTTATATTATATAACGTAATACGTTATAACGTTATGTTATATAACGTAATACGTTATAACGTGATACCATATAACGTATTACGTTATAACTTTATACCATATAACGTATTACGTTATAACGTTATGTTATATAACGTAATACGTTATAACGTTATGTTATATAACGTAATACGTTATAACGTGTTACCATATAACGTATTACGTTATAGCTTTATACCATATAACGTACTACGTTATAACGTTATGTTATATAACGTAATACGTTATAACGTTATGTTATATAACGTAATACGTTCTAACGTGTTACCATATAACGTATTACGTTATAACTTTATACCATATAACGTATTACGTTATAACGTTATGTTATATAACGTAATACGTTATAACGTTATGTTATATAACGTAATACGTTATAACGTGTTACCATATAACGTATTACGTTATAACTTTATACCATGTAACGTATTACGTTATAACGTTATGTTATATAACGTAATATGTTATAACGTGTTACCATATAACGTATTACGTTATAACGTTATGTTATATAACGTTATGTTATATGACGTAATACGTTATAACGTGATACCATATAACGTTATGTTATATATCGTAATAGGTTATTACGTTATAACGTTATACCATATAACGTATTACGTTATAACGTTATGTTATATAACGTAATACGTTATAACGTTATGTTATATAACGTAATACGTTATAACGTTATACCATATAACGTATTACGTTATAACTTTATACCATATAACGTATTACGTTATAACGTTATGTTATATAACGTAATACGTTATAACGTTATGTTATATAACGTAATACGTTCTAACGTGTTACCATATAACGTATTACGTTATAACTTTATACCATATAACGTATTACGTTATAACGTTATGTTATATAACGTAATACGTTATAACGTGTTACCGTATAACGTATTACGTTATATCGTTATACCATATAACGTTATGTTATATGACGTAATACGTTATAAAGTGATACCATATAACGTTATGTTATATATCGTAATAGGTTATAACGTTACACCATATAACGTATTACGTTATAACGTTATACCATATAACGTATTACGTAATAGCGTTATGTTATATAACGTAATACGTTATAACGTTATGTTATATAACGTAATACGTTATAGCGTGTTACCATATAACGTATTACGTTATAGCTTTATACCATATAACGTACTACATTATAACGTTATGTTATATAACGTAATACGTTATAACGTTATGTTATATAACGTAATACGTTCTAACGTGTTACCATATAACGTATTACGTTATAACTTTATACCATATAACGTATTACGTTATAACGTTATGTTATATAACGTAATACGTTATAACGTGTTACCGTATAACGTATTACGTTATATCGTTATACCATATAACGTTATGTTATATGACGTAATACGTTATAAAGTGATACCATATAACGTTATGTTATATATCGTAATAGGTTATAACGTTACACCATATAACGTATTACGTTATAACGTTATACCATATAACGTATTACGTAATAGCGTTATGTTATATAACGTAAATGGAAACTAGCACAGATCATAATGTTACCTAAACCAGGCAAAGACCCACACCAAACAGTATCGTACAGACCAATATCACTACTTCCAGTATTCTCCAAAATACTGGAAAAAATAATTTACGCCCGCCTAAAACCAATAATAGAGAAGGAAAAACTAATACCAGATCACCAATTTGGATTCAGGAACAAACACTCCACGATAGAGCAAATGCACAGACTCACAAACGAAATAATACTAGCAATAGAAAACAAACAATACTGCACAGCCCTCTTTATGGACATCGAGAAAGCATTCGACAAAATAAACCACGATAGTCTACTTCAATCAATCAGAAAACAATTCCCGGAGCAGATATACCATTTAACTAAATCCTACTTAAGCAACAGAACCTTTACAGTAAAAATTAAAGATACATACTCTCAAGTTAAAGACATCAAGGCAGGGGTTCCGCAAGGAAGCGTCTTGGGACCAATTCTCTACACACTATACACGGCCAACATACCAACAACCACCAACAGCAAAATACTGACATTTGCGGATGACACTGTGGTACTAGTCAGGCACACTAACCCAGCAACAGCAGTCGCATTGCTACAAGAGCATATTGCAAAAATAGAAAAGTGGCTTCAAGTTAAACAAATTAAAGCAAACCCTGATAAATGCAACCACATTACATTCACACTGCGAAAACAGTTACCACCAAACATTACACTCAACGGCACACACATAATACAAACAAGGCAAGTCAAATACCTAGGACTACACTTTGATACAAGATTCACATGGAAACAGCATATCAAATCAATAATAAGCAAAATACAGATAGCAAGGAGACAGATGTACTGGTTAACAAGTCGAAAATCCAAACTAAGCATAGAAAACAAATTAAAAATCTACAAAACCATCATAAAACCAATCTGGACGTACGGAATACCACTATGGGGAACAGCAGCAATGAGCCATATAACCAAACTAGAGACAATGCAATCTAAAATACTTAGAACAATAGTAAACGCCCCATGGTACGTTAGAAACGAGGACATACGAAAAGACCTTGGAATACCAACGGTCAAGGAAGAGATTAGCAGATTCGCAAGAAGGTACAGAGAAAGATTAGCAACGCACCCGAACCGGCTGGCAGCGGAAACGATCACCACATTCATCGAAAGGAGATTAAAAAGGAAACATCCAGTAGATCTCATAAAGGATACACCCTAACAAGCACGAAGATGGAACCCCATTGGGGGTAGCCACCCACATGTTATATTAGTAAACAGCTATAACATTTTACCAAATGTCCTACTGGACAAATTGTAAAATTTAAAGCAAATAAATAAAAAAAAAAAAAAAAAAAAAAAAAAATATAACGTAATACGTTATAACGTTATGTTATATAACGTAATACGTTATAGCGTGTTACCATATAACGTATTACGTTATATCTTTATACCATATAGCGTATTACGTTATAACGTTATGTTATATAACGTAATACGTTATAACGTTATGTTATATAACGTAATACGTTATAACGTTATGTTATATAACGTAATACGTTATAACGTTATGTTATATAACGTAATACGTTATAACGTTATGTTATATAACGTAATACGTTATAACGTGTTACCATATAACGTATTACGTTATAACGTTATGTTATATAACGTAATACGTTATAACGTTATGTTATATAACGTAATACGTTATAACGTGTTACCATATAACGTATTACGTTATATCGTTATACCATATAACGTTATGTCATATGACGTAATACGTTATAACGTGATACCATATAACGTTATGTTATATATCGTAATAGGTTATAACGTTACACCATATAACGTATTACGTTATAACGTTATACCATATAACGTATTACGTTATAGCGTTATGTTATATAACGTAATACGTTATAACGTTATGTTATATAACGTAATACGTTATAACGTGTTACCATATAACGTATTACGTTATAACTTTATACCATATAGCGTATTACGTTATAACGTTATGTTATATAACGTAATACGTTATAACGTTATGTTATATAACGTAATACGTTATAACGTTATGTTATATAACGTAATACGTTATAACGTGTTACCATATAACGTATTACGTTATAACGTTATATTATATAACGTAATACGTTATAACGTTATGTTATATAACGTAATACGTTATAACGTGATACCATATAACGTATTACGTTATATCGTTATACCATATAACGTTATGTCATATGACGTATTACGTTATATCGTTATACCATTAAACGTTATGTTATATATCGTAATAGGTTATAACGTTACACCACATAACGTATTACGTTATAACGTGGTACCATATAACGTATTTCGTTATATCGTTATACCATATAACGTATTAGGTTATAACGTTATGTTATATAACGTAATACGTTATAACGTTATGTTATATAACGTAATACGTTATAACGTGTTACCATATAACGTATTACGTTATATCGTTATACCATTAAACGTTATGTTATATATCGTAATAGGTTATAACGTGTTACCATTTAACGTAATACGTTATAACGTGTTACCATATAACGTATTACGTTATATCGTTATACCATATAACGTTATGTTATATGACGTAATACGTTATAACGTTATACCATATAACGTTATGTTATATATCGTAATAGGTTATAACGTTACACCATATAACGTATTTCGTTATAACGTTATACCATATAACGTATTACGTTATAACGTTATGTTATATAACGTAATACGTTATAACGTTATGTTATATAACGTAATACGTTATAACGTGTTACCATATAACGTATTACGTTATATAGTTATACCATATAACGTTATGTTATATGACGTAATACGTTATATCGTGTTACCAGATAACGTATTACGTTATAGCGTTATACCTTATAACGTTATGTTATATATATCATAATAGGTTATAACGTTACACCATATAACGTATTACGTTATAACGTTATGTTATATAACGTAATACCTTATAACGTTATGTTATATAACGTAATACGTTATAACGTGTTACCATATAACGCATTACGTTATAGCTTTATACCATATAACGTACTACATTATAACGTTATGTTATATAACGTAATACGTTATAACGTTATGTTATATAACGTAATACGTTCTAACGTGTTACCATATAACGTATTACGTTATAACTTTATACCATATAACGTATTACGTTATAAAGTTATGTTACATAACGTAATACGTTATAACGTTATGTTATATAACGTAATACGTTATAACGTGTTACCATATAACGTATTACGTTATAACTTTATACCATATAACGTATTACGTTATAACGTTATGTTATATAACGTAATACGTTATAACGTTATGTTTTATAACGTAATACGTTATAACGTGTTACCATATAACGTATTACGTTATATCGTTATACCATATAACGTTATGTTATATGACGTAATACGTTATAACGTTATACCATATAACGTTATGTTATATATCGTAATAGGTTATAACGTTACACCAAATAATGTATTACGTTATAACGTTATACCATATAACGTATTAAGTTATAACGTTATGTTATATAACGTAATACGTTATAACGTTATGTTATATAACGTAATACGTTATAACGTGTTACCATATAACGTATTACGTTATAACTTTATACCATATAACGTATTACGTTATAACGTTATGTTATATAACGTTATGTTATATGACGTAATACGTTATAACGTGATACCATATAACGTTATGTTATATATCGTAATAGGTTATAACGTTACACCATATAACGTATTACGTTATAACGTTATACCATATAACGTATTACGTTATAACGTTATGTTATATAACGTAATACGTTATAACGTTATACCATATAACGTATTACGTTATAACTTTATACCATATAACGTATTACGATATAACGTTATGTTATATAACGTAATACGTTATAACGTTATGTTATATAACGTAATGCGTTATAACATGTTACCATATAACGTATTACGTTATATCGTTATACCATATAACGTTATGTTATATGACGTAATACGTTATAACGTTATACCATATAACGTTATGTTATATATCGTAATAGGTTATAACGTTACACCAAATAATGTATTACGTTATAACGTTATACCATATAACGTATTACGTTATAACGTTATGTTATATAACGTAATACGTTATAACGTTATGTTATATAACGTAATACGTTATAACGTGTTACCATATAACGTATTACGTTATAGCTTTATACCATATAACGTACTACATTATAACGTTATGTTATATAACGTAATACGTTATAACGTTATGTTATATAACGTAATACGTTATAACGTGTTACCGTATAACGTATTACGTTATATCGTTATACCATATAACGTTATGTTATATGACGTAATACGTTATAAAGTGATACCATATAACGTTATGTTATATATCGTAATAGGTTATAACGTTACACCATATAACGTATTACGTTATAACGTTATACCATATAACGTATTACGTTATAACGTTATGTTATATAACGTAATACGTTATAACGTTATGTTTTATAACGTAATACGTTATAACGTGTTACCATATAACGTATTACGTTATATCGTTATACCATATAACGTTATGTTATATGACGTAATACGTTATAACGTTATACCATATAACGTTATGTTATATATCGTAATAGGTTATAACGTTACACCAAATAATGTATTACGTTATAACGTTATACCATATAACGTATTACGTTATAACGTTATGTTATATAACGTAATACGTTATAACGTTATGTTATATAACGTAATACGTTATAACGTGTTACCATATAACGTATTACGTTATAACTTTATACCATATAACGTATTACGTTATAACGTTATGTTATATAACGTTATGTTATATGACGTAATACGTTATAACGTGATACCATATAACGTTATGTTATATATCGTAATAGGTTATAACGTTACACCATATAACGTATTACGTTATAACGTTATACCATATAACGTATTACGTTATAACGTTATGTTATATAACGTAATACGTTATAACGTTATGTTATATAACGTAATACGTTATAACGTGTTACCATATAACGTATTACGTTATAGCTTTATACCATATAACGTACTACATTATAACGTTATGTTATATAACGTAATACGTTATAACGTTATGTTATATAACGTAATACGTTCTAACGTGTTACCATATAACGTATTACGTTATAACTTTATACCATATAACGTATTACGTTATAACGTTATGTTATATAACGTAATACGTTATAACGTGTTACCGTATAACGTATTACGATATATCGTTATACCATATAACGTTATGTTATATGACGTAATACGTTATAAAGTGATACCATATAACGTTATGTTATATATCGTAATAGGTTATAACGTTACACCATATAACGTATTACGTTATAACGTTATACCATATAACGTATTACGTTATAACGTTATGTTATATAACGTAATACGTTATAACGTTATGTTATATAACGTAATACGTTATAACGTGTTACCATATAACGTATTACGTTATAACTTTATACCATATAACGTATTACGTTATATCGTTATACCATATAACGTTATGTCATATGACGTAATACGTTATAACGTGATACCGTATAACGTTATGTTATATATCGTAATAGGTTATAACGTTACACCATATGACGTATTACGTTATAACGTTATACCATATAACGTATTACGTAATAGCGTTATGTTATATAACGTAATACGTTATAACGTTATGTTATATAACGTAATACGTTATAGCGTGTTACCATATAACGTATTACGTTATAACTTTATACCATATAGCGTATTACGTTATAACGTTATGTTATATAACGTAATACGTTATAACGTTATGTTATATAACGTAATACGTTATAACGTTATGTTATATAACGTAATACGTTATAACGTTATGTTATATAACGTAATACGTTATAACGTGTTACCATATAACGTATTACGTTATATCGTTATACCATTAAACGTTATGTTATATATCGTAATAGGTTATAACGTGTTACCATTTAACGTAATACGTTATAACGTGTTACCATATAACGTATTACGTTATATCGTTATACCATATAACGTTATGTTATATGACGTAATACGTTATAACGTTATACCATATAACGTTATGTTATATATCGTAATACGTTATAACGTTACACCATATAACGTATTTCGTTATAACGTTATACCATATAACGTATTACGTTATAACGTTATTTTATATAACGTAATACGTTATAACGTTATGTTATATAACGTAGTACGTTATAACGTGATACCATATAACGTATTACGTTCTAACTTTATACCATATAACGTATTACGTTATAACGTTATGTTATATAACGTAATACGTTATAACGTTATGTTATATAACGTAATACGTTATAACGTGTTACCATATAACGTATTACGTTATATAGTTATACCATATAACGTTATGTTATATGACGTAATACGTTATATCGTGTTACCAGATAACGTATTACGTTATAGCGTTATACCTTATAACGTTATGTTATATATATCATAATAGGTTATAACGTTACACCATATAACGTATTACGTTATAACGTTATGTTATATAACGTAATACCTTATAACGTTATGTTATATAACGTAATACGTTATAACGTGTTACCATATAACGTATTACGTTATAGCTTTATACCATATAGCGTACTACATTATAACGTTATGTTATATAACGTAATACGTTATAACGTTATGTTATATAACGTAATACGTTCTAACGTGTTACCATATAACGTATTACGTTATAACTTTATACCATATAACGTATTACGTTATAACGTTATGTTATATAACGTAATACGTCATAACGTTATGTTATATAACGTAATACGTTATAACGTGTTACCATATAACGTATTACGTTATAACTTTATACCATATAACGTATTACGTTATAACGTTATGTTATATAACGTAATACGTTATAACGTTGTGTTATATAACGTAAAACGTTATAACGTGTTACCATATAACGTATTACGTTATATCGTTATACCATATAACGTTATGTTATATGACGTAATACGTTATAACGTTATACCATATAACGTTATGTTATATATCGTAATAGGTTATAACGTTACACCAAATAATGTATTACGTTATAACGTGATACCATATAACGTATTACGTTATAACGTTATGTTATATAACGTAATACGTTATAACGTTATGTTATATAACGTAATACGTTATAACGTGTTACCATATAACGTATTACGTTATAACTTTATACCATATAACGTATTACGTTATAACGTTATGTTATATAACGTAATACGTTATAACGTTATGTTATATAACGTAATACGTTATAACGTGTTACCATATAACGTATTACGATATAACGTTATGTTATATAACGTAATACGTTATAACGTTATGTTATATAACGTAATACGTTATAGCGTGTTACCATATAACGTATTACGTTATATCGTTATACCATATAACGTTATGTTATATGACGTAATACGTTATAACGTTATACCATATAACGTTATGTTATATATCGTAATAGGTTATAACGTTACACCATATAACGTATTACGTTATAACGTTATACCATATAACGTATTACGTTATAACGTTATGTTATATAACGTAATACGTTATAACGTTATGTTATATAACGTAATACGTTATAACGTGTTACCATATAACGTATTACGTTATATCGTTATACCATATAACGTTATGTTATATGACGTAATACGTTATAACGTTATACCATATAACGTTATGTTATATATAGTAATAGGTTATAACGTTACACCAAATAATGTATTACGTTATAACGTTATACCATATAACGTATTACGTTATAACGTTATGTTTTATAACGTAATACGTTATAACGTTATGTTATATAACGTAATACGTTATAACGTGTTACCATATAACGTATTACGTTATAACTTTATACCATATAATGTATTACGTTATAACGTTATGTTATATAACGTAATACGTTATAAAGTGATACCATATAACGTTATGTTATATATCGTAATAGGTTATAACGTTACACCATATACCGTATTACGTTATAACGTTGTACCATATAACGTATGACGTTATAACGTTATATCGGTATACCATATAACGTTATGTCATATGACGTAATACGTTATAACGTTATACCATATAACGTTATGTTATATATCGTAATAGGTTATAACGTTACACCATATAACGTATTACGTTATAACGTTATGTTATATAACGTAATACGTTATAACGTGATACCATATAACGTTATGTTATATATCGTAATAGGTTATAACGTTACACCATATACCGTATTACGTTAAAACGTTGTACCATATAACGTATGACGTTATAACGTTATATCGGTATACCATATAACGTTATGTCATATGACGTAATACGTTATAACGTTATACCATATAACGTTATGTTATATATCGTAATAGGTTATAACGTTACACCATATAACGTATTACGTTATAACGTTATGTTATATAACGTAATACGTTATAACGTTATGTTACATAACGTAATACGTTATAACGTGTTACCATATAACGTATTACGTTATAACTTTATACCATATAACGTATTACGTTATAACGTTATGTTATATAACGTAATACGTTAAAACGTTATGTTACATAACGTAATACGTTATAACGTGTTACCATATAACGTATTACGTTATAACGTTATATTATATAACGTAATACGTTATAACGTTATGTTATATAACGTAATACGTTATAACGTGACACCATATAACGTATTACGTTATAACTTTATACCATATAACGTATTACGTTATAACGTTATGTTATATAACGTAATACGTTATAACGTTATGTTACATAACGTAATACGTTATAACGTGTTACCATATAACGTATTACGTTATAACTTTATACCATATAGCGTATTACGTTATAACGTTATGTTATATAACGTAATACGTTATAACGTTATGTCATATAACGTAATACGTTATAACGTGTTACCATATAACGTATTACGTTATAGCTTTATACCATATAACGTACTACATTATAACGTTATGTTATATAACGTAATACGTTATAACGTTATGTTATATAACGTAATACGTTCTAACGTGTTACCATATAACGTATTACGTTATAACTTTATACCATATAACGTATTACGTTATAACGTTATGTTATATAACGTAATACGTTATAACGTTATGTTATATAACGTAATACGTTATAACGTGTTACCATATAACGTATTACGTTATAACTTTATACCATATAACGTATTACGTTATAACGTTATGTTATATAACGTAATACGTTATAACGTTATGTTATATAACGTAATACGTTATAACGTGTTACTATATAACGTATTACGTTATATCGTTATACCATATAACGTTATGTTATATGACGTAATACGTTATAACGTTATACCATATAACGTTATGTTATATATCGTAATAGGTTATAACGTTACACCAAATAATGTATTACGTTATAACGTTATACCATATAACGTATTACGTTATAACGTTATGTTATATAACGTAATACGTTATAACGTGTTACCATGTAACGTAATACGTTATAACGTGTTACCATATAACGTACTACATTATAACGTTATGTTATATAACGTAATACGTTATAACGTTATGTTATATAACGTAATACGTTATAACGTTATGTTATATAACGTAATACGTTCTAACGTGTTACCATATAACGTATTACGTTATAACTTTATACCATATAACGTTATGTTATATGACGTAATACGTTATAACGTTATACCATATAACGTTATGTTATATATCGTAATAGGTTATAACGTTACACCAAATAATGTATTACGTTATAACGTTATACCATATAACGTATTACGTTATAACGTTATGTTATATAACGTAATACGTTATAACGTGTTACCATGTAACGTAATACGTTATAACGTGTTACCATATAACGTATTACGTTATAGCTTTATACCATATAACGTACTACATTATAACGTTATGTTATATAACGTAATACGTTATAACGTTATGTTATATAACGTAATACGTTCTAACGTGTTACCATATAACGTATTACGTTATAACTTTATACCATATAACGTATTACGTTATAACGTTATGTTATATAACGTAATACGTTATAACGTGTTACCGTATAACGTATTACGATATATCGTTATACCATATAACGTTATGTTATATGACGTAATACGTTATAAAGTGATACCATATAACGTTATGTTATATATCGTAATAGGTTATAACGTTACACCATATAACGTATTACGTTATAACGTTATACCATATAACGTATTACGTTATAACGTTATGTTATATAACGTAATACGTTATAACGTTATGTTATATAACGTAATACGTTATAACCTGTTACCATATAACGTATTACGTTATAACTTTATACCATATAACGTATTACGTTATATCGTTATACCATATAACGTTATGTCATATGACGTAATACGTTATAACGTGATACCGTATAACGTTATGTTATATATCGTAATAGGTTATAACGTTACACCATATGACGTATTACGTTATAACGTTATACCATATAACGTATTACGTAATAGCGTTATGTTATATAACGTAATACGTTATAACGTTATGTTATATAACGTAATACGTTATAGCGTGTTACCATATAACGTATTACGTTATAACTTTATACCATATAGCGTATTACGTTATAACGTTATGTTATATAACGTAATACGTTATAACGTTATGTTATATAACGTAATACGTTATAACGTTATGTTATATAACGTAATACGTTATAACGTTATGTTATATAACGTAATACGTTATAACGTGTTACCATATAACGTATTACGTTATATCGTTATACCATTAAACGTTATGTTATATATCGTAATAGGTTATAACGTGTTACCATTTAACGTAATACGTTATAACGTGTTACCATATAACGTATTACGTTATATCGTTATACCATATAACGTTATGTTATATGACGTAATACGTTATAACGTTATACCATATAACGTTATGTTATATATCGTAATAGGTTATAACGTTACACCAAATAATGTATTACGTTATAACGTGATACCATATAACGTATTACGTTATAACGTTATGTTATATAACGTAATACGTTATAACGTTATGTTATATAACGTAATACGTTATAACGTGTTACCATATAACGTATTACGTTATAACTTTATACCATATAACGTATTACGTTATAACGTTATGTTATATAACGTAATACGTTATAACGTTATGTTATATAACGTAATACGTTATAACGTGTTACCATATAACGTATTACGATATAACGTTATGTTATATAACGTAATACGTTATAACGTTATGTTATATAACGTAATACGTTATAGCGTGTTACCATATAACGTATTACGTTATATCGTTATACCATATAACGTTATGTTATATGACGTAATACGTTATAACGTTATACCATATAACGTTATGTTATATATCGTAATAGGTTATAACGTTACACCATATAACGTATTACGTTATAACGTTATACCATATAACGTATTACGTTATAACGTTATGTTATATAACGTAATACGTTATAACGTTATGTTATATAACGTAATACGTTATAACGTGTTACCATATAACGTATTACGTTATATCGTTATACCATATAACGTTATGTTATATGACGTAATACGTTATAACGTTATACCATATAACGTTATGTTATATATAGTAATAGGTTATAACGTTACACCATATACCGTATTACGTTATAACGTTGTACCATATAACGTATGACGTTATAACGTTATATCGGTATACCATATAACGTTATGTCATATGACGTAATACGTTATAACGTTATACCATATAACGTTATGTTATATATCGTAATAGGTTATAACGTTACACCATATAACGTATTACGTTATAACGTTATGTTATATAACGTAATACGTTATAACGTGATACCATATAACGTTATGTTATATATCGTAATAGGTTATAACGTTACACCATATACCGTATTACGTTAAAACGTTGTACCATATAACGTATGACGTTATAACGTTATATCGGTATACCATATAACGTTATGTCATATGACGTAATACGTTATAACGTTATACCATATAACCTTATGTTATATATCGTAATAGGTTATAACGTTACACCATATAACGTATTACGTTATATTTATAATGTAATGTTATATAACGTAATACGTTATAACGTTATGTTATATAACGTAATACGTTCTAACGTGTTACCATATAACGTATTACGTTATAACTTTATACCATATAACGTATTACGTTATAACGTTATGTTATATAACGTAATACGTTCTAACGTGTTACCATATAACGTATTACGTTATAACTTTATACCATATAACGTATTACGTTATAACGTTATGTTATATAACGTAATACGTTATAACGTTATGTTATATAACGTAATACGTTATAACGTGTTACCATATAACGTATTACGTTATAACTTTATACCATATAACGTATTACGTTATAACGTTATGTTATATAACGTAATACGTTATAACGTTATGTTATATAACGTAATACGTTATAACGTGTTACTATATAACGTATTACGTTATATCGTTATACCATATAACGTTATGTTATATGACGTAATACGTTATAACGTTATACCATATAACGTTATGTTATATATCGTAATAGGTTATAACGTTACACCAAATAATGTATTACGTTATAACGTTATACCATATAACGTATTACGTTATAACGTTATGTTATATAACGTAATACGTTATAACGTGTTACCATGTAACGTAATACGTTATAACGTGTTACCATATAACGTACTACATTATAACGTTATGTTATATAACGTAATACGTTATAACGTTATGTTATATAGCGTAATACGTTATAACGTGTTACCGTATAACGTATTACGTTATAACTTTATACCATATAACGTATTACGATATAACGTTATGTTATATACCGTAATACGTTATAACGTTATGTTATATAACGTAATACGTTATAACGTGTTACCATATAACGTATTACGTTATATCGTTATACCATATAACGTTATGTTATATGACGTAATACGTTATAACGTTATACCATATAACGTTATGTTATATATCGGAATAGGTTATAACGTTACACCAAATAATGTATTACGTTATAACGTTATACCATATATCGTATTACGTTATATCGTTATGTTATATAACGTAATACGTTATAACGTTATGTTATATAACGTAATACGTTATATCGTGATACCATATAACGTATTACGTTATAACTTTATACCATATAACGTATTACGTTATAACGTTATGTTATATAACGTAATACGAATTAACGTGATACCATATAACGTTATGTTATATATCGTAATAGGTTATAACGTTACACCATATAACGTATTACGTTATAACGTTGTACCATATAACGTATTACGTTATAACGTTATGTTATATAACGTAATACGTTATAACGTTATGTTATAGAACGTAATACGTTATAACGTGTTACCATATAACGTATTACGTTATAACTTTATACCATATAACGTATTACGTCATAACGCTATGTTATATAACGTAATACGTTATAACGTGATACCATATAACGTTATGTTATATATCGTAATAGGTTATAACGTTACACCATATACCGTATTACGTTATAACGTTGTACCATATAACGTATTACGTTATAACGTTATGTTATATAACGTAATACGTTATAACGTGTTACTATATAACGTATTACGTTATATCGGTATACCATATAACGTTATGTCATATGACGTAATACGTTATAACGTTATACCATATAACGTGATGTTATATATCGTAATAGGTTATAACGTTACACCATATAACGTATTACGTTATAACGTTATGTTATATAACGTAAAACGTTATAACGTTATGTTACATAACGTAATACGTTATAACGTGTTACCATATAACGTATTACGTTATAACTTTATACCATATAGCGTATTACGTTATAACGTTATGTTATATAACGTAATACGTTATAACGTTATGTTATATAACGTAATTCGTTATAACGTGTTACCATATAACGTATTACGTTATAACGTTATATTATATAACGTAATACGTTATAACGTTATGTTATATAACGTAATACGTTATAACGTGATACCATATAACGTATTACGTTATAACTTTATACCATATAACGTATTACGTTATAACGTTATGTTATAGAACGTAATACGTTATAACGTTATGTTATATAACGTAATACGTTATAACGTGTTACCATATAACGTATTACGTTATAGCTTTATACCATATAACGTACTACTTTATAACGTTATGTTATATAACGTAATACGTTATAACGTTATGTTATATAACGTAATACGTTCTAACGTGTTACCATATAACGTATTACGTTATAACTTTATACCATATAACGTATTACGTTATAACGTTATGTTATATAACGTAATACGTTATAACGTGTTACCATATAACGTATTACGTTATAACTTTATACCATATAACGTATTACGTTATAACGTTATGTTATATAACGTAATACGTTATAACGTGTTACCGTATAACGTATTACGTTATATCGTTATACCATATAACGTTATGTTATATGACGTAATACGTTATAAAGTGATACCATATAACGTTATGTTATATATCGTAATAGGTTATAACGTTACACCATATAACGTATTACGTTATAACGTTATACCATATAACGTATTACGTTATAACGTTATGTTATATAACGTAATACGTTCTAACGTGTTACCATATAACGTATTACGTTATAACTTTATACCATATAACGTATTACGTTATAACGTTATGTTATATAACGTAATACGTTATAACGTGTTACCATATAACGTATTACGTTATATCGTTATACCATATAACGTTATGTTATATGACGTAATACGTTATAACGTTATACCATATAACGTTATGTTATATATCGTAATAGGTTATAACGTTACACCAAATAATGTATTACGTTATAACGTTATACCATATAACGTATTACGTTATAACGTTATGTTATATAACGTAATACGTTATAACGTGTTACCATATAACGTATTACGTTATAGCTTTATACCATATAACGTACTACATTATAACGTTATGTTATATAACGTAATACGTTATAACGTTATGTTATATAGCGTAATACGTTATAACGTGTTACCGTATAACGTATTACGTTATAACTTTATACCATATAACGTATTACGATATAACGTTATGTTATATACCGTAATACGTTATAACGTTATGTTATATAACGTAATACGTTATAACGTGTTACCATATAACGTATTACGTTATATCGTTATACCATATAACGTTATGTTATATGACGTAATACGTTATAACGTTATACCATATAACGTTATGTTATATATCGGAATAGGTTATAACGTTACACCAAATAATGTATTACGTTATAACGTTATACCATATATCGTATTACGTTATATCGTTATGTTATATAACGTAATACGTTATAACGTTATGTTATATAACGTAATACGTTATATCGTGATACCATATAACGTATTACGTTATAACTTTATACCATATAACGTATTACGTTATAACGTTATGTTATATAACGTAATACGAATTAACGTGATACCATATAACGTTATGTTATATATCGTAATAGGTTATAACGTTACACCATATAACGTATTACGTTATAACGTTGTACCATATAACGTATTACGTTATAACGTTATGTTATATAACGTAATACGTTATAACGTTATGTTATAGAACGTAATACGTTATAACGTGTTACCATATAACGTATTACGTTATAACTTTATACCATATAACGTATTACGTCATAACGCTATGTTATATAACGTAATACGTTATAACGTGATACCATATAACGTTATGTTATATATCGTAATAGGTTATAACGTTACACCATATACCGTATTACGTTATAACGTTGTACCATATAACGTATTACGTTATAACGTTATGTTATATAACGTAATACGTTATAACGTGTTACTATATAACGTATTACGTTATATCGGTATACCATATAACGTTATGTCATATGACGTAATACGTTATAACGTTATACCATATAACGTGATGTTATATATCGTAATAGGTTATAACGTTACACCATATAACGTATTACGTTATAACGTTATGTTATATAACGTAAAACGTTATAACGTTATGTTACATAACGTAATACGTTATAACGTGTTACCATATAACGTATTACGTTATAACTTTATACCATATAGCGTATTACGTTATAACGTTATGTTATATAACGTAATACGTTATAACGTTATGTTATATAACGTAATTCGTTATAACGTGTTACCATATAACGTATTACGTTATAACGTTATATTATATAACGTAATACGTTATAACGTTATGTTATATAACGTAATACGTTATAACGTGATACCATATAACGTATTACGTTATAACTTTATACCATATAACGTATTACGTTATAACGTTATGTTATAGAACGTAATACGTTATAACGTTATGTTATATAACGTAATACGTTATAACGTGTTACCATATAACGTATTACGTTATAGCTTTATACCATATAACGTACTACTTTATAACGTTATGTTATATAACGTAATACGTTATAACGTTATGTTATATAACGTAATACGTTCTAACGTGTTACCATATAACGTATTACGTTATAACTTTATACCATATAACGTATTACGTTATAACGTTATGTTATATAACGTAATACGTTATAACGTGTAACCGTATAACGTATTACATTATATCGTTATACCATATAACGTTATGTTATATGACGTAATACGTTATAAAGTGATACCATATAACGTTATGTTATATATCGTAATAGGTTATAACGTTACACCATATAACGTATTACGTTATAACGTTATACCATATAACGTATTACGTTATAACGTTATGTTATATAACGTAATACGTTATAACGTTATGTTATATAACGTAATACGTTATAACGTGTTACCATATAACGTATTACGTTATAACCTTATACCATATAACGTATTACGTTATAACGTGTTACCATATAACGTATTACGTTATATCGTTATACCATATAACGTATTACGTTATAACGTTATGTTATATAACGTAATACGTTATAACGTTATGTTACATAACGTAATACGTTATAACGTGTTACCATATAACGTATTACGTTATAACTTTATACCATATAGCGTATTACGTTATAACGTTATGTTATATAACGTAATACGTTATAACGTTATGTTATATAACGTAATACGTTATAACGTGTTACCATATAACGTATTACGTTATAACGTTATATTATATAACGTAATACGTTATAACGTTATGTTATATAACGTAATACGTTGTAACGTGATACCATATAACGTATTACGTTATAACTTTATACCATATAACGTATTACGTTATAACGTTATGTTATATAACGTAATACGTTATAACGTTATGTTATATAACGTAATACGTTATAACGTTATGTTATATAACGTAATACGTTATAACGTGTTACCATATAACGTATTACGTTATAGCTTTATACCATATAACGTACTACATTATAACGTTATGTTATATAACGTAATACGTTATAACGTTATGTTATATAACGTAATACGTTCTAACGTGTTACCATATAACGTATTACGTTATAACTTTATACCATATAACGTATTACGTTATAACGTTATGTTATATAACGTAATACGTTATAACGTGTTACCATATAACGTATTACGTTATAACTTTATACCATATAACGTATTACGTTATAACGTTATGTTATATAACGTAATATGTTATAACGTGTTACCATATAACGTATTACGTTATAACGTTATGTTATATAACGTTATGTTATATGACGTAATACGTTATAACGTGATACCATATAACGTTATGTTATATATCGTAATAGGTTATAACGTTTCACCATATAACGTATTACGTTATAACGTTATACCATATAACGTATTACGTTATAACGTTATGTTATATAACGTAATACGTTATAACGTTATGTTATATAACGTAATACGTTATAACGTTATACCATATAACGTATTACGTTATAACTTTATACCATATAACGTATTACGATATAACGTTATGTTATATAACGTAATACGTTATAACGTTATGTTATATAACGTAATACGTTATAACGTTATGTTATATATCGTAATAGGTTATAACGTTACACCAAATAATGTATTACGTTATAACGTTATACCATATAACGTATTACGTTATAACGTTATGTTATATAACGTAATACGTTATAACGTTATGTTATATAACGTAATACGTTATAACGTGTTACCATATAACGTATTACGTTATAGCTTTATACCATATAACGTACTACATTATAACGTTATGTTATATAACGTAATACGTTATAACGTTATGTTATATAACGTAATACGTTCTAACGTGTTACCATATAACGTATTACGTTATAACTTTATACCATATAACGTATTACGTTATAACGTTATGTTATATAACGTAATACGTTATAACGTTATGTTATATAACGTAATACGTTATAACGTGTTACCATATAACGTATTACGTTATAACTTTATACCATATAACGTATTACGTTATAACGTTATGTTATATATCGTTATGTTATATGACATAATACGTTATAACGTGATACCATATAACGTTATGTTATATATCGTAATAGGTTATAACGTTACACCATATAACGTATTACGTTATAACGTTATACCATATAACGTATTACGTTATAACGTTATGTTATATAACGTAATACGTTATAACGTTATGTTATATAACGTAATACGTTATAACGTTATACCATATAACTTATTACGTTATAACTTTATACCATATAACGTATTACGATATAACGTTATGTTATATAACGTAATACGTTATGACGTTATGTTATATAACGTAATACGTTATAACGTGTTACCATATAACGTATTACGTTATATCGTTATACCATATAACGTTATGTTATATGACGTAATACGTTATAACATTATACCATATAACGTTATGTTATATATCGTAATAGGTTATAACGTTACACCAAATAATGTATTACGTTATAACGTTATACCATATAACGTATTACGTTATAACGTTATGTTATATAACGTAATACGTTATAACGTTATGTTATATAACGTAATATGTTATAACGTTACACCAAATAATGTATTACGTTATAACGTTATACCATATAACGTATTACGTTATATCGTTATACCATATAACGTTATGTTATATGACGTAATACGTTATAACATTATACCATATAACGTTATGTTATATATCGTAATATGTTATAACGTTACACCAAATAATGTATTACGTTATAACGTTATACCATATAACGTATTACGTTATAACGTTATGTTATATAACGTAATACGTTATAACGTTATGTTATATAACGTAATACGTTATAACGTGTTACCATATAACGTATTACGTTATAACTTTATACCATATAACGTATTACGTTATAACGTTATGTTATATAACGTAATACGTTATAACGTTATGTTATATAACGTAATACGTTATAACGTGTTACCATATAACGTATTACGTTATATCGTTATACCATATAACGTTATGTCATATGACGTAATACGTTATAACGTGATACCATATAACGTTATGTTATATATCGTAATAGGTTATAACGTTACACCATATAACGTATTACGTTATAACGTTATACCATATAACGTATTACGTAATAGCGTTATGTTATATAACGTAATACGTTATAACGTTATGTTATATAACGTAATACGTTATAGCGTGTTACCATATAACGTATTACGTTATAAGTTTAGACCATATAGCGTATTACGTTATAACGTTATGTTATATAACGTAATACGTTATAACGTTATGTTATATAACGTAATACGTTATAACGTTATGTTATATAACGTAATACGTTATAACGTGTTACCATATAACGTATTACGTTATAACTTTATACCATATAACGTATTACGTTATAACGTTATGTCATATGACGTAATACGTTATAACGTGATACCATATAACGTTATGTTATATATCGTAATAGGTTATAACGTTACACCATATAACGTATTACGTTATAACGTTATACCATATAACGTATTACGTTATAGCGTTATGTTATATAACGTAATACGTTATAACGTTATGTTATATAACGTAATACGTTATAACGTGTTACCATATAACGTATTACGTTATATCGTTATACCATATAACGTTATGTTATATGACGTAATACGTTATAACGTTATACCATATAACGTTATGTTATATATCGTAATAGGTTATAACGTTACACCAAATAATGTATTACGTTATAACGTTATACCATATAACGTATTACGTTATAACGTTATGTTATATAACGTAATACGTTATAACGTTATGTTATATAACGTAATACGTTATAACGTGTTACCATATAACGTATTACGTTATAGCTTTATACCATATAACGTACTACATTATAACGTTATGTTATATAACGTAATACGTTATAACGTTATGTTATATAACGTAATACGTTCTAACGTGTTACCATATAACGTATTACGTTATAACTTTATACCATATAACATATTACGTTATAACGTTATGTTATATAACGTAATACGTTATAACGTTATGTTATATAACGTAATACGTTATAACGTGTTACCATATAACGTATTACGTTATAACTTTATACCATATAACGTATTACGTTATAACGTTATGTTATATATCGTTATGTTATATGACATAATACGTTATAACGTGATACCATATAACGTTATGTTATATATCGTAATAGGTTATAACGTTACACCATATAACGTATTACGTTATAACGTTATACCATATAACGTATTACGTTATAACGTTATGTTATATAACGTAATACGTTATAACGTTATGTTATATAACGTAATACGTTATAACGTTATACCATATAACGTATTACGTTATAACTTTATACCATATAACGTATTACGATATAACGTTATGTTATATAACGTAATACGTTATGACGTTATGTTATATAACGTAATACGTTATAACGTGTTACCATATAACGTATTACGTTATATCGTTATACCATATAACGTTATGTTATATGACGTAATACGTTATAACATTATACCATATAACGTTATGTTATATATCGTAATAGGTTATGACGTTACACCAAATAATGTATTACGTTATAACGTTATACCATATAACGTATTACGTTATAACGTTATGTTATATAACGTAATACGTTATAACGTGATACCATATAACGTTATGTTATATATCGTAATAGGTTATAACGTTACACCATATAACGTATTACGTTATAACGTTATACCATATAACGTATTACGTAATAGCGTTATGTTATATAACGTAATACGTTATAACGTTATGTTATATAACGTAATACGTTATAGCGTGTTACCATATAACGTATTACGTTATAACTTTAGACCATATAGCGTATTACGTTATAACGTTATGTTATATAACGTAATACGTTATAACGTTATGTTATATAACGTAATACGTTATAACGTTATGTTATATAACGTAATACGTTATAACGTGTTACCATATAACGTATTACGTTATAACTTTATACCATATAACGTATTACGTTATAACGTTATGTTATATAACGTAATACGTTATAACGTGTTACCATATAACGTATTACGTTATATCGTTATACCATATAACGTTATGTCATATGACGTAATACGTTATAACGTGATACCATATAACGTTATGTTATATATCGTAATAGGTTATAACGTTACACCATATAACGTATTACGTTATAACGTTATACCATATAACGTATTACGTTATAGCGTTATGTTATATAACGTAATACGTTATAACGTTATGTTATATAACGTAATACGTTATAACGTGTTACCATATAACGTATTACGTTATAACTTTATACCATATAGCGTATTACGTTATAACTTTATACCATATAACGTATTACGTTATAACGTTATGTTATATAACGTAATACGTTATAACGTGTTACCATATAACGTTATGTTATATATCGTAATAGGTTATAACGTTACACCATATAACGTATTACGTTATAACGTTGTACCATATAACGTATTACGTTATAACGTTATGTTATATAACGTAATACGTTATAACGTGTTACCATGTAACGTAATACGTTATAACGTGTTACCATATAACGTATTACGTTATATCGTTATACCATATAACGTTATGTCATATGACGTATTACGTTATATCGTTATACCATTAAACGTTATGTTATATATCGTAATAGGTTATAACGTTATGTTATATAACGTAATACGTTATAACGTTATGTTATATAACGTAATACGTTATAACGTGTTACCATATAACGTATTACGTTATATCGTTATACCATATAACGTTATGTCATATGACGTAATACGTTATAACGTGATACCATATAACGTTATGTTATATATCGTAATAGGTTATAACGTTACACCATATAACGTATTACGTTATAACGTTATACCATATAACGTATTACGTTATAGCGTTATGTTATATAACGCAATACGTTATAACGTTATGTTATATAACGTAATACGTTATAACGTGTTACCATATAACGTATTACGTTATAACTTTATACCATATAGCGAATTACGTTATAACGTTATGTTATATAACGTAATACGTTATAACGTTATGTTATATAACGTAATACGTTATAACGTGTTACCATATAACGTATTACGTTATAACGTTATATTATATAACGTAATACGTTATAACGTTATGTTATATAACGTAATACGTTATAACGTGATACCATATAACGTATTACGTTATAACTTTATACCATAAAACGTATTACGTTATAACGTTATGTTATATAACGTAATACGTTATAACGTGATACCATATAACGTTATGTTATATATCGTAATAGGTTATAACGTTACACCATATAACGTATTACGTTATAACGTTGTACCATATAACGTATTACGTTATAACGTTATGTTATATAACGTAATACGTTATAACGTGTTACCATGTAACGTAATACGTTATAACGTGTTACCATATAACGTATTACGTTATATCGTTATACCATATAACGTTATGTCATATGACGTATTACGTTATATCGTTATACCATTAAACGTTATGTTATATATCGTAATAGGTTATAACGTTACACCACATAACGTATTACGTTATAACGTGTTACCATATAACGTATTACGTTATATCGTTATACCATATAACGTATTAGGTTATAACGTTATGTTATATAACGTAATACGTTATAACGTTATGTTATATAACGTAATACGTTATAACGTGTTACCATATAACGTATTACGTTATATCGTTATACCATTAAACGTTATGTTATATATCGTAATAGGTTATAAAGTGTTACCATTTAACGTAATACGTTATAACGTGTTACCATATAACGTATTACGTTATAACTTTATACCATATAGCGTATTACGTTATAACGTTATGTTATATAACGTAATACGTTATATCGTGATACCATATAACGTTATGTTATATATCGTAATAGGTTATAACGTTACACCATATAACGTATTACGTTATAACGTTATACCATATAACATATTACGTTATAGCGTTATGTTATATAACGTAATACGTTATAACGTTATATTATATAACGTAATACGTTATAACGTGTTACCATATAACGTATTACGTTATAACTTTATACCATATAGCGTATTACGTTATAACGTTATGTTATATAACGTAATACGTTATAACGTTATGTTATATAACGTAATACGTTATAACGTTATGTTATATAACGTAATACGTTATAACGTTTTACCATATAACGTATTACGTTATAACGTTATATTATATAACGTAATACGTTATAACGTTATGTTATATAACGTAATACATTATAACGTGATACCATATAACGTATTACGATATAACTTTATACCATAAAACGTATTACGTTATAACGTTATGTTATATAACGTAATACGTTATAACGTTATGTTATATAACGTAATACGTTATAACGTGTTACCGTATAACGTATTACGTTATAACTTTATACCATATAACGTATTACGATATAACGTTATGTTATATAACGTTATGTTATATAACGTAATACGTTATAACGTTATGTTATTTAACGTAATACGTTATAACGTGTTACCATATAACGTATTACGTTATATCGTTATACCATATAACGTTATGTTATATGACGTAATACGTTATAACGTTATACCATATAACGTTATGTTATATATCGGAATAGGTTATAACGTTACACCAAATAATGTATTACGTTATAACGTTATACCATATAACGTATTACGTTATAAAGTTATGTTATATAACGTAATACGTTATAACGTTATGTTATATAACGTAATACGTTATATCGTGATACCATATAACGTATTACGTTATAACTTTATACCATATAACGTATTACGTTATAACGTTATGTTATATAACGTAATACGTTATAACGTGATACCATATAACGTTATGTTATATATCGTAATAGGTTATAACGTTACACCATATAACGTATTACGTTATAACGTTGTACCATATAACGTATTACGTTATAACGTTATGTTATATAACGTAATACGTTATAACGTGTTACCATGTAACGTAATACGTTATAACGTGTTACCATACAACGTATTACGTTATATCGTTATACCATATAACGTTATGTCATATGACGTAATACGTTATAAGGTTATACCATATAACGTTATGTTATATATCGTAATAGGTTATAACGTTACACCATATAACGTATTACGTTATAACGTTATGTTATATAACGTAATACGTTATAACGTTATGTTACATAACGTAATACGTTATAACGTGTTACCATATAACGTATTACGTTATAACTTTATACCATATAGCGTATTACGTTATAACGTTATGTTATATAACGTAATACGTTATATCGTGATACCATATAACGTATTACGTTATAACGTTATGTTATATAACGTAATACGTTATATCGTGATACCATATAACGTATTACGTTATAACTTTATACCATATAACGTATTACGTTATAACGTTATGTTATATAACGTAATTCGTTATAACGTGATACCATATAACGTTATGTTATATATCGTAATAGGTTATAACGTTACACCATATAACGTATTACGTTATAACGTTGTACCATATAACGTATTACGTTATAACGTTATGTTATATAACGTAATACGTTATAACGTGTTACCATGTAACGTAATACGTTATAACGTGTTACCATATAACGTATTACGTTATATCGTTATACCATATAACGTTATGTCATATGACGTATTACGTTATATCGTTATACCATTAAACGTTATGTCATATATCGTAATAGGTTATAACGTTACACCACATAACGTATTACGTTATATCGAGTTACCATATAACGTATTACGTTATATCGTTATACCATATAACGTATTAGGTTATAACGTTATGTTATATAACGTAATACGTTATAACGTTATGTTATATAACGTAATACGTTATAACGTGTTACCATATAACGTATTACGTTATATCGTTATACCATTAAACGTTATGTTATATATCGTAATAGGTTATAACGTGTTACCATTTAACGTAATACGTTATAACGTGTTACCATATAACGTATTACGTTATATCGTTATACCATATAACGTTATGTTATATGACGTAATACGTTATAACGTTATACCATATAACGTTATGTTATATATCGTAATAGGTTATAACGTTACACCATATAACGTATTTCGTTATAACGTTATACCATATAACGTATTACGTTATAACGTTATTTTATATAACGTAATACGTTATAACGTTATGTTATATAACGTAATACGTTATAACGTGTTACCATATAACGTAATACGTTATAACGTGTTACCATATAACGTATTACGTTATATCGTTATACCATATAACGTTATGTCATATGACGTAATACGTTATAACGTGATACCATATAACGTTATGTTATATATCGTAATAGGTTATAACGTTACACCATATAACGTATTACGTTATAACGTTATACCATATAACGTATTACGTAATAGCGTTATGTTATATAACGTAATACGTTATAACGTTATGTTATATAACGTAATACGTTATAGCGTGTTACCATATAACGTATTACGTTATAACTTTAGACCATATAGCGTATTACGTTATAACGTTATGTTATATAACGTAATACGTTATGACGTTATGTTATATAACGTAATACGTTATAACGTTATGTTATATAACGTAATACGTTATAACGTTATGTTATATAACGTAATACGTTATAACGTGTTACCATATAACGTATTACGTTATAACTTTATACCATATAACCTATTACGTTATAACGTTATGTTATATAACGTAATACGTTATAACGTTATGTTATATAACGTAATACGTTATAACGTGTTACCATATAACGTATTACGTTATATCGTTATACCATATAACGTTATGTCATATGACGTAATACGTTATAACGTGATACCATATAACGTTATGTTATATATCGTAATAGGTTATAACGTTACACCATATAACGTATTACGTTATAACGTTATACCATATAACGTATTACGTTATAGCGTTATGTTATATAACGTAATACGTTATAACGTTATGTTATATAACGTAATACGTTATAACGTGTTACCATATAACGTATTACGTTATAACTTTATACCATATAGCGTATTACGTTATAACGTTATGTTATATAACGTAATACGTTATAACGTTATGTTATATAACGTAATACGTTATAACGTGTTACCATATAACGTATTACGTTATAACGTTATATTATATAACGTAATACGTTATAACGTTATGTTATATAACGTAATACGTTATAACGTGATACCATATAACGTATTACGTTATAACTTTATACCATAAAACGTATTACGTTATAACGTTATGTTATATAACGTAATACGTTATAACGTGTTACCGTATAACGTATTACGTTATAACTTTATACCATATAACGTATTACGATATAACGTTATGTTATATAACGTTATGTTATATAACGTAATACGTTATAACGTTATGTTATTTAACGTAATACGTTATAAACGTGTTACCATATAACGTATTACGTTATATCGTTATACCATATAACGTTATGTTATATGACGTAATACGTTATAACGTTATACCATATAACGTTATGTTATATATCGGAATAGGTTATAACGTTACACCAAATAATGTATTACGTTATAACGTTATACCATATAACGTATTACGTTATAAAGTTATGTTATATAACGTAATACGTTATAACGTTATGTTATATAACGTAATACGTTATATCGTGATACCATATAACGTATTACGTCATAACTTTATACCATATAACGTATTACGTTATAACGTTATGTTATATAACGTAATACGTTATAACGTGATACCATATAACGTTATGTTATATATCGTAATAGGTTATAACGTTACACCATATAACGTATTACGTTATAACGTTGTACCATATAACGTATTACGTTGTAACGTTATGTTATATAACGTAATACGCTATAACGTGTTACCATGTAACGTAATACGTTATAACGTGTTACCATACAACGTATTACGTTATATCGTTATACCATATAACGTTATGTCATATGACGTAATACGTTATAAGGTTATACCATATAACGTTATGTTATATATCGTAATAGGTTATAACGTTACACCATATAACGTATTACGTTATAACGTTATGTTATATAACGTAATACGTTATAACGTTATGTTACATAACGTAATACGTTATAACGTGTTACCATATAACGTATTACGTTATAACTTTATACCATATAGCGTATTACGTTATAACGTTATGTTATATAACGTAATACGTTATATCGTGATACCATATAACATATTACGTTATAACTTTATACCATATAACGTATTACGTTATAACGTTATGTTATATAACGTAATACGTTATAACGTGATACCATATAACGTTATGTTATATATCGTAATAGTTTATAACGTTACACCATATAACGTATTACGTTATAACGTTGTACCATATAACGTATTACGTTATAACGTTATGTTATATAACGTAATACGTTATAACGTGTTACCATGTAACGTAATACGTTATAACGTGTTACCATATAACGTATTACGTTATATCGTTATACCATATAACGTTATGTCATATGACGTATTACGTTATATCGTTATACCATTAAACGTTATGTTATATATCGTAATAGGTTATAACGTTACACCACATAACGTATTACGTTATAACGTGTTACCATATAACGTATTACGTTATATCGTTATACCATATAACGTATTAGGTTATAACGTTATGTTATATAACGTAATACGTTATAACGTTATGTTATATAACGTAATACGTTATAACGTGTTACCATATAACGTATTACGTTATATCGTTATACCATTAAACGTTATGTTATATATCGTAATAGGTTATAACGTGTTACCATTTAACGTAATACGTTATAACGTGTTACCATATAACGTATTACGTTATATCGTTATACCATATAACGTTATGTTATATGACGTAATACGTTATAAAGTTATACCATATAACGTTATGTTATATATCGTAATAGGTTATAACGTTACACCATATAACGTATTTCGTTATAACGTTATACCATATAACGTATTACGTTATAACGTTATTTTATATAACGTAATACGTTATAACGTTATGTTATATAACGTAATACGTTATAACGTGTTACCATATAACGTATTACGTTATAGCTTTATACCATATAACGTACTACATTATAACGTTATGTTATATAACGTAATACGTTATAACGTTATGTTATATAACGTAATACGTTATAACGTGTTACCATATAACGTATTACGTTATAACTTTATACCATATAACGTATTACGTTATAACGTTATGTTATATAACGTAATACGTTATAACGTTATGTTATATAACGTAATACGTTATAACGTGTTACCATATAACGTATTACGTTATATCGTTATACCATATAACGTTATGTTATATGACGTAATACGTTATAACGTTATACCATATAACGTTATGTTATATATCGTAATAGGTTATAACGTTACACCAAATAATGTATTACGTTATAACGTTATACCATATAACGTATTACGTTATAACGTTATGTTATATAACGTAATACGTTATAACGTTATGTTATATAACGTAATACGTTATAACGTGTTACCATATAACGTATTACGTTATAACTTTATACCATATAACGTATTACGTTATAACGTTATGTTATATAACGTTATGTTATATGACGTAATACGTTATAACGTGATACCATATAACGTTATGTTATATATCGTAATAGGTTATAACGTTACACCATATAACGTATTACGTTATAACGTTATACCATATAACGTATTACGTTATAACGTTATGTTATATAACGTAATACGTTATAACGTTATGTTATATAACGTAATACGTTATAACGTGTTACCATATAACGTATTACGTTATAACTTTATACCATATAACGAATTACGTTATAACGTTATGTTATATAACGTAATACGTTATAACGTTATGTTATATAACGTAATACGTTATAACGTGTTACCATATAACGTATTACGATATAGCGTTATGTTATAACGTAATACGTTATATGGTAACACGTTATAACGTATTACGTTATATAACATAACGTTATAACGTATTACGTTATATAACATAACGTTATAACGTAATACGTTATATGGTATAACGTTATAACGTAATACATTATTTGGTGTAACGTTATAACCTATTACTATATATAACATAACGTTATATGGTATAACGTTATAACGTATTACGTCATATAACATAACGTTATATGGTATAATGATGTAACGTAATACGTTATATGGTAACACGTTATAACGTATTACGTTATATAACATAACGTTATAACGTATTACGTTATATAACATAACGTTATAACGTAATACGTTATATGGTATAAGGTTATAACGTAATACGTTATATGGTAACACGTTATAACGTATTACGTTATATGACATAACGTTATAACGTATTACGTTATCTAACATAACGTTATAACGTAATACGTTATATGGTATAACGTTATAACGTAATACGTTATATGGTGTAACGTTATAACCTATTACGATATATAACATAACGTTATATGGTATAACGTTATAACGTATTACGTCATATAACATAACGTTATATGGTATAACGATATAACGTAATACGTTATATGGTAACACGTTATAACGTATTACGTTATATAACATAACGTTATAACGTATTACGTTATATAACATAACGTTATATCGTAATACGTCATATGGTAACACGTTATAACGTATTACGTTATATAACATAACGTTATAACGTATTACGTTATATAACATAACGTTATAACGTAATACGTTATATGGTATAAAGTTATAACGTAATACGATATATGGTAACACGTTAGAACGTATTACGTTATATAACATAACGTTATAACGTATTACGTTATATAACATAACGTTATAATGTAGTACGTTATATGGTATAAAGCTATAACGTAATACGTTATATGATAACACGTTATAACGTATTACGTTATATAACATAACGTTATAACGTATTACGTTATATAACATAACGTTATAACGTAATACGTTATATGGTAACACGTTATAACGTATTACGTTACATGGTAACACGTTATAACGTATTACGTTATATAACATAACGTTATAACGTAATACGTTATATGGTACAACGTTATAACGTAATACGTTATATGGTGTAACGTTATAACCTATTACGATATATAACATAACGTTATATGGTGTCACGTTAATTCGTATTACGTTATATAACATAACGTTATAACGTAATACGTTATATGGTATAAAGTTATAACGTAATACGTTATATGGTATCACGATATAACGTATTACGTTATATAACATAACGTTATATGGTATAACGATATAACGTAATACGTTATATGGTAACACGTTATAACGTATTACGTTATATAACATAACGTTATAACGTATTACGTTATATAACATAACGTTATAACGTATTACGTTATATAACATAACGTTATATCGTAATACGTTATATGGTATAAAGTTATAACGTAATACGTTATACGGTAACACGTTATAACGTATTACGTTATATAAAATAACGTTATAACGTATTACGTTATATAACATAACGTTATAACGTAATACGTTTTATGGTATAAAGTTATAACGTAATACGTTATATGGTATCACGTTATAACGTATTACGTTATATAACATAACGTTATAACGTATTACGTTATATAATATAACGTTATAACGTAATACGTTATATGGTAACACGTTATAACGTATTACGTTATATAACATAACGTTATAACGTATTACGTTATATAACATGACGTTATAACGTAATACGCTATATGGTATAAAGTTATAACGTAATACGTTATATGGTAACACGTTATAACGTATTACGTTATATAACATAACGTTACAACGTATTACGTTATATAACATAACGCTATAACGCAATACGTTATATGGTATAACGTTATAACGTAATACGTTATATGGTGTAACGTTATAACCTATTACGATATATAACATAACGTTATATGGTATCACGTTATAACGTATTACGTCATATAACATAACGTTATATAACATAACGTTATAACGTAATACGTTATATAGTATAAAGTTACAACGTAATACGTTATATGGTATCACGTTATAACGTATTACGTTATATAACATAACGTTATAACGTATTACGTTATATAAAATAACGTTATAACGTAATACGTTATATGGTATAACGTTATAACGTAATACGTTATATGGTGTAACGTTATAACCTATTATGATATATATAACATAACGTTATAAGGTATAACGTTATAACGTATTACGTTATATGGTAACACGTTATAACGTATTACGTTATATAACATAACGTTATAACGTAATACGTTATATGGTATAAAGTTATAACGTAATACGTTATATGGTAACACGTTAGAACGTATTACGTTATATAACATAACGTTATAACCTATTACGATATATAACATAACGTTTAATGGTATAACGATATAACGTAATACGTCATATGACATAACGTTATATGGTATAACGATATAACGTAATACGTTATATGGTAACACGTTATAACGTATTACGTTACATGGTAACACGTTATAACGTATTACGTTATATAACATAACGTTATAACGTAATACGTTATATGGTACAACGTTATAACGTAATACGTTATATGGTGTAACGTTATAACCTATTACGATATGTAACATAACGTTATATGGTATCACGTTATAACGTATTACGTCATATAACATAAGGTTATATGGTATAACGATATAACGTAATACGTTATATGGTAACACGTTATAACGTATTACGTTCTATAACATAACGTTATAACGTATTACGTTATATAACATAACGTTATAACGTAATACATTATATGGCATAAAGTTATAACGTAATACGTTATATGGTAACACGTTATAACGTATTACGTTATATAACATAACGTTATAACGTATTACGTTATATAACATAACGTTATAACGTAGTACGTTATATGGTATAAAGTTATAACGTAATACGTTATATGGTAACATGTTATAACGTATTACGTTATATAACATAACGTTATAACGTAATACGTTATATGGTATAAAGTTATAACGTAATACGTTATATGGTATCACGTTATAACGTATTACGTTATATAACATAACGTTATAACGTAATACGTTATATGGTGTAACGTTATAACCAATTACGATATATAACATAACGTTATATGGTATAACCTTATAACGTATTACGTCATATGACATAACGTTATAACGTATTACGCTATATGGTATAAAGTTATAACGTAATACGTTATATGGTAACACGTTATAACGTATTACGTTATGTAACATAACGTTATAACGTATTACGTTATATAACATAACGTTATAACGTAATACGTTATATGGTATAAAGTTATAACGTAATACGTTATATGGTATCACGATATAACGTATTACGTTATATAACATAACGTTACATGGTATAACGATATAACGTAATACGTTATATGGTAACACGTTATAACGTATTACGTTATATAACATAACGTTATAACGTATTACGTTATATAACATAACGTTATAACGTATTACGTTATATAACATAACGTTATATCGTAATACGTTATATGGTATAAAGTTATAACGTAATACGTTATACGGTAACACGTTATAACGTATTACGTTATATAAAATAACGTTATAACGTATTACGTTATATAACATAACGTTATAACGTAATACGTTTTATGGTATAAAGTTATAACGTAATACGTTATATGGTATCACGTTATAACGTATTACGTTATATAACATAACGTTATAACGTATTACGTTATATAATATAACGTTATAACGTAATACGTTATATGGTAACACGTTATAACGTATTACGTTATATAACATAACGTTATAACGTATTACGTTATATAACATGACGTTATAACGTAATAAGGCTATATGGTATAAAGTTATAACGTAATACGTTATATGGTAACACGTTATAACGTATTACGTTATATAAAATAACGTTATAACGTATTACGTTATATAACATAACGTTATAACGTAATACGTTATATAGTATAAAGTTACAACGTAATACGTTATATGGTATCACGTTATAACTTATTACGTTATATAACATAACGTTATAACGTATTACGTTATATAAAATAACGTTATAACGTAATACGTTATATGGTATAACGTTATAACGTAATACGTTATATGGTGTAACGTTATAACCTATTATGATATATATAACATAACGTTATAAGGTATAACGTTATAACGTATTACGTTATATGGTAACACGTTATAACGTATTACGTTATATAACATAACGTTATAACGTAATACGTTATATGGTATAAAGTTATAACGTAATACGTTATATGGTAACACGTTAGATCGTATTACGTTATATAACATAACGTTATAACCTATTACGATATATAACATAACGTTTAATGGTATAACGATATAACGTAATACGTCATATGACATAACGTTATATGGTATAACGATATAACGTAATACGTTATATGGTAACACGTTATAACGTATTACGTTACATGGTAACACGTTATAACGTATTACGTTATATAACATAACGTTATAACGTAATACGTTATATGGTACAACGTTATAACGTAATACGTTATATGGTGTAACGTTATAACCTATTACGATATGTAACATAACGTTATATGGTATCACGTTATAACGTATTACGTCATATAACATAAGGTTATATGGTATAACGATATAACGTAATACGTTATATGGTAACCCGTTATAACGTATTACGTTCTATAACATAACGTTATAACGTATTACGTTATATAACATAACGTTATAACGTAATACATTATATGGCATAAAGTTATAACGTAATACGTTATATGGTAACACGTTATAACGTATTACGTTATATAACATAACGTTATAACGTAATACGTTATATGGTATAAAGTTATAACGTAATACGTTATATGGTATCACGTTATAACGTATTACGTTATATAACATAACGTTATAACGTAATACGTTATATGGTGTAACGTTATAACCAATTACGATATATAACATAACGTTATATGGTATAACCTTATAACGTATTACGTCATATGACATAACGTTATAACGTATTACGCTATATGGTATAAAGTTATAACGTAATACGTTATATGGTAACACGTTATAACGTATTACGTTATGTAACATAACGTTATAACGTATTACGTTATATAACATAACGTTATAACGTATTACGTTATATAACATAACGTTATAACGTAATACGTTATATGGTGTAACGTTATAACCTATTACGATATATAACATAACGTTATATGGTATAACCTTATAACGTATTACGTCATATGACATAACGTTATATGGTATAACGATATAACGTAATACGTTGTATGGTAACACGTTATAACGTATTACGTTACATGGTAACACGTTATAACGTATTACGTTATATAACATAACGTTATAACGTATTACGTTATATAACATAACGTTATAACGTAGTACGTTATATGGTATAAAGTTATAACGTAATACGTTATATGGTAACATGTTATAACGTATTACGTTATATAACATAACGTTATAACGTAATACGTTATATGGTATAAAGTTATAACGTAATACGTTATATGGTATCACGTTATAACGTATTACGTTATATAACATAACGTTATAACGTAATACGTTATATGGTATAACGTTATAACCTATTACGATATATAACATAACGTTATATGGTATAACGTTATAACGTATTACGTCATATAACATAACGTTATAACGTAGTACGTTATATGGTATAAAGTTATAACGTAATACGTTATATGGTAACATGTTATAACGTATTACGTTATATAACATAACGTTATAACGTAATACGTTATATGGTATAAAGTTATAACGTAATACGTTATATGGTATCACGTTATAACGTATTACGTTATATAACATAACGTTATAACGTAATACGTTATATGGTATAACGTTATAACCTATTACGATATATAACATAACGTTATATGGTATAACGTTATAACGTATTACGTCATATAACATAACGTTATAACGTATTACGTTATATAACATAACGTTATAACGTAATACGTTATATGGTATAAAGTTATAACGTAATACGTTATATGGTATCACGTTATACCGTATGACGTTATATAACATAACGTTATAAGGTATTACGTTATATAACATAACGTTATAACGTAATACGTTATATGGTGTAACGTTATACCCTATTATGATATATATAACATAACGTTATAAGGTATAACGCTATAACGTAATACGTTATCTGGTAACACGATATAACGTATTACGTCATATAACATAACGTTATAAGGTATAACGCTATAACGTAATACGTTATCTGGTAACACGATATAACGTATTACGTCATATAACATAACGTTATATGGTATAACGATATAACGTTATACGTTATATGGTAACACGTTATAACGTATTACGTTATATAACATAACGTTATAACGTCTTACGTTATATAACATAACGTTATAACGTAATACGTTATATGGTATAAAGTTAGAACGTAATACGTTATATGGTATCACGTTATAACGTATTACGTTATATAACATAACGTTATAACGTATTACGTTATATAAAATATCGTTATAACGTAATACGTTATATGGTATAACGTTATAACGAAATACGTTATATGGTGTAACGTTATAACCTATTACGATATATAACATAACGTTATATGGTATAACGTTATAACGTATTACGTCATATAACATAACGTTATTTGGTATAACGATATAACGTAATACGTTATATGGTAACACGTTATAACGTATTACGTTAAATGGTATCACGTTATAACCTATTACGATATATAACATAACGTTTAATGGTATAACGATATAACGGAATACGTTATATGGTAACACGTTATAACGTATTACGTTATATAACATAACGTTATAACGTATTACGTTATATAACATAACGTTATAACCTAATACGTTATATGGTATAAAGATATAACGTAATACGTTATATGGTAACACGTTATAACGTAATACGTTATGTGGTGTAACGTTATAACCTATTACGATATATAACATAACGTTTAATGGTATAACGATATAACGTAATACGTCATATGACATAACGTTATATGGTATAACGATATAACGTAATACGTTATATGGTAACACGTTATAACGTATTACGTTACATGGTAACACGTTATAACGTATTACGTTATATAACATAACGTTATAACGTAATACGTTATATGGTACAACGTTATAACGTAATACGTTATATGGTGTAACGTTATAACCTATTACGATATATAACATAACGTTATATGGTATCACGTTATAACGTATTACGTTATATAACATAACGTTATAACGTAATACGTTATATGGTATAAAGTTATAACGTAATACGTAATATGGAATCACGATATAACGTATTACGTTATATAACATAACGTTATAACGTAATACGCTATATGGTATAAAGTTATAACGTAATACGTTTTATGGTAACACGTTATAACGTATTACGTTATGTAACATAACGTTATAACGTATTACGTTATATAACATAACGTTATAACGTAATACGTTATATGGTGTAACGTTATAACCTATTACGATATATAACATAACGTTATAACGTAATACGTTATATGGTATAAAGTTATAACGTAATACGTTATATGGTATCACGTTATAACGTATTACGTTATATAACATAACGTTACAACGTATTACGTTATATAATATAACGTTATTACGTAATACGTTATATGGTATCACGTTATAACGTATTACGTTATATAACATAACGTTACAACGTATTACGTTATATAATATAACGTTATTACGTAATACGTTATATGGTAACATGTTATAACGTATTACGTTATATAACATAACGTTATAACGTATTACGTTATATAACATAACGTTATAACGTAATACGCTATATGGTATAAAGTTATAACGTAATACGTTATATGGTAACACGTTATAACGTATTACGTTATGTAACATAACGTTATAACGTATTACGTTATATAACATAACGTTATAACGTAATACGTTATATGGTGTAACGTTATAACCTATTACGATATATAACATAACGTTATATGGTATAACGTTATAACGTATTAGGTCATATGACATAACGTTATATGGTATACCGATATAACGTTATAACGTCATACGTTATATGGTACAACGTTATAACGTAATACGGTATATGGTGTAACGTTATAACCTATTACGATATATAACATAACGTTATATGGTATCACGTTATAACGTATTACGTTATATAACATAACGTTATAACGTAATACGTTATATGGTATAAAGTTATAACGTAATACGTTATATGGTAACACGTTATAACGTATTACGTTATATAACATAACGTTATAACGTATTACGTTATATAACATAACGTTATAACGTAATACGTTATATGGTGTAACGTTATAACCTATTACGATATATAACATAACGTTATATGGTATAACCTTATAACGTATTACGTCATATGACATAACGTTATATGGTATAACGATATAACGTAATACGTTGTATGGTAACACGTTATAACGTATTACGTTACATGGTAACACGTTATAACGTATTACGTTATATAACATAACGTTATAACGTATTACGTTATATAACATAACGTTATAACGTAGTACGTTATATGGTATAAAGTTATAACGTAATACGTTATATGGTAACATGTTATAACGTATTACGTTATATAACATAACGTTATAACGTAATACGTTATATAACATAACGTTATAACGTAATACGTTATATGGTATCACGTTATAACGTATTACGTTATATAACATAACGTTATAACGTAATACGTTATATGGTATAACGTTATAACCTATTACGATATATAACATAACGTTATATGGTATAACGTTATAACGTATTACGTCATATAACATAACGTTATAACGTATTACGTTATATAACATAACGTTATAACGTAATACGTTATATGGTATAAAGTTATAACGTAATACGTTATATGGTATCACGTTATACCGTATGACGTTATATAACATAACGTTATAAGGTATTACGTTATATAACATAACGTTATAACGTAATACGTTATATGGTGTAACGTTATACCCTATTATGATATATATAACATAACGTTATAAGGTATAACGCTATAACGTAATACGTTATCTGGTAACACGATATAACGTATTACGTCATATAACATAACGTTATATGGTATAACGATATAACGTTATACGTTATATGGTAACACGCTATAACGTATTACGTTATATAACATAACGTTATAACGTCTTACGTTATATAACATAACGTTATAACGTAATACGTTATATGGTATAACGTTATAACCTATTACGATATATAACATAACGTTATATGGTATAACGTTATAACGTATTACGTTATATAACATAACGTTATAACGTATTACGTTATATAAAATATCGTTATAACGTAATACGTTATATGGTATAACGTTATAACGAAATACGTTATATGGTGTAACGTTATAACCTATTACGATATATAACATAACGTTATATGGTATAACGTTATAACGTATTACGTCATATAACATAACGTTATTTGGTATAACGATATAACGTAATACGTTATATGGTAACACGTTATAACGTATTACGTTAAATGGTATCACGTTATAACCTATTACGATATATAACATAACGTTTAATGGTATAACGATATAACGTAATACGTTATATGGTAACACGTTATAACGTATTACGTTATATAACATAACGTTATTACGTATTACGTTATATAACATAACGTTATAACCTAATACGTTATATGGTATAACGATATAACGTAATACGTTATATGGTAACACGTTATAACGTAATACGTTATGTGGTGTAACGTTATAACCTATTACGATATATAACATAACGTTTAATGGTATAACGATATAACGTAATACGTCATATGACATAACGTTATATGGTATAACGATATAACGTAATACGTTATATGGTAACACGTTATAACGTATTACGTTACATGGTAACACGTTATAACGTATTACGTTATATAACATAACGTTATAACGTAATACGCTATATGGTATAAAGTTATAACGTAATACGTTTTATGGTAACACGTTATAACGTATTACGTTATGTAACATAACGTTATAACGTATTACGTTATATAACATAACGTTATAACGTAATACGTTATATGGTGTAACGTTATAACCTATTACGATATATAACATAACGTTATAACGTAATACGTTATATGGTATAAAGTTATAACGTAATACGTTATATGGTATCACGTTATAACGTATTACGTTATATAACATAACGTTACAACGTATTACGTTATATAATATAACGTTATTACGTAATACGTTATATGGTATCACGTTATAACGTATTACGTTATATAACATAACGTTACAACGTATTACGTTATATAATATAACGTTATTACGTAATACGTTATATGGTAACATGTTATAACGTATTACGTTATATAACATAACGTTATAACGTATTACGTTATATTACATAACGTTATAACGTAATACGCTATATGGTATAAAGTTATAACGTAATACGTTATATGGTAACACGTTATAACGTATTACGTTATGTAACATAACGTTATAACGTATTACGTTATATAACATAACGTTATAACGTAATACGTTATATGGTGTAACGTTATAACCTATTACGATATATAACATAACGTTATATGGTATAACGTTATAACGTATTACGTCATATGACATAACGTTATATGGTATACCGATATAACGTTATAACGTCATACGTTATATGGTACAACGTTATAACGTAATACGGTATATGGTGTAACGTTATAACCTATTACGATATATAACATAACGTTATATGGTATCACGTTATAACGTATTACGTTATATAACATAACGTTATAACGTAATACGTTATATGGTATAAAGTTATAACGTAATACGTTATATGGTAACACGTTATAACGTATTACGTTATATAACATAACGTTATAACGTATTACGTTATAAAACATAACGTTATAACGTAATACGTTATATGGTATAACGTTATAACGTAATACATTACTTGGTGTAACGTTATAACCTATTACTATATATAACATAACGTTATATGGTATAACGTTATAACGTATTACGTCATATAACATAACGTTATATGGTATAACGATATAACGTAATACGTTATATGGTAACACGTTATAACGTATTACGTTATATAACATAACGTTATAACGTATTACGTTATATAACATAACGTTATAACGTAATACATTATATGGTATAACGTTATAACGTAATACGTTATATGGTGTAACGTTATAACCTATTACGATATATAACATAACGTTATATGGTATAACGTTATAACGTATTACGTCATATAACATAACGTTATATGGTATAACGATATAACGTAATGCGTTATATGGTAAAACGCTATAACGTATTACGTTATATAACATAACGTTATAACGTATTACGTTATATTAGGTGAAGTAAAAAGTTCTGAGCGCTTTTTCGCTTTATTTCGACGATGAAATTAACATAGTCAAGATTATTCGATTTAGATTAAATATGCGCCGTTTTGTTCGATTACTTTTGTCCATTTTGAAGGCAATTTCATAATTCCGCGGTTGAAGAAGTCCTCGTCCCTATTGGTAAAAAACTTGACCAGCTCATTTTCACAAGCCTCTCTTGAGGCCAGTTTTGTACCATCAAGAAAATTTTGCAAAAACTTAAAAAGGTGATAATCGCTTGGTGCCAGGTCTGGACTGTACGGCGGATGCGATAGAACCTCCCAGCCAAGCTCTCGGAGCTTCTGACGCGTCGTTAAAGATGTGTGCGGCCTGGCGTTGTCTTGATGGAACACAACACCTTTCCTATTGGCCAATTCTGGCCGCTTCTGGTCGATCGCCTGCTTCAGTCTGGTCAGTTGTTGACAATAGAGGTCCGAATTAAGTGTTTGCCCCGATGGGAGCAGCTCATAATGGATGATTCCCTTCCAATCCCACCAAACACACAATAAAACCTTCTTGGCCGTTAATCCACGCTTGGCGATCGTTTGGGCCGGCCCACCGCGATTGGACCACGATCTTTTTCGGCTGTTGTTCTCGTATGTGACCCATTTTTCATCGCCAGTCACCATCCGCTTCAAAAATGGGTCGATTTCGTTACGTCTCAACAAAGAATCGCAGGCATCAATTCGGTCCAAAAGGTTCTTTTGCGTCAATTCATGTGGCACCCATACGTCGAGCTTCTTCTTGAGACCAGCCTTATGCAAATGGTTCCAAACGGTTTTCTGGCTAATCTTCAGTTCCTGGGCAATGGAATAAGTGCTCACATGCCGGTCCGACTCGACGATTTCCATGATTTTATCCACATTTTCGACGATTGGCCTACCAGAGCGTGCCTCATCTTCGACGTCCATATTACCAGAACGGAATCGTTGGAACCACCGCTTTGCTGTTGCATTCGATACTGTACTGGGTCCATAAACAGCACAAATTTTTTTGGCCGCCTGCTCCGCCTTTTCACCTTGGTCGTAGTGGTACTGAAGAATGTATCGAATTTTCTCTTTTTTTATCTCCATTTTCGAACGCTGTAACACACAACTGGCTTCACCGAACACAAAACTGACAAAGAACCTTTTTGATGCGTAATATCACCTTGAAATCGGTGTATACTATGACTCGATGCGATGTGCACATCGTGAGATATGGCTCACTAAAGACATCTAGCGAAAAACGCTCAGAACTTTTTACTTAACCTAATATAACGTAATACGTTATAACGTGTTACCATATAACGTAATACGTTATAACGTTATACCTTATAACGTTATGTTATATATATCATAATAGGTTATAACGTTACACCATATAACGTATTACGTTATAACGTTATACCATATAACGTATTACGTTATAACGTTATTTTATATAACGTAATACGTTATAACGTTATGTTATATAACGTAATACGTTATAACGTGATACCATATAACGTATTACGTTGTAACTTTATACCATATAACGTATTACGTTATAACGTTATGTTATATAACGTTATGTTATATGACGTAATACGTTATAACGTGATACCATATAACGTTATGTTATATATCGTAATAGGTTATAACGTTACACCATATAACGTATTACGTTATAACGATATACCATATAACGTATTACGTTATAACGTTATGTTATATAACGTAATACGTTATAACGTTATGTTATATAACGTAATACGTTATAACGTAATACGTTATAACGTTATGTTATAACGTGTTACCCTATAACGTATTACGTTATAACTTTATACCATATAACGTATTACGTTATAGCGTTATGTTATATAACGTAATACGTTATAACGTTATGTTATATAACGTAATACGTTATAACGTGTTACCATATAACGTATTACGTTATATCGTTATACCATATAACGTTATGTCATATGACGTAATACGTTATAACGTGATACCATATAACGTTATGTTATATATCGTAATAGGTTATAACGTTACACCATATAACGTATTACGTTATAACGTTATACCATATATCGTATTGCGTTATAGCGTTATGTTATATAACGTAATACGTTGTAACGTTATGTTATATAACGTAATACGTTATAACGTGTTACCATATAACGTATTACGTTATAACTTTATACCATATAGCGTATTACGTTATAACGTCATGTTATATAACGTAATACGTTATAACGTTATGTTATATAACGTAATACGTTATAACGTGTTACCATATAACGTATTACGTTATAACGTTATATTATATAACGTAATACGTTATAACGTTATGTTATATAACGTAATACGTTATAACGTGATACCATATAACGTATTACGTTATAACTTTATACCATAAAACGTATTACGTTATAACGTTATGTTATATAACGTAATACGTTATAACGTTATTTTATATAACGTAATACGTTATAACGTGTTACCGTATAACGTATTACGTTATAACTTTATACCATATAACGTATTACGATATAACGTTATGTTATATAACGTAATACGTTATAACGTTATGTTATATAACGTAATACGTTATAACGTGTTACCATATAACGTATTACGTTATATCGTTATACCATATAACGTTATGTCATATGACGTAATACGTTATAACGTTATACCATATAACGTTATGTTATATATCGGAATAGGTTATAACGTTACACCAAATAATGTATTACGTTATAACGTTATACCATATAACGTATTACGTTATAACGTTATGTTATATAACGTAATACGTTATAACGTTATGTTATATAATGTAATACGTTATATCGTGATACCATATAACGTATTACGTTATAACTTTATACCATATAACGTATTACGATATAACGTTATGTTATATAACGTAATACGAATTAACGTGACACCATATAACGTTATGTTATATATCGTAATAGGTTATAACGTTACACCATCTAACGTATTACGTTATAACGTTGTACCATATAACGTATTACGTTATAACGTTATGTTATATAACGTAATACGTTATAACGTGTTACCATGTAACGTAATACGTTATAACGTGTTACCATATAACGTATTACGTTATATCGTTATACCATATAACGTTATGTCATATGACGTAATACGTTATAAGGTTATACCATATAACGTTATGTTATATATCGTAATAGGTTATAACGTTACACCATATAACGTATTACGTTATAACGTTATGTTATATAACGTAATACGTTATAACGTTATGTTACATAACGTAATACGTTATAACGTGTTACCATATAACGTATTACGTTATAACTTTATACCATATAGCGTATTACGTTATAACGTTATGTTATATAACGTAATACGTTATATCGTGATTCCATATTACGTATTACGTTATAACTTTATACCATATAACGTATTACGTTATAACGTTATGTTATATAACGTAATACGTTATAACGTGATACCATATAACGTTATGTTATATATCGTAATAGGTTATAACGTTACACCATATAACGTATTACGTTATAACGTTGTACCATATAACGTATTACGGTATAACATTATGTTATATAACGTAATACGTTATAACGTGTTACCATGTAACGTAATACGTTATAACGTGTTACCATATAACGTATTACGTTATAACGTTATATTATATAACGTAATACGTTATAACGTTATGTTATATAACGTAATACGTTATAACGTGATACCATATAACGTAATACGTTATAACGTTATACCTTATAACGTTATGTTATATATATCATAATAGGTTATAACGTTACACCATATAACGTATTACGTTATAACGTTATACCATATAACGTATTACGTTATAACGTTATTTTATATAACGTAATACGTTATAACGTTATGTTATATAACGTAATACGTTATAACGTGATACCATATAACGTATTACGTTGTAACTTTATACCATATAACGTATTACGTTATAACGTTATGTTATATAACGTTATGTTATATGACGTAATACGTTATAACGTGATACCATATAACGTTATGTTATATATCGTAATAGGTTATAACGTTACACCATATAACGTATTACGTTATAACGATATACCATATAACGTATTACGTTATAACGTTATGTTATATAACGTAATACGTTATAACGTTATGTTATATAACGTAATACGTTATAACGTAATACGTTATAACGTTATGTTATAACGTGTTACCATATAACGTATTACGTTATAACTTTATACCATATAACGTATTACGTTATAGCGTTATGTTATATAACGTAATACGTTATAACGTTATGTTATATAACGTAATACGTTATAACGTGTTACCATATAACGTATTACGTTATATCGTTATACCATATAACGTTATGTCATATGACGTAATACGTTATAACGTGATACCATATAACGTTATGTTATATATCGTAATAGGTTATAACGTTACACCATATAACGTATTACGTTATAACGTTATACCATATATCGTATTGCGTTATAGCGTTATGTTATATAACGTAATACGTTGTAACGTTATGTTATATAACGTAATACGTTATAACGTGTTACCATATAACGTATTACGTTATAACTTTATACCATATAGCGTATTACGTTATAACGTCATGTTATATAACGTAATACGTTATAACGTTATGTTATATAACGTAATACGTTATAACGTGTTACCATATAACGTATTACGTTATAACGTTATATTATATAACGTAATACGTTATAACGTTATGTTATATAACGTAATACGTTATAACGTGATACCATATAACGTATTACGTTATAACTTTATACCATAAAACGTATTACGTTATAACGTTATGTTATATAACGTAATACGTTATAACGTTATTTTATATAACGTAATACGTTATAACGTGTTACCGTATAACGTATTACGTTATAACTTTATACCATATAACGTATTACGATATAACGTTATGTTATATAACGTAATACGTTATAACGTTATGTTATATAACGTAATACGTTATAACGTGTTACCATATAACGTATTACGTTATATCGTTATACCATATAACGTTATGTCATATGACGTAATACGTTATAACGTTATACCATATAACGTTATGTTATATATCGGAATAGGTTATAACGTTACACCAAATAATGTATTACGTTATAACGTTATACCATATAACGTATTACGTTATAACGTTATGTTATATAACGTAATACGTTATAACGTTATGTTATATAATGTAATACGTTATATCGTGATACCATATAACGTATTACGTTATAACTTTATACCATATAACGTATTACGATATAACGTTATGTTATATAACGTAATACGAATTAACGTGACACCATATAACGTTATGTTATATATCGTAATAGGTTATAACGTTACACCATCTAACGTATTACGTTATAACGTTGTACCATATAACGTATTACGTTATAACGTTATGTTATATAACGTAATACGTTATAACGTGTTACCATGTAACGTAATACGTTATAACGTGTTACCATATAACGTATTACGTTATATCGTTATACCATATAACGTTATGTCATATGACGTAATACGTTATAAGGTTATACCATATAACGTTATGTTATATATCGTAATAGGTTATAACGTTACACCATATAACGTATTACGTTATAACGTTATGTTATATAACGTAATACGTTATAACGTTATGTTACATAACGTAATACGTTATAACGTGTTACCATATAACGTATTACGTTATAACTTTATACCATATAGCGTATTACGTTATAACGTTATGTTATATAACGTAATACGTTATATCGTGATTCCATATTACGTATTACGTTATAACTTTATACCATATAACGTATTACGTTATAACGTTATGTTATATAACGTAATACGTTATAACGTGATACCATATAACGTTATGTTATATATCGTAATAGGTTATAACGTTACACCATATAACGTATTACGTTATAACGTTGTACCATATAACGTATTACGGTATAACATTATGTTATATAACGTAATACGTTATAACGTGTTACCATGTAACGTAATACGTTATAACGTGTTACCATATAACGTATTACGTTATAACGTTATATTATATAACGTAATACGTTATAACGTTATGTTATATAACGTAATACGTTATAACGTGATACCATATAACGTATTACGTTATAACTTTATACCATAAAACGTATTACGTTATAACGTTATGTTATATAACGTAATACGTTATAACGTTATACCATATAACGTATTACGTTATAACGTTATGTTATATAACGTAATACGTTATAACGTTATGTTATATAACGTAATACGTTATATCGTGATACCATATAACGTATTACGTTATAACTTTATACCATATAACGTATTACGTTATAACGTTATGTTATATAACGTAATACGAATTAACGTGACACCATATAACGTTATGTTATATATCGTAATAGGTTATAACGTTACACCATATAACGTATTACGTTATAACGTTGTACCATATAACGTATTACGTTATAACGTTATGTTATATAACGTAATACGTTATAACGTGTTACCATGTAACGTAATGCGTTATAACGTGTTACCATATAACGTATTACGTTATATCGTTATACCATATAACGTTATGTCATATGACGTAATACGTTATAAGGTTATACCATATAACGTTATGTTATATATCGTAATAGGTTATAACGTTACACCATATAACGTATTACGTTATAACGTTATGTTATATAACGTAATACGTTATAACGTTATGTTACATAACGTAATACGTTATAACGTGTTACCATATAACGTATTACGTTATAACTTTATACCATATAGCGTATTACGTTATAACGTTATGTTATATAACGTAATACGTTATATCGTGATTCCATATTACGTATTACGTTATAACTTTATACCATATAACGTATTACGTTATAACGTTATGTTATATAACGTAATACGTTATAACGTGATACCATATAACGTTATGTTATATATCGTAATAGGTTATAACGTTACACCATATAACGTATTACGTTATAACGTTGTACCATATAACGTATTACGTTATAACATTATGTTATATAACGTAATACGTTATAACGTGTTACCATGTAACGTAATACGTTATAACGTGTTACCATATAACGTATTACGTTATATCGTTATACCATATAACGTTATGTCATATGACGTATTACGTTATATCGTTATACCATTAAACGTTATGTTATATATCGTAATAGGTTATAACGTTACACCACATAACGTATTACGTTATAACGTGTTACCATATAACGTACTACGTTATATCGTTATACCATATAACGTATTAGGTTATAACGTTATGTTATATAACGTAATACGTTATAACGTTATGTTATATAACGTAATACGTTATAACGTGTTACCATATAACGTATTACGTTATATCGTTATACCATATAACGTATTACGTTCTAACTTTATACCATATAACGTATTACGTTATAACGTTATGTTATATAACGTAATACGTTATAACGTTATGTTATATAACGTAATACGTTATAACGTGTTACCATATAACGTATTACGTTATATCGTTATACCATATAACGTAATACCTTATAACGTTATGTTATATAACGTAATACGTTATAACGTGATACCATATAACGTATTACGTTATAACTTTATACCATATAACGTATTACGTTATAACGTTATGTAATATAACGTAATATGTTATAACGTTATGTTATATGACGTAATACGTTATAACGTTATACCATATAACGTTATGTTATATATCGTAATAGGTTATAACGTTATACCATATAACGTATTACGTTATAACGTTATGTTATATAACGTAATACATTATAACGTTATGTTATATAACGTAATACGTTATAACGTGTTACCATATAACGTAATACGTTATAACGTTATACCTTATAACGTTATGTTATATCTATCATAATAGGTTATAACGTTACACCATATAACGTATTACGTTATAACGTTATACCATATAACGTATTACGTTATAACGTTATTTTATATAACGTAATACGTTATAACGTTATGTTATATAACGTAATACGTTATAACGTGATACCATATAACGTATTACGTTATAACTTTATACCATATAACGTATTACGTTATAACGTTATGTTATATAACGTAATACGTTATAACATGTTACCATATAACGTATTACGTTATAACTTTATACCATATAACGTACTACGTTATAACGTTATGTTATATAACGTAATACGTTATAACGTTATGTTATATAACGTAATACGTTATAACGTGTTACCATATAACGTATTACGTTATAACTTTATGCCATATAATGTATTACGTTATAACGTTATGTTATTTAACGTAATACGTTATAACGTTATGTTATATAACGTAGTACGTTATAACGTGTTACCATATAACGTATTACGTTATTTCGTTATACCATATAACCTTATGTTATATGACGTAATACGTTATAACGTGTTACTATATAACGTATTACGTTATAGCGTTATACCATTTAACGTTATGTTATATAACTTATTACGTTATAACTTTGTACCAGATAACGTAATACGTTATAACGTTATGTTATATAACGTAATACGTTATAACGTGATACCATATAACGTATTACGTTATAACTTTATACCATATAACGTAATACGTTATAACGTGTTACCAAATAACGTATTACGTTATATCGTTATACCATTAAACGTTATGTTATATATCGTAATAGGTTATAACGTTACACCACATAACGTATTACGTTATAACGTGTTACCATATAACGTATTACGTTATATCGTTATACCATATAACGTATTAGGTTATAACGTTATGTTATATAACGTAATACGTTATAACGTTTTGTTATATAACGTAATACGTTATAACGTGTTACCATATAACGTATTACGCTATATCGCTATACCATTAAACATTATGTTATATATCGTAATAGGTTATAACGTTATACCATATAACGTATTACGTTATATCGTTATACCATTAAACATTATGTTATATATCGTAATAGGTTATAACGTTATACCATATAACGTATTACGTTATAACGTTATGTTATATAATGTAATACGTTATAACGTTATGTTATATAACGTAATACGTTATAGCGTTATGTTATATAACGTAATACGTTATAACGTGTTACCATATAACGTATTACGTTATATCGTTATACCATATAACGTTATGTTATATGACGTAATACGTTATAACGTTATACCACATAACGTTATGTTATATATCGTAATAGGTTATAACGTTACACCAAATAATGTATTACGTTATAACGTTATACCATCTAACGTATTACGTTATAACGTTATTTTATATAACGTAATACGTTATAACGTTATGTTATATAACGTAATACGTTATAACGTGATACCATATAACGTATTACGTTATAACTTTATACCATATAACGTATTACGTTATAACGTTATGTTATATAACGTAATACGTTATAACATGTTACCATATAACGTATTACGTTATAACTTTATACCATATAACGTACTACGTTATAACGTTATGTTATATAACGTAATACGTTATAACGTTATGTTATATAACGTAATACGTTATAACGTGTTACCATATAACGTATTACGTTATAACTTTATGCCATATAATGTATTACGTTATAACGTTATGTTATTTAACGTAATACGTTATAACGTTATGTTATATAACGTAGTACGTTATAACGTGTTACCATATAACGTATTACGTTATTTCGTTATACCATATAACCTTATGTTATATGACGTAATACGTTATAACGTGTTACTATATAACGTATTACGTTATAGCGTTATACCATTTAACGTTATGTTATATAACTTATTACGTTATAACTTTGTACCAGATAACGTAATACGTTATAACGTTATGTTATATAACGTAATACGTTATAACGTGATACCATATAACGTATTACGTTATAACTTTATACCATATAACGTAATACGTTATAACGTGTTACCAAATAACGTATTACGTTATATCGTTATACCATTAAACGTTATGTTATATATCGTAATAGGTTATAACGTTACACCACATAACGTATTACGTTATAACGTGTTACCATATAACGTATTACGTTATATCGTTATACCATATAACGTATTAGGTTATAACGTTATGTTATATAACGTAATACGTTATAACGTTTTGTTATATAACGTAATACGTTATAACGTGTTACCATATAACGTATTACGCTATATCGCTATACCATTAAACATTATGTTATATATCGTAATAGGTTATAACGTTATACCATATAACGTATTACGTTATATCGTTATACCATTAAACATTATGTTATATATCGTAATAGGTTATAACGTTATACCATATAACGTATTACGTTATAACGTTATGTTATATAATGTAATACGTTATAACGTTATGTTATATAACGTAATACGTTATAGCGTTATGTTATATAACGTAATACGTTATAACGTGTTACCATATAACGTATTACGTTATATCGTTATACCATATAACGTTATGTTATATGACGTAATACGTTATAACGTTATACCACATAACGTTATGTTATATATCGTAATAGGTTATAACGTTACACCAAATAATGTATTACGTTATAACGTTATACCATCTAACGTATTACGTTATAACGTTATGTTATATAACGTAATACGTTATAACGTTATGTTATATAACGTAATACGTTATAACGTGTTACCATATAACGTATTACGTTATAACTTTATACCATATAACGTATTACGTTATAACGTTATGTTATATAACGTTATGTTATATGACGTAATACGTTATAACGTGATACCATATAACGTTATGTTATATATCGTAATAGGTTATAACGTTACACCATATAACGTATTACGTTATAACGTTATACCACATAACGTATTACGTTATAACGTTATGTTATATAACGTAATACGTTATAACGTTATGTTATATAACGTAATACGTTATAACGTGTTACCATATAACGTATTACGTTATAACTTTATACCATATAACGTATTACGTTATAACGTTATGTTATATAACGTAATACGTTATAACGTTATGTTATATAACGTAATACGTTATAACGTGTTACCATATAACGTATTACGTTATATCGATATACCATAAAACGTTATGTCATATGACGTAATACGTTATAACGTGATACCATATAACGTTATGTTATATATCGTAATAGGTTATAACGTTACACCATACAACGTATTACGTTATAACGTTATACCATATAACGTATTACGTTATAGCGTTATGTTATATAACGTAATACGTTATAACGTTATGTTATATAACGTAATACGTTATAACGTGTTACCATATAACGTATTACGTTATAACTTTATACCATATAGCGTATTACGTTATAACGTTATGTTATATAACGTAATACGTTATAACGTTATGTTATATAACGTAATACGTTATAACGTGTTATCATATAACGTATTACGTTATAGCTTTATACCATATAACGTACTACATTATAACGTTATGTTATATAACGTAATACGTTATAACGTTATGTTATATAACGTAATACGTTCTAACGTGTTACCATATATCGTATTACGTTATAACTTTATACCATATAACGTATTACGTTATAACGTTATGTTATATAACGTAATACGTTATAACGTGTTACCGTATAACGTATTACGTTATAACTTTATACCATATAACGTATTACGATATAACGTTATGTTATATAACGTAATACGTTATAACGTTATGTTATATAACGTAATACGTTATAACGTGTTACCATATGACGTATTACGATATAACGTTATGTTATATAACGTAATACGTTATAACGTTATGTTATATAACGTAATACGTTATAACGTGTTACCATATAACGTATTACGTTATATCGTTATACCATATAACGTTATGTTATATGACGTAATACGTTATAACGTTATACCATATAACGTTATGTTATATATCGTAATAGGTTATAACGTTACACCATATAACGTATTACGTTATAACGTTATACCATATAACGTATTACGTTATAACGTTATGTTAGATAACGTAATACGTTATAACGTTATGTCATATAACGTAATACGTTATAACGTGTTACCATATAACGTATTACGTTATAACCTTATACCATATAACGTATTACGTTATAACGTTATGTTATATAACGTAATACGTTATAACGTTATGTTATATAACGTAATACGTTATAACGTGTTACCATATAACGTATTACGTTATATCATTATACCATATAACGTTATGTTATATGACGTAATACGTTATAACGTTATACCATATAACGTTATGTTATATATAGTAATAGGTTATAACGTTACACCAAATAATGTATTACGTTATAACGTTATACCATATAACGTATTACGTTATAACGTTATGTTATATAACGTAATACGTTATAACGTTATGTTATATAACGTAATACGTTATAACGTGTTACCATATAACGTATTACGTTATAACTTTATACCATATAACGTATTACGTTATAACGTTATGTTATATAACGTAATACGTTATAACGTGTTACCATATAACGTAATACGTTATAACGTTATACCTTATAACGTTATGTTATATATATCATAATAGGTTATAACGTTACACCATATAACGTATTACGTTATAACGTTATACCATATAACGTATTACGTTATAACGTTATTTTATATAACGTAATACGTTATAACGTTATGTTATATAACGTAATACGTTATAACGTGATACCATATAACGTATTACGTTGTAACTTTATACCATATAACGTATTACGTTATAACGTTATGTTATATAACGTTATGTTATATGACGTAATACGTTATAACGTGATACCATATAACGTTATGTTATATATCGTAATAGGTTATAACGTTACACCATATAACGTATTACGTTATAACTTTATACCATATAACGTATTACGTTATAGCGTTATGTTATATAACGTAATACGTTATAACGTTATGTTATATAACGTAATACGTTATAACGTGTTACCATATAACGTATTACGTTATATCGTTATACCATATAACGTTATGTCATATGACGTAATACGTTATAACGTGATACCATATAACGTTATGTTATATATCGTAATAGGTTATAACGTTACACCATATAACGTATTACGTTATAACGTTATACCATATATCGTATTGCGTTATAGCGTTATGTTATATAACGTAATACGTTGTAACGTTATGTTATATAACGTAATACGTTATAACGTGTTACCATATAACGTATTACGTTATAACTTTATACCATATAGCGTATTACGTTATAACGTCATGTTATATAACGTAATACGTTATAACGTTATGTTATATAACGTAATACGTTATAACGTGTTACCATATAACGTATTACGTTATAACGTTATATTATATAACGTAATACGTTATAACGTTATGTTATATAACGTAATACCTTATAACGTTATGTTATATAACGTAATACGTTATAACGTGATACCATATAACGTATTACGTTATAACTTTATACCATATAACGTATTACGTTATAACGTTATGTAATATAACGTAATATGTTATAACGTTATGTTATATGACGTAATACGTTATAACGTTATACCATATAACGTTATGTTATATATCGTAATAGGTTATAACGTTATACCATATAACGTATTACGTTATAACGTTATGTTATATAACGTAATACATTATAACGTTATGTTATATAACGTAATACGTTATAACGTGTTACCATATAACGTAATACGTTATAACGTTATACCTTATAACGTTATGTTATATCTATCATAATAGGTTATAACGTTACACCATATAACGTATTACGTTATAACGTTATACCATATAACGTATTACGTTATAACGTTATTTTATATAACGTAATACGTTATAACGTTATGTTATATAACGTAATACGTTATAACGTGATACCATATAACGTATTACGTTATAACTTTATACCATATAACGTATTACGTTATAACGTTATGTTATATAACGTAATACGTTATAACATGTTACCATATAACGTATTACGTTATAACTTTATACCATATAACGTACTACGTTATAACGTTATGTTATATAACGTAATACGTTATAACGTTATGTTATATAACGTAATACGTTATAACGTGTTACCATATAACGTATTACGTTATAACTTTATGCCATATAATGTATTACGTTATAACGTTATGTTATTTAACGTAATACGTTATAACGTTATGTTATATAACGTAGTACGTTATAACGTGTTACCATATAACGTATTACGTTATTTCGTTATACCATATAACCTTATGTTATATGACGTAATACGTTATAACGTGTTACTATATAACGTATTACGTTATAGCGTTATACCATTTAACGTTATGTTATATAACTTATTACGTTATAACTTTGTACCAGATAACGTAATACGTTATAACGTTATGTTATATAACGTAATACGTTATAACGTGATACCATATAACGTATTACGTTATAACTTTATACCATATAACGTAATACGTTATAACGTGTTACCAAATAACGTATTACGTTATATCGTTATACCATTAAACGTTATGTTATATATCGTAATAGGTTATAACGTTACACCACATAACGTATTACGTTATAACGTGTTACCATATAACGTATTACGTTATATCGTTATACCATATAACGTATTAGGTTATAACGTTATGTTATATAACGTAATACGTTATAACGTTTTGTTATATAACGTAATACGTTATAACGTGTTACCATATAACGTATTACGCTATATCGCTATACCATTAAACATTATGTTATATATCGTAATAGGTTATAACGTTATACCATATAACGTATTACGTTATATCGTTATACCATTAAACATTATGTTATATATCGTAATAGGTTATAACGTTATACCATATAACGTATTACGTTATAACGTTATGTTATATAATGTAATACGTTATAACGTTATGTTATATAACGTAATACGTTATAACGTTATGTTATATAACGTAATACGTTATAACGTGTTACCATATAACGTATTACGTTATATCGTTATACCATATAACGTTATGTTATATGACGTAATACGTTATAACGTTATACCACATAACGTTATGTTATATATCGTAATAGGTTATAACGTTACACCAAATAATGTATTACGTTATAACGTTATACCATCTAACGTATTACGTTATAACGTTATGTTATATAACGTAATACGTTATAACGTTATGTTATATAACGTAATACGTTATAACGTGTTACCATATAACGTATTACGTTATAACTTTATACCATATAACGTATTACGTTATAACGTTATGTTATATAACGTTATGTTATATGACGTAATACGTTATAACGTGATACCATATAACGTTATGTTATATATCGTAATAGGTTATAACGTTACACCATATAACGTATTACGTTATAACGTTATACCACATAACGTATTACGTTATAACGTTATGTTATATAACGTAATACGTTATAACGTTATGTTATATAACGTAATACGTTATAACGTGTTACCATATAACGTATTACGTTATAACTTTATACCATATAACGTATTACGTTATAACGTTATGTTATATAACGTAATACGTTATAACGTTATGTTATATAACGTAATACGTTATAACGTGTTACCATATAACGTATTACGTTATATCGATATACCATAAAACGTTATGTCATATGACGTAATACGTTATAACGTGATACCATATAACGTTATGTTATATATCGTAATAGGTTATAACGTTACACCATACAACGTATTACGTTATAACGTTATACCATATAACGTATTACGTTATAGCGTTATGTTATATAACGTAATACGTTATAACGTTATGTTATATAACTTAATACGTTATAACGTGTTACCATATAACGTATTACGTTATAACTTTATACCATATAGCGTATTACGTTATAACGTTATGTTATATAACGTAATACGTTATAACGTTATGTTATATAACGTAATACGTTATAACGTGTTATCATATAACGTATTACGTTATAGCTTTATACCATATAACGTACTACATTATAACGTTATGTTATATAACGTAATACGTTATAACGTTATGTTATATAACGTAATACGTTCTAACGTGTTACCATATATCGTATTACGTTATAACTTTATACCATATAACGTATTACGTTATAACGTTATGTTATATAACGTAATACGTTATAACGTGTTACCGTATAACGTATTACGTTATAACTTTATACCATATAACGTATTACGATATAACGTTATGTTATATAACGTAATACGTTATAACGTTATGTTATATAACGTAATACGTTATAACGTGTTACCATATGACGTATTACGATATAACGTTATGTTATATAACGTAATACGTTATAACGTTATGTTATATAACGTAATACGTTATAACGTGTTACCATATAACGTATTACGTTATATCGTTATACCATATAACGTTATGTTATATGACGTAATACGTTATAACGTTATACCATATAACGTTATGTTATATATCGTAATAGGTTATAACGTTACACCATATAACGTATTACGTTATAACGTTATACCATATAACGTATTACGTTATAACGTTATGTTAGATAACGTAATACGTTATAACGTTATGTCATATAACGTAATACGTTATAACGTGTTACCATATAACGTATTACGTTATAACCTTATACCATATAACGTATTACGTTATAACGTTATGTTATATAACGTAATACGTTATAACGTTATGTTATATAACGTAATACGTTATAACGTGTTACCATATAACGTATTACGTTATATCATTATACCATATAACGTTATGTTATATGACGTAATACGTTATAACGTTATACCATATAACGTTATGTTATATATAGTAATAGGTTATAACGTTACACCAAATAATGTATTACGTTATAACGTTATACCATATAACGTATTACGTTATAACGTTATGTTATATAACGTAATACGTTATAACGTTATGTTATATAACGTAATACGTTATAACGTGTTACCATATAACGTATTACGTTATAACTTTATACCATATAACGTATTACGTTATAACGTTATGTTATATAACGTAATACGTTATAACGTGTTACCATATAACGTAATACGTTATAACGTTATACCTTATAACGTTATGTTATATATATCATAATAGGTTATAACGTTACACCATATAACGTATTACGTTATAACGTTATACCATATAACGTATTACGTTATAACGTTATTTTATATAACGTAATACGTTATAACGTTATGTTATATAACGTAATACGTTATAACGTGATACCATATAACGTATTACGTTGTAACTTTATACCATATAACGTATTACGTTATAACGTTATGTTATATAACGTTATGTTATATGACGTAATACGTTATAACGTGATACCATATAACGTTATGTTATATATCGTAATAGGTTATAACGTTACACCATATAACGTATTACGTTATAACTTTATACCATATAACGTATTACGTTATAGCGTTATGTTATATAACGTAATACGTTATAACGTTATGTTATATAACGTAATACGTTATAACGTGTTACCATATAACGTATTACGTTATATCGTTATACCATATAACGTTATGTCATATGACGTAATACGTTATAACGTGATACCATATAACGTTATGTTATATATCGTAATAGGTTATAACGTTACACCATATAACGTATTACGTTATAACGTTATACCATATATCGTATTGCGTTATAGCGTTATGTTATATAACGTAATACGTTGTAACGTTATGTTATATAACGTAATACGTTATAACGTGTTACCATATAACGTATTACGTTATAACTTTATACCATATAGCGTATTACGTTATAACGTCATGTTATATAACGTAATACGTTATAACGTTATGTTATATAACGTAATACGTTATAACGTGTTACCATATAACGTTGGATTCAGGAACAAACACTCCACGATAGAGCAAATGCACAGACTCACAAACGAAATAATACTAGCAATAGAAAACAAACAATACTGTACAGCCCTCTTTATGGACATCGAGAAAGCATTCGACAAAATAAACCACGATAGTCTACTTCAATCAATCAGAAAACAATTCCCGGAGCAGATATACCATTTAACTAAATCCTACTTAAGCAACAGAACCTTTACAGTAAAAATTAAAGATACATACTCTCAAGTTAAAGACATCAAGGCAGGGGTTCCGCAAGGAAGCGTCTTGGGACCAATTCTCTACACACTATACACGGCCAACATACCAACAACCACCAACAGCAAAATACTGACATTTGCGGATGACACTGTGGTACTAGTCAGGCACACTAACCCAGCAACAGCAGTCGCATTGCTACAAGAGCATATTGCAAAAATAGAAAAGTGGCTTCAAGTTAAACAAATTAAAGCAAACCCTGATAAATGCAACCACATTACATTCACACTACGAAAACAGTTACCACCAAACATTACACTCAACGGCACGCACATAATACAAACAAGGCAAGTCAAATACCTAGGACTACACTTTGATACAAGATTCACATGGAAACAGCATATCAAATCAATAATAAGCAAAATACAGATAGCAAGGAGACAGATGTACTGGTTAACAAGTCGAAAATCCAAACTAAGCATAGAAAACAAATTAAAAATCTACAAAACCATCATAAAACCAATCTGGACGTACGGAATACCACTATGGGGAACAGCAGCAATGAGCCATATAACCAAACTAGAGGCAATGCAATCTAAAATACTTAGAACAATAGTAAACGCCCCATGGTACGTTAGAAACGAGGACATACGAAAAGACCTTGGAATACCAACGGTCAAGGAAGAGATTAGCAGATTCGCAAGAAGGTACAGAGAAAGATTAGCAACGCACCCGAACCGGCTGGCAGCGGAAACGATCACCACATTCATCGAAAGGAGATTAAAAAGGAAACATCCAGTAGATCTCATAAAGGATACACCCTAACAAGCACGAAGATGGAACCCCATTGGGGGTAGCCACCCACATGTTATATTAGTAAACAGCTATAACATTTTACCAAATGTCCTACTGGACAAATTGTAAAATTTAAAGCAAATAAATAAAAAAAAAAAAAAAAAAAAAAAAAAAACCATATAACGTATTACGTTATAACGTTATATTATATAACGTAATACGTTATAACGTTATGTTATATAACGTAATACGTTATAACGTGATACCATATAACGTATTACGTTATAACTTTATACCATAAAACGTATTACGTTATAACGTTATGTTATATAACGTAATACGTTATAACGTTATTTTATATAACGTAATACGTTATAACGTGTTACCGTATAACGTATTACGTTATAACTTTATACCATATAACGTATTACGATATAACGTTATGTTATATAACGTAATACGTTATAACGTTATGTTATATAACGTAATACGTTATAACGTGTTACCATATAACGTATTACGTTATATCGTTATACCATATAACGTTATGTCATATGACGTAATACGTTATAACGTTATACCATATAACGTTATGTTATATATCGGAATAGGTTATAACGTTACACCAAATAATGTATTACGTTATAACGTTATACCATATAACGTATTACGTTATAACGTTATGTTATATAACGTAATACGTTATAACGTTATGTTATATAACGTAATACGTTATATCGTGATACCATATAACGTATTACGTTATAACTTTATACCATATAACGTATTACGTTATAACGTTGTGTTATATAACGTAATACGAATTAACGTGACACCATATAACGTTATGTTATATATCGTAATAGGTTATAACGTTACACCATATAACGTATTACGTTATAACGTTGTACCATATAACGTATTACGTTATAACGTTATGTTATATAACGTAATACGTTATAACGTGTTACCATGTAACGTAATACGTTATAACGTGTTACCATATAACGTATTACGTTATATCGTTATACCATATAACGTTATGTCATATGACGTAATACGTTATAAGGTTATACCATATAACGTTATGTTATATATCGTAATAGGTTATAACGTTACACCATATAACGTATTACGTTATAACGTTATGTTATATAACGTAATACGTTATAACGTTATGTTACATAACGTAATACGTTATAACGTGTTACCATATAACGTATTACGTTATAACTTTATACCATATAGCGTATTACGTTATAACGTTATGTTATATAACGTAATACGTTATATCGTGATTCCATATTACGTATTACGTTATAACTTTATACCATATAACGTATTACGTTATAACGTTATGTTATATAACGTAATACGTTATAACGTGATACCATATAACGTTATGTTATATATCGTAATAGGTTATAACGTTACACCATATAACGTATTACGTTATAACGTTGTACCATATAACGTATTACGTTATAACATTATGTTATATAACGTAATACGTTATAACGTGTTACCATGTAACGTAATACGTTATAACGTGTTACCATATAACGTATTACGTTATATCGTTATACCATATAACGTATTACGTTCTAACTTTATACCATATAACGTATTACGTTATAACGTTATGTTATATAACGTAATACGTTATAACGTTATGTTATATAACGTAATACGTTATAACGTGTTACCATATAACGTATTACGTTATATCGTTATACCATATAACGTTATGTTATATGACGTAATACGTTATATCGTGTTATCAGATAACGTATTACGTTATAGCGTTATACCTTATAACGTTATGTTATATATAACATAATAGGTTATAACGTTACACCATATAACGTATTACGTTATAACGTTATGTTATATAACGTAATACCTTATAACGTTATGTTATATAACGTAATACGTTATAACGTGATACCATATAACGTATTACGTTATAACTTTATACCATATAACGTATTACGTTATAACGTTATGTAATATAACGTAATATGTTATAACGTTATGTTATATGACGTAATACGTTATAACGTTATACCATATAACGTTATGTTATATATCGTAATAGGTTATAACGTTATACCATATAACGTATTACGTTATAACGTTATGTTATATAACGTAATACATTATAACGTTATGTTATATAACGTAATACGTTATAACGTGTTACCATATAACGTAATACGTTATAACGTTATACCTTATAACGTTATGTTATATCTATCATAATAGGTTATAACGTTACACCATATAACGTATTACGTTATAACGTTATACCATATAACGTATTACGTTATAACGTTATTTTATATAACGTAATACGTTATAACGTTATGTTATATAACGTAATACGTTATAACGTGATACCATATAACGTATTACGTTATAACTTTATACCATATAACGTATTACGTTATAACGTTATGTTATATAACGTAATACGTTATAACATGTTACCATATAACGTATTACGTTATAACTTTATACCATATAACGTACTACGTTATAACGTTATGTTATATAACGTAATACGTTATAACGTTATGTTATATAACGTAATACGTTATAACGTGTTACCATATAACGTATTACGTTATAACTTTATGCCATATAATGTATTACGTTATAACGTTATGTTATTTAACGTAATACGTTATAACGTTATGTTATATAACGTAGTACGTTATAACGTGTTACCATATAACGTATTACGTTATTTCGTTATACCATATAACCTTATGTTATATGACGTAATACGTTATAACGTGTTACTATATAACGTATTACGTTATAGCGTTATACCATTTAACGTTATGTTATATAACTTATTACGTAATAACTTTGTACCATATAACGTATTACGTTATAACGTTTTGTTAGATAACGTAATACGTTATAACGTTATGTTATATAACGTAATACGTTATAACGTGATACCATATAACGTATTACGTTATAACTTTATACCATATAACGTAATACGTTATAACGTGTTACCAAATAACGTATTACGTTATATCGTTATACCATTAAACGTTATGTTATATATCGTAATAGGTTATAACGTTACACCACATAACGTATTACGTTATAACGTGTTACCATATAACGTATTACGTTATATCGTTATACCATATAACGTATTAGGTTATAACGTTATGTTATATAACGTAATACGTTATAACGTTTTGTTATATAACGTAATACGTTATAACGTGTTACCATATAACGTATTACGCTATATCGCTATACCATTAAACATTATGTTATATATCGTAATAGGTTATAACGTTATACCATATAACGTATTACGTTATAACGTTATGTTATATAATGTAATACGTTATAACGTTATGTTATATAACGTAATACGTTATAACGTTATGTTATATAACGTAATACGTTATAACGTGTTACCATATAACGTATTACGTTATATCGTTATACCATATAACGTTATGTTATATGACGTAATACGTTATAACGTTATACCATATAACGTTATGTTATATATCGTAATAGGTTATAACGTTACACCAAATAATGTATTACGTTATAACGTTATACCATCTAACGTATTACGTTATAACGTTATGTTATATAACGTAATACGTTATAACGTGTTACCATATAACGTATTACGTTATAACTTTATACCATATAACGTATTACGATATAACGTTATGTTATATAACGTAATACGTTATAACGTTATGTTATATAACGTAATACGTTATAACGTGTTACCATATAACGTATTACGATATAACGTTATGTTATATAACGTAATACGTTATAACGTTATGTTATATAACGTAATACGTTATAACGTGTTACCATATAACGTATTACGTTATATCGTTATACCATATAACGTTATGTTATATGACGTAATACGATATAACGTATTACGTTATATCGTTATACCATATAACGTTATGTTATATGACGTAATACGTTATAACGTTATACCATATAACGTTATGTTATATATCGTAATAGGTTATAACGTTACACCATATAACGTATTACGTTATAACGTTATACCATATAACGTATTACGTTATAACGTTATGTTAGATAACGTAATACGTTATAACGTTATGTCATATAACGTAATACGTTATAACGTGTTACCATATAACGTATTACGTTATATCGTTATACCATATAACGTTATGTTATATGACGTAATACGTTATAACGTTATACCATATAACGTTATGTTATATATCGTAATAGGTTATAACGTTACACCAAATAATGTATTACGTTATAACGTTATACCATCTAACGTATTACGTTATAACGTTATGTTATATAACGTAATACGTTATAACGTGTTACCATATAACGTATTACGTTATAACTTTATACCATATAACGTATTACGATATAACGTTATGTTATATAACGTAATACGTTATAACGTTATGTTATATAACGTAATACGTTATAACGTGTTACCATATAACGTATTACGATATAACGTTATGTTATATAACGTACTACGTTATAACGTTATGTTATATAACGTAATACGTTATAACGTTATGTTATATAACGTAATACGTTATAACGTGTTACCATATAACGTATTACGTTATAACTTTATGCCATATAATGTATTACGTTATAACGTTATGTTATTTAACGTAATACGTTATAACGTTATGTTATATAACGTAGTACGTTATAACGTGTTACCATATAACGTATTACGTTATTTCGTTATACCATATAACCTTATGTTATATGACGTAATACGTTATAACGTGTTACTATATAACGTATTACGTTATAGCGTTATACCATTTAACGTTATGTTATATAACTTATTACGTAATAACTTTGTACCATATAACGTATTACGTTATAACGTTTTGTTAGATAACGTAATACGTTATAACGTTATGTTATATAACGTAATACGTTATAACGTGATACCATATAACGTATTACGTTATAACTTTATACCATATAACGTAATACGTTATAACGTGTTACCAAATAACGTATTACGTTATATCGTTATACCATTAAACGTTATGTTATATATCGTAATAGGTTATAACGTTACACCACATAACGTATTACGTTATAACGTGTTACCATATAACGTATTACGTTATATCGTTATACCATATAACGTATTAGGTTATAACGTTATGTTACATAACGTAATACGTTATAACGTTTTGTTATATAACGTAATACGTTATAACGTGTTACCATATAACGTATTACGCTATATCGCTATACCATTAAACATTATGTTATATATCGTAATAGGTTATAACGTTATACCATATAACGTATTACGTTATAACGTTATGTTATATAATGTAATACGTTATAACGTTATGTTATATAACGTAATACGTTATAACGTTATGTTATATAACGTAATACGTTATAACGTGTTACCATATAACGTATTACGTTATATCGTTATACCATATAACGTTATGTTATATGACGTAATACGTTATAACGTTATACCATATAACGTTATGTTATATATCGTAATAGGTTATAACGTTACACCAAATAATGTATTACGTTATAACGTTATACCATCTAACGTATTACGTTATAACGTTATGTTATATAACGTAATACGTTATAACGTGTTACCATATAACGTATTACGTTATAACTTTATACCATATAACGTATTACGATATAACGTTATGTTATATAACGTAATACGTTATAACGTTATGTTATATAACGTAATACGTTATAACGTGTTACCATATAACGTATTACGATATAACGTTATGTTATATAACGTAATACGTTATAACGTTATGTTATATAACGTAATACGTTATAACGTGTTACCATATAACGTATTACGTTATATCGTTATACCATATAACGTTATGTTATATGACGTAATACGATATAACGTATTACGTTATATCGTTATACCATATAACGTTATGTTATATGACGTAATACGTTATAACGTTATACCATATAACGTTATGTTATATATCGTAATAGGTTATAACGTTACACCATATAACGTATTACGTTATAACGTTATACCATATAACGTATTACGTTATAACGTTATGTTAGATAACGTAATACGTTATAACGTTATGTCATATAACGTAATACGTTATAACGTGTTACCATATAACGTATTACGTTATAACTTTATACCATATAACGTATTACGTTATAACGTTATGTTATATAACGTAATACGTTATAACGTTATGTTATATAACGTAATACGTTATAACGTTATGTTATATAACGTAATACGTTATAACGTGTTACCATATAACGTATTATGTTATATCGTTATACCATATAACGTTATGTTATATGACGTAATACGTTATAACGTTATACCATATAACGTTATGTTATATATCGTAATAGGTTATAACGTTACACCAAATAATGTATTACGTTATAACGTTATACCATCTAACGTATTACGTTATAACGTTATGTTATATAACGTAATACGTTATAACGTGTTACCATATAACGTATTACGTTATAACTTTATACCATATAACGTATTACGATATAACGTTATGTTATATAACGTAATACGTTATAACGTTATGTTATATAACGTAATACGTTATAACGTGTTACCATATAACGTATTACGATATAACGTTATGTTATATAACGTAATACGTTATAACGTTATGTTATATAACGTAATACGTTATAACGTGTTACCATATAACGTATTACGTTATATCGTTATACCATATAACGTTATGTTATATGACGTAATACGATATAACGTATTACGTTATATCGTTATACCATATAACGTTATGTTATATGACGTAATACGTTATAACGTTATACCATATAAAGTTATGTTATATATCGTAATAGGTTATAACGTTACACCATATAACGTATTACGTTATAGCTTTATACCATATAACGTACTACATTATAACGTTATGTTATATAACGTAATACGTTATAACGTTATGTTATATTAGGTGAAGTAAAAAGTTCTGAGCGCTTTTTCGCTTTATTTCGACGATGAAATTAACATAGTCAAGATTATTCGATTTAGATTAAATATGCGCCGTTTTGTTCGATTACTTTTGTCCATTTTGAAGGCAATTTCATAATTCCGCGGTTGAAGAAGTCCTCGTCCCTATTGGTAAAAAACTTGACCAGCTCATTTTCACAAGCCTCTCTTGAGGCCAGTTTTGTACCATCAAGAAAATTTTGCAAAAACTTAAAAAAGGGATAATCGCTTGGTGCCAGGTCTGGACTGTACGGCGGATGCGATAGAACCTCCCAGCCAAGCTCTCGGAGCTTCTGACGCGTCGTTAAAGATGTGTGCGGCCTGGCGTTGTCTTGATGGAACACAACACCTTTCCTATTGGCCAATTCTGGCCGCTTCTGGTCGATCGCCTGCTTCAGTCTGGTCAGTTGTTGACAATAGAGGTCCGAATTAAGTGTTTGCCCCGATGGGAGCAGCTCATAATGGATGATTCCCTTCCAATCCCACCAAACACACAATAAAACCTTCTTGGCCGTTAATCCACGCTTGGCGATCGTTTGGGCCGGCCCACCGCGATTGGACCACGATCTTTTTCGGCCGTTGTTCTCGTATGTGACCCATTTTTCATCGCCAGTCACCATCCGCTTCAAAAATGGGTCGATTTCGTTACGTCTCAACAAAGAATCGCAGGCATCAATTCGGTCCAAAAGGTTCTTTTGCGTCAATTCATGTGGCACCCATACGTCGAGCTTCTTCTTGAGACCAGCCTTATGCAAATGGTTCCAAACGGTTTTCTGGCTAATCTTCAGTTCCTGGGCAATGGAATAAGTGCTCACATGCCGGTCCGACTCGACGATTTCCATGATTTAATCCACATTTTCGACGATTGGCCTACCAGAGCGTGCCTCATCTTCGACGTCCATATTACCAGAACGGAATCGTTGGAACCACCGCTTTGCTGTTGCATTCGATACTGTACTGGGTCCATAAACAGCACAAATTTTTTTGGCCGCCTGCTCCGCCTTTTCACCTTGGTCGTAGTGGTACTGAAGAATGTATCGAATTTTCTCTTTTTTTATCTCCATTTTCGAACGCTGTAACACACAACTGGCTTCACCGAACACAAAACTGACAAAGAACCTTTTTGATGCGTAATATCACCTTGAAATCGGTGTATACTATGACTCGATGCGATGTGCACATCGTGAGATATGGCTCACTAAAGACATCTAGCGAAAAACGCTCAGAACTTTTTACTTAACCTAATATAACGTAATACGTCCTAACGTGTTACCATATAACGTATTACGTTATAACTTTATACCATGTAACGTATTACGTTATAACGTTATGTTATATAACGTAATACGTTATAACGTTATGTTATATAACGTAATACGTTATAACGCGTTACCATATAACGTATTACGTTATAACTTTATACCATATAACGTATTACGTTATAACGTTATGTTATATAACGTAATACGTTATAACGTGTTACCGTATAACGTATTACGTTATATCGTTATACCATATAACGTTATGTTATATGACGTAATACGTTATAAAGTGATACCATATAACGTTATGTTATATATCGTAATAGGTTATAACGTTACACCATATAACGTATTACGTTATAACGTTATACCATATAACGTATTACGTTATAACTTTATACCATATAACGTATTACGTTATAACGTTATGTTATATAACGTAATACGTTATAACGTGTTACCATATAACGTATTACGTTATAGCTTTATACCATATAACGTACTACATTATAACGTTATGTTATATAACGTAATACGTTATAGCGTTATGTTATATAACGTAATACGTTATATCCTGATACCATATAACGTATTACGTTATAAGATTATACCATATAACGTATTTCGTTATAACGTTATGTTATATAACGTAATACGTTATAACGTTATGTTATATAACGTAATACGTTATAACGTTATGTTATATAACGTAATACGTTATAACGTGTTACCATATAACGTATTACGTTATAACTTTATACCATATAACGTATTACGTTATAACGTGTTACCATATAACGTATTACGTTATATCGTTATACCATATAACGTATTACGTTATAACGTTATGTTATATAACGTAATACGTTATAACGTGTTACCATATAACGTATTACGTTATAACTTTATACCATATAACATATTACGTTATAACGTTATGTTATATAACGTAATACGTTATAACGTTATGTTATATAACGTAATACGTTAAAACGTGTTACCATATAACGTATTACGTTATAACTTTATACCATATAACGTATTACGTTATAACGTGTTACCATATAACGTATTACGTTATATCGTTATACCATATAACGTATGACGTTATAACGTTATGTTATATAACGTAATACGTTATAACGTGTTACTATATAACGTATTACGTTATATCGGTATACCATATAACGTTATGTCATATGACGTAATACGTTATAACGTTATACCATATAACGTTATGTTATATATCGTAATAGGTTATAACGTTACACCATATAACGTATTACGTTATAACGTTATGTTATATAACGTAATACGTTATAACGTTATGTTATATAACGTAATACGTTATAACGTTATGTTACATAACGTAATACGTTATAACGTGTTACCATATAACGTATTACGTTATAACTTTATACCATATAACGTAATACGTTATAACGTTATGTTATATAACGTAGTACGTTATAACGTGTTACCATATAACGTATTACGTTATAACGTTATATTATATAACGTAATACGTTATAACGTGATACCATATAACGTATTACGTTATAACTTTATACCATATAACGTATTACGTTATAACGTTATGTTATATAACGTAATACGTTATAACGTGTTACCATATAACGTATTACGTTATAGCTTTATACCATATAACGTACTACATTATAACGTTATGTTATATAACGTAATACGTTATAACGTTATGTTATATAACGTAATACGTTCTAACGTGTTACCATATAACGTGTTACGTTATAACTTTATACCATATAACGTATTACGTTATAGTGTTATGTTATATAACGCAATACGTTATAACGTTATGTTATATAACGTAATACGTTATAACGCGTTACCATATAACGTATTACGTTATAACTTTATACCATATAACGTATTACGTTATAACGTTATGTTATATAACGTAATACGTTATAACGTGTTACCGTATAACGTATTATATAACGTAATACGTTATAACGTGTTACCGTATAACGTATTACGTTATATCGTTATACCATATAACGTTATGTTATATGACGTAATACGTTATAAAGTGATACCATATAACGTTATTTTATATATCGTAATAGGTTATAACGTTACACCATATAACGTATTACGTTATAACGTTATACCATATAACGTATTACGGTATAACGTTATGTTATATAACGTAATACGTTATAACGTTATGTTATATAACGTAATACGTTATAACGTGTTACCATATAACGTATTACGTTATAACGTTATATTATATAACGTAATACGTTATAACGTTATGTTATATAACGTAATACGTTATAACGTGATACCATATAACGTATTACGTTATAACTTTATACCATATAACGTATTACGTTATAACGTTATGTTATATAACGTAATACGTTATAACGTTATGTTATATAACGTAATACGTTATAACGTGTTACCATATAACGTATTACGTTATAGCTTTATACCATATAACGTACTACATTATAACGTTATGTTATATAACGTAATACGTTATAACGTTATGTTATATAACGTAATACGTTCTAACGTGTTACCATATAACGTATTACGTTATAACTTTATACCATATAACGTATTACCTTATAACGTTATGTTATATAACGTAATACGTTATAACGTTATGTTATATAACGTAATACGTTATAACGTGTTACCATATAACGTCAGTTCTGCCCGAGCAGTCGAGCTATGCGGACGTGAGAACTAGTGCTTCCGTAAGTGCGACAAGTGGGAAAGAAAAGAGAAGAGAAAAGAAAAGTGAAGTGTAACACAACCAATATACTAAAACTAAAGGATGGAAAACATCCAAAAAATACCAACTATAAAAATCCTAAACAAAGGCGAAACATATGCCATAAACAGAGCAATAGACCAACAGAGCTCAAATAAATCAACAAGTGAAGTGGATTGCTCAGATACAAACGAAATAGCGATGGAAATTACGAAAAAAGATGAAGGAAAAAATAATACTAGCAATGTTCCACCACATTACAACGAAAGCTGGAAGATTGCAACTCCCAGCAAAAAACGAAGGATAAACACAAACACAAATGCTAAGAGGACGATAGAACCAGAAGGACAAAAATGGCTACAGGAAATTCCTATACATAACTCTTTCAGCTCACTGCCAGAAGTGATGGACGTAGACCCAGCTGATAAACCAATAACAAACATTCCTAAACCTCCACCAATCTTCATTGATGCTAAAATAATAGACCCCCTCATCGAACTGCTAAACATCACGGCAGGAAAAGAAAATTACACCATCAAACAACTCAAACTAGAACAGGTAAAAGTACAAACCAATACCCCTGAAATATATAGAAAAGTAACAAAAGCGCTAAAGGAAAAAAACGCCGGGTATCATACCTACCAACCCAAATCTGATAAAAGCTACAAAGCAGTAATCAGAGGCTTACATCCTAAATCGAACACAAGCAACATATGTGAGGAATTAGCCAAAATCGGACACCAGGTGAGAACGATTAACAACATAACCAGATTTGACACCAAGCAACCACTACCGCTATTTTTAATAGAATTAGAACCTAAAAATAATAACAAAGAAATTTTTGAAATTAAGAAAATTTTAAACACGATAATCACAGTTGAGCCACCCAGACAAAAAAAAGACATACCGCAATGTATGAGGTGTCAACAATATGGGCATACAAAAAACTACTGTAACAGAAACCCGGCGTGTGTCAAATGCGCAGGAAAGCACCTAACAGCTAACTGCCCACATACGGGAAAAATAAATAACGCAAAGTGTTTCAATTGCGGTGGAAACCACCCAGCTAGTTACAAAGGCTGTTTAGTCAGAAAGCAACTACAAAAAAAACTTTTTCCGCCGCTTCGTAACAGGACATATAATAACTCTAACACTCAACAGGATAGCACAGTAACTGAAACATCAACAAACGTTCAGAATGTAATGAACCATAACAATACCAACACCCTTGGTAGCCGAAGCTACGCGCAAGTAGCCAAACAGTCAACACCTTTAGATAATCACAACCAGAACATTAACATCGACGACGCTGCAGAAATTAAAGAACTATTAAAGATATCCATCAAAAACACAGAATTCCTGGCAAAAATGATAAGTGAACAAAACGCAATCCTTAAACAGCAAACGCAACAAATCACACTCATGCTACAGCTACTTACAAACACGCTAACTAAAAAATAAAAATGGACACGCTTAAAATAGCAGCCTGGAACTCTAACGTCCTACAACAAAGGGCCCTAGAAACTAAAACATTCCTGTATAACAATAATATCGATATACTTCTTGTTTCAGAAACACACTTCACTATAAAAAACTATTTAAAAATACCGTACTACACCATATATGATACCAAGCATCCCTCAGGAAAAGCACACGGAGGAACCGCAGTAATAATAAGAAACGATATTAAACACCATCTACACAGTCAGGTTAGTAAAGAATATATCCAAGCAACCACCGTTACAGTACAAACTAGCAGCAACTATCTACAGCTGTCAGCAGTATATGTACCACCGCGACATAAAATTACATCTCAAATGTGGGAAGATTACTTTCACCATTTAGGTGATAAGTATATTGCAGCGGGAGACTATAATTCAAAGCACACACTATGGGGATCAAGAATCAATACACCTCGAGGTAGAACTTTGGAGAAATACATTAGAAACAATAACCTCAATATATTATCCACAGGAAGACCGACTTACTGGCCGACAGACTTGAGCAAAATACCTGACCTACTTGATTTTGCAGTTACAAAAGGACTAAATGCAAATAAACTAAATATAGAACCCAGCCTCGAGCTTAGCTCCGATCATACACCCATAATTATTACATACTTAAACAAACCAATAATTTATAAAAATTCAGAGACACTATGCAATAAAACCACCAAATGGCAAACATTTAAAGAAATAATTGAGAGCAAAATCAACTGCAACATCCCATTGAAAACACCCGAACATATCGAACAAGCAGTAATAACGCTTACAGAAACTATTCAGGAAGCAGCATGGGCAACCACCATACCTGAATCAACTAATAGACCAACAAAAATAATTCCGCCAGACATCCTTGAAAAAATTAGAGAAAAAAGAAAAGCGAAAGCAAAATGGCAAAAACATAGATCAAAAGAAAACAAAAAACACCTAAATAAACTTGCAAAGGAAATAAAAAACAAAATAAAAGAACACAATAACAATGAGTTCACAAAATTCATAGAGTCACTATCTGCACACGAGAACTCTAACTACTCCCTTTGGAAAGCCACAAAAAAAATAAAGAAGCCAATAAAACTAGTCCCAGCAATCAGAAAAGCAGATAATACATGGGCAAGAAGCAACGAAGAACAAGCTGAAGAATTTTCCAACCACCTAAGCAACATATTTACACCACATAATATCAATAATAGCAACCACAACTGTCATATGGACGAGGATGAGGTAATCACTAGTACTGCAACTGACAATCATTACATCATACCTAAAACAACAGCACATGAAATTAGAAACATAATCGAGAAAACAAAAAATAATAAGGCACCAGGAATTGACCTAATCAATGGTATAATCTTGAAAAACCTTCCTCCAAAAGCGATACGGCTAATTACAATAATCTTTAATGCAATATTAAGAATCCAATACTATCCTAAACTATGGAAACTAGCACAGATCATAATGTTACCTAAACCAGGCAAAGACCCACATCAAACAGTATCGTACAGACCAATATCACTACTTCCAGTATTCTCCAAAATACTGGAAAAAATAATTTACGCCCGCCTAAAACCAATAATAGAGAAGGAAAAACTAATACCAGATCACCAATTTGGATTCAGGAACAAACACTCCACGATAGAGCAAATGCACAGACTCACAAACGAAATAATACTAGCAATAGAAAACAAACAATACTGTACAGCCCTCTTTATGGACATCGAGAAAGCATTCGACAAAATAAACCACGATAGTCTACTTCAATCAATCAGAAAACAATTCCCGGAGCAGATATACCATTTAACTAAATCCTACTTAAGCAACAGAACCTTTACAGTAAAAATTAAAGATACATACTCTCAAGTTAAAGACATCAAGGCAGGGGTTCCGCAAGGAAGCGTCTTGGGACCAATTCTCTACACACTATACACGGCCAACATACCAACAACCACCAACAGCAAAATACTGACATTTGCGGATGACACTGTGGTACTAGTCAGGCACACTAACCCAGCAACAGCAGTCGCATTGCTACAAGAGCATATTGCAAAAATAGAAAAGTGGCTTCAAGTTAAACAAATTAAAGCAAACCCTGATAAATGCAACCACATTACATTCACACTGCGAAAACAGTTACCACCAAACATTACACTCAACGGCACGCACATAATACAAACAAGGCAAGTCAAATACCTAGGACTACACTTTGATACAAGATTCACATGGAAACAGCATATCAAATCAATAATAAGCAAAATACAGATAGCAAGGAGACAGATGTACTGGTTAACAAGTCGAAAGTCCAAACTAAGCATAGAAAACAAATTAAAAATCTACAAAACCATCATAAAACCAATCTGGACGTACGGAATACCACTATGGGGAACTGCAGCAATGAGCCATATAACCAAACTAGAGGCAATGCAATCTAAAATACTTAGAACAATAGTAAACGCCCCATGGTACGTTAGAAACGAGGACATACGAAAAGACCTTGGAATACCAACGGTCAAGGAAGAGATTAGCAGATTCGCAAGAAGGTACAGAGAAAGATTAGCAACGCACCCGAACCGGCTGGCAGCGGAAACGATCACCACATTCATCGAAAGGAGATTAAAAAGGAAACATCCAGTAGATCTCATAAAGGATACACCCTAACAAGCACGAAGATGGAACCCCATTGGGGGTAGCCACCCACATGTTATATTAGTAAACAGCTATAACATTTTACCAAATGTCCTACTGGACAAATTGTAAAATTTAAAGCAAATAAATAAAAAAAAAAAAAAAAAATATAACGTATTACGTTATAACTTTATACCATATAACGTATTACGTTATAACGTGTTACCATATAACGTATTACGTTATATCGTTATACCATATAACGTATTACGTTATAACGTTATGTTATATAACGTAATACGTTATAACGTTATGTTACATAACGTAATACGTTATAACGTGTTACCATATAACGTATTACGTTATAACTTTATACCATATAGCGTATTACGTTATAACGTTATGTTATATAACGTAATACGTTATAACGTTATGTTATATAACGTAATACGTTATAACGTTATGTTATATAACGTAATACGTTATAACCTGATACCATATAACGTATTACGTTATAACTTTATACCATATAACGTATTTCGTTATAACGTTATGTTATATAACGTAATACGTTATAACGTTATGTTATATAACGTAATACGTTATAACGTTATGTTATATAACGTAATACGTTATAACGTGTTACCATATAACGTATTACGTTATAACTTTATACCATATAACGTATTACGTTATAACGTGTTACCATATAACGTATTACGTTATATCGTTATACCATATAACGTATTACGTTATAACGTTATGTTATATAACGTAATACGTTATAACGTGTTACTATATAACGTATTACGTTATATCGCTATACCATATAACGTTATGTCATATGACGTAATACGTTATAACGTTATACCATATAACGTTATGTTATATATCGTAATAGGTTATAACGTTACACCATATACCGTATTACGTTATAACGTTGTACCATATAACGTATGACGTTATAACGTTATGTTATATAACGTAATACGTTATAACGTGTTACTATATAACGTATTACGTTATATCGGTATACCATATAACGTTATGTCATATGACGTAATACGTTATAACGTTATACCATATAACGTTATGTTATATATCGTAATAGGTTATAACGTTACACCATATAACGTATTACGTTATAACGTTATGTTATATAACGTAATACGTTATAACGTTATGTTACATAACGTAATACGTTATAACGTGTTACCATATAACGTATTACGTTTTAACTTTATACCATATAGCGTATTACGTTATAACGTTATGTTATATAACGTAATACGTTATAACGTTATGTTATATAACGTAATACGTTATAACGTGTTACCATATAACGTATTACGTTATAACGTTATATTATATAACGTAATACGTTATAACGTTATGTTATATAACGTAATACGTTATAACGTGATACCATATAACGTATTACGTTATAACTTTATACCATATAACGTATTACGTTATAACGTTATGTTATATAACGTAATACGTTATAACGTTATGTTATATAACGTAATACGTTATAACGTTATGTTATATAACGTAATACGTTATAACGTGTTACCATATAACGTATTACGTTATAACGTTATATTATATAACGTAATACGTTATAACGTTATGTTATATAACGTGATACGTTATAACGTGATACCATATAACGTATTACGTTATAACTTTATACCATATAACGTATTACGTTATAACGTTATGTTATATAACGTAATACGTTATAACGTGTTACCATATAACGTATTACGTTATAACTTTATACCATATAACGTATTACGTTGTAACGTGTTACCATATAACGTATTACGTTATATCGTTATACCATATAACGTATTACGTTATAACGTTATGTTATATAACGTAATACGTTATAACGTGATACTATATAACGTATTACGTTATATCGGTATACCATATAACGTTATGTCATATGACGTAATACGTTATAACGTTATACCATATAACGTTATGTTATATATCGTAATAGGTTATAACGTTACAGCATATACCGTATTACGTTATAACGTTGTACCATATAACGTATGACGTTATAACGTTATGTTATATAACGTAATACGTTATAACGTGTTACTATATAACGTATTACGTTATATCGGTATACCATATAACGTTATGTCATATGACGTAATACGTTATAACGTTATACCATATAACGTTATGTTATATATCGTAATAGGTTATAACGTTACACCATATAACGTATTACGTTATAACGTTATGTTATATAACGTAATACGTTATAACGTTATGTTACATAACGTAATACGTTATAACGTGTTACCATATAACGTATTACGTTATAACTTTATACCATATAGCGTATTACGTTATAACGTTATGTTATATAACGTAATACGTTATAACGTGTTACCATATAACGTATTACGTTATAACGTTATATTATATAACGTAATACGTTATAACGTTATGTTATATAACGTAATACGTTATAACGTGATACCATATAACGTATTACGTTATAACTTTATACCATATAACGTATTACGTTATATCGTTATACCATATAACGTATTACGTTATAACGTTATGTTATATAACGTAATACGTTATAACGTGTTACTATATAATGTATTACGTTATATCGGTATACCATATAACGTTATGTCATATGACGTAATACGTTATAACGTTATACCATATAACGTTATGTTATATATCGTAATAGGTTATAACGTTACACCATATACCGTATTATGTTATAACGTTATGTTATATAACGTAATACGTTATAACGTTATGTTATATAACGTAATACGTTATAACGTGTTACTATATAACGTATTACGTTATATCGGTATACCATATAACGTTATGTCATATGACGTAATACGTTATAACGTTATACCATATAACGTTATGTTATATATCGTAATAGGTTATAACGTTACACCATATAACGTATTACGTTATAACGTTATGTTATATAACGTAATACGTTATAACGTTATGTTACATAACGTAATACGTTATAACGTGTTACCATATAACGTATTACGTTATAACTTTATACCATATAGCGTATTACGTTATAACGTTATGTTATATAACGTAATACGTTATAACGTTATGTTATATAACGTAATACGTTATAACGTGTTACCATATAACGTATTACGTTATAACGTTATATTATATAACGTAATACGTTATAACGTTATGTTATATAACGTAATACGTTATAACGTGATACCATATAACGTATTACGTTATAACTTTATACCATATAACGTATTACGTTATAACGTTATGGTATATAACGTAATACGTTATAACGTTATGTTATATAACGTAATACGTTATAACGTGTTACCATATAACGTATTACGTTATAGCTTTATACCATATAACGTACTACATTATAACGTTATGTTATATAACGTAATACGTTATAACGTTATGTTATATAACGTAATACGTTCTAACGTGTTACCATATAACGTATTACGTTATAACTTTATACCATATAACGTATTACGTTATAGTGTTATGTTATATTACGTAATACGTTATAACGTTATGTTATATAACGTAATACGTTATAACGCGTTACCATATAACGTATTACGTTATAACTTTATACCATATAACGTATTACGTTATAACGTTATGTTATATAACGTAATACGTTATAACGTGTTACCGTATAACGTATTACGTTATATCGTTATACCATATAACGTTATGTTATATGACGTAATACGTTATAAAGTGATACCATATAACGTTATGTTATATATCGTAATAGGTTATAACGTTACACCATATAACGTATTACGTTATAGCTTTATACCATATAACGTACTACGTTATAACGTTATGTTATATAACGTAATACGTTATAACGTTATGTTATATAACGTAATACGTTATAACGTGTTACCGTATAACGTATTACGTTATATCGTTATACCATGTAACGTTATGTTATATGACGTAATACGTTATAAAGTGATACCATATAACGTTATGTTATATATCGTAATAGGTTATATCGTTACACCATATAACGTATTACGTTATAACGTTATACCATATAACGTATTACGGTATAACGTTATGTTATATAACGTAATACGTTATAACGTTATGTTATATAACGTAATACGTTATAACGTTATGTTATATAACGTAATACGTTATAACGTGTTACCATATAACGTATTACGTTATAACGTTATATTATATAACGTAATACGTTATAACGTTATGTTATATAACGTGATACGTTATAACGTGATACCATATAACGTATTACGTTATAACTTTATACCATATAACGTATTACGTTATAACGTTATGTTATATAACGTAATACGTTATAACGTGTTACCATATAACGTATTACGTTATAACTTTATACCATATAACGTATTACGTTGTAACGTGTTACCATATAACGTATTACGTTATATCGTTATACCATATAACGTATTACGTTATAACGTTATGTTATATAACGTAATACGTTATAACGTGATACTATATAACGTATTACGTTATATCGGTATACCATATAACGTTATGTCATATGACGTAATACGTTATAACGTTATACCATATAACGTTATGTTATATATCGTAATAGGTTATAACGTTACAGCATATACCGTATTACGTTATAACGTTGTACCATATAACGTATGACGTTATAACGTTATGTTATATAACGTAATACGTTATAACGTGTTACTATATAACGTATTACGTTATATCGGTATACCATATAACGTTATGTCATATGACGTAATACGTTATAACGTTATACCATATAACGTTATGTTATATATCGTAATAGGTTATAACGTTACACCATATAACGTATTACGTTATAACGTTATGTTATATAACGTAATACGTTATAACGTTATGTTACATAACGTAATACGTTATAACGTGTTACCATATAACGTATTACGTTATAACTTTATACCATATAGCGTATTACGTTATAACGTTATGTTATATAACGTAATACGTTAGAACGTTATGTTATATAACGTAATACGTTATAACGTGTTACCATATAACGTATTACGTTATAACGTTATATTATATAACGTAATACGTTATAACGTTATGTTATATAACGTAATACGTTATAACGTGATACCATATAACGTATTACGTTATAACTTTATACCATATAACGTATTACGTTATAACGTTATGTTATATAACGTAATACGTTATAACGTGTTACCATATAACGTATTACGTTATAACGTTATATTATATAACGTAATACGTTATAACGTTATGTTATATAACGTAATACGTTATAACGTGATACCATATAACGTATTACGTTATAACTTTATACCATATAACGTATTACGTTATATCGTTATACCATATAACGTATTACGTTATAACGTTATGTTATATAACGTAATACGTTATAACGTGTTACTATATAACGTATTACGTTATATCGGTATACCATATAACGTTATGTCATATGACGTAATACGTTATAACGTTATACCATATAACGTTATGTTATATATCGTAATAGGTTATAACGTTACACCATATACCGTATTATGTTATAACGTTATGTTATATAACGTAATACGTTATAACGTTATGTTATATAACGTAATACGTTATAACGTGTTACTATATAACGTATTACGTTATATCGGTATACCATATAACGTTATGTCATATGACGTAATACGTTATAACGTTATACCATATAACGTTATGTTATATATCGTAATAGGTTATAACGTTACACCATATAACGTATTACGTTATAACGTTATGTTATATAACGTAATACGTTATAACGTTATGTTACATAACGTAATACGTTATAACGTGTTACCATATAACGTATTACGTTATAACTTTATACCATATAGCGTATTACGTTATAACGTTATGTTATATAACGTAATACGTTATAACGTTATGTTATATAACGTAATACGTTATAACGTGTTACCATATAACGTATTACGTTATAACGTTATATTATATAACGTAATACGTTATAACGTTATGTTATATAACGTAATACGTTATAACGTGATACCATATAACGTATTACGTTATAACTTTATACCATATAACGTATTACGTTATAACGTTATGTTATATAACGTAATACGTTATAACGTTATGTTATATAACGTAATACGTTATAACGTGTTACCATATAACGTATTACGTTATAGCTTTATACCATATAACGTACTACATTATAACGTTATGTTATATAACGTAATACGTTATAACGTTATGTTATATAACGTAATACGTTCTAACGTGTTACCATATAACGTATTACGTTATAACTTTATACCATATAACGTATTACGTTATAACGTTATGTTATATAACGTAATACGTTATAACGTGTTACCGTATAACGTATTACGTTATATCGTTATACCATATAACGTTATGTTATATGACGTAATACGTTATAAAGTGATACCATATAACGTTATGTTATATATCGTAATAGGTTATAACGTTACACCATATAACGTATTACGTTATAGCTTTATACCATATAACGTACTACGTTATAACGTTATGTTATATAACGTAATACGTTATAACGTTATGTTATATAACGTAATACGTTATAACGCGTTACCATATAACGTATTACGTTATAACTTTATACCATATAACGTATTACGTTATAACGTTATGTTATATAACGTAATACGTTATAACGTGTTACCGTATAACGTATTACGTTATATCGTTATACCATGTAACGTTATGTTATATGACGTAATACGTTATAAAGTGATACCATATAACGTTATGTTATATATCGTAATAGGTTATATCGTTACACCATATAACGTATTACGTTATAACGTTATACCATATAACGTATTACGGTATAACGTTATGTTATATAACGTAATACGTTATAACGTTATGTTATATAACGTAATACGTTATAACGTGTTACCATATAACGTATTACGTTATAACTTTATACCATATAACGTATTACGTTATAACGTGTTACCATATAACGTATTACGTTATATCGTTATACCATATAACGTATTACGTTATAACGTTATGTTATATAACGTAATACGTTATAACGTTATGTTACATAACGTAATACGTTATAACGTGTTACCATATAACGTATTACGTTATAACTTTATACCATATAGCGTATTACGTTATAACGTTATGTTATATAACGTAATACGTTATAACGTTATGTTATATAACGTAATACGTTATAACGAGTTACCATATAACGTATTACGTTATAACGTTATATTATATAACGTAATACGTTATAACGTTATGTTATATAACGTAATACGTTATAACGTTATACCATATAACGTATTACGTTATAACTTTATACCATATAACGTATTACGTTATAACGTTATGTTATATAACGTAATACGTTATAACGTGATACCATATAACGTATTACGTTATAGCTTTATACCATATAACGTACTACATTATAACGTTATGTTATATAACGTAATACGTTATAGCGTTATGTTATATAACGTAATACGTTATAACCTGATACCATATAACGTATTACGTTATAACTTTATACCATATAACGTATTTCGTTATAACGTATTGTTATATAACGTAATACGTTATAACGTTATATTATATAACGTAATACGTTATAACGTTATGTTATATAACGTAATACGTTATAACGTGATACCATATAACGGATTACGTTATAACTTTATACCATATAACGTATTACGTTATAACGTTATGTTATATAACGTAATACGTTATAACGTGTTACCATATAACGTATTACGTTATAACTTTATACCATATAACGTATTACGTTGTAACGTGTTACCATATAACGTATTACGTTATATCGTTATACCATATAACGTATTACGTTATAACGTTATGTTATATAACGTAATACGTTATAACGTGATACTATATAACGTATTACGTTATATCGGTATACCATATAAAGTTATGTCATATGACGTAATACGTTATAACGTTATACCATATAACGTTATGTTATATATCGTAATAGGTTATAACGTTACAGCATATACCGTATTACGTTATAACGTTGTACCATATAACGTATGACGTTATAACGTTATGTTATATAACGTAATACGTTATAACGTGTTACTATATAACGTATTACGTTATATCGGTATACCATATAACGTTATGTCATATGACGTAATACGTTATAACGTTATACCATATAACGTTATGTTATATATCGTAATAGGTTATAACGTTACACCATATAACGTATTACGTTATAACGTTATGTTATATAACGTAATACGTTATAACGTTATGTTACATAACGTAATACGTTATAACGTGTTACCATATAACGTATTACGTTATAACTTTATACCATATAGCGTATTACGTTATAACGTTATGTTATATAACGTAATACGTTATAACGTTATGTTATATAACGTAATACGTTATAACGTGTTACCATATAACGTATTACGTTATAACGTTATATTATATAACGTAATACGTTATAACGTTATGTTATATAACGTAATACGTTATAACGTGATACCATATAACGTATTACGTTATAACTTTATACCATATAACGTATTACGTTATAACGTTATGTTATATAACGTAATACGTTATAACGTGTTACCATATAACGTATTACGTTATAACTTTATACCATATAACGTATTACGTTATAACGTGTTACCATATAACGTATTACGTTATATCGTTATACCATATAACGTATTACGTTATAACGTTATGTTATATAACGTAATACGTTATAACGTGTTACTATATAACGTATTACGTTATATCGGTATACCATATAACGTTATGTCATATGACGTAATACGTTATAACGTTATACCATATAACGTTATGTTATATATCGTAATAGGTTATAACGTTACACCATATACCGTAATATGTTATAACGTTGTACCATATAACGTATGACGTTATAACGTTATGTTATATAACGTAATACGTTATAACGTGTTGCTATATAACGTATTACGTTATATCGGTATACCATATAACGTTATGTCATATGACGTAATACGTTATAACGTTATACCATATAACGTTATGTTATATATCGTAATAGGTTATAACGTTACACCATATAACGTATTACGTTATAACGTGTTACCATATAACGTATTACGTTATAACTTTATACCATATAGCGTATTACGTTATAACGTTATGTTATATAACGTAATACGTTATAACGTTATGTTATATGACGTAATACGTTATAAAGTGATACCATATAACGTTATGTTATATATCGTAATAGGTTATAACGTTACACCATATAACGTATTACGTTATAACGTTATACCATATAACGTATTACGGTATAACGTTATGTTATATAACGTAATACGTTATAACGTTATGTTATATAACGTAATACGTTATAACGTGTTACCATATAACGTATTACGTTATAACTTTATACCATATAACGTATTACGTTATAACGTGTTACCATATAACGTATTACGTTATATCGTTATACCATATAACGTATTACGTTATAACGTTATGTTATATAACGTAATACGTTATAACGTTATGTTACATAACGTAATACGTTATAACGTGTTACCATATAACGTATTACGTTATAACTTTATACCATATAACGTATGACGTTATAACGTTATGTTATATAACGTAATACGTTATAACGTGTTGCTATATAACGTATTACGTTATATCGGTATACCATATAACGTTATGTCATATGACGTAATACGTTATAACGTTATACCATATAACGTTATGTTATATATCGTAATAGGTTATAACGTTACACCATATAACGTATTACGTTATAACGTTATGTTATATAACGTAATACGTTATAACGTTATGTTACATAACGTAATACGTTATAACGTGTTACCATATAACGTATTACGTTATAACTTTATACCATATAACGTATTACGTTATAACGTGTTGCTATATAACGTATTACGTTATATCGGTATACCATATAACGTTATGTCATATGACGTAATACGTTATAACGTTATACCATATAACGTTATGTTATATATCGTAATAGGTTATAACGTTACACCATATAACGTATTACGTTATAACGTTATGTTATATAACGTAATACGTTATAACGTGTTACCATATAACGTATTACGTTATAACTTTATACCATATAACGTATTACGTTATAACGTGTTACCATATAACGTATTACGTTATATCGTTATACCATATAACGTATTACGTTATAACGTTATGTTATATAACGTAATACGTTATAACGTGTTACTATATAACGTATTACGTTATATCGGTATACCATATAACGTTATGTCATATGACGTAATACGTTATAACGTTATACCATATAACGTTATGTTATATATCGTAATAGGTTATAACGTTACACCATATACCGTAATATGTTATAACGTTGTACCATATAACGTATGACGTTATAACGTTATGTTATATAACGTAATACGTTATAACGTGTTGCTATATAACGTATTACGTTATATCGGTATACCATATAACGTTATGTCATATGACGTAATACGTTATAACGTTATACCATATAACGTTATGTTATATATCGTAATAGGTTATAACGTTACACCATATAACGTATTACGTTATAACGTTATGTTATATAACGTAATACGTTATAACGTTATGATAAATAACGTAATACGTTATAACGTGTTACCATATAACGTATTACGTTATAACTTTATACCATATAGCGTATTACGTTATAACGTTATGTTATATAACGTAATACGTTATAACGTTATGTTATATGACGTAATACGTTATAAAGTGATACCATATAACGTTATGTTATATATCGTAATAGGTTATAACGTTACACCATATAACGTATTACGTTATAACGTTATACCATATAACGTATTACGGTATAACGTTATGTTATATAACGTAATACGTTATAACGTTATGTTATATAACGTAATACGTTATAACGTGTTACCATATAACGTATTACGTTATAACTTTATACCATATAACGTATTACGTTATAACGTGTTACCATATAACGTATTACGTTATATCGTTATACCATATAACGTATTACGTTATAACGTTATGTTATATAACGTAATACGTTATAACGTTATGTTACATAACGTAATACGTTATAACGTGTTACCATATAACGTATTACGTTATAACTTTATACCATATAACGTATGACGTTATAACGTTATGTTATATAACGTAATACGTTATAACGTGTTGCTATATAACGTATTACGTTATATCGGTATACCATATAACGTTATGTCATATGACGTAATACGTTATAACGTTATACCATATAACGTTATGTTATATATCGTAATAGGTTATAACGTTACACCATATAACGTATTACGTTATAACGTTATGTTATATAACGTAATACGTTATAACGTTATGTTACATAACGTAATACGTTATAACGTGTTACCATATAACGTATTACGTTATAACTTTATACCATATAACGTATTACGTTATAACGTGTTGCTATATAACGTATTACGTTATATCGGTATACCATATAACGTTATGTCATATGACGTAATACGTTATAACGTTATACCATATAACGTTATGTTATATATCGTAATAGGTTATAACGTTACACCATATAACGTATTACGTTATAACGTTATGTTATATAACGTAATACGTTATAACGTTATGTTACATAACGTAATACGTTATAACGTGTTACCATATAACGTATTACGTTATAACTTTATACCATATAGCGTATTACGTTATAACGTTATGTTATATAACGTAATACGTTAGAACGTTATGTTATATGACGTAATACGTTATAAAGTGATACCATATAACGTTATGTTATATATCGTAATAGGTTATAACGTTACACCATATAACGTATTACGTTATAACGTTATACCATATAACGTATTACGGTATAACGTTATGTTATATAACGTAATACGTTATAACGTTATGTTATATAACGTAATACGTTATAACGTGTTACCATATAACGTATTACGTTATGACTTTATACCATATAACGTATTACGTTATAACGTGTTACCATATAACGTATTACGTTATATCGTTATACCATATAACGTATTACGTTATAACGTTATGTTATATAACGTAATACGTTATAACGTTATGTTACATAACGTAATACGTTATAACGTGTTACCATATAACGTATTACGTTATAACTTTATACCATATAACGTATGACGTTATAACGTTATGTTATATAACGTAATACGTTATAACGTGTTGCTATATAACGTATTACGTTATATCGGTATACCATATAACGTTATGTCATATGACGTAATACGTTATAACGTTATACCATATAACGTTATGTTATATATCGTAATAGGTTATAACGTTACACCATATAACGTATTACGTTATAACGTTATGATATATAACGTAATACGTTATAACGTTATGTTACATAACGTAATACGTTATAACGTGTTACCATATAACGTATTACGTTATAACTTTATACCATATAGCGTATTACGTTATAACGTTATGTTATATAACGTAATACGTTATAACGTTATGTTATATAACGTAATACGTTATAACGTGTTACCATATAACGTATTACGTTATAACGTTATATTATATAACGTAATACGTTATAACGTTATGTTATATAACGTAATACGTTATAACGTGATACCATATAACGTATTACGTTATAACTTTGTACCATATAACGTATTACGTTATAACGTTATGTTATATAACGTAATACGTTATAACGTTATGTTATATAACGTAATACGTTATAACGTGTTACCATATAACGTATTACGTTATAGCTTTATACCATATAACGTACTACATTATAACGTTATGTTATATAACGTAATACGTTATAACGTTATGTTATATAACGTAATACGTTATAACGTGTTACCATATAACGTATTACGTTATAACTTTATACCATATAACGTATTACGTTATAATGTTATGTTATATAACGTAATACGTTATAACGTTATGTTATATAACGTAATACGTTATAACGCGTTACCATATAACGTATTACGTTATAACTTTATACCATATAACGTATTACGTTATAACGTTATGTTATATAACGTAATACGTTATAGCGTGTTACCGTATAACGTGTTACGTTATATCGTTATACCATATAACGTTATGTTATATGACGTAATACGTTATAAAGTGATACCATATAACGTTATGTTATATATCGTAATAGGTTATAACGTTACACCATATAACGTATTACGTTATAACGTTATACCATATAACGTATTACGGTATAACGTTATGTTATATAACGTAATACGTTATAACGTTATGTTATATAACGTAATACGTTATAACGTGTTACCATATAACGTATTACGTTATAACTTTATACCATATAACGTATTACGTTATAACGTGTTACCATATAACGTATTACGTTATATCGTTATACCATATAACGTATTACGTTATAACGTTATGTTATATAACGTAATACGTTATAACGTTATGTTACATAACGTAATACGTTATATGGTAACACGTTACCATATAACTTTATACCATATAGCGTATTACGTTATAACGTTATGTTACATAACGTAATACGTTATAACGTGATACCATATAACGTATTACGTTATAACTTTATACCATATAACGTATTACGTTATAACGTTATGTTATATAACGTAATACGTTATAACGTTATGTTATATAACGTAATACGTTATAACGTGTTACCATATAACGTATTACGTTATAGCTTTATACCATATAACGTACTACATTATAACGTTATGTTATATAACGTAATACGTTATAACGTTATGTTATATAACGTAATACGTTCTAACGTGTTACCATATAACGTATTACGTTATAACTTTATACCATATAACGTATTACGTTATAGTGTTATGTCATATAACGTAATACGTTATAACGTGTTACCGGATAACGTATTACGTTATATCGTTATACCATATAACGTTATGTTATATGACGTAATACGTTATAAAGTGATACCATATAACGTTATGTTATATATCGTAATAGGTTATAACGATACACCATATAACGTATTACGTTATAACGTTATACCATATAACGTATTACGGTATAACGTTATGTTATATAACGTAATACGTTATAACGTTATTTTATATAACGTAATACGTTATAACGTGTTACCATATAACGTATTACGTTATAACGTTATATTATATAACGTAATACGTTATAACGTTATGTTATATAACGTAATACGTTATAACGTGATACCATATAACGGATTACGTTATAACTTTATACCATATAACGTATTACGTTATAACGTTATGTTATATAACGTAATACGTTATAACGTGTTACCATATAACGTATTACGTTATAACTTTATACCATATAACGTATTACGTTGTAACGTGTTACCATATAACGTATTACGTTATATCGTTATACCATATAACGTATTACGTTATAACGTTATGTTATATAACGTAATACGTTATAACGTGATACTATATAACGTATTACGTTATATCGGTATACCATATAAAGTTATGTCATATGACGTAATACGTTATAACGTTATACCATATAACGTTATGTTATATATCGTAATAGGTTATAACGTTACAGCATATACCGTATTACGTTATAACGTTGTACCATATAACGTATGACGTTATAACGTTATGTTATATAACGTAATACGTTATAACGTGTTACTATATAACGTATTACGTTATATCGGTATACCATATAACGTTATGTCATATGACGTAATACGTTATAACGTTATACCATATAACGTTATGTTATATATCGTAATAGGTTATAACGTTACACCATATAACGTATTACGTTATAACGTTATGTTATATAACGTAATACGTTATAACGTTATGTTACATAACGTAATACGTTATAACGTGTTACCATATAACGTATTACGTTATAACTTTATACCATATAGCGTATTACGTTATAACGTTATGTTATATAACGTAATACGTTATAACGTTATGTTATATAACGTAATACGTTATAACGTGTTACCATATAACGTATTACGTTATAACGTTATATTATATAACGTAATACGTTATAACGTTATGTTATATAACGTAATACGTTATAACGTGATACCATATAACGTATTACGTTATAACTTTATACCATATAACGTATTACGTTATAACGTTATGTTATATAACGTAATACGTTATAACGTGTTACCATATAACGTATTACGTTATAACTTTATACCATATAACGTATTACGTTATAACGTGTTACCATATAACGTATTACGTTATATCGTTATACCATATAACGTATTACGTTATAACGTTATGTTATATAACGTAATACGTTATAACGTGTTACTATATAACGTATTACGTTATATCGGTATACCATATAACGTTATGTCATATGACGTAATACGTTATAACGTTATACCATATAACGTTATGTTATATATCGTAATAGGTTATAACGTTACACCATATACCGTATTATGTTATAACGTTGTACCATATAACGTATGACGTTATAACGTTATGTTATATAACGTAATACGTTATAACGTGTTGCTATATAACGTATTACGTTATATCGGTATACCATATAACGTTATGTCATATGACGTAATACGTTATAACGTTATACCATATAACGTTATGTTATATATCGTAATAGGTTATAACGTTACACCATATAACGTATTACGTTATAACGTTATGTTATATAACGTAATACGTTATAACGTTATGTTACATAACGTAATACGTTATAACGTGTTACCATATAACGTATTACGTTATAACTTTATACCATATAGCGTATTACGTTATAACGTTATGTTATATAACGTAATACGTTATAACGTGTTACCATATAACGTATTACGTTATAACTTTATACCATATAACGTATTACGTTGTAACGTGTTACCATATAACGTATTACGTTATATCGTTATACCATATAACGTATTACGTTATAACGTTATGTTATATAACGTAATACGTTATAACGTGATACTATATAACGTATTACGTTATATCGGTATACCATATAAAGTTATGTCATATGACGTAATACGTTATAACGTTATACCATATAACGTTATGTTATATATCGTAATAGGTTATAACGTTACAGCATATACCGTATTACGTTATAACGTTGTACCATATAACGTATGACGTTATAACGTTATGTTATATAACGTAATACGTTATAACGTGTTACTATATAACGTATTACGTTATATCGGTATACCATATAACGTTATGTCATATGACGTAATACGTTATAACGTTATACCATATAACGTTATGTTATATATCGTAATAGGTTATAACGTTACACCATATAACGTATTACGTTATAACGTTATGTTATATAACGTAATACGTTATAACGTTATGTTACATAACGTAATACGTTATAACGTGTTACCATATAACGTATTACGTTATAACTTTATACCATATAGCGTATTACGTTATAACGTTATGTTATATAACGTAATACGTTATAACGTTATGTTATATAACGTAATACGTTATAACGTGTTACCATATAACGTATTACGTTATAACGTTATATTATATAACGTAATACGTTATAACGTTATGTTATATAACGTAATACGTTATAACGTGATACCATATAACGTATTACGTTATAACTTTATACCATATAACGTATTACGTTATAACGTTATGTTATATAACGTAATACGTTATAACGTGTTACCATATAACGTATTACGTTATAACTTTATACCATATAACGTATTACGTTATAACGTGTTACCATATAACGTATTACGTTATATCGTTATACCATATAACGTATTACGTTATAACGTTATGTTATATAACGTAATACGTTATAACGTGTTACTATATAACGTATTACGTTATATCGGTATACCATATAACGTTATGTCATATGACGTAATACGTTATAACGTTATACCATATAACGTTATGTTATATATCGTAATAGGTTATAACGTTACACCATATACCGTATTATGTTATAACGTTGTACCATATAACGTATGACGTTATAACGTTATGTTATATAACGTAATACGTTATAACGTGTTGCTATATAACGTATTACGTTATATCGGTATACCATATAACGTTATGTCATATGACGTAATACGTTATAACGTTATACCATATAACGTTATGTTATATATCGTAATAGGTTATAACGTTACACCATATAACGTATTACGTTATAACGTTATGTTATATAACGTAATACGTTATAACGTTATGTTACATAACGTAATACGTTATAACGTGTTACCATATAACGTATTACGTTATAACTTTATACCATATAGCGTATTACGTTATAACGTTATGTTATATAACGTAATACGTTATAACGTTATGTTATATAACGTAATACGTTATAACGTTATGTTATATAACGTAATACGTTATAACGTGTTACCATATAACGTATTACGTTATAACGTTATATTATATAACGTAATACGTTATAACGTTATGTTATATAACGTAATACGTTATAACGTGATACCATATAACGTATTACGTTATAACTTTGTACCATATAACGTATTACGTTATAACGTTATGTTATATAACGTAATACGTTATAACGTTATGTTATATAACGTAATACGTTATAACGTGTTACCATATAACGTATTACGTTATAGCTTTATACCATATAACGTACTACATTATAACGTTATGTTATATAACGTAATACGTTATAACGTTATGTTATATAACGTAATACGTTATAACGTTATGTTATATAACGTAATACGTTATAACGTGATACCATATAACGGATTACGTTATAACTTTATACCATATAACGTATTACGTTATAACGTTATGTTATATAACGTAATACGTTATAACGTGTTACCATATAACGTATTACGTTATAACTTTATACCATATAACGTAATACGTTATAACGTTATTTTATATAACGTAATACGTTATAACGTGTTACCATATAACGTATTACGTTATAACGTTATATTATATAACGTAATACGTTATAACGTTATGTTATATAACGTAATACGTTATAACGTGATACCATATAACGGATTACGTTATAACTTTATACCATATAACGTATTACGTTATAACGTTATGTTATATAACGTAATACGTTATAACGTGTTACCATATAACGTATTACGTTATAACTTTATACCATATAACGTATTACGTTGTAACGTGTTACCATATAACGTATTACGTTATATCGTTATACCATATAACGTATTACGTTATAACGTTATGTTATATAACGTAATACGTTATAACGTGATACTATATAACGTATTACGTTATATCGGTATACCATATAAAGTTATGTCATATGACGTAATACGTTATAACGTTATACCATATAACGTTATGTTATATATCGTAATAGGTTATAACGTTACAGCATATACCGTATTACGTTATAACGTTGTACCATATAACGTATGACGTTATAACGTTATGTTATATAACGTAATACGTTATAACGTGTTACTATATAACGTATTACGTTATATCGGTATACCATATAACGTTATGTCATATGACGTAATACGTTATAACGTTATACCATATAACGTTATGTTATATATCGTAATAGGTTATAACGTTACACCATATAACGTATTACGTTATAACGTTATGTTATATAACGTAATACGTTATAACGTTATGTTACATAACGTAATACGTTATAACGTGTTACCATATAACGTATTACGTTATAACTTTATACCATATAGCGTATTACGTTATAACGTTATGTTATATAACGTAATACGTTATAACGTTATGTTATATAACGTAATACGTTATAACGTGTTACCATATAACGTATTACGTTATAACGTTATATTATATAACGTAATACGTTATAACGTTATGTTATATAACGTAATACGTTATAACGTTATGTTATATAACGTAATACGTTATAACGTGTTACCATATAACGTATTACGTTATAACTTTATACCATATAACGTATTACGTTATAACGTTATGTTATATTACGTAATACGTTATAACGTTATGTTATATAACGTAATACGTTATAACGTGTTACCATATTACGAATCAGTTCTGCCCGAGCAGTCGAGCTATGCGGACGTGAGAACTAGTGCTTCCGTAAGTGCGACAAGTGGGAAAGAAAAGAGAAGAGAAAAGAAAAGTGAAGTGCAACACAACCAATATACTAAAACTAAAGGATGGAAAACATCCAAAAAATACCAACTATAAAAATCCTAAACAAAGGCGAAACATATGCCATAAACAGAGCAATAGACCAACAGAGCTCAAATAAATCAACAAGTGAAGTGGATTGCTCAGATACAAACGAAATGGCGATGGAAATTACGAAAAAAGATGAAGGAAAAAATAATACTAGCAATGTTCCACCACATTACAACGAAAGCTGGAAGACTGCAACTCCCAGCAAAAAACGAAGGATAAACACAAACACAAATGCTAAGAGGACGATAGAACCAGAAGGACAAAAATGGCTACAAGAAATTCCTATACATAACTCTTTCAGCTCACTGCCAGAAGTGATGGATGTAGACCCAGCTGATAAACCAATAACAAACATTCCTAAACCTCCACCAATCTTCATTGATGCTAAAATAATAGACCCCCTCATCGAACTGCTAAACATCACGGCAGGAAAAGAAAATTACACCATAAAACAACTCAAACTAGAACAAGTAAAAGTACAAACCAATACCCCGGAAATATATAGAAAAGTAACAAAAGCGCTAAAGGAAAAAAACGCCGGGTATCATACCTACCAACCCAAATCTGATAAAAGCTACAAAGCAGTAATCAGAGGCTTACATCCTAAATCGAACACAAACAACATATGTGAGGAATTAGCCAAAATCGGACACCAGGTGAGAACGATTAACAACATAACCAGATTTGACACCAAGCAACCACTACCGCTATTTTTAATAGAATTAGAACCTAAAAATAATAACAAAGAAATTTTTGAGATTAAGAAAATTTTAAACACGATAATTACAGTTGAGCCACCCAGACAAAAAAAAGACATACCGCAATGTATGAGGTGTCAACAATATGGGCATACAAAAAACTACTGTAACAGAAACCCGGCGTGTGTCAAATGCGCAGGAAAGCACCTAACAGCTAACTGCCCACATACGGGAAAAATAAATAACGCAAAATGTTTCAATTGCGGTGGAAACCACCCAGCTAGTTACAAAGGCTGTTTAGTCAGAAAGCAACTACAAAAAAAACTTTTTCCGCCGCTTCGTAACAGGACATATAATAACTCTAACACTCAACAGGATAGCATAGTAACTGAAACATCAACAAACGTTCAGAATGTAATGAACCATAACAATACCAACACCCTTGGTAGCCGAAGCTACGCGCAAGTAGCCAAACAGTCAACACCTTTAGATAATCACAACCAGAACATTAACATCGACGACGCTGCAGAAATTAAAGAACTATTAAAGATATCCATCAAAAACACAGAATTCCTGGCAAAAATGATAAGTGAACAAAACGCAATCCTTAAACAGCAAACGCAACAAATCACACTCATGCTACAGCTACTTACAAACACGCTAACTAAAAAATAAAAATGGACACGCTTAAAATAGCAGCCTGGAACTCTAACGGCCTACAACAAAGGGCCCTAGAAACTAAAACATTCCTGTATAACAATAATATCGATATACTTCTTGTTTCAGAAACACACTTCACTATAAAAAACTATTTAAAAATACCGTACTACACCATATATGATACCAAGCATCACTCAGGAAAAGCACACGGAGGAACCGCAGTAATAATAAGAAACGATATTAAACACCATCTACACAGTCAGGTTAGTAAAGAATATATCCAAGCAACCACCGTTACAGTACAAACTAGCAGCAACTATCTACAGCTGTCAGCAGTATATGTACCACCGCGACATAAAATTACATCTCAAATGTGGGAAGATTACTTTCAACAATTAGGTGATAAGTATATTGCAGCGGGAGACTATAATTCAAAGCACACACTATGGGGATCAAGAATCAATACACCTCGAGGTAGAACTTTGGAGAAGTACATTAGAAACAATAACCTCAATATATTATCCACAGGAAGACCGACTTACTGGCCGACAGACTTGAGCAAAATACCTGACCTACTTGATTTTGCAGTTACAAAAGGACTAAATGCAAATAAACTAAATATAGAACCCAGCCTCGAGCTTAGCTCCGATCATACACCCATAATTATTACATACTTAAACAAACCAATAATTTATAAAAATTCAGAGACACTATGCAATAAAACCACCAAATGGCAAACATTTAAAGAAATAATTGAGAGCAAAATCAACTGCAACATCCCATTGAAAACACCCGAACATATCGAACAAGCAGTAATAACGCTTACAGAAACTATTCAGGAAGCAGCATGGGCAACCACCATACCTGAATCAACTAATAAACCAACAAAAATAATTCCGCCAGACATCCTTGAAAAAATTAGAGAAAAAAGAAAAGCGAAAGCAAAATGGCAAAAACATAGATCAAAAGAAAACAAAAAACACCTAAATAAACTTGCAAAGGAAATAAAAAACAAAATAAAAGAACACAATAACAATGAGTTCACAAAATTCATAGAGTCACTATCTGCACACGAGAACTCTAACTACTCCCTTTGGAAAGCCACAAAAAAAATAAAGAAGCCAATAAAACTAGTCCCAGCAATCAGAAAAGCAGATAATACATGGGCAAGAAGCAACGAAGAACAAGCTGAAGAATTTTCCAACCACCTAAGCAACATATTTACACCACATAATATCAATAATAGCAACCACAACTGTCATATGGATGAGGATGAGGTAATCACTAGTACTGCAACTGACAATCATTACATCATACCTAAAACAACAGCACATGAAATTAGAAACATAATCGAGAAAACAAAAAATAATAAGGCACCAGGAATTGACCTAATCAATGGTATAATCTTGAAAAACCTTCCTCCAAAAGCGATACGGTTAATTACAATAATCTTTAATGCAATATTAAGAATCCAATACTATCCTAAACTATGGAAACTAGCACAGATCATAATGTTACCTAAACCAGGCAAAGACCCACATCAAACAGTATCGTACAGACCAATATCACTACTTCCAGTATTCTCCAAAATACTGGAAAAAATAATTTACGCCCGCCTAAAACCAATAATAGAGAAGGAAAAACTAATACCAGATCACCAATTTGGATTCAGGAACAAACACTCCACGATAGAGCAAATGCACAGACTCACAAACGAAATAATACTAGCAATAGAAAACAAACAATACTGCACAGCCCTCTTTATGGACATCGAGAAAGCATTCGACAAAATAAACCACGATAGTCTACTTCAATCAATCAGAAAACAATTCCCGGAGCAGATATACCATTTAACTAAATCCTACTTAAGCAACAGAACCTTTACAGTAAAAATTAAAGATACATACTCTCAAGTTAAAGACATCAAGGCAGGGGTTCCGCAAGGAAGCGTCTTGGGACCAATTCTCTACACACTATACACGGCCAACATACCAACAACCACCAACAGCAAAATACTGACATTTGCGGATGACACTGTGGTACTAGTCAGGCACACTAACCCAGCAACAGCAGTCGCATTGCTACAAGAGCATATTGCAAAAATAGAAAAGTGGCTTCAAGTTAAACAAATTAAAGCAAACCCTGATAAATGCAACCACATTACATTCACACTGCGAAAACAGTTACCACCAAACATTACACTCAACGGCACGCACATAATACAAACAAGGCAAGTCAAATACCTAGGACTACACTTTGATACAAGATTCACATGGAAACAGCATATCAAATCAATAATAAGCAAAATACAGATAGCAAGGAGACAGATGTACTGGTTAACAAGTCGAAAATCCAAACTAAGCATAGAAAACAAATTAAAAATCTACAAAACCATCATAAAACCAATCTGGACGTACGGAATACCACTATGGGGAACAGCAGCAATGAGCCATATAACCAAACTAGAGACAATGCAATCTAAAATACTTAGAACAATAGTAAACGCCCCATGGTACGTTAGAAACGAGGACATACGAAAAGACCTTGGAATACCAACGGTCAAGGAAGAGATTAGCAGATTCGCAAGAAGGTACAGAGAAAGATTAGCAACGCACCCGAACCGGCTGGCAGCGGAAACGATCACCACATTCATCGAAAGGAGATTAAAAAGGAAACATCCAGTAGATCTCATAAAGGATACACCCTAACAAGCACGAAGATGGAACCCCATTGGGGGTAGCCACCCACATGTTATATTAGTAAACAGCTATAACATTTTACCAAATGTCCTACTGGACAAATTGTAAAATTTAAAGCAAATAAATAAAAAAAAAAAAAAAAAAAAAAAAATATAACGTAATACGTTATAACGTTATGTTATATAACGTAATACGTTATAGCGTGTTACCATATAACGTATTACGTTATATCTTTATACCATATAGCGTATTACGTTATAACGTTATGTTATATAACGTAATACGTTATAACGTTATGTTATATAACGTAATACGTTATAACGTTATGTTATATAACGTAATACGTTATAACGTTATGTTATATAACGTAATACGTTATAACGTGTTACCATATAACGTATTACGTTATAACGTTATGTTATATAACGTAATACGTTATAACGTTATGTTATATAACGTAATACGCTATAACGTGTTACCATATAACGTATAACGTTATATCGTTATACCATATAACGTTATGTCATATGACGTAATACGTTATAACGTGATACCATATAACGTTATGTTATATATCGTAATAGGTTATAACGTTACACCATATAACGTATTACGTTATAACGTTATACCATATAACGTATTACGTTATAGCGTTATGTTATATAACGTAATACGTTATAACGTTATGTTATATAACGTAATACGTTATAACGTGTTACCATATAACGTATTACGTTATAACTTTATACCATATAGCGTATTACGTTATAACGTTATGTTATATAACGTAATACGTTATAACGTTATGTTATATAACGTAATACGTTATAACGTGTTACCATATAACGTATTACGTTATAACGTTATATTATATAACGTAATACGTTATAACGTTATGTTATATAACGTAATACGTTATAACGTGATACCATATAACGTATTACGTTATATCGTTATACCATATAACGTTATGTCATATGACGTATTACGTTATATCGTTATACCATTAAACGTTATGTTATATATCGTAATAGGTTATAACGTTACACCACATAACGTATTACGTTATAACGTGGTACCATATAACGTATTTCGTTATATCGTTATACCATATAACGTATTAGGTTATAACGTTATGTTATATAACGTAATACGTTATAACGTTATGTTATATAACGTAATACGTTATAACGTGTTACCATATAACGTATTACGTTATATCGTTATACCATTAAACGTTATGTTATATATCGTAATAGGTTATAACGTGTTACCATTTAACGTAATACGTTATAACGTGTTACCATATAACGTATTACGTTATATCGTTATACCATACAACGTTATGTCATATAACGTAATACGTTATAACGTGTTACCATATAACGTATTACGTTATATCGTTATACCATACAACGTTATGTTATATACCGTATTCCTTTACAACGTTATACCATATAATGAATTACGTTATAACGTTATGTTATATAACGTAATACGTTATAACGTTATGTTATATAACGTAATACGTTATAACGTGTTACAATATAACGTATTACGTTATAACTTTATACCATATAACGTATTACGTTATAACGTTATGTTATATAACGTAATACGTTATAAAGTTATGTTATATAACGTAATAAGTTATAACGTTATGTTATATAACGTAATACGTTATAAAGTGATACCATATAACGTATTACGTTATATCGTTACACCATATAAAGTTATGTTATATGACGTAATACGTTATAACGTGTTACCATATAACGTATTACGTTATAGCGTTATACCATATAACGTTATGTTATATGACGTAATACGTTATAACGTTATACCATATAACGTAGCACGTTATAACGTTATGTGATTTATAGTAATACGTTATAACGTTATGTTATATAACGTAATACGTTATAACGTCTTACCATATAACGTATTACGTTATAACTCTATACCATATAACGTACTACGTTATAGCGTTATGTTATATAACGTAATACGTTATAACGTTATGTTATATAACGTAATACGTTATAACGTGTTACCATATAACGTATTACGTTATAACTTTATACCATATAACGTATTACGTTATAACTTTATTCCATATAACGTATTACGTTATAACGTTATGTTATATAACGTAATACGTTATAACGTGTTACCATATTACGTATTACGTTATAACTTTCTACCGTATAACGTATTACGTTATAACGTTATGTTATATAACGTAATACGTTATAACGTGTTACCATATAACGTATTACGTTATAACTTTATACCATATAACGTATTACGTTATAACGTTATGTTATATAACGTAATACGTTATAAAGTTATCTTATATAACGTAATACGTTATAACGTTATGTTATATAACGTAATACGTTATAACGTGTTACCATATAACGTATTACGTTATAACTTTATACCATATAACGTATTACGTTATAACTTTATACCATATAACGTATTACGTTATAAAGTTATGTTATATAACGTAATACGTTATAACGTGTTACCATATTACGTATTACGTTGTAACTTTATACCATATAACGTATTACGTTATAACTTTATACCATATAACGTATTACGTTATAACTTTATACCATATAACGTATTACGTTATAACGTTATGTTATACAACGTAATACGTTATAACGTGTTACCATATTACATATTACGTTATATCGTTATACCATACAACGTATTACGTTATAACGTTATGTTATATAACATAATACGTTATAAAGTTATGTTATATAACGTAATACGTTATAACGTTATGTTATATGACGTAATACGTTATAACGTGTTACCATATAACGTATTACGTTATATCGTTATACCATACAACGTTATGTTATATAACGTAATACGTTATAACGTGTTACCATATAACGTATTACGTTATATCGTTATACCATACAACGTTATGTTATATACCGTATTCCTTTACAACGTTATACCATATAATGAATTACGTTATAACGTTATGTTATATAACGTAATACGTTATAACGTTATGTTATATAACGTAATACGTTATAACGTGTTACAATATAACGTATTACGTTATATCTTTATACCGTATAACGTATTACGTTATAACGTTATGTTATATAACGTAATACGTTATAACGTGTTACCATATAACGTATTACGTTATAACTTTATACCATATAACGTATTACGTTATATCGTTATGTTATATAACGTAATACGTTATAAAGTTATGTTATATAACGTAATACGTTATAACGTTATGTTATATGACGTAATACGTTATAACGTGTTACCATATAACGTATTACGTTATAGCGTTATACCATATAACGTTATGTTATATGACGTAACACGTTATAACGTTATACCATATAACGTATTACGTTATAGCTTTATACCATATAACGTATTACGTTATAACGTTATGTTATATTACGTAATACGTTATAACGTTATGTTATATAACGTAATACATTATAACGTGTTACCATATAACGTATTACGTTATATCGTTATACCATATAACGTTATGTTATATGACGTAATACGTTATAACGTGTTACCATATAACGTATTACGTTATAACTTTATACCATATAACGTATTACGTTATAACGTTATGTTATATAACGTAATACGTTATAACGTGTTACCATATTACGTATTACGTTATAACTTTCTACCATATAACGTATTACGTTATAGCGTTATGTTATATAACGTAATACGTTATAACGTGTTACCATATAACGTATTACGTTATAACTTTATACCATATAACGTATTACGTTATAGCGTTATGTTATATAACGTAATACGTTATAAAGTTATGTTATATAACGTAATACGTTATAACGTTATGTTATATGACGTAATACGTTATAACGTGTTACCATATAACGTATTACGTTATATCGTTATACCATACAACGTTATGTTATATAACGTAATACGTTATAACGTGTTACCATATAAGGTATTACGTTATATCGTTATACCATACAACGTTATGTTATATACCGTATTCCTTTACAACGTTATACCATATTATGAATTACGTTATATCGTTATGTTATATAACGTAATACGTTATAACGTTATGTTATATAACGTAATACGTTATAACGTGTTACAATATAACGTATTACGTTATAACTTTATACCATATAACGTATTACGTTATAACGTTATGTTATATAACGTAATACGTTATAAAGTTATGTTATATAACGTAATAAGTTATAACGTTATGTTATATAACGTAATACGTTATAAAGTGATACCATATAACGTATTACGTTATATCGTTACACCATATAAAGTTATGTTATATGACGTAATACGTTATAACGTGTTACCATATAACGTATTACGTTATAGCGTTATACCATATAACGTTATGTTATATGACGTAATACGTTATAACGTTATACCATATAACGTAGTACGTTATAACGTTATGTGATTTATAGTAATACGTTATAACGTTATGTTATATAACGTAATACGTTATAACGTCTTACCATATAACGTATTACGTTATAACTCTATACCATATAACGTACTACGTTATAGCGTTATGTTATATAACGTAATACGTTATAACGTTATGTTATATAACGTAATACGTTATAACGTGTTACCATATAACGTATTACGTTATAACTTTATACCATATAACGTACTACGTTATAACTTTATTCCATATAACGTATTACGTTATAACGTTATGTTATATAACGTAATACGTTATAACGTGTTACCATATTATGTATTACGTTATAACTTTCTACCGTATAACGTATTACGTTATAACGTTATGTTATATAACGTAATACGTTATAACGTGTTACCATATAACGTATTACGTTATAACTTTATACCATATAACGTATTACGTTATAACTTTATACCATATAACGTATTACGTTATAAAGTTATGTTATATAACGTAATACGTTATAACGTGTTACCATATTACGTATTACGTTGTAACTTTATACCATATAACGTATTACGTTATAACTTTATACCATATAACGTATTACGTTATAACTTTATACCATATAACGTATTACGTTATAACGTTATGTTATACAACGTAATACGTTATAACGTGTTACCATATTACGTATTACGTTATAACTTTCTACCATATAACGTATTACGTTATAACGTTATGTTATATGACGTAATACGTTATAACGTGTTACCATATAACGTATTACGTTATAGCGTTATACCATATAACGTTATGTTATATGACGTAACACGTTATAACGTTATACCATATAACATAGTACGTTATAACGTTAGACCATTAAACGTTATGTTATATACCGTATGCCTTTACAACGTTATACCATATAACGAATTACGTTATAACGTTACGTTTTATAACTTATTACGTTATAACGTTATACCATATAACGTATTACGTTATAACTTTATACCATATAACGTGTTACGTTATAACGTTTTGTTACATGACGTAATACGTTATAACGTGTTACCATATAACGTATTACGTTATAACTTTATACCATATAACGTATTACGTTATAACGTTATGTTATATAACGTAATACGTTATAACGTGTTACCATATTACGTATTACGTTATAACTTTCTACCGTATAACGTATTACGTTATAGCGTTATGTTATATAACGTAATACGTTATAAAGTTATGTTATATAACGTAATACGTTATAACGTTATGTTATATGACGTAATACGTTATAACGTGTTACCATATAACGTATTACGTTATATCGTTATACCATACAACGTTATGTTATATAACGTAATACGTTATAACGTGTTACCATATAAGGTATTACGTTATATCGTTATACCATACAACGTTATGTTATATACCGTATTCCTTTACAACGTTATACCATATAATGAATTACGTTATATCGTTATGTTATATAACGTAATACGTTATAACGTTATGTTATATAACGTAATACGTTATAACGTGTAACAATATAACGTATTACGTTATAACTTTATACCAAATAACGTATTACGTTATAACGTTATGTTATATAACGTAATACGTTATAAAGTTATGTTATATAACGTAATACGTTATAACGTTATGTTATATAACGTAATACGTTATAAAGTGATACCATATAACGTATTACGTTATATCGTTACACCATATAAAGTTATGTTATATGACGTAATACGTTATAACGTGTTACCATATAACGTATTACGTTATAGCGTTATACTACATCACGTTATGTTATATGACGTAATACGTTATAACGTTATACCATATAACGTAGTACGTTATAACGTTATGTGATATATAGTAATACGTTATAACGTTATGTTATATAACGTAATACGTTATAACGTCTTACCATATAACGTATTACGTTATAACTTTATACCATATAACGTACTACGTTATAACGTTATGTTATATAACGTAATACGTTATAACGTTATGTTATATAACGTAATACGTTATAACGTGTTACCATATAACGTATTACGTTATAACTTTATACCATATAACGTATTACGTTATAACGTTATGTTATATAACGTAATACGTTATAACGTGTTACCATGTTACGTATTACGTTATAACTTTATACCATATAACGTATTACGTTATAACGTTATGTTATATAACGTAATACGTTATAACGTGTTACCATATTACGTATTACGTTATATCGTTATACCATACAACGTTATGTCATATAACGTAATACGTTATAACGTGTTACCATATAACGTATTACGTTATATCGTTATACCATACAACGTTATGTTATATACCGTATTCCTTTACAACGTTATACCATATAATGAATTACGTTATAACGTTATGTTATATAACGTAATACGTTATAACGTTATGTTATATAACGTAATACGTTATAACGTGTTACAATATAACGTATTACGTTATAACTTTATACCATATAACGTATTACGTTATAACGTTATGTTATATAACGTAATACGTTATAAAGTTATGTTATATAACGTAATAAGTTATAACGTTATGTTATATAACGTAATACGTTATAAAGTGATACCATATAACGTATTACGTTATATCGTTACACCATATAAAGTTATGTTATATGACGTAATACGTTATAACGTGTTACCATATAACGTATTACGTTATAGCGTTATACCATATAACGTTATGTTATATGACGTAATACGTTATAACGTTATACCATATAACGTAGTACGTTATAACGTTATGTGATTTATAGTAATACGTTATAACGTTATGTTATATAACGTAATACGTTATAACGTCTTACCATATAACGTATTACGTTATAACTTTATACCATATAACGTATTACGTTATAACGTTATGTTATATAACGTAATACGTTATAAAGTTATGTTATATAACGTAATAAGTTATAACGTTATGTTATATAACGTAATACGTTATAACGTGTTACCATATTACGTATTACGTTATATCGTTATACCATACAACGTTATGTCATATAACGTAATACGTTATAACGTGTTACCATATAACGTATTACGTTATATCGTTATACCATACAACGTTATGTTATATACCGTATTCCTTTACAACGTTATACCATATAATGAATTACGTTATAACGTTATGTTATATAACGTAATACGTTATAACGTTATGTTATATAACGTAATACGTTATAACGTGTTACAATATAACGTATTACGTTATAACTTTATACCATATAACGTATTACGTTATAACGTTATGTTATATAACGTAATACGTTATAAAGTTATGTTATATAACGTAATAAGTTATAACGTTATGTTATATAACGTAATACGTTATAAAGTGATACCATATAACGTATTACGTTATATCGTTACACCATATAAAGTTATGTTATATGACGTAATACGTTATAACGTGTTACCATATAACGTATTACGTTATAGCGTTATACCATATAACGTTATGTTATATGACGTAATACGTTATAACGTTATACCATATAACGTAGTACGTTATAACGTTATGTGATTTATAGTAATACGTTATAACGTTATGTTATATAACGTAATACGTTATAACGTCTTACCATATAACGTATTACGTTATAACTCTATACCATATAACGTACTACGTTATAGCGTTATGTTATATAACGTAATACGTTATAACGTTATGTTATATAACGTAATACGTTATAACGTGTTACCATATAACGTATTACGTTATAACTTTATACCATATAACGTATTACGTTATAACTTTATTCCATATAACGTATTACGTTATAACGTTATGTTATATAACGTAATACGTTATAACGTGTTACCATATTACGTATTACGTTATAACTTTCTACCGTATAACGTATTACGTTATAACGTTATGTTATATGACGTAATACGTTATAACGTGTTACCATATTACGTATTACGTTATAACTTTCTACCGTATAACGTATTACGTTATAACGTTATGTTATATGACGTAATACGTTATAACGTGTTACCATATAACGTATTACGTTATAACTTTATACCATATAACGTATTACGTTATAACGTTATGTTATATAACGTAATACGTTATAAAGTTATGTTATATAACGTAATACGTTATAACGTTATGTTATATAACGTAATACGTTATAACGTGTTACCATATAACGTATTACGTTATAACTTTATACCATATAACGTATTACGTTATAACTTTATACCATATAACGTATTACGTTATACAGTTATGTTATATAACGTAATACGTTATAACGTGTTACCATATTACGTATTACGTTGTAACTTTATACCATATAACGTATTACGTTATAACTTTATACCATATAACGTATTACGTTATAACTTTATACCATATAACGTATTACGTTATAACGTTATGTTATATAACGTAATACGTTATAACGTGTTACCATATTACGTATAACGTTATAACTTTCTACCATATAACGTATTACGTTATAACGTTATGTTATATAACGTAATACGTTATAAAGTTATGTTATATAACGTAATACGTTATAACGTTATGTTATATAACGTAATACGTTATAACGTGTTACCATATAACGTATTACGTTATAACTTTATACCATATAACGTATTACGTTATAACTTTATACCATATAACGTATTACGTTATACAGTTATGTTATATAACGTAATACGTTATAACGTGTTACCATATTACGTATTACGTTGTAACTTTATACCATATAACGTATTACGTTATAACTTTATACCATATAACGTATTACGTTATAACTTTATACCATATAACGTATTACGTTATAACGTTATGTTATATAACGTAATACGTTATAACGTGTTACCATATTACGTATAACGTTATAACTTTCTACCATATAACGTATTACGTTATAACGTTATGTTATATGACGTAATACGTTATAACGTGTTACCATATAACGTATTACGTTATAGCGTTATACCATATAACGTTATGTTATACGACGTAACACGTTATAACGTTATACCATATAACATAGTACGTTATAACGTTAGACCATTCAACGTTATGTTATATACCGTATGCCTTTACAACGTTATACCATATAACGAATTACGTTATAACGTTACGTTATATAACTTATTACGTTATAACGTTATACCATATAACGTATTACGTTATAACTTTATACCATATAACGTGTTACGTTATAACGTTTTGTTACATGACGTAATACGTTATAACGTTATGTTATATAACGTAATACGTTATAACGTGTTACCATATAACGTATTACGTCATAACTTTATACCATATAACGTATTACGTTTTAACGTTATGTTATATAACGAAATACGTTATAAACTTATGTTATATAACGTAATACGTTATAACGTGTTACCATTTAACGTATTACGTTATAACGTTATGTTATAACGTGTTACCATTTAAAGTATTACGTTATAACGTTATGTTATATAACGTAATACGTTATAACGTTATGTTATATAACGTAATACGTTATAACGTGTTACCATATGACGTATTACGTTATATCGTTATGCCATTTAACGTTATGTTATATGACGTAATACGTTATAACGTGTTACCATATAACGTATTACATTATAGCGTTATACCATATTACGTTGTGTTATATGACGTAATACGTTATAACGTTATACCATATAACGTAGTACGTTATAACGTCAGACCATACAACGTTATGTTATATACCGTATTCCTTTACAACGTTATACCATATAGCGTATTACGTTATAACCTTATACCATACAACGTTTTGTTATATAACGTATTACGTTATAACTTTATACCATATAACGTATTACGTTATAACGTTTTGTTACATAACGTAATACGTAATAACGTTATGTTATATAACACAATACGTTATATCGTGTTACCATATAACGTATTACGTTATAACTTTATACCATATAACTTATTACGTTATATCGTTATACCATATAACGTATTACGTTATAACGTTATACCATATAACGTATTACGTTATAACTTTACACCATATAACGTATTAAGTTAAAACGTTATGTTATATAACGTAATACGTTATAACGTGTTACCATATAACGTATTACGTTATAGCTTTATACCATATAACGTATTACGTTATATCGTTATACCATATAACGTTATGTTATATGACGTAATACGTTATAACGTGTTACCATATAACGTATTACGTTATAGCGTCATACCATATAACGTTATGTTATATGACGTAATACGTTATAACGTTATACCATATAACGTAGTACGTTATAACGCTAGACCATACAACGTTATGTTATATACCGTATTCCTTTACAACGTTATACCATATAACGAATTACGTTTTAACGTTATGATATATAACGTAATACGTTAGAACGTGTTACCATATAACGTATTACGTTATAACTTTATACCATATAACTTATTACGTTATATCGTTATACAATATAACGTTATGTTATATGACGTAATACGTTATAACATGTTACCGTATAACGTATTACGTTATGGCGTTATACCATAAACGTTATGTTATATGACGTAATATGTTATAACGTTATACCATATAACGTAGTACGTTATAACGTTAGACCATACAACGTTATGTTATATACCGTATTCCTTTACAACGTCATACCATATAACGTATTACGTTATGACGTTATGTTATATAACGTAATACGTTATAACGTTATGTTATATAACGTAATACGTTAGAACGTGTTACCATATAACGTATTACGTTATAGCGTTATACCATATAACGTTATGTTATATGACGTAATACGTTATACCGTTATACGATATAACGTAGTACGTTATAACGTTAGACCATACAACGTTATGTTATATACCGTATTCCTTTACAACGTTATACCATATAACGTATTACGTTATGACGTTATGTTATATAATGTAATACGTTATAACGTTATGTTATATAACGTAATACGTTAGAACGTGTTACCATATAACGTATTACGTTATAACGTTATGTTATATAACGTAATACGTTATAACGTTATGTTATATAACGTAATACGTTATAACGTTATGTTATATAACGTAATACGTTATAACGTGTTACCATATGACGTATTACGTTATATCGTTATGCCATTTAACGTTATGTTATATGACGTAATACGTTATAACGTGTTACCATATAACGTATTACGTTATATTGTTAAACCATATAACGTTATGTTATATGACGTAATACGTTATAACGTTATGTTATATAACGTAATACGTTATAACGTGTTACCATATAACGTATTACGTTATATCGTTGTACCATATAACGTTATGTTATACGACGTTATACGTTATAACGTTATATCATATAACGTTATGTTATATATCGTAATAGGTTATAACGTTACACCATATAACGTATAACGGTATAACGTTATACCATATCACGTATTACGTTATAACGTTATGTTATATAACGTAATACGTTATAACTTTATACCATATAACGTATTACGTTATAACGTTTTGTTACATAACGTAATACGTTATAACGTTATGTTATATAACGTAATACGTTATAACGTGTTACCATATAACGTATTACGTTATAACTTTATACCATATAACGTATTACGTTATAACGTTATGTTATATAACGTAATACGTTATAACGTGTTACCATTTAACGTATTACGTTATAACGTTATGTTATAACGTGTTACCATTTAACGTATTACGTTATAACGTTATGTTATATAACGTAATACGTTATAACGTTATGTTATATAACGTAATACGTTATAACGTTATGTTATATAACATAATACGTTATAACGCGTTACCATATAACGTATTACGTTATAACGTTATGTTATATATCGTAATAGGTTATAACGTTACACCATATAACGTATTACGTTATAACGTTATACCATATAACGTATTACGTTATAACTTTACACCATATAACGTATTACGTTATAACGTTATGTTATATAACGTAATACGTTATAACGTGTTACCATATAACGTATTACGTTATAACGTTTTGTTACATAACGTAATACGTTATAACGTTATGTTATATAACGTAATACGTTATAACTTTATACCATATAACGTATTACGTTATAACGTTATGTTATATAACGTAATACGTTATGTTATATAACGTTATGTTATATAACGTAATACGTTATAACGTGTTACCATATAACGTAATACGTTATAGTGTTATACCATATAACGTTATGTTATATGACGTAATACGTTATAACGTTATAGCATATAACGTAGTACGTTATAACGTTAGACCATACAACGTTATGTTATATACCGTATTCCTTTACAACGTTATACCATATAACGAATTACGTTATAACTTTACGTTATATAACTTATTACGTTATAACGTTATACCATATAACGTATTACGTTATAACTTTATACCATATAACGTATTACGTTATAGCGTTATGTTATATAACGTAATACGTTATAACGTTATGTTATATAACGTAATACGTTATAACGTGTTACCAAATAACGTATTACGTTATATCGTTATACCATATAACGTTATGTTATACGACGTAATACGTTATAACGTTATACCATATAATGTTATGTTATATATCGTAATTGGTTATAACGTTACACCATATAACGTATTACGTTATAACGTTATACCATATAACGTATTACGTTATAACTTTATACCATATAACGTATTACGTTATAACGTAATGTTATATAACGTAATACGTTATAACGTTATGTTATATAACGTAATACGTTATAACGTTATGTTATATAACGTAATACGTTATAACGTGTTACCATATAACGAATTACGTTATATCGTTATACCATATAACGTTATGCTATATGACGTCATACGTTATAATGTTATACCATATAATGTTATGTTATATATCGTAATAGGTTATAACGTTACACCATATAACGTATTACGTTATAACGTTATACCATATAACGTATTACGTTGTAACGTTATGTTATATAACGTAATACGTTATAACGTTATGTTATATAACGTAATACGTTATAACGTGTTAGCATATAACGTATTACGTTATATCGTTATACCATATAACGCTATGTTATATGACGTAATACGTTATAACGTTATACCATATAACGTTATGTTATATATCGTAATAGGATATATCGTTACACCATATAACGTATTACGTTATAACGTTTTGTTACATATCGTAATACGTTATAACGTTATGTTATATAACATAATACGTTATAACGTGTTACCATATAACGTATTACGTTATAACTTTATACCATATAACGTATTACGTTATAACGTTATGTTATATAACGTAATACGTTATAACGTTATGTTATATAACGTAATACGTTATAACGTGTTACCATTTAACGTATTACGTTATAACGTTATGTTATAACGTGTTACCATTTAACATATTACGTTATAACGTTATGTTATACAACGTAATACGTTATAACGTTATGTTATATAACGTAATACGTTATAACGTTATGTTATATAACGTAATACGTTATAACGTGTTACCATATAACGTATTACGTTATAACGTTATGTTATATATCGTAATAGGTTATAACGTTACACCATATAACGTATTACGTTATAACGTTATACCATATAACGTATTACGTTATAACTTTACACCATATAACGTATTACGTTATAACGTTAAGTTATATAACGTATTACGTTATAACTTTATAGCATATAACGTATTACGTTATAACGTTTTGTTACATAACGTAATACGTTATAACGTTATGTTATATAACGTAATACGTTATAACGTGTTACCATATAACGTATTACGTTATAACTTTATACCATATAACGTATTACGTTATAACGTTACGTTATATAACGTAATACGTTATGACGTTATGTTATATAACGTAATACGTTATAACGTGTTAGCATATAACGTATTACGTTATATCGTTATACCATATAACGCTATGTTATATGACGTAATACGTTATAACGTTATACCATATAACGTAGTACGTTATAACGTCAGACCATACAACGTTATGTTATATACCGCATTCCTTTACAACGTTATACCATATATCGAATTACGTTATAACGTTATGTTATATAACTTAATACGTTATGACGTTATACCATACAACGTATTACGTTATAACTTTATACCATATAACGTATTACGTTATAACTTTATACCATATAACGTATTACGTTATAACCTTTTGTTACATAACGTATTACGTTATAACGTTATGATATATAACGTAATACGTTATAACGTTATGTTATATAATGTAATACGTTATAACGTTATGTTATATAACGTATTACGTTATAACTTTATACCATATAGCGTATTACGTTATAAATTATTACCATACAACGTTATGTTATATAACGTATTACGTTATAACTTTATACCATATAACGTATTACGTTATAACTTTATACCATATAACGTATTACGTTATAACTTTGTACCATATAACGTATTACGTTATAACGTTTTGTTACATAACGTATTACGTTATAACGTTATGATATATAACGTAATACGTTATAACGTTACGTTATATGACGTATTACGTTATAACGTTATACCATATAACGTATTACGTTATAACTTTACACCATATAACGTAATACGTTATAACGTTATGTTATATAACGTAATACGTTATAACGTGTTACCATTTAACGTATTACGTTATAACGTTATGTTATAACGTGTTACCATATAACGTATTACGTTATAACGTTTTGTTACATAACGTAATACGTTATAACGTTATGTTATATAACGTAATACGTTATAGTGTTAGACCATACAACGTTATGTTATATACCGTATTCCTTTACAACGTTATACCATATAACGAATTACGTTATAACTTTACGTTATATAACTTATTACGTTATAACGTTATACCATATAACGTATTATGTTATAACTTTATACCATATAACGTATTACGTTATAGCGTTATGTTATAAAACGTAATACGTTATAACGTTATGTTATATAACGTAATACGTTATAACGAGTTACCACATAACGTATTACGTTATATCGTTATACCATATAACGTTATGTTATATGACGTAATACGTTATAACGTTATACCATATAATGTTATGTTATATATCGTAATTGGTTATAACGTTACACCATATAACGTATTACGTTATAACGTTATACCATATAACGTATTACGTTATAACTTTATACCATATAACGTATTACGTTATAACGTTATGTTATATAACGTAATACGTTATAACGTTATGTTATATAACGTAATACGTTATATCGTGTTACCATATAACGAATTACGTTATATCGTTATACCATATAACGTTATGCTATATGACGTCATACGTTATAATCTTATACCATATAATGTTATGTTATATATCGTAATATGTTATAACGTTACACCATATAACGTATTACGTTATAACGTTATACCATATAACGTATTACGTTGTAACGTTATGTTATATAACGTAATACGTTATAACGTTATGTTATATAACGTAATAAGTTATAACGTGTTAGCATATAACGTATTACGTTATATCGTTATACCATATAACGCTATGTTATATGACGTAATGCGTTATAACGTTATACCATATAACGTTATGTTATATATCGTAATAGGATATATCGTTACACCATATAACGTAGTACGTTATAACGTCAGACCATACAACGTTATGTTATATACCTCATTCCTTTACAACGTTATACCATATATCGAATTACGTTATAACGTTATGTTATATAACTTAATACGTTATGACGTTATACCATACAACGTATTACGTTATAACTTTATACCATATAACGTATTACGTTATAACTTTATACCATATAACGTATTACGTTATAACCTTTTGTTACATAACGTATTACGTTATAACGTTATGATATATAACGTAATACGTTATAACGTTATGTTATATAATGTAATACGTTATAACGTTATGTTATATAACGTATTACGTTATAACTTTATACCATATAGCGTATTACGTTATAACCTAATACCATACAACGTTATGTTATATAACGTATTACGTTATAACTTTATACCATATAACGTATTACGTTATAACTTTACACCATATAACGTATTACGTTATAACTTTATACCATATAACGTATTACGTTATAACGTTTTGTTACATAACGTATTACGTTATGACGTTATGATATATAACGTAATACGTTATAACGTTATGTTATATAATGTAATACGTTATAACGTTATGTTATATAACGTAATACGTTAGAACGTGTTACCATATAACGTATTGCGTTATAACTTTATACCATATAACGTATTACGTTATATCGTTATACCATATAACGTTATGTTATATGACGTAATACGTTATAACGTGTTACCATATAACGTACTACGTTATAGCGTTATACCATATAACGTTATGTTATATGACGTAATACGTTATAACGTTATACCATATAACGTAGTACGTTATAACGCTAGACCATACAACGTTATGTTATATACCGTATTCCTTTACAACGTTATACCATATAACGAATTACGTTTTAACGTTATGATATATAACGTAATACGTTATAACGTTATGTTATATAACGTAATACGTTAGAACGTGTTACCATATAACGTATTACGTTATTACTTTATACCATATAACGTATTATGTTATATCGTTATACAATATAACGTTATGTTATATGACGTAATACGTTATAACATGTTACCGTATAACGTATTACGTTATAGCGTTATACCATATAACGTTATGTTATATGACGTAATATGTTATAACGTTATACCATATAACGTAGTACGTTATAACGTTAGACCATACAACATTATGTTATATACCGTATTCCTTTACAACGTCATACCATATAACGGATTACGTTATAACGTTATGTTATATAACGTAATACGTAATAACGTGTTACCATATAACGTATTACGTTATATCGTTATACCATACAACGTTATGTTATACACCGTATTCCTTTACAACGTTATACCATATAATGAATTACGTTATAACGCTATGTTATATAACGTAATACGTTATAACGTGTTACCATATAACGTATTACGTTATATCGTTATACCATATAACGCTATGTTATATGACGTAATACGTTATAACGTGTTTCCATATAACGTATTACGTTATAGTGTTATACCATATAACGTTATGTTATATGACGTAATACGTTATAACGTCATAGCATATAACGTAGTACGTTATAACGTTAGACCATACAACGTTATGTTATATACCGTATTCCTTTACAACGTTATACCATATAACGAATTACGTTGTAACTTTATACCACATAACGTATTACGTTATAGCGTTATGTTATATAACGTAATACGTTATAACGTGTTACCATATAACGTATTACGTTATAACTTTATAGCATATAACGTATTACGTTATAACTTTATACCATATAACGTATTACGTTATAACTTTATACCATATAACGTATTACGTTATAACGTTTTGTTACATAACGTAATACGTTATAACGTTATGTTATATAACGTAATACGTTATAACGTGTTACCATATAACGTATTACGTTATAACTTTATACCATATAACGTATTACGTTATAACGTTATGTTATATAACGTAATACGTTGTAACGTTATGTTATATAACGTAATACGTTATAACGTTATGTTATATAACGTAATACGTTATAACGTGTTACCATATAACGTATTACGTTATAACGTTGTGTTATATAACGTAATACGTTATAACTTTATACCATATAACGTATTACGTTATATCGTTATACCATATAACGTTATGATATATGACGTAATACGTTATAACGTGTTACCATATAACGTATTACGGTATAACTTGATACAATATAACGTATTACGTTACAACGTTATGTTATATAACGTAATACGTTATAACGTGATACCATATAACGTATTACGTTATATCGTTACACCATATAACGTTATGTTATATGACGTAATACGTTATAACGTGTTACCATATAACGTACTACGTTATAGCGTTATACCATATAACGTTAGGTTATATGACGTAATACGTTATAACGTTATACCATATAACGTATTACGTTATATCGTTATACCATACAACGTTATGTTATACACCGTATTCCTTTACAACGTTATACCATATAATGAATTACGTTATAACGTTATGTTATATAACGTAATACGTTATAACGTGTTACCATATAACGTATTACGTTATATCGTTATACCATATAACGTTATGTTATATGACGTAATATGTTATAACGTGTTACCATATAACGTATTACGTTATAGTGTTATACCATATAACGTTATGTTATATGACGTAATACGTTATAACGTCATAGCATATAACGTAGTACGTTATAACGTTAGACCATACAACGTTATGTTATATACCGTATTCCTTTACAACGTTATACCATATAACGAATTACGTTGTAACTTTATACCACATAACGTATTACGTTATAACGTTATGTTATATAACGTAATACGTTATAACGTGTTACCATATAACGTATTACGTTATAACTTTATACCATATAACGTATTACGTTATAACGTTATGTTATATAACGCAATACGTTATAACGTTATGTTATATAACGTAATACGTTATAAAGTGTTACCATATAACGTATTACGTTATAGCGTTATACCATATAACGTTATGTTATATGACGTAATACGTTATAACGTTATACCATATAGCGTAGTACGTTATAACGTTTTGTTACATAACGTAATACGTTATAACGTTATGTTATATAATGTAATACGTTATAACGTGTTACCATATAACGTATTACGTTAGAACTTTATACCATATAACGTATTACGTTATAACTTTATACCATATAACGTATTACGTTATAACGTTTTGTTACATAACGTAATACGTTATAACGTTATGTTATATAACGTAAAACGTTATAACGTGTTACCATATAACGTATTACGTTATAACTTTATACCATATAACGTATTACGTTATAACGTTATGTTATATAACGTAATACGTTATAACGTTATGTTATGACGTGTTACCATTTAACGTATTACGTTATAACGTTATGTTATATAACGTAATACGTTATAACGTTATGTTATATAACGTAATACGTTATAACGTTATGTTATATAACGTAATACGTTATAACGTGTTACCATATAACGTATTACGTTATAACGTTATGTTATATATCGTAATAGGTTATAACGTTACACCATATAACGTATTACGTTATAACGTTATACCCTATAACGTATTACGTTATAACTTTACACCATATAACGTATTACGTTATAACGTTATGTTATATAACGTAATACGTTATAACGTGTTACCATATAACGTATTACGTTATAACGTTTTGTTACATAACGTAATACGTTATAACGTTATGTTATATAACGTAATTCGTTATAACTTTATACCATATAACGTATTACGTTATAACGTTATGTTATATAACGTAATACGTTATGTTATATAACGTTATGTTATATAACGTAATACGTTATAACGTTATGTTATATAACGTAATACGTTAAAACGTGTTACCATATAACGTAATACGTTATAGTGTTATACCATATAACGTTATGTTATATGACGTCATACGTTATAACGTTATACCATATAACGTAGTACGTTATAACGTTAGACCATACAACGTTATGTTATATACCGTATTCCTTTACAACGTTATACCATATAACGTATTACGTTATGACATTATGTTATATAACGTAATACGTTATAACGTTATGTTATATAACGTAATACGTTAGAACGTGTTACCATATAACGTATTACGTTATAACGTTATGTTATATAACGTAATACGTTATAACGTTATGTTATGTAACGTAGTACGTTATAACGTTTTACCATATAACGTATTACGTTATAACTTTATACCATATAACGTATTACGTTATATCGTTATACCATATAATGTATTACGTTATAACGTTATACCATACAACGTAATACGTCATAACGTTGTATTATATATGGTAATACGTTATAACGTTATGTTATATAACGTTATACGTTATAACGTGTTACCATATAACGTATTACGTTATAACGTTATGTTATATATCGTAATAGGTTATAACGTTACACCATATAACGTATTACGTTAAAACGTTATACCATATAACGTATTACGTTATAACGTTGTGTTATATAACGTAATACGTTATAACGTTATGTTATATAACGTAATACGTTATAACGTGTTACCATATAACGTATTACGTTATATCGTTATACCATATAACGTTATGTTATATGACGTAATACGTTATAACGTTATTCGATATAACGTTATGTTATATATCGTAATAGGTTATAACGTTACACCATATAACGTATTACGTTATAACGTTATACCATATAACGTATTACTTTATAACGTTATACCATATAACGTAGTACGTTATAACGTCAGACCATACAACGTTATGTTATATACCGCATTCCTTTACAACGTTATACCATATATCGAATTACGTTATAACGTTATGATATATAACGTAATACGTTATAACGTTATGTTATATAACGTAATACGTTATAACGTGTTACCATATAACGTATTACGTTATATCGTTATACCTTATAACGTATTACGTTATAACGTTATGTTATATAACGTAATCCGTTATAACGTTATGTTATATAACGTAATACGTTATAACTTTATACCATATAGCGTATTAGGTTATAACGTTATACCATACAACGTTATGTTATATAACGTATTACGTTATAACTTTATACCATATAACGTATTGCGTTATAACTTTATACCATATAACGTATTACGTTAATACTTTATACCATATAACGTATTACGTTATAACGCTTTGTTACATAACGTATTACGTTATAACGTTATGTTATATAACGTATTACGTTATAACGTTTTGTTACATAACGTAATACGTTATAACGTTATGTTATATAACGTAATACGTTATAACGTGTTACCATATAACGTATTACGTTATAACTTTATACCATATAACGTATTACGTTATAACCTTATGTTATATAACGTAACACGTTATAACGTTATGTTATATAACGGAATACGTTAGAACGTGTTACCACATAACGTATTACGTTATAACTTTATACCATATAACGAATTACGTTATATCGTTATACCATATAATGTATTACGTTATAACGTTATACCATACAACGTATTACGTCATAACGTTACACCATACAACGTATTACGTTATAACGTTATGTTATATAACGTATTATGTTAAAGCTTTATGCCATATAACGTATTACGTTATAAAGTTTTGTTGCATAACGTAATACGTTATAACGTTATGTTATATAACGTAATATGTTATAACGTGTTACCATATAACGTATTACGTTATAACTTTATACCATATCACGTATTACGTTATAACGTTATGTTATATATCGTAATACGTTATAACGTTATGTTATATAACGTAATACGTTATAACGTGTTACCATATAACGTATTACGTTATAACTTTATACCATATAACGTATTACGTTATATCGTTATACCATATAACGTTATGTTATATGACGTAATACGTTATAACGTGTTACCATATAACGTAGTACGTTATAACGCTAGACCATACAAGGTTATGTTATATACCGTATTCCTTTACAACGTTATAACATATAACGAATTACGTTATAACGTTATGTTATATAGCGTATTACGTTATAACCTTATACCATACAACGTTATGTTATATAACGTATTACGTTATAACTTTATACCATATAACGTATTACGTTATAACGTTATGTTATATACCGTAATACGTTATAACGTTATGTTATATAACGTAATACGTTATAACGTGTTACCATATAACGTATTACGTTATAACTTTATACCATATAACGTATTACGTTATATCGTTATACAATATAACGTTATGTTATATGACGTAATACGTTAAAACGTTATACCATATAACGTAGTACGTTATAACGCTAGACCATACAAGGTTATGTTATATACCGTATTCCTTTACAACGTTATAACATATAACGAATTACGCTATAACGTTATGATATATAACTTATTACTTTATGACGTTATACCATACAACGTTATGTTATATAACGTAATACGTTATAACGTTGAAACGTGTTACCATATAACGTATTTCGTTATATCGTTATACCATATAACGTATTACGTTATGACGTTATGTTATATAACGTAATACGTTATAACGTTGAAACGTGTTACCATATAACGTATTTCGTTATATCGTTATACCATATAACGTATTACGTTAAAACGTTATACCATATAACGTATTACGTTATAACGTTGTGTTATATAACGTAATACGTTATAACGTTATGTTATATAACGTAATACGTTATAACGTGTTACCATATAACGTATTACGTTATATCGTTATACCATATAACGTTATGTTATATGACGTAATACGTTATAACGTTATTCGATATAACGTTATGTTATATATCGTAATAGGTTATAACGTTACACCATATAACGTATTACGTTATAACGTTATACCATATAACGTATTACTTTATAACGTTATACCATATAACGTAGTACGTTATAACGTCAGACCATACAACGTTATGTTATATACCGCATTCCTTTACAACGTTATACCATATATCGAATTACGTTATAACGTTATGATATATAACGTAATACGTTATAACGTTATGTTATATAACGTAATAGGTTATAACGTGTTACCATATAACGTATTACGTTATATCGTTATACCTTATAACGTATTACGTTATAACGTTATGTTATATAACGTAATCCGTTATAACGTTATGTTATATAACGTAATACGTTATAACTTTATACCATATAGCGTATTAGGTTATAACGTTATACCATACAACGTTATGTTATATAACGTATTACGTTATAACTTTATACCATATAACGTATTGCGTTATAACTTTATACCATATAACGTATTACGTTAAAACTTTATACCATATAACGTATTACGTTATAACGCTTTGTTACATAACGTATTACGTTATAACGTTATGTTATATAACGTATTACGTTATAACGTTTTGTTACATAACGTAATACGTTATAACGTTATGTTATATAACGTAATACGTTATAACGTGTTACCATATAACGTATTACGTTATAACTTTATACCATATAACGTATTACGTTATAACCTTATGTTATATAACGTAACACGTTATAACGTTATGTTATATAACGTAATACGTTAGAACGTGTTACCACATAACGTATTACGTTATAACTTTATACCATATAACGAATTACGTTATATCGTTATACCATATAATGTATTACGTTATAACGTTATACCATACAACGTATTACGTCATAACGTTACACCATACAACGTATTACGTTATAACGTTATGTTATATAACGTATTATGTTAAAGCTTTATGCCATATAACGTATTACGTTATAAAGTTTTGTTGCATAACGTAATACGTTATAACGTTATGTTATATAACGTAATATGTTATAACGTGTTACCATATAACGTATTACGTTATAACTTTATACCATATCACGTATTACGTTATAACGTTATGTTATATATCGTAATACGTTATAACGTTATGTTATATAACGTAATACGTTATAACGTGTTACCATATAACGTATTACGTTATAACTTTATACCATATAACGTATTACGTTATATCGCTATACCATATAACGTTATGTTATATGACGTAATACGTTATAACGTGTTACCATATAACGTAGTACGTTATAACGCTAGACCATACAAGGTTATGTTATATACCGTATTCCTTTACAACGTTATAACATATAACGAATTACGTTATAACGTTATGTTATATAGCGTATTACGTTATAACCTTATACCATACAACGTTATGTTATATAACGTATTACGTTATAACTTTATACCATATAACGTATTACGTTATAACGTTATGTTATATAACCTAATACGTTATAACGTTATGTTATATAACGTAATACGTTATAACGTGTTACCATATAACGTATTACGTTATAACTTTATACCATATAACGTATTACGTTATATCGTTATACAATATAACGTTATGTTATATGACGTAATACGTTAAAACGTTATACCATATAACGTAGTACGTTATAACGCTAGACCATACAAGGTTATGTTATATACCGTATTCCTTTACAACGTTATAACATATAACGAATTACGCTATAACGTTATGATATATAACTTATTACTTTATGACGTTATACCATACAACGTTATGTTATATAACGTAATACGTTATAACGTTGAAACGTGTTACCATATAACGTATTTCGTTATATCGTTATACCATATAACGTATTACGTTATGACGTTATGTTATATAACGTAATACGTTATAACGTTATGTTATATAACGTAATACGTTAGAACGTGTTACCATATAACGTATTACGTTATAGCGTTATACCATATAGCGTTATGTTATATGACGTAATACGTTATAACGTTATACCATATAACGTAGTACGTTATAACGTTAGACCATACAACGTTATGTTATATACCGTATTCCTTTACAACGTTATACCATATAACGTATTACGTTATAACGTTATGTTATATAACGTAATACGTTATAACGTTATGTTATGTAACGTAGTACGTTATAACGTTTTACCATATAACGTATTACGTTATAACTTTATACCATATAACGTATTACGTTATATCGTTATACCATATAATGTATTACGTTATAACGTTATACCATACAACGTAATACGTCATAACGTTGTATTATATATGGTAATACGTTGTAACGTTATGTTATATAACGTTATACGTTATAACGTGTTACCATATAACGTATTACGTTATAACGTTATGTTATATATCGTAATAGGTTATAACGTTACACCATATAACGTATTACGTTAAAACGTTATACCATATAACGTATTACGTTATAACGTTGTGTTATATAACGTAATACGTTATAACGTTATGTTATATAACGTAATACGTTATAACGTGTTACCATATAACGTATTACGTTATATCGTTATACCTTATAACGTATTACGTTATAACGTTATACCATATAACGTATTACTTTATAACGTTATACCATATAACGTAGTACGTTATAACGTCAGAACATACAACGTTATGTTATATACCGCATTCCTTTACAACGTTATACCATATATCGAATTACGTTATAACGTTATGTTATATAACGTAATACGTTATGTTATATAACGTTATGTTATATAACGTAATACGTTATGTTATATAACGTTATGTTATATAACGTAATACGTTATAACGTTATGTTATATAACGTAATACGTTATAACGTGTTACCATATAACATAATACGTTATAGTGTTATACCATATAACGTTATGTTATATGACGTAATACGTTATAACGTTATACCATATATCGTAGTACGTTATAACGTTAGACCATACAACGTTATGTTATATACCGTATTCCTTTACAACGTTATACCATATAACGTATTACGTTATGACATTATGTTATATAACGTAATACGTTATAACGTTATGTTATATAACGTAATACGTTAGAACGTGTTACCATATAACGTATTACGTTATAACGTTATGTTATATAACGTAATACGTTATAACGTTATGTTATGTAACGTAGTACGTTATAACGTTTTACCATATAACGTATTACGTTATAACTTTATACCATATAACGTATTACGTTATATCGTTATACCATATAATGTATTACGTTATAACGTTATACCATACAACGTAATACGTCATAACGTTGTATTATATATGGTAATACGTTATAACGTTATGTTATATAACGTTATACGTTAAAACGTTATACCATATAACGTATTACGTTATAACGTTGTGTTATATAACGTAATACGTTATAACGTTATGTTATATAACGTAATACGTTATAACGTGTTACCATATAACGTATTACGTTATATCGTTATACCATATAACGTTATGTTATATGACGTAATACGTTATAACGTTATTCGATATAACGTTATGTTATATATCGTAATAGGTTATAACGTTACACCATATAACGTATTACGTTATAACGTTATACCATATAACGTATTACTTTATAACGCTATACCATATAACGTAGTACGTTATAACGTCAGACCATACAACGTTATGTTATATACCGCATTCCTTTACAACGTTATACCATATATCGAATTACGTTATAACGTTATGATATATAACGTAATACGTTATAACGTTATGTTATATAACGTAATACGTTATAACGTGTTACCATATAACGTATTACGTTATATCGTTATACCTTATAACGTATTACGTTATAACGCTTTGTTACATAACGTATTACGTTATAACGTTATGTTATATAACGTAATACGTTATAACTTTATACCATATAGCGTATTAGGTTATAACGTTATACCATACAACGTTATGTTATATAACGTATTACGTTATAACTTTATACCATATAACGTATTGCGTTATAACTTTATACCATATAACGTATTACGTTATAACTTTATACCATATAACGTATTACGTTATAACGCTTTGTTACATAACGTATTACGTTATAACGTTATGTTATATAACGTATTACGTTATAACGTTTTGTTACATAACGTAATACGTTATAACGTTATGTTATATAACGTAATACGTTATAACGTGTTACCATATAACGTATTACGTTATAACTTTATACCATATAACGTATTACGTTATATCGTTATACCATATAATGTATTACGTTATAACGTTATACCATACAACGTATTACGTCATAACGTTACACCATACAACGTATTACGTTATAACGTTATGTTATATAACGTATTATGTTAAAGCTTTATGCCATATAACGTATTACGTTATAAAGTTTTGTTGCATAACGTAATACGTTATAACGTTATGTTATATAACGTAATATGTTATAACGTGTTACCATATAACGTAATACGTTATAACTTTATACCATATCACGTATTACGTTATAACGTTATGTTATATATCGTAATACGTTATAACGTTATGTTATATAACGTAATACGTTATAACGTGTTACCATATAACGTATTACGTTATAACTTTATACCATATAACGTATTACGTTATATCGTTATACCATATAACGTTATGTTATATGACGTAATACGTTATAACGTGTTACCATATAACGTAGTACGTTATAACGCTAGACCATACAAGGTTATGTTATATACCGTATTCCTTTACAACGTTATAACATATAACGAATTACGTTATAACGTTATGTTATATAGCGTATTACGTTATAACCTTATACCATACAACGTTATGTTATATAACGTATTACGTTATAACTTTATACCATATAACGTATTACGTTATAACGTTATGTTATATAACGTAATACGTTATAACGTTATGTTATATAACGCAATACGTTATAACGTGTTACCATATAACGTATTACGTTATAACTTTATACCATATAACGTATTACGTTATATCGTTATACAATATAACGTTATGTTATATGACGTAATACGTTAAAACGTTATACCATATAACGTAGTACGTTATAACGCTAGACCATACAAGGTTATGTTATATACCGTATTCCTTTACAACGTTATAACATATAACGAATTACGCTATAACGTTATGATATATAACTTATTACTTTATGACGTTATACCATACAACGTTATGTTATATAACGTAATACGTTATAACGTTGAAACGTGTTACCATATAACGTATTTCGTTATATCGTTATACCATATAACGTATTACGTTATGACGTTATGTTATATAACGTAATACGTTATAACGTTATGTTATATAACGTAATACGTTAGAACGTGTTACCATATAACGTATTACGTTATAGCGTTATACCATATAGCGTTATGTTATATGACGTAATACGTTATAACGTTATACCATATAACGTAGTACGTTATAACGTTAGACCATACAACGTTATGTTATATACCGTATTCCTTTACAACGTTATACCATATAACGTATTACGTTATGACATTATGTTATATAACGTAATACGTTATAACGTTATGTTATATAACGTAATACGTTAGAACGTGTTACCATATAACGTATTACGTTATAACGTTATGTTATATAACGTAATACGTTATAACGTTATGTTATGTAACGTAGTACGTTATAACGTTTTACCATATAACGTATTACGTTATAACTTTATACCATATAACGTATTACGTTATATCGTTATACCATATAATGTATTACGTTATAACGTTATACCATACAACGTAATACGTCATAACGTTATGTTATATAACGTAATACGTTATAACGTGTTACCATATAACGTATTACGTTATATCGTTATACCATATAACGTTATGTTATATGACGTAATACGTTATAACGTTATTCGATATAACGTTATGTTATATATCGTAATAGGTTATAACGTTACACCATATAACGTATTACGTTATAACGTTATACCATATAACGTATTACTTTATAACGTTATACCATATTAGGTTAAGTAAAAAGTTCTGAGCGTTTTTCGCTAGATGTCTTTAGTGAGCCATATCTCACGATGTGCACATCGCATCGAGTCATAGTATACACCGATTTCAAGGTGATATTACGCATCAAAAAGGTTCTTTGTCAGTTTTGTGTTCGGTGAAGCCAGTTGTGTGTTACAGCGTTCGAAAATGGAGATAAAAAAAGAGAAAATTCGATACATTCTTCAGTACCACTACGACCAAGGTGAAAAGGCGGAGCAGGCGGCCAAAAAAATTTGTGCTGTTTATGGACCCAGTACAGTATCGAATGCAACAGCAAAGCGGTGGTTCCAACGATTCCGTTCTGGTAATATGGACGTCGAAGATGAGGCACGCTCTGGTAGGCCAATCGTCGAAAATGTGGATAAAATCATGGAAATCGTCGAGTCGGACCGGCATGTGAGCACTTATTCCATTGCCCAGGAACTGAAGATTAGCCAGAAAACCGTTTGGAACCATTTGCATAAGGCTGGTCTCAAGAAGAAGCTCGACGTATGGGTGCCACATGAATTGACGCAAAAGAACCTTTTGGACCGAATTGATGCCTGCGATTCTTTGTTGAGACGTAACGAAATCGACCCATTTTTGAAGCGGATGGTGACTGGCGATGAAAAATGGGTCACATACGAGAACAACAGCCGAAAAAGATCGTGGTCCAATCGCGGTGGGCCGGCCCAAACGATCGCCAAGCGTGGATTAACGGCCAAGAAGGTTTTATTGTGTGTTTGGTGGGATTGGAAGGGAATCATCCATTATGAGCTGCTCCCATCGGGGCAAACACTTAATTCGGACCTCTATTGTCAACAACTGACCAGACTGAAGCAGGCGATCGACCAGAAGCGGCCAGAATTGGCCAATAGGAAAGGTGTTGTGTTCCATCAAGACAACGCCAGGCCGCACACATCTTTAACGACGCGTCAGAAGCTCCGAGAGCTTGGCTGGGAGGTTCTATCGCATCCGCCGTACAGTCCAGACCTGGCACCAAGCGATTATCACCTTTTTAAGTTTTTGCAAAATTTTCTTGATGGTACAAAACTGGCCTCAAGAGAGGCTTGTGAAAATGAGCTGGTCAAGTTTTTTACCAATAGGGACGAGGACTTCTTCAACCGCGGAATTATGAAATTGCCTTCAAAATGGACAAAAGTAATCGAACAAAACGGCGCATATTTAATCTAAATCGAATAATCTTGACTATGTTAATTTCATCGTCGAAATAAAGCGAAAAAGCGCTCAGAACTTTTTACTTCACCTATATAACGTAGTACGTTATAACGTCAGAACATACAACGTTATGTTATATACCGCATTCCTTTACAACGTTATACCATATATCGAATTACGTTATAGCGTTATGATATATAACGTAATACGTTATAACGTTATGTTATATAACGTAATACGTTATAACGTGTTACCATATAACGTATTACGTTATATCGTTATACCTTATAACGTATTACGTTATAACGTTATGTTATATAACGTAATCCGTTATAACGTTATGTTATATAACGTAATACGTTATAACTTTATACCATATAGCGTATTAGGTTATAACGTTATACCATACAACGTTATGTTATATAACGTATTACGTTATAACTTTATACCATATAACGTATTGCGTTATAACTTTATACCATATAACGTATTACGTTATAACTTTATACCATATAACGTATTACGTTATAACGCTTTGTTACATAACGTATTACGTTATAACGTTATGTTATATAACGTATTACGTTATAACGTTTTGTTACATAACGTAATACGTTATAACGTTATGTTATATAACGTAATACGTTATAACGTGTTACCATATAACGTATTACGTTATAACTTTATACCATATAACGTATTACGTTATAACGTTATGTTATATAACGTAACACGTTATAACGTTATGTTATATAACGTAATACGTTAGAACGTGTTACCACATAACGTATTACGTTATAACTTTATACCATATAACGAATTACGTTATATCGTTAAACCATATAATGTATTACGTTATAACGTTATACCATACAACGTATTACGTCATAACGTTACACCATACAACGTATTACGTTACAACGTTATGTTATATAACGTATTATGTTAAAGCTTTATGCCATATAACGTATTACGTTATAAAGTTTTGTTGCATAACGTAATACGTTATAACGTTATGTTATATAACGTAATATGTTATAACGTGTTACCATATAACGTATTACGTTATAACTTTATACCATATCACGTATTACGTTATAACGTTATGTTATATCTCGTAATACGTTATAACGTTATGTTATATAACGTAATACGTTATAACGTGTTACCATATAACGTATTACGTTATAACTTTATACCATATAACGTATATAATAAGCAAAATACAGATAGCAAGGAGACAGATGTACTGGTTAACAAGTCGAAAATCCAAACTAAGCATAGAAAACAAATTAAAAATCTACAAAACCATCATAAAACCAATCTGGACGTACGGAATACCACTATGGGGAACAGCAGCAATGAGCCATATAACCAAACTAGAGGCAATGCAATCTAAAATACTTAGAACAATAGTAAACGCCCCATGGTACGTTAGAAACGAGGACATACGAAAAGACCTTGGAATACCAACGGTCAAGGAAGAGATTAGCAGATTCGCAAGAAGGTACAGAGAAAGATTAGCAACGCACCCGAACCGGCTGGCAGCGGAAACGATCACCACATTCATCGAAAGGAGATTAAAAAGGAAACATCCAGTAGATCTCATAAAGGATACACCCTAACAAGCACGAAGATGGAACCCCATTGGGGGTAGCCACCCACATGTTATATTAGTAAACAGCTATAACATTTTACCAAATGTCCTACTGGACAAATTGTAAAATTTAAAGCAAATAAATAAAAAAAATATAACGTATTACGTTATAACGTTATGTTATATAATGTAATACGTTATAAGGTTATGTTATATAACGTAATACGTTAAAACGTGTTACCATATAACGTATTACGTTATAACTTTATACCATATAACGTATTACGTTATATCGTTATACCATATAACGTTATGTTATATGACGTAACACGTTATAACGTGTTACCATATAACGTAGTACGTTATAACGCTAGACCATACAAGGTTCTGTTATATACCGTATTCCTTTACAACGTTATAACATATAACGAATTACGTTATAACGTTATGTTATATAGCGTATTACGTTATAACCTTATACCATACAACGTTATGTTATATAACGTATTACGTTATAACTTTATACCATATAACGTATTACGTTATAACGCTTTGTTACATAACGTATTACGTTATAACGTTATGTTATATAACGTATTACGTTATAACGTTTTGTTACATAACGTAATACGTTATAACGTTATGTTATATAACGTAATACGTTATAACGTGTTACCATATAACGTATTACGTTATAACTTTATACCATATAACGTATTACGTTATAACGTTATGTTATATAACGTAACACGTTATAACGTTATGTTATATAACGTAATACGTTAGAACGTGTTACCACATAACGTATTACGTTATAACTTTATACCATATAACGAATTACGTTATATCGTTATACCATATAATGTATTACGTTATAACGTTATACCATACAACGTATTACGTCATAACGTTACACCATACAACGTATTACGTTATAACGTTATGTTATATAACGTATTATGTTAAAGCTTTATGCCATATAACGTATTACGTTATAAGGTTTTGTTGCATAACGTAATACGTTATAACGTTATGTTATATAACGTAATATGTTATAACGTGTTACCATATAACGTATTACGTTATAACTTTATACCATATCACGTATTACGTTATAACGTTATGTAATATCTCGTAATACGTTATAACGTTATGTTATATAACGTAATACGTTATAACGTGTTACCATATAACGTATTACGTTATAACTTTATACCATATAACGTATTACGTTATGACGTTATGTTATATAATGTAATACGTTATAAGGTTATGTTATATAACGTAATACGTTAAAACGTGTTACCATATAACGTATTACGTTATAGCTTTATACCATATAACGTATTACGTTATATCGTTATACCATATAACGTTATGTTATATGACGTAATACGTTATAACGTGTTACCATATAACGTAGTACGTTATAACGCTAGACCATACAAGGTTCTGTTATATACCGTATTCATTTACAACGTTATAACATATAACGAATTACGTTATAACGTTATGTTATATAGCGTATTACGTTATAACCTTATACCATACAACGTTATGTTATATAACGTATTACGTTATAACTTTATACCATATAACGTATTACGTTATAACGTTATGTTATATAACGTAATACGTTATATCGTTATGTTATATAACGTAATCCGTTATAACGTTATGTTATATAACGTAATACGTTATAACGTTATGTTATATAACGTAATACGTTATAACTTTATACCATATAGCGTATTAGGTTATAACGTTATACCATACAACGTTATGTTATATAACGTATTACGTTATAACTTTATACCATATAACGTATTGCGTTATATCGTTATACCTTATAACGTATTACGTTATAACGTTATGTTATATAACGTAATCCGTTATAACGTTATGTTATATAACGTAATACGTTATAACTTTATACCATATAGCGTATTAGGTTATAACGTTATACCATACAACGTTATGTTATATAACGTATTACGTTATAACTTTATACCATATAACGTATTGCGTTATAACTTTATACCATATAACGTATTACGTTATAACTTTATACCATATAACGTATTACGTTATAACGCTTTGTTACATAACGTATTACGTTATAACGTTATGTTATATAACGTATTACGTTATAACGTTTTGTTACATAACGTAATACGTTATAACGTTATGTTATATAACGTAATACGTTATAACGTGTTACCATATAACGTATTACGTTATAACTTTATACCATATAACGTATTACGTTATAACGTTATGTTATATAACGTAACACGTTATAACGTTATGTTATATAACGTAATACGTTAGAACGTGTTACCACATAACGTATTACGTTATAACTTTATACCATATAACGAATTACGTTATATCGTTAAACCATATAATGTATTACGTTATAACGTTATACCATACAACGTATTACGTCATAACGTTACACCATACAACGTATTACGTTACAACGTTATGTTATATAACGTATTATGTTAAAGCTTTATGCCATATAACGTATTACGTTATAAAGTTTTGTTGCATAACGTAATACGTTATAACGTTATGTTATATAACGTAATATGTTATAACGTGTTACCATATAACGTATTACGTTATAACTTTATACCATATCACGTATTACGTTATAACGTTATGTTATATCTCGTAATACGTTATAACGTTATGTTATATAACGTAATACGTTATAACGTGTTACCATATAACGTATTACGTTATAGCGTTATACCATATAGCGTTATGTTATATGACGTAATACGTTATAACGTTATACCATATAACGTAGTACGTTATAACGCTAGACCATACAACGTTATGTTATATAACGTATTACGTTATAACTTTATACCATATAACGTATTACGTTATAACGTTATGATATATAACTTATTACTTTATGACGTTATACCATACAACGTTATGTTATATAACGTAATACGTTATAACGTTGAAACGTGTTACCATATAACGTATTTCGTTATATCGTTATACCATATAACGTATTACGTTATGACGTTATCTTATATAACGTAATACGTTATAACGTTATGTTATATAACGTAATACGTTAGAACGTGTTACCATATAACGTATTACGTTATAGCGTTATACCATATAGCGTTATGTTATATGACGTAATACGTTATAACGTAATACCATATAACGTAGTACGTTATAACGTTAGACCATACAACGTTATGTTATATACCGTATTCCTTTACAACGTTATACCATATAACGTATTACGTTATGACATTATGTTATATAACGTAATACGTTATAACGTTATGTTATATAACGTAATACGTTAGAACGTCTTACCATATAACGTATTACGTTATAACGTTATGTTATATAACGTAATACGTTATAACGTTATGTTATGTAACGTAGTACGTTATAACGTTTTACCATATAACGTATTACGTTATAACTTTATACCATATAACGTATTACGTTATATCGTTATACCATATAATGTATTACAGCTATAACATTTTACCAAATGTCCTACTGGACAAATTGTAAAATTTAAAGCAAATAAATAAAAAAAAAAAAAAAAAAAAAATATAATGTATTACGTTATAACGTTATACCATACAACGTAATACGTCATAACGTTGTATTATATATGGTAATACGTTATAACGTTATGTTATATAACGGTATACGTTATAACGTGTTACCATATAACGTATTACGTTATAACTTTATACCATATCACGTATTACGTTATAACGTTATGTTATATCTCGTAATACGTTATAACGTTATGTTATATAACGTAATACGTCATAACGTGTTACCATATAACGTATTACGTTATAACTTTATACCATATAACGTATTACGTTATGACGTTATGTTATATAATGTAATACGTTATAAGGTTATGTTATATAACGTATTACGTTATAACGTTTTGTTACATAACGTAATACGTTATAACGTTATGTTATATAACGTAATACGTTATAACGTGTTACCATATAACGTATTACGTTATAACTTTATACCATATAACGTATTACGTTATAACGTTATGTTATATAACGTAACACGTTATAACGTTATGTTATATAACGTAATACGTTAGAACGTGTTACCACATAACGTATTACGTTATAACTTTATACCATATAACGAATTACGTTATATCGTTATACCATATAATGTATTACGTTATAACGTTATACCATACAACGTATTACGTCATAACGTTACACCATACAACGTATTACGTTATAACGTTATGTTATATAACGTATTATGTTAAAGCTTTATGCCATATAACGTATTACGTTATAAAGTTTTGTTGCATAACGTAATACGTTATAACGTTATGCTATATAACGTAATATGTTATAACGTGTTACCATATAACGTATTACGTTATAACTTTATACCATATCACGTATTACGTTATAACGTTATGTTATATCTCGTAATACGTTATAACGTTATGTTATATAACGTAATACGTTATAACGTGTTACCATATAACGTATTACGTTATAACTTTATACCATATCACGTATTACGTTATAACGTTATGTTATATCTCGTAATACGTTATAACGTTATGTTATATAACGTAATACGTTATAACGTGTTACCATATAACGTAGTACGTTATAACACTAGACCATACAAGGTTCTGTTATATACCGTATTCCTTTACAACGTTATAACATATAACGAATTACGTTATAACGTTATGTTATATCTCGTAATACGTTATAACGTTATGTTATATAACGTAATACGTTATAACGTGTTACCATATAACGTATTACGTTATAACTTTATACCATATAACGTATTACGTTATGACGTTATGTTATATAATGTAATACGTTATAAGGTTATGTTATATAACGTAATACGTTAAAACGTGTTACCATATAACGTATTACGTTATAACTTTATACCATATAACGTATTACGTTATAACGTTATGTTATATAACGTAACACGTTATAACGATATGTTATATAACGTAATACGTTAGAACGTGTTACCACATAACGTATTACGTTATAACTTTATACCATATAACGCATTACGTTATATCGTTATACCATATAATGTATTACGTTATAACGTTATACCATACAACGTATTACGTCATAACGTTACACCATACAACGTATTACGTTATAACGTTATGTTATATAACGTATTATGTTAAAGCTTTATGCCATATAACGTATTACGTTATAAAGTTTTGTTGCATAACGTAATACGTTATAACGTTATGTTATATAACGTAATATGTTATAACGTGTTACCATATAACGTATTACGTTATAACTTTATACCATATAACGTATTACGTTATATCGTTATACCATATAACGTTATGTTATATGACGTAATACGTTATAACGTGTTACCATATAACGTAGTACGTTATAACGCTAGACCATACAAGGTTCTGTTATATACCGTATTCCTTTACAACGTTATAACATATAACGTATTACGTTATAACGCTTTGTTACATAACGTATTACGTTATAACGTTATGTTATATAACGTATTACGTTATAACGTTTTGTTACATAACGTAATACGTTATAACGTTATGTTATATAACGTAATCCGTTATAACGTGCTACCATATAACGTATTACGTTATAACTTTATACCATATAACGTGTTACGTTATAACGTTATGTTATATCTCGTAATACGTTATAACGTTATGTTATATAACGTAATACGTTATAACGTGTTACCATATAACGTATTACGTTATAACTTTATACCATATAACGTATTACGTTATGACGTTATGTTATACAATGTAATACGTTATAAGGTTATGTTATATAACGTAATACGTTAAAACGTGTTACCATATAACGTATTACGTTATAACTTTATACCATATAACGTATTACGTTATATCGTTATACCATATAACGTTATGTTATATGACGTAATACGTTATAACGTGTTACCATATAACGTAGTACGTTATAACGCTAGACCATACAAGGTTCTGTTATATACCGTATTCCTTTACAACGTTATAACATATAACGAATTACGTTATAACGTTATGTTATATAGCGTATTACGTTATAACCTTATACCATACAACGTTATGTTATATAACGTATTACGTTATAACTTTATACCATATAACGTATTACGTTATAACGCTTTGTTACATAACGTATTACGTTATAACGTTATGTTATATAACGTATTACGTTATAACGTTTTGTTACATAACGTAATACGTTATAACGTTATGTTATATAACGTAATACGTTATAACGTGTTACCATATAACGTATTACGTTATAACTTTATACCATATAACGTATTACGTTATAACGTTATGTTATATAACGTAACACGTTATAACGTTATGTTATATAACGTAATACGTTAAAACGTGTTACCACATAACGTATTACGTTATAACTTTATACCATATAACGAATTACGTTATATCGTTATACCATATAATGTATTACGTTATAACGTTATACCATACAACGTATTACGTCATAACGTTACACCATACAACGTATTACGTTATAACGTTATGTTATATAACGTATTATGTTAAAGCTTTATGCCATATAACGTATTACGTTATAAAGTTTTGTTGCATAACGTAATACGTTATAACGTTATGTTATATAACGTAATATGTTATAACGTGTTACCATATAACGTATTACGTTATAACTTTATACCATATCACGTATTACGTTATAACGTTATGTTATATCTCGTAATACGTTATAACGTTATGTTATATAACGTAATACGTTATAACGTGTTACCATATAACGTATTACGTTATAACTTTATACCATATAACGTATTACGTTATGACGTTATGTTATATAATGTAATACGTTATAAGGTTATGTTATATAACGTAATACGTTAAAACGTGTTACCATATAACGTATTACGTTATAACTTTATACCATATAACGTATTACGTTATATCGTTATACCATATAACGTTATGTTATATGACGTAATACGTTATAACGTGTTACCATATAACGTAGTACGTTATAACGCTAGACCATACAAGGTTCTGTTATATACCGTATTCCTTTACAACGTTATAACATATAACGAATTACGTTATAACGTTATGTTATATAGCGTATTACGTTATAACCTTATACCATACAACGTTATGTTATATAACGTATTACGTTATAACTTTATACCATATAACGTATTACGTAATAACGTTATGTTATATAACGTAATACGTTATAACGTTATGTTATATAACGTAATACGTTATAACGTGTTACCATATAACGTATTACGTTATAACTTTATACCATATAACGTATTACGTTATATCGTTATACAATATAACGTTATGTTATATGACGTAATTCGTTAAAACGTTATACCATATAACGTAGTACGTTATAACGCTAGACCATACAAGGTTATGTTATATACCGTATTCCTTTACAACGTTATAACATATAACGAATTACGCTATAACGTTATGATATATAACTTATTACTTTATGACGTTATACCATACAACGTTATGTTATATAACGTAATACGTTATAACGTTGAAACGTGTTACCATATAACGTATTTCGTTATATCGTTATACCATATAACGTATTACGTTATGACGTTATGTTATATAACGTAATACGTTATAACGTTATGTTATATAACGTAATACGTTAGAACGTGTTACCATATAACGTATTACGTTATAGCGTTATACCATATAGCGTTATGTTATATGACGTAATACGTTATAACGTTATACCATATAACGTAGTACGTTATAACGCTAGACCATACAACGTTATGTTATATAACGTATTACGTTATAACTTTATACCATATAACGTATTACGTTATAACGTTATGATATATAACTTATTACTTTATGACGTTATACCATACAACGTTATGTTATATAACGTAATACGTTATAACGTTGAAACGTGTTACCATATAACGTATTTCGTTATATCGTTATACCATATAACGTATTACGTTATGACGTTATGTTATATAACGTAATACGTTATAACGTTATGTTATATAACGTAATACGTTAGAACGTGTTACCATATAACGTATTACGTTATAGCGTTATACCATATAGCGTTATGTTATATGACGTAATACGTTATAACGTAATACCATATAACGTAGTACGTTATAACGCTAGACCATACAAGGTTCTGTTATATACCGTATTCCTTTACAACGTTATAACATATAACGTATTACGTTATAACGCTTTGTTACATAACGTATTACGTTATAACGTTATGTTATATAACGTATTACGTTATAACGTTTTGTTACATAACGTAATACGTTATAACGTTATGTTATATAACGTAATCCGTTATAACGTGCTACCATATAACGTATTACGTTATAACTTTATACCATATAACGTGTTACGTTATAACGTTATGTTATATCTCGTAATACGTTATAACGTTATGTTATATAACGTAATACGTTATAACGTGTTACCATATAACGTATTACGTTATAACTTTATACCATATAACGTATTACGTTATGACGTTATGTTATACAATGTAATACGTTATAAGGTTATGTTATATAACGTAATACGTTAAAACGTGTTACCATATAACGTATTACGTTATAACTTTATACCATATAACGTATTACGTTATATCGTTATACCATATAACGTTATGTTATATGACGTAATACGTTATAACGTGTTACCATATAACGTAGTACGTTATAACGCTAGACCATACAAGGTTCTGTTATATACCGTATTCCTTTACAACGTTATAACATATAACGAATTACGTTATAACGTTATGTTATATAGCGTATTACGTTATTACCTTATACCATACAACGTTATGTTATATAACGTATTACGTTATAACTTTATACCATATAACGTATTACGTTATAACGCTTTGTTACATAACGTATTACGTTATAACGTTATGTTATATAACGTATTACGTTATAATGTTTTGATACATAACGTAATACGTTATAACGTTATGTTATATAACGTAATACGTTATAACGTGTTACCATATAACGTATTACGTTATAACTTTATACCATATAACGTATTACGTTATAACGTTATGTTATATAACGTAACACGTTATAACGTTATGTTATATAACGTAATACGTTAAAACGTGTTACCACATAACGTATTACGTTATAACTTTATACCATATAACGAATTACGTTATATCGTTATACCATATAATGTATTACGTTATAACGTTATACCATACAACGTATTACGTCATAACGTTACACCATACAACGTATTTCGTTATAACGTTATGTTATATAACGTATTATGTTAAAGCTTTATGCCATATAACGTATTACGTTATAAAGTTTTGTTGCATAACGTAATACGTTATAACGTTATGTTATATAACGTAATATGTTATAACGTGTTACCATATAACGTATTACGTTATAACTTTATACCATATCACGTATTACGTTATAACGTTATGTTATATCTCGTAATACGTTATAACGTTATGTTATATAACGTAATACGTTATAACGTGTTACCATATAACGTATTACGTTATAACTTTATACCATATAACGTATTACGTTATGACGTTATGTTATATAATGTAATACGTTATAAGGTTATGTTATATAACGTAATACGTTAAAACGTGTTACCATATAACGTATTACGTTATAACTTTATACCATATAACGTATTACGTTATGACGTTATGTTATACAATGTAATACGTTATAAGGTTATGTTATATAACGTAATACGTTAAAACGTGTTACCATATAACGTATTACGTTATAACTTTATACCATATAACGTATTACGTTATATCGTTATACCATATAACGTTATGTTATATGACGTAATACGTTATAACGTGTTACCATATAACGTAGTACGTTATAACGCTAGACCATACAAGGTTCTGTTATATACCGTATTCCTTTACAACGTTATAACATATAACGAATTACGTTATAACGTTATGTTATATAGCGTATTACGTTATTACCTTATACCATACAACGTTATGTTATATAACGTATTACGTTATAACTTTATACCATATAACGTATTACGTTATAACGCTTTGTTACATAACGTATTACGTTATAACGTTATGTTATATAACGTATTACGTTATAATGTTTTGTTACATAACGTAATACGTTATAACGTTATGTTATATAACGTAATACGTTATAACGTGTTACCATATAACGTATTACGTTATAACTTTATACCATATAACGTATTACGTTATAACGTTATGTTATATAACGTAACACGTTATAACGTTATGTTATATAACGTAATACGTTAAAACGTGTTACCACATAACGTATTACGTTATAACTTTATACCATATAACGAATTACGTTATATCGTTATACCATATAATGTATTACGTTATAACGTTATACCATACAACGTATTACGTCATAACGTTACACCATACAACGTATTACGTTATAACGTTATGTTACATAACGTATTATGTTAAAGCTTTATGCCATATAACGTATTACGTTATAAAGTTTTGTTGCATAACGTAATACGTTATAACGTTATGTTATATAACGTAATATGTTATAACGTGTTACCATATAACGTATTACGTTATAACTTTATACCATATCACGTATTACGTTATAACGTTATGTTATATCTCGTAATACGTTATAACGTTATGTTATATAACGTAATACGTTATAACGTGTTACCATATAACGTATTACGTTATAACTTTATACCATATAACGTATTACGTTATGACGTTATGTTATATAATGTAATACGTTATAAGGTTATGTTATATAACGTAATACGTTAAAACGTGTTACCATATAACGTATTACGTTATAACTTTATACCATATAACGTATTACGTTATATCGTTATACCATATAACGTTATGTTATATGACGTAATACGTTATAACGTGTTACCATATAACGTAGTACGTTATAACGCTAGACCATACAAGGTTCTGTTATATACCGTATTCCTTTACAACGTTATAACATATAACGAATTACGTTATAACGTTATGTTATATAGCGTATTACGTTATAACCTTATACCATACAACGTTATGTTATATAACGTATTACGTTATAACTTTATACCATATAACGTATTACGTTATAACGTTATGTTATATAACGTAATACGTTATAACGTTATGTTATATAACGTAATACGTTATAACGTGTTACCATATAACGTATTACGTTATAACTTTATACCATATAACGTATTACGTTATATCGTTATACAATATAACGTTATGTTATATGACGTAATTCGTTAAAACGTTATACCATATAACGTAGTACGTTATAACGCTAGACCATACAAGGTTATGTTATATACCGTATTCCTTTACAACGTTATAACATATAACGAATTACGCTATAACGTTATGATATATAACTTATTACTTTATGACGTTATACCATACAACGTTATGTTATATAACGTAATACGTTATAACGTTGAAACGTGTTACCATATAACGTATTTCGTTATATCGTTATACCATATAACGTATTACGTTATGACGTTATGTTATATAACGTAATACGTTATAACGTTATGTTATATAACGTAATACGTTAGAACGTGTTACCATATAACGTATTACGTTATAGCGTTATACCATATAGCGTTATGTTATATGACGTAATACGTTATAACGTTATACCATATAACGTAGTACGTTATAACGCTAGACCATACAACGTTATGTTATATAACGTATTACGTTATAACTTTATACCATATAACGTATTACGTTATAACGTTATGATATATAACTTATTACTTTATGACGTTATACCATACAACGTTATGTTATATAACGTAATACGTTATAACGTTGAAACGTGTTACCATATAACGTATTTCGTTATATCGTTATACCATATAACGTATTACGTTATGACATTATGTTATATAACGTAATACGTTATAACGTTATGTTATATAACGTAATACGTTAGAACGTGTTACCATATAACGTATTACGTTATAACGTTATGTTATATAACGTAATACGTTATAACGTTATGTTATGTAACGTAGTACGTTATAACGTTTTACCATATAACGTATTACGTTATAACTTTATACCATATAACGTATTACGTTATATCGTTATACCGTATAATGTATTACGTTATAACGTTATACCATACAACGTAATACGTCATAACGTTGTATTATATATGGTAATACGTTATAACGTTATGTTATGTAACGTAGTACGTTATAACGTTTTACCATATAACGTATTACGTTATATCGTTATACCATATAACGTTATGTTATATGACCTAATACGTTATAACGTTATTCGATATAACGTTATGTTATATATCGTAATAGGTTATAACGTTACACCATATAACGTATTACGTTATAACGTTGAAACGTGTTACCATATAACGTATTTCGTTATATCGTTATACCATATAACGTATTACGTTATGACGTTATGTTATATAACGTAATACGTTATAACGTTATGTTATATAACGTAATACGTTAGAACGTGTTACCATATAACGTATTACGTTATATCGTTATACCATATAATGTATTACGTTATAACGTTATACCATACAACGTAATACGTCATAACGTTGTATTATATATGGTAATACGTTATAACGTTATGTTATATAACGTTATACGTTATAACGTGTTACCATATAACGTATTACGTTATAACGTTATGTTATATATCGTAATAGGTTATAACGTTACACCATATAACGTATTACGTTAAAACGTTATACCATATAACGTATTACGTTATAACGTTGTGTTATATAACGTAATACGTTATAACGTTATGTTATATAACGTAATACGTTATAACGTGTTACCATATAACGTATTACGTTATATCGTTTTACCATATAACGTTATGTTATATGACGTAATACGTTATAACGTTATTCGATATAACGTTATGTTATATATCGTAATAGGTTATAACGTTACACCATATAACGTATTACGTTATAACGTTATACCATATAACGTATTACTTTATAACGTTATACCATATAACGTAGTACGTTATAACGTCAGACCATACAACGTTATGTTATATACCGCATTCCTTTACAACGTTATACCATATATCGAATTACGTTATAACGTTATGATATATAACGTAATACGTTATAACGTTTTGTTATATAACGTAATACGTTATAACGTGTTACCATATAACGTATTACGTTATATCGTTATACCTTATAACGTATTACGTTATAACGTTATGTTATATAACGTAATCCGTTATAACGTTATGTTATATAACGTAATACGTTATAACTTTATACCATATAGCGTATTAGGTTATAATGTTATACCATACAACGTTATGTTATATAACGTATTACGTTATAACTTTATACCATATAACGTATTGCGTTATAACTTTATACCATATAACGTATTACGTTATAACTTTATACCATATAACGTATTACGTTATAACGCTTTGTTACATAACGTATTACGTTATAACGTTATGTTATATAACGTATTACGTTATAACGTTTTGTTACATAACGTAATACGTTATAACGTTATGTTATATAACGTAATCCGTTATAACGTGTTACCATATAACGTATTACGTTATAACTTTATACCATATAACGTATTACGTTATAACGTTATGTTATATAACGTAACACGTTATAACGATATGTTATATAACGTAATACGTTAGAACGTGTTACCACATAACGTATTACGTTATAACTTTATACCATATAACGAATTACGTTATATCGTTATACCATATAATGTATTACGTTATAACGTTATACCATACAACGTATTACGTCATAACGTTACACCATACAACGTATTACGTTATAACGTTATGTTATATAACGTATTATGTTAAAGCTTTATGCCATATAACGTATTACGTTATAAAGTTTTGTTGCATAACGTAACACGTTATAACGTTATGTTATATAGCGTATTACGTTATAACCTTATACCATACAACGTTATGTTATATAACGTATTACGTTATAACTTTATACCATATAACGTATTACGTTATAACGTTATGTTATATAACGTAATACGTTATAACGTTATGTTATATAACGTAATACGTTATAACGTGTTACCATATAACGTATTACGTTATAACTTTATACCATATAACGTATTACGTTATATCGTTATACAATATAACGTTATGTTATATGACGTAATACGTTAAAACGTTATACCATATAACGTAGTACGTTATAACGCTAGACCATACAAGGTTATGTTATATACCGTATTCCTTTACAACGTTATAACATATAACGAATTACGCTATAACGTTATGATATATAACTTATTACTTTATGACGTTATACCATACAACGTTATGTTATATAACGTAATACGTTATAACGTTGAAACGTGTTACCATATAACGTATTTCGTTATATCGTTATACCATATAACGTATTACGTTATGACGTTATGTTATATAACGTAATACGTTATAACGTTATGTTATATAACGTAATACGTTAGAACGTGTTACCATATAACGTATTACGTTATAGCGTTATACCATATAGCGTTATGTTATATGACGTAATACGTTATAACGTTATACCATATAACGTAGTACGTTATAACGCTAGACCATACAACGTTATGTTATATAACGTATTACGTTATAACTTTATACCATATAACGTATTACGTTATAACGTTTTGTTACATAACGTAATACGTTATAACGTTATGTTATATAACATAATACGTTATAACGTGTTACCATATAACGTATTACGTTATAGCGTTATACCATATAGCGTTATGTTATATGACGTAATACGTTATAACGTTATACCATATAACGTAGTACGTTATAACGCTAGACCATACAACGTTATGTTGTATACCGTATTCCTTTACAACGTTATAACATATAACGAATTACGTTATAACGTTATGTTATATAACTTATTACGTTATGACGTTATACCATACAACGTTATGTTATATAACGTAATACGTTATAACGTTATGTTATATAACGTAATACGTTATAACGTTATGTTATATAACGTAATACGTTAGAACATGTTACCATATAACGTATTACGTTATAACTTTATACCATATAACGTATTACGTTATTTCGTTATACAATATAACGTTATGTTATATGACGTAATACGTTATAACGTTTTTTTTTTTTTTTTTTTTTTTTTTTTTTTTATTTATTTGCTTTAAATTTTACAATTTGTCCAGTAGGACATTTGGTAAAATGTTATAGCTGTTTACTAATATAACATGTGGGTGGCTACCCCCAATGGGGTTCCATCTTCGTGCTTGTTAGGGTGTATCCTTTATGAGATCTACTGGATGTTTCCTTTTTAATCTCCTTTCGATGAATGTGGTGATCGTTTCCGCTGCCAGCCGGTTCGGGTGCGTTGCTAATCTTTCTCTGTACCTTCTTGCGAATCTGCTAATCTCTTCCTTGACCGTTGGTATTCCAAGGTCTTTTCGTATGTCCTCGTTTCTAACGTACCATGGGGCGTTTACTATTGTTCTAAGTATTTTAGATTGCATTGCCTCTAGTTTGGTTATATGGCTCATTGCTGCTGTTCCCCATAGTGGTATTCCGTACGTCCAGATTGGTTTTATGATGGTTTTGTAGATTTTTAATTTGTTTTCTATGCTTAGTTTGGATTTTCGACTTGTTAACCAGTACATCTGTCTCCTTGCTATCTGTATTTTGCTTATTATTGATTTGATATGCTGTTTCCATGTGAATCTTGTATCAAAGTGTAGTCCTAGGTATTTGACTTGCCTTGTTTGTATTATGTGCGTGCCGTTGAGTGTAATGTTTGGTGGTAACTGTTTTCGCAGTGTGAATGTAATGTGGTTGCATTTATCAGGGTTTGCTTTAATTTGTTTAACTTGAAGCCACTTTTCTATTTTTGCAATATGCTCTTGTAGCAATGCGACTGCTGTTGCTGGGTTAGTGTGCCTGACTAGTACCACAGTGTCATCCGCAAATGTCAGTAGTTATAACGTGTTACCATACAACGTATTACGTTATAGCGTTATACCATATAACGTTATGTTATATGACGTTATACGTTATAACGTTATACCATATAACGTAGTACGTTATAACGTTATTCCATACAACGTTATGTTATATACCGTATTCCTTTACAACGTTATACCATATAATGAATTACGTTATAACGTTATGTTATATAACGTAATAAGTTATAACGTTTTGTTATATAACGTAATACGTTATAACGTGTTACCAAATAACGTATTACGTTATAACTTTATACCACATAACGTATTACGTTATAACGTTATGTTATATAACGTAATACGTTAGGACGTGTTACCATATAACGTATTACGTTATAACTTTATACCATATAACGTATTACGTTATATCGTTATACCATATAACGTTATGATATATGACGTAATACGTTATAACGTGTTACCATATAACGTATTACGGTATTACTTGATACCATATAACGTATTACGTTATAACGTTATGTTATATTACGTAATACGTTATAACGTGATACCATATAACGTATTACGTTATATCGTTACACCATATAACGTTATGTTATATGACGTAATACGTTATAACGTGTTACCATATAACATATTACGTTATAACTTTATACCACATAACGTATTACGTTATAACATTATACCTGATAACGTATTACGTTATAACGTTATGTTATATAACGTAATACGTTATAACGTGTTACCATATTACGTATTACGTTATAGCGTTATACCATATAACGTTATGTTATATGACGTAATACGTTATAACGTTATACCATATGACGTAGTACGTTAGAACGCTAGACCATACAACGTTATGTTATATACCGTATTCCTTTACAACGTTATACCATATAACGAATTACGTTATAACGTTATGTCATATAACTTATTACGTTATGACGTTATACCATACAACATTATGTTATATAACGTAATACGTTATAACGTTGAAACGTTATACCATATAGCGTATTACGTTATAACCTTATACCATACAACGTTATGTTATATAACGTATTACGTTATAACTATATACCATATAACGTATTACGTTATAACTTTATACCATATAACGTATTACGTTATAACTTTATACCATATAACGTATTACGTTATAACGTTTTGTTACATAACGTAATACGTTATAACGTTATGTTATATAACGTCATACGTTATAACGTGTTACCATATAACGCATTACGTTATAACTTTATACCATATAACGTATTACGTTATAACGTTTTGTTACATAACGTAATACGTTATAACGTTATGTTATATAACGTAACACGTTATAACATGATACCATATAACGTATTACGTTATATCGTTACACCATATAACGTTATGTTATATGACGTAATACGTTATAACGTGTTACCATATAACGTATTACGTTATAGCGTTATACCATATAACGTTATGTTATATGACGTAATACGTTATAACGTTATACCATATAATGTAGTACGTTATAACGTTAGACCATACAACGTTATGTTATATACCGTATTCCTTTACAACGTTATACCATATAACGAATTACGTTATAACGTTATGTTATATAACTTATTACGTTATGACGTCATACCATACAACGTTATGTTATATAACGTAATACGTTATAACGTTGAAACGTTATACCATATAGCGTATTACGTTATAACCTTATACCATACAACGTTATGTTATATAACGTATTACGTTATAACGTGTTACCATATAACGTATTACGTTATATCGTTATACCATATAAAGTTATGTTATATGACGTAATACGATATAACGTTATACCATATAACGTTATGTTATATATCGTAATAGGTTATAACGTTACACCATATAGCGTATTACGTTATAACGTTATACCATATAACGTATTACGTTATAACGTTATGTTATATAACGCAATACGTTATAACGTTATGTTATATAACGATATACGTTATAACGTGTTACCATATAACGTATTACGTGATATCGTTATACCATATAACGTTATGTTATATAACGTAATACGTTATAACGATGAAACGTTATACCATGTAGCGTATTACGTTATAACCTTGTACCACACAATGTTACACCATATAGCGTATTACGTTATAACGATATACCATATAACGTATTACGTTATAACTTTATACCATATAACGTATTACGTTATAACTTTATACCATATAACGTATTACGTTATAACGTTTTGTTATATAACGTAATACGTTATAACGTTATGTTATATAACGTCATACGTTATAACGTGTTACCATATAACGCATTACGTTATAACTTTATACCATATAACGTATTACGTTATAACGTTTTGTTACATAACGTAATACGTTATAACGTTATGTTATATAACGTAACACGTTATAACATGATACCATATAACGTATTACGTTATATCGTTACACCATATAACGTTATGTTATATGACGTAATACGTTATAACGTGTTACCACATAACGTATTACGTTATAGCGTTATACCATATAACGTTATGTTATATGACGTAATAAGTTATAACGTTATACCATATAATGTAGTACGTTATAACGTTAGACCATACAACGTTATGTTATATACCGTATTCCTTTACAACGTTATACCATATAACGAATTACGTTATAACGTTATGTTATATAACTTATAACGTTATGACGTTATACCATACAACGTTATGTTATATAACGTAATACGTTATAACGTTGAAACGTTATACCATATAGCGTATTACGTTATAACCTTATACCATACAACGTTATGTTATATAACGTATTACGTTATAACGTGTTACCATATAACGTATTACGTTATATCGTTATACCATATAAAGTTATGTTATATGACGTAATACGATATAACGTTATACCATATAACGTTATGTTATATATCGTAATAGGTTATAACGCTACACCATATAGCGTATTACGTTATAACGTTATACCATATAACGTATTACGTTATAACGTTATGTTATATAACGCAATACGTTATAACGTTATGTTATATAACGATATACGTTATAACGTGTTACCATGTAGCGTATTACGTTATAACCTTGTACCACACAACGTTATGTTATATAACGTATTACGTTATAACTCTATACCATATAACGTATTACGTTATAACGTGTTACCATATAACGTATTACGTTATATCGTTATACCATATAAAGTTATGTTATATGACGTTATACGATATAACGTTTTACCATATAACGTTATGTTATATATCGTAATAGGTTATAACGTTACACCATATAGCGTAATACGTTATAACGTTATACCATATAACGTATTACGTTATAACGTTATGTTATATAACGCAATACGTTATAACGTTATGTAATATAACGATATACGTTATAACGTGTTACCATGTAGCGTATTACGTTATAACCTTGTACCACACAACGTTATGTTATATAACGTATTACGTTATAACTTTATACCATATAACGTATTACGATATAACGTTATGTTATATAACGTAATACGTTATAACGTTATGTTACATAACGTAATACGTTATAACGTGTTACCATATAAAGTATTACGTTATAACTTTATACCATATAACGTACTACGTTATAACGTTATGTTATATAACGTAATACGTTATAACGTTATGTTACATGACGTAATACGTTATAACGTGTTACAATATAACGTATTACGTTATAACCTTATACCATACAACGTTATGTTATATAACGTATTACGTTATAACTTTATACCATATAACGCATTACGTTACAACGTTTTGTTACATAACGTAATACGTTATAACGTTGTGTTATATAACGTAATACGTTATAGCGTGTTACCATATAACGTATTACGTTATAACTTTATACCATATAACGTATTACGTTATAACTTTATACCATATAACGTATTACATTATAACGTTATGTTATATAACGTATTACATTATAACGTTATGTTATATAACGTAATACGTTATAACGTGTTACCATATTACGTATTATGTTATAACTTTATACCATATAACGTATTACGTTATAACGTTACGTTATATAACTTAATACGTTATAACGTTATGTTATATAACGTAATACGTTATAACGTGTTACCATATAACGTATTACGTTATATCGTTGTACCATATAAAGTTATGTTATATGACGTAATACGATATAACGTTATACCATATAACGTTATGTTATATATCGTAAGAAGTTATAACGTTACGCCATATAACGTATTACGTTATAACAATATACCATATAACGTATTACGTTATAACGTTATGTTATATGACATAATACGCTATAACGTTATGTTATATAACGTAATACGTTATAACGTGTTACCATATAACGTATTACGTTATATCGCTATACCATATAACGTTATGTTATATAACGTAATACGTTATATCGATGAAACGTTATACCATAGCGTATTACGTTATAACCTTATACCATACAACGTTATGTTATATAACGTATTACGTTATAACTTTATACCATATAACGTATTACGTTATAACGTTTTGTTACACAACGTAATACGTTATAACGTTATGTTATATAACGTAATACGTTATAACGTGTTACCATATAACGTATTACGTTATATCGTTATACCATATAACGTTATGTTATATAACGTAATACGTTATAACGTGTTACCATATAACGTATTACGTTATATCGCTATACCATATAACGTTATGTTATATAACGTAATACGTTATATCGATGAAACGTTATACCATAGCGTATTACGTTATAACCTTATATCATACAACGTTATGTTATATAACGTATTACGTTATAACTTTATACCATATAACGTATTACGTTATAACGTTTTGTTACATAACGTAATACGTTATAACGTTATGTTATATAACGTAATACGTTATAACGTGTTACCATATAACGTATTACGTTATATCGTTATACCATATAACGTTATGTTATATAACGTAATACGTTATAACGTGTTACCATAAAACGTATTACGTTATATCTTTATACCATATAACGTTACGTTATATAACGTAATACGTTATAACGATGAAACGTTATACCATATAGCGTATTACGTTATAACCTTATACCACACAACGTTATGTTATATAACGTATTACGTTATAACTTTATACCATATAACGTATTACGTTATAATGTTTTGTTACATAGCGTAATACGTTATAGCGTTATGTTATATAACGTAATACGTTATAACGTGTTACCATATAACGTATTACGTTTTAACTTTATACCATATAACGTATTACGTTATAACTTTATACCATATAACGTATTACGTTATAACGTTATGTTATATAACGTAATACGTTATAACGTGTTACCATATAACGTATTACGTTATAACTTTATACCATATAACGTATTACGTTATAACTTTATACCATATAACGTATTACGTTATAACTTTATACCATATAACGTATTACGTTATAACGTTTTGTTACATAACGTAATACGTTATAGCGTTATGTTATATAACGTAATACGTTATAACGTGTTACCATATAACGTATTACGTTATAACTTTATACCATATAACGTATTACGTTATAACTTTATACCATATAACGTGTTACCATATTACGTATTACGTTATAACTTTATACCATATATCGTATCACGTTATAACGTTATATTATATAACGTAATACGTTATAACGTTATGTTATATAACGTAATACGTTATAACGTTATGTTATATAACGTAATACGTTATAACGTGTTACCATATAACGTATTACGTTATATCGTTATAGCATATAACGTATTACGTTATAACGTTATGTTATATAACGTAATACGTTATAACGTTATGTTATATAACGTAATACGTTATAACGTGTTACCATATAACGTATTACGTTATAACTTTATACCATGTAACGTATTACGTTATAACGTTATGTTATATAACGTAATACGTTGTAACGTTATGTTATATAACGTAATACGTTATAACGTGTTACCATATAACTATTACGTTATATCGTTATACCATATAACGTTATGTTATATGACGTAATACGTTATAACGTGTTACCATATAACGTATTACGTTATAGTGTTTCACCATATTACGTTATGTTATATGACGTAATACGTTATAACGTTATACCTTATAACGAAGTACGTAATAACGTTAGACCATACAACGTTATGTTATATACCGTATTCCTTTACAACGTTATACCATATAACGAATTACGTTATAAAGTTACGTTATATAACTTATTACGTTATAACGTTATACCATATAACGTATTACGTTATAACGTTATACCATATAACGTATTACGTTATAACGCTATGTTATATAACGTAATACGTTATAACGTGTTACCATATAAAGTATTACGTTATAACTTTATACCATATAACGTACTACGTTATAACGTTATGTTATATGACGTAATACGTTATAACGTTATACCATATAACGTATTACGTTATAACCTTATACCATACAACGTTATGTTATATAACGTATTACGTTATAACTTTATACCATATAACGCATTACGTTATAACGTTTTGGTACATAACGTAATACGTTATAACGTTGTGTTATATAACGTAATACGTTATAGCGTGCTACCATATAACGTATTACGTTATAACTTTATACCATAAAACGTATTACGTTATAACTTTATATCATATAACGTATTATGTTATAACGTTATGTTATATAACGTAATACGTTATAACGTTATGTTATATAACGTAATACGTTATAACGTGTTACCATATAACGAGTTACGTTATATCGCTATACCATATAACGTTATGTTATATAACGTAATACGTTATATCGATGAAACGTTATACCATAGCGTATTACGTTATAACCTTATACCATACAACGTTATGTTATATAACGTATTACGTTATAACTTTATACCATATAACGTATTACGTTATAACGTTTTGTTACATAACGTAATACGTTATAACGTTATGTTATATAACGTAATACGTTATAACGTGTTACCATATAACGTATTACGTTATATCGTTATACCATATAACGTTATGTTATATAACGTAATACGTTATAACGTGTTACCATATAACGTATTACGTTATATCGCTATACCATATAACGTTATGTTATATAACGTAATACGTTATATCGATGAAACGTTATACCATAGCGTATTACGTTATAACCTTATACCATACAACGTTATGTTATATAACGTATTACGTTATAACTTTATACCATATAACGTATTACGTAATAACGTTTTGTTGCATAACGTAATACGTTATAACGTTATGTTATATAACGTAATACGTTATAACGTGTTACCATATAACGTATTACGTTATATCGTTATACCATATAACGTTATGTTATATAACGTAATAAGTTATAACGTGTTACCATATAACGTATTACGTTATATCTTTATACCATATAACGTTACGTTATAACGATGAAACGTTATACCATATAGCGTATTACGTTATAACCTTATACCACACAACGTTATGTTATATAACGTATTACGTTATAACTTTATACCATATAACGTATTACGTTATAACGTTTTGTTACATAACGTAATACGTTATAGCGTTATGTTATATAACGTAATACGTTATAACGTGTTACCATATAACGTATTACGTTATAACTTTAAACCATATAACGTATTACGTTATAACTTTATACCATATAACGTATTACGTTATAACGTTATGTTATATAACGTAATACGTTATAACGTGTTACCATATAACGTATTACGTTATAACTTTATACCATATAACGTATTACGTTATAACTTTGTACCATATAACGTATTACGTTATAACGTTTTGTTACATAACGTAATACGTTATAGCGTTATGTTATATAACGTAATACGTTTTAACGTGTTACCATATAACGTATTACGTTCTAACTTTATACCATATAAGGTATTACGTTATAACTTTATACCATATAACGTATTACGTTATAACGTTATGTTATACAACGTAATACGTTATAACGTGTTACCATATTACGTATTACGTTATAACTTTATACCATATATCGTATCACGTTATAACGTTATATTATATAACGTAATACGTTATAACGTTATGTTATATAACGCAATACGTTATAACGTTATGTTATATAACGTTATACGTTATAACGTGTTACCATATAACGTATTACGTGATATCGTTATACCATATAACGTTATGTTATATAACGTAATACGTTATAACGATGAAACGTTAGACCATGTAGCGTATTACGTTATAACCTTGTACCACACAACGCTATGTTATATAACGTATTACGTTATAAGTTTATACCATATAACGTATTACGTATAACGTTTTGTTACATAACGTAATACGTTCTAACGTTATGTTATATAACGTAATACGTTATAACATGTTACCATATAACGTATTACGTTATAACTTTACACCATATAACGTATTACGTTATAACTCTATACCATATAACGTATTACGTTATAACGTTATGTTATATAACGTAATACGTTATATGGTATAACGTTATAACGTAATACGTTATATAACATAACGTTGTGTGGTACAAGGTTATAACGTAATACGCTACATATTACGTATTACGTTATAACGTTATGTTATATAACGTAATACGTTACAACGTGTTACCATATTACGTATTACGTTATAACTTTATACCATATAACGTAATACGTTATAACGTTATGTTATATAAAGTAATACGTTATAACGTGTTACCATATAACGTATTACGTTACATCGTTCAGTTCTGCCCGAGCAGTCGAGCTATGCGGACGTGAGAACCAGTGCTTCCGTAAGTGCGACAAGTGGGAAAGAAAAGAGAAGAGAAAAGAAAAGTGAAGTGCAACACAACCAATATACTAAAACTAAAGGATGGAAAACATCCAAAGAATACCAACTATAAAAATCCTAAACAAAGGCGAAACATATGCCATAAACAGAGCAATAGACCAACAGAGCTCAAATAAATCAACAAGTGAAGTGGATTGCTCAGATACAAACGAAATAGCGATGGAAATTACGAAAAAAGTTGAAGGAAAAAATAATACTAGCAATGTTCCACCACATTACAACGAAAGCTGGAAGACTGCAACTCCCAGCAAAAAACGAAGGATAAACACAAACACAAATGCTAAGAGGACGATAGAACCAGAAGGACAAAAATGGCTACAGGAAATTCCTATACATAACTCTTTCAGCTCACTGCCAGAAGTGATGGATGTAGACCCAGCTGATAAACCAATAACAAACATTCCTAAACCTCCACCAATCTTCATTGATGCTAAAATAATAGACCCCCTCATCGAACTGCTAAACATCACGGCAGGAAAAGAAAATTACACCATAAAACAACTCAAACTAGAACAAGTAAAAGTACAAACCAATACCCCGGAAATATATAGAAAAGTAACAAAAGCGCTAAAGGAAAAAAACGCCGGGTATCATACCTACCAACCCAAATCTGATAAAAGCTACAAAGCAGTAATCAGAGGCTTACATCCTAAATCGAACACAAACAACATATGTGAGGAATTAGCCAAAATCGGACACCAGGTGAGAACGATTAACAACATAACCAGATTTGACACCAAGCAACCACTACCGCTATTTTTAATAGAATTAGAACCTAAAAATAATAACAAAGAAATTTTTGAAATTAAGAAAATTTTAAACACGATAATTACAGTTGAGCCACCCAGACAAAAAAAAGACATACCGCAATGTATGAGGTGTCAACAATATGGGCATACAAAAAACTACTGTAACAGAAACCCGGCGTGTGTCAAATGCGCAGGAAAGCACCTAACAGCTAACTGCCCACATACGGGAAAAATAAATAACGCAAAGTGTTTCAATTGCGGTGGAAACCACCCAGCTAGTTACAAAGGCTGTGTAGTCAGAAAGCAACTACAAAAAAAACTTTTTCCGCCGCTTCGTAACAGGACATATAATAACTCTAACACTCAACAGGATAGCATAGTAACTGAAACATCAACAAACGTTCAGAATGTAATGAACCATAACAATACCAACACCCTTGGTAGCCGAAGCTACGCGCAAGTAGCCAAACAGTCAACACCTTTAGATAATCACAACCAGAACATTAACATCGACGACGCTGCAGAAATTAAAGAACTATTAAAGATATCCATCAAAAACACAGAATTCCTGGCAAAAATGATAAGTGAACAAAACGCAATCCTTAAACAGCAAACGCAACAAATCACACTCATGCTACAGCTACTTACAAACACGCTAACTAAAAAATAAAAATGGACACGCTTAAAATAGCAGCCTGGAACTCTAACGGCCTACAACAAAGGGCCCTAGAAACTAAAACATTCCTGTATAACAATAATATCGATATACTTCTTGTTTCAGAAACACACTTCACTATAAAAAACTATTTAAAAATACCGTACTACACCATATATGATACCAAGCATCCCTCAGGAAAAGCACACGGAGGAACCGCAGTAATAATAAGAAACGATATTAAACACCATCTACACAGTCAGGTTAGTAAAGAATATATCCAAGCAACCACCGTTACAGTACAAACTAGCAGCAACTATCTACAGCTGTCAGCAGTATATGTACCACCGCGACATAAAATTACATCTCAAATGTGGGAAGATTACTTTCAACATTTAGGTGATAAGTATATTGCAGCGGGAGACTATAATTCAAAGCACACACTATGGGGATCAAGAATCAATACACCTCGAGGTAGAACTTTGGAGAAGTACATTAGAAACAATAACCTCAATATATTATCCACAGGAAGACCGACTTACTGGCCGACAGACTTGAGCAAAATACCTGACCTACTTGATTTTGCAGTTACAAAAGGACTAAATGCAAATAAACTAAATATAGAACCCAGCCTCGAGCTTAGCTCCGATCATACACCCATAATTATTACATACTTAAACAAACCAATAATTTATAAAAATTCAGAGACACTATGCAATAAAACCACCAAATGGCAAACATTTAAAGAAATAATTGAGAGCAAAATCAACTGCAACATCCCATTGAAAACACCCGAACATATCGAACAAGCAGTAATAACGCTTACAGAAACTATTCAGGAAGCAGCATGGGCAACCACCATACCTGAATCAACTAATAAACCAACAAAAATAATTCCGCCAGACATCCTTGAAAAAATTAGAGAAAAAAGAAAAGCGAAAGCAAAATGGCAAAAACATAGATCAAAAGAAAACAAAAAACACCTAAATAAACTTGCAAAGGAAATAAAAAACAAAATAAAAGAACACAATAACAATGAGTTCACAAAATTCATAGAGTCACTATCTGCACACGAGAACTCTAACTACTCCCTTTGGAAAGCCACAAAAAAAATAAAGAAGCCAATAAAACTAGTCCCAGCAATCAGAAAAGCAGATAATACATGGGCAAGAAGCAACGAAGAACAAGCTGAAGAATTTTCCAACCACCTAAGCAACATATTTACACCACATAATATCAATAATAGCAACCACAACTGTCATATGGACGAGGATGAGGTAATCACTAGTACTGCAACTGACAATCATTACATCATACCTAAAACAACAGCACATGAAATTAGAAACATAATCGAGAAAACAAAAAATAATAAGGCACCAGGAATTGACCTACTCAATGGTATAATCTTGAAAAACCTTCCTCCAAAAGCGATACGGCTAATTACAATAATCTTTAATGCAATATTAAGAATCCAATACTATCCTAAACTATGGAAACTAGCACAGATCATAATGTTACCTAAACCAGGCAAAGACCCACATCAAACAGTATCGTACAGACCAATATCACTACTTTCAGTATTCTCCAAAATACTAGAAAAAATAATTTACGCCCGCCTAAAACCAATAATAGAGAAGGAAAAACTAATACCAGATCACCAATTTGGATTCAGGAACAAACACTCCACGATAGAGCAAATGCACAGACTCACAAACGAAATAATACTAGCAATAGAAAACAAACAATACTGCACAGCCCTCTTTATGGACATCGAGAAAGCATTCGACAAAATAAACCACGATAGTCTACTTCAATCAATCAGAAAACAATTCCCGGAGCAGATATACCATTTAACTAAATCCTACTTAAGCAACAGAACCTTTACAGTAAAAATTAAAGATACATACTCTCAAGTTAAAGACATCAAGGCAGGGGTTCCGCAAGGAAGCGTCTTGGGACCAATTCTCTACACACTATACACGGCCAACATACCAACAACCACCAACAGCAAAATACTGACATTTGCGGATGACACTGTGGTACTAGTCAGGCACACTAACCCAGCAACAGCAGTCGCATTGCTACAAGAGCATATTGCAAAAATAGAAAAGTGGCTTCAAGTTAAACAAATTAAAGCAAACCCTGATAAATGCAACCACATTACATTCACACTGCGAAAACAGTTACCACCAAACATTACACTCAACGGCACGCACATAATACAAACAAGGCAAGTCAAATACCTAGGACTACACTTTGATACAAGATTCACATGGAAACAGCATATCAAATCAATAATAAGCAAAATACAGATAGCAAGGAGACAGATGTACTGGTTAACAAGTCGAAAATCCAAACTAAGCATAGAAAACAAATTAAAAATCTACAAAACCATCATAAAACCAATCTGGACGTACGGAATACCACTATGGGGAACAGCAGCAATGAGCCATATAACCAAACTAGAGGCAATGCAATCTAAAATACTTAGAACAATAGTAAACGCCCCATGGTACGTTAGAAACGAGGACATACGAAAAGACCTTGGAATACCAACGGTCAAGGAAGAGATTAGCAGATTCGCAAGAAGGTACAGAGAAAGATTAGCAACGCACCCGAAAGGGCTGGCAGCGGAAACGATCACCACATTCATCGAAAGGAGATTAAAAAGGAAACATCCAGTAGATCTCATAAAGGATACACCCTAACAAGCACGAAGATGGAACCCCATTGGGGGTAGCCACCCACATGTTATATTAGTAAACAGCTATAACATTTTACCAAATGTCCTACTGGACAAATTGTAAAATTTAAAGCAAATAAATAAAAAAAAAAAAAAAAAACGTTATATCGTTATACCATATAACGTTATGTTATATGACGTAATACGTTATAACGTGTTACCATATAACGTATTCCGTTATAACGTGAGACCATACAACGTTATGTTATATACCGTATTCCTTTACAACGTTATACCATGTAACGAATTACGTTACAACGTTACGTTATATAACTTATTACGTTATAGCGTTATCCCATATAACGTATTACGTCATAACTTTATACCATATAACGTATTACGATATAACGTTATGTTATATAACGTAATACGTTATATCGTTATAAAGTATTACGTTATAACGTGTTACCATATAACGTATTACGTTATAACGTTATGTTATATAACGTAATACGTTATAACGTTATGTTACATAACGTAATACGTTATAACGTGTTACCATATAAAGTATTACGTTATAACTTTATACCATATAACGTACTACGTTATAACCTTATGTTATATAACGTAATACGTTATAACGTTATGTTATATAACGTAATACGTTATAACGTGTTACCATATAACGTATTACGTTATAACTTTATACCATATAACGTATTACGTTATAACGTTATGTTATATAACGTAATACGTTATAACGTTATGTTATATAACGTAATACGTTATAACGTGTTACCATATAACGTATTACATTATATCGTTATACCATATAACGTTATGTTATATGACGTAATACGTTATAACGTGTTACAATATAACGTATTACGTTATAACCTTATACCATACAACGTTATGTTATATAACGTATTACGTTATAACTTTATACCATATAACGCATTACGTTACAACGTTTTGTTACATAACGTAATACGTTATAACGTTGTGTTATATAACGTAATGCGTTATAGCGTGTTACCATATAACGTATTACGTTATAACTTTATACCATATAACGTATTACGTTATAACTTTATACCATATAACGTATTACATTATAACGTTATGTTATATAACGTAATACGTTATAACGTTATGTTATATAACGTAATACGTTATAACGTGTTACCATATAACGTATTACGTTATAACTTTATACCATATAACGTATTACGTTATAACGTTATGTTATATAACGTAATACGTTATAACGTTATGTTATATAACGTAATACGTTATAACGTGTTACCATATAACGTATTAGATTATATCGTTATACCATATAACGTTATGTTATATGACTGTAATACGTTATAACGTGTTACAATATAACGTATTACGTTATAACCTTACACCATACAACGTTATGTTATATAACGTATTACGTTATAACTTTATACCATATAACGCATTACGTTAAGACGTTATGTTACATAACGTAATACGTTTTAACGTTGTTTTATATAACGTAATACGTTATAACTTTATACCATATAACGTATTACGTTATAGCGTTATACCATATAACGTTATGTTATATGACGTAATACGTTATAACGTTATACCATATAATGTAGTACGTTATAACGTTAGACCATACAACGTTATGTTATATACCGTATTCCTTTACAACGTTATACCATATAACGAATTACGTTATAACGTTATGTTATATAACTTATTACGTTATGACGTTATACCATACAACGTTATGTTATATAACGTAATACGTTATAACGTTGAAACGTTATACCATATAGCGTATTATGTTATAACCTTATACCATACAACGTTATGTTATATAACGTATTACGTTATAACTCTATACCATATAACGTATTACGTTATAACGTTATGTTATATAACGTAATACGTTATTACGTTATGTTATATAACGTTATGTTATATATCGTAATAGGTTATAACGTTACACCATATAGCGTATTACGTTATAACGTTATACCATATAACGTATTACGTTATAACGTTATGTTATATAACGCAACACGTTATAACGTTATGTTATATAACGTTATACGTTATAACGTGTTACCATATAACGTATTACGTGATATCGTTATACCATATAACGTTATGTTATATAACGTAATACGTTATAACGATGAAACGGTATACCATGTAGCGTATTACGTTATAACCTTGTACCACACAACGTTATGTTATATAACGTATTACGTTATAAGTTTATACCATATAACGTATTACGTTATAACGTTTTGTTACATAACGTAATTCGTTATAACGTTATGTTATATAACGTAATACGTTATATAACATAACGTTGTGTGGTACAAGGTTATAACGTAATACGCTACATGTTACGTATTACGTTATAACGTTATGTTATATATCGTAATACGTTATAACGTGTTACCATATTACGTATTACGTTATAACTTTATACCATACAACGTATCACGTTATAACGTTATATTATATAACGTAATACGTTATAACGTTATTTTATATAACGTATTACGTTATAACGTTATGTTATATAACGTAATACGTTATAACGTGTTACCATATAACGTATTACGTTATATCGTTATACCATATAACGTTATGTTATATGACGTAATACGTTATAACGTGTTACCATATAACGTATTACGTTATAACGTTAGACCATACAACGTTATGTTATATACCGTATTCCTTTACAACGTTATACCATGTAACGAATTACGTTACAACGTTACGTTATATAACTTATTACGTTATAGCGTTATCCCATATAACGTATTACGTTATAACTTTATACCATATAACGTATTACGATATAACGTTATGTTATATAACGTAATACGTTATAACGTTATGTTACATAACGTAATACGTTATAACGTGTTACCATATAAAGTATTACGTTATAACTTTATACCATATAACGTACTACGTTTTAACGTTATGTTATATAACGTAATACGTTATAACGTTATGTTATATAACGTAATACGTTATAACGTGTTACCATATAACGTATTACGTTATAACTTTATACCATATAACGTATTACGTTATAACGTTATGTTATATAACGTAATACGTTATAACGTTATGTTATATAACGTAATACGTTATAACGTGTTACAATATAACGTATTACGTTATAACCTTATACCATACAACGTTATGTTATATAACGTATTACGTTATAACTTTATACCATATAACGCATTACGTTACAACTTTTTGTTACATAACGTAATACGTTATAACGTTGTGTTATATAACGTAATACGTTATAGCGTGTTACCATATAGCGTATTACGTTATAACTTTATACCATATAACGTATTACGTTATAACTTTATACCATATAACGTATTACATTATAACGTTATGTTATATAACGTATTACATTATAACGTTATGTTATATAACGTAATACGTTATAACGTGTTACCATATTACGTATTATGTTATAACTTTATACCATATAACGTATTACGTTATAACGTTACGTTATATAACGTAATACGTTATAACGTTATGTTATATAACGTAATACGTTATAACGTGTTACCATATAACGTATTACGTTATATCGTTGTACCATATAAAGTTATGTTATATGACGTAATACGATATAACGTTATACCATATAACGTTATGTTATATATCGTAAGAGGTTATAACGTTACGCCATATAACGTATTACGTTACAACGTTATACCATATAACGTATTACGTTATAACGTTATGTTATATAACGTAATACGTTATAACTTTATGTTATATAACGTAATACGTTATAACGTGTTACCATATAACGTATTACGTTATATCGCTACACCATATAACGTTATGTTATATAACGTAATACGTTATATCGATGAAACGTTATACCATAGCGTATTACGTTATAACCTTATACCATACAACGTTATGTTATATAACGTATTACATTATAACTTTATACCATATAACGTATTACGTTATAACGTTTTGTTACATAACGTAATACGTTATAACGTTATGTTATATAACGTAATACGTTATAACGTGTTACCATATAACGTATTACGTTATATCGTTATACCATATAACGCTATGTTATATAACGTAATACGTTATAACGTGTTACCATATAACGTATTACGTTATATCGCTATACCATATAACGTTATGTTATATAACGTAATACGTTATATCGATGAAACGTTATACCATAGCGTATTACGTTATAACCTTATACCATACAACGTTATGTTATATAACGTATTACGTTATAACTTTATACCATATAACGTATTACGTTAAAGCGTTTTGTTACATAACGTAATACGTTATAACGTTATGTTATATAACGTAATACGTTATAACGTGTTACCATATAACGTATTACGTTATATCGTTATACCATATAACGTTATGTTATATAACGTAATACGTTATAACGTGTTACCATATAACGTATTACGTTATATCTTTATACCATATAACGTTACGTTATATAACGTAATACGTTATAACGATGAAACGTTATAGCATATAGCGTATTACGTTATAACCTTATACCACACAACGTTATGTTATATAACGTATTACGTTATAACTTTATACCATATAACGTATTACGTTATAACGTTTTGTTACATAACGTAATACGTTATAGCGTTATGTTATATAACGTAATACGTTATAACGTGTTACCATATAACGTATTACGTTTTAACTTTATACCATATAACGTATTACGTTATAACTTTATACCATATAACGTATTACGTTATAACTTTATGTTATATAACGTAATACGTTATAACGTGTTACCATATAACGTATTACGTTATAACTTTATACCATATAACGTATTACGTTATAACTTTATACCATATAACGTATTACGTTATAACATTTTGTTACCTAACGTAATACGTTATAGCGTTATGTTATATAACGTAATACGTTATAACGTGTTACCATATAACGTATTACGTTATAACTTTATACCATATAACGTATTACGTTATAACTTTATACCATATAACGTATTACGTTATAACGTTATGTTATATAACGTAATACGTTATAACGTTATGTTATATAACGTAATACGTTATAACGTGTTACCATATAACGTATTACGTTATATCGTTATAGCATATAACGTATTACATTATAACGTTATGTTATATAACGTAATACGTTATAACGTTATGTTATATAACGTAATACGTTATAACGTGTTACCATATAACGTATTACGTTATAACTTTATACCATATAACGTATTACGTTATAACGTTATGTTATATAACGTAATACGTTGTAACGTTATGTTATATAACGTAATACGTTATAACGTGTTACCATATAACGTATTACGTTATATCGTTATACCATATAACGTTATGTTATATGACGTAATACGTTATAACGTGTTACCATATAACGTATTACGTTATAGTGTTATACCATATTACGTTATGTTATATGACGTAATACGTTATAACGTTATACCATATAACGAAGTACGTAATAACGTTAGACCATACAACGTTATGTTATATACCGTATTCCTTTACAACGTTATACCATATAACGAATTACGTTATAAAGATACGTTATATAACTTATTACGTTATAACGTTATACCATATAACGTATTACGTTATAACGTTATACCATATAACGTATTACGTTATAACGTTATGTTATATAACGTAATACGTTATAACGTTATGTTATATAACGTAATACGTTATATGGTAACACGTTATAACGTATTACGTTATATAACATAACGTTATGTAACATATCGTTATACCATATAACGTTATGTTACATGACGTAATACTTTATAACGTGTTAGAATATAACGTATTACGTTATAACCTTATACCATACAACGTTATGTTATATAACGTATTACGTTATAGCTTTATACCATATAACGTATTACGTTATAACGTTTTGTTACATAACGTAATACGTTATAACGTTATGTTATATAACGTAATACGTTATAACGTGTTACCATATAACGTATTACGTTATATCGTTATACCATATAACGTTATGTTATATAACGTAATACGTTATAACGTGTTACCATATAACGTATTACGTTATATCGCTATACCATATAACGTTATGTTATATAACGTAATACGTTATATCGATGAAACGTTATACCATAGCGTATTACGTTATAACCTTATTCCATACAACGTTATGTTATATAACGTAATAAGTTATAACGTGTTACCATATAACGTATTACGTTATAACTTTATACCATATAACGTATTACGTTATAACGTTATGTTATATAACGTAATTCGTTACAACGTTATGTTATATAACGTAATACGTTATAACGTGTTACCATATAAAGTATTACGTTATAACATTATACCATATAACGTACTACGTTATAACGTTATGTTATATGACGTAATACGTTATAACGTTATACCATATAACGTATTACGTTATAACCTTATACCATACAACGTTATGTTATATAACGTATTACGTTATAACTTTATACCATATAACGCATTACGTTATAACGTTTTGGTACATAACGTAATACGTTATAACGTTGTGTTATATAACGTAATACGTTATAGCGTGTTACCATATAACGTATTACGTTATAACTTTATACCATAAAACGTATTACGTTATAACTTTATATCATATAACGTATTACGTTATAACGTTATGTTATATAACGTAATACGTTATAACGTTATGTTATATAACGTAATACGTTATAACGTGTTACCATATAACGTGTTACGTTATATCGCTATACCATATAACGTTATGTTATATAACGTAATACGTTATATCGATGAAACGTTATACCATAGCGTATTACGTTATAACCTTATACCATACAACGTCATGTTATATAACGTATTAAATTATAACTTTATACCATATAACGTATTACGTTGTAACGTTTTGTTACATAACGTAATACGTTATAACGTTATGTTAAATAACGTAATACGTTATAACGTGTTACCATATAAAGTTTTACGTTATAACTTTATACCATATAACGTACTACGTCATAACGTTATGTTATATAACGTAATACGTTATAACGTTATGTTATATAACGTAATACGTTATAACGTGTTACCATATAACGTATTACGTTATAACTTTATACCATATAACGTATTACGTTATAACGTTATGTTATATAACGTAATACGTTATAACGTTATGTTATATAACGTAATACGTTATAACGTGTTACCATATAACGTATTACATTATATCGTTATACCATATAACGTTATGTTATATGACGTAATACGTTATAACGTGTTACAATATAACGTATTACGTTATAACCTTATACCATACAACGTTATGTTATATAACGTATTATGGTATAACTTTTACCATATTACCACGTTATAACTTTATACCATATAGCGCATTACGTTACAACGTTTTGTTACATAACGTAATACGTTATAACGTTGTGTTATATAACGTAATACGTTATAGCGTGTTACCATATAACGTATTACGTTATAACTTTATACCATATAACGTATTACGTTATAACTTTATACCATATAACGTATTACATTATAACGTTATGTAATATAACGTATTACATTATAACGTTATGTTATATAACGTAATACGTTATAACGTGTTACCATATAACGTATTACGTTATATCGCTATACCATATAACGTTATGTTATATAACGTAATACGTTATATCGATGAAACGTTATACCATTGAGTATTACGTTATAACCGTATACCATACAACGTTATGTTATATAACGTATTACGTTATAACTTTATACCATATAACGTATTACGTTATAACGTTTTGTTACATAACGTAATACGTTATAGCGTTATGTTATATAACGTAATACGTTATAACGTTATGTTACATAACGTAATACGTTATAACGTGTTACCATATAAAGTATTACGTTATAACTTTATACCATATAACGTACTACGTTATAACGTTATGTTATATAACGCAATACGTTATAACGTTATGTTATATAACGTAATACGTTATAACTTTATGTTATATAACGTAATACGTTATAACGTGTTACCATATAACGTGTTACGTTATATCGCTATACCATATAACGTTATGTTATATAACGTAATACGTTATATCGATGAAACGTTATACCATAGCGTATTACGTTATAACCTTATACCATACAACGTCATGTTATATAACGTATTAAATTATAACTTTATACCATATAACGTATTACGTTGTAACGTTTTGTTACATAACGTAATACGTTATAACGTTATGTTAAATAACGTAATACGTTATAACGTGTTACCATATAAAGTTTTACGTTATAACTTTATACCATATAACGTACTACGTCATAACGTTATGTTATATAACGTAATACGTTATAACGTTATGTTATATAACGTAATACGTTATAACGTGTTACCATATAACGTATTACGTTATAACTTTATACCATATAACGTATTACGTTATAACGTTATGTTATATAACGTAATAGGTTATAACGTTATGTTATATAACGTAATACGTTATAACGTGTTACCATATAACGTATTACATTATATCGTTATACCATATAACGTTATGTTATATGACGTAATACGTTATAACGTGTTACAATATAACGTATTACGTTATAACCTTATACCATACAACGTTATGTTATATAACGTATTATGGTATAACTTTTACCATATTACCACGTTATAACTTTATACCATATAGCGCATTACGTTACAACGTTTTGTTACATAACGTAATACGTTATAACGTTGTGTTATATAACGTAATACGTTATAGCGTGTTACCATATAACGTATTACGTTATAACTTTATACCATATAACGTATTACGTTATAACTTTATACCATATAACGTATTACATTATAACGTTATGTAATATAACGTATTACATTATAACGTTATGTTATATAACGTAATACGTTATAACGTGTTACCATATAACGTATTACGTTATATCGCTATACCATATAACGTTATGTTATATAACGTAATACGTTATATCGATGAAACGTTATACCATTGAGTATTACGTTATAACCTTATACCATACAACGTTATGTTATATAACGTATTACGTTATAACTTTATACCATATAACGTATTACGTTATAACGTTTTGTTACATAACGTAATACGTTATAGCGTTATGTTATATAACGTAATACGTTATAACGTTATGTTACATAACGTAATACGTTATAACGTGTTACCATATAAAGTATTACGTTATAACTTTATACCATATAACGTACTACGTTATAACGTTATGTTATATAACGCAATACGTTATAACGTTATGTTATATAACGTAATACGTTATAACTTTATACCATATAACGTATTACGTTATAACGTTATGTTACATAACGTAATACGTTATAACGATATGTTATATAACGTAATACGTTATAACGTGTTACCATATAACGTATTACGTTATATCGCTATACCATATAACGTTATGTTATATAACGTAATACGTTATAACGTGTTACCATATAACGTATTACGTTATAGTGTTATACCATATAACGTTATGTTATATGACGTAATACGTTATAACGATATTCCATATAACGAAGTACGTAATAACGTTAGACCATACAACGTTATGTTATATACCGTATTCCTTTATAACGTTATACCATATAACGAATTACGTTATAAAGTTACGTTATATAACTTATTACGTTATACCGTTATACCATATAACGTATTACGTTATAACGTTATACCATATAACGTATTACGTTATAACGTTATGTTATATAACGTAATACGTTATAACGTTATGTTATATAACGTAATACGTTATAACGTGTTACCATATAACGTGTTACGTTATATCGCTATACCATATAACGTTATGTTATATAACGTAATACGTTATATCGATGAAACGTTATACCATAGCGTATTACGTTATAACCTTATACCATACAACGTCATGTTATATAACGTATTAAATTATAACTTTATACCATATAACGTATTACGTTGTAACGTTTTGTTACATAACGTAATACGTTATAACGTTATGTTAAATAACGTAATACGTTATAACGTGTTACCATATAAAGTTTTACGTTATAACTTTATACCATATAACGTACTACGTCATAACGTTATGTTATATAACGTAATACGTTATAACGTTATGTTATATAACGTAATACGTTATAACGTGTTACCATATAACGTATTACGTTATAACTTTATACCATATAACGTATTACGTTATAACGTTATGTTATATAACGTAATACGTTATAACGTTATGTTATATAACGTAATACGTTATAACGTGTTACCATATAACGTATTACATTATATCGTTATACCATATAACGTTATGTTATATGACGTAATACGTTATAACGTGTTACAATATAACGTATTACGTTATAACCTTATACCATACAACGTTATGTTATATAACGTATTATGGTATAACTTTTACCATATTACCACGTTATAACTTTATACCATATAGCGCATTACGTTACAACGTTTTGTTACATAACGTAATACGTTATAACGTTGTGTTATATAACGTAATACGTTATAGCGTGTTACCATATAACGTATTACGTTATAACTTTATACCATATAACGTATTACGTTATAACTTTATACCATATAACGTATTACATTATAACGTTATGTAATATAACGTATTACATTATAACGTTATGTTATATAACGTAATACGTTATAACGTGTTACCATATAACGTATTACGTTATATCGCTATACCATATAACGTTATGTTATATAACGTAATACGTTATATCGATGAAACGTTATACCATTGAGTATTACGTTATAACCTTATACCATACAACGTTATGTTATATAACGTATTACGTTATAACTTTATACCATATAACGTATTACGTTATAACGTTTTGTTACATAACGTAATACGTTATAGCGTTATGTTATATAACGTAATACGTTATAACGTTATGTTACATAACGTAATACGTTATAACGTGTTACCATATAAAGTATTACGTTATAACTTTATACCATATAACGTACTACGTTATAACGTTATGTTATATAACGTAATACGTTATAACGTTATGTTATATAACGTAATACGTTATAACTTTATACCATATAACGTATTACGTTATAACGTTATGTTACATAACGTAATACGTTATAACGATATGTTATATAACGTAATACGTTATAACGTGTTACCATATAACGTATTACGTTATATCGCTATACCATATAACGTTATGTTATATAACGTAATACGTTATAACGTGTTACCATATAACGTATTACGTTATAGTGTTATACCATATAACGTTATGTTATATGACGTAATACGTTATAACGATATTCCATATAACGAAGTACGTAATAACGTTAGACCATACAACGTTATGTTATATACCGTATTCCTTTACAACGTTATACCATATAACGAATTACGTTATAAAGTTACGTTATATAACTTATTACGTTATAACGTTATACCATATAACGTATTACGTTATAACGTTATACCATATAACGTATTACGTTATAACGTTATGTTATATAACGTAATACGTTATAACGTTATGTTATATAACGTAATACGTTATAACGTGTTACCATATAACGTATTACGTTATAACTTTATACCATATAACGTATTACGTTATAACGTTATGTTATATAACGTAATACGTTATAACGTTATGTTATATAACGTAATACGTTATAACGTGTTACCATATAAAGTATTACGTTATAACTTTATACCATATAACGTACTACGTTATAACGTTATGTTATATGACGTAATACGTTATAACGTTATACCATATAACGTATTACGTTATAACTTTATACCATATAACGTATTTCGTTATAACTTTATACCATATAACGTATTACGTTATAACGTTATGTTATATAACGTAATACGTTATAACATGTTACCATATTACGTATTACGTTATAACTTTATACCATGTAACGTATTACGTTATAACGTTATACCATATAACGTTATGTTATATGACGTAATACGTTATAACGCGTTACCATATAACGTATTACGTTATATCGTTATACCATATAACGTTATGTTATATGACGTAATAAGTTATACCGTGTTACCATATAACGTATTACGTTATATCGTTATACCATATAAAGTTATGATATATGACGTAATATGATATAACGTTATACCATATAACGTTATGTTATATATCGTAAGAAGTTATAACGTTACGCCATATAACGTATTACGTTATTTCGATATACCATATAACATTATCTTATATGACGTAATACGTTATAACGTGTTACCGTATAACGTATTACGTTATAGCGTTATACCATATAACGTTATGTTATATGACGTAATACGTTATAACGTTATACCATATAACGTAGTACGTTATAATGTTAGACCATACAACGTTATGTTATATACCGTATTCCTTTATAACGTTATACCAAATATCGAATTACGTTATATCGTTATGTTATATAACGTATTACGTTATATCGTTATACCATATAACGTTATGTTATATGACGTAATACGTTATAACGTGTTACCATATAACGTATTACGTTATAGCGTTATACCATATAACGTTATGTTATATAACGTAATACGTTATAACGTTGAAACGTTATACCATATACCGTATTACGTTATAACCTTATACCATACAACGTTATGTTATATAACGTATTACGTTACAACTTTATACCATATAACGTATTACGTTATAACGTTATGTTATATAACGTAATACGTTATAAAGTTATGTTATATAACGTAATACGTTATGACGTGATACCATATAACGTATAACGTTATATCGTTATACCATATAACGTATTACGTTATAACGTTATATCGTTATACCATATAACATTATGTTATATGACGTAATACGTTATAACGTTATACCATATAACGTTATGTTATATAACGTAATACGTTATAACGTGTTACCATATAACGTATTACGTTATATCGTTATACCATATAACGTTATGTTATATGACGTAATACGTTATAACGTGTTACCGTATAACGTATTACGTTATAGCGTTATACCATATAACGTTATGTTATATGACGTAATACGTTATAACGTTATACCATATAACGTAGTACGTTATAACGTTAGACCATACAACGTTATGTTATATACCGTATTCCTTTACAACGTTATACCATATATCGAATTACGTTATAACGTTATGTTATATAACGTAATACGTTATAGCGTGTTTCCATATAACGTATTACGTTATAACTTTATACCATATAACGTATTACGTTATGACGTTATGTTATATAACGTAATACGTTATAACGTTATATTATATAACGTATCACGTTATAACGTGTTACCATATAACGTATTACGTTATTTCGATATACCATATAACATTATCTTATATGACGTAATACGTTATAACGTGTTACCGTATAACGTATTACGTTATAGCGTTATACCATATAACGTTGTATTATATGACGTAATACGTTAGAACGTGTTACCATATAACGTATTACGTTATAACTTTATACCATATAACGTATTACGTTATATCGTTATACCATATAACGTTATGTTATATGACGTAATACGTTATAACGTGTTACCATATAACGTATTACGTTATATCGTTATACCATATAACGTTATGTTATATGACGTAATACGTTATAACGTGTTACCATATAACGTATTACGTTATAGCGTTATACCATATAACGTTATGTTATATGACGTAATACGTTATAACGTTATACCATATAACGTAGTACGTTATAATGTTAGACCATACAACGTTATGTTATATACCGTATTCCTTTATAACGTTATACCAAATATCGAATTACGTTATATCGTTATGTTATATAACGTATTACGTTATATCGTTATACCATATAACGTTATGTTATATGACGTAATACGTTATAACGTGTTACCATATAACGTATTACGTTATAGCGATATACCATATAACGTTATGTTATATAACGTAATACGTTATAACGTTGAAACGTTATACCATATACCGTATTACGTTATAACCTTATACCATACAACGTTATGTTATATAACGTATTACGTTATAACTTTATACCATATAACGTATTACGTTATAACGTTATGTTATATAACGTAATACGTTATAAAGTTATGTTATATAACGTAATACGTTATAGCGTGTTTCCATATAACGTATTACGTTATAAATTTATACCATATAACGTATTACGTTATAACGTTTTGGTACATAAAGTAATACGTTATAACGTTGTGTTATATAACGTAATACGTTATAAGATGTTACCATATTACGTATTACGTTATAACTTTATACCATGTAACGTATTACGTTATAACCTTATACCATACAACGTTATGTTATATAACGTATTACGTTATAACTTTATACCATATAACGTATTACGTTATAACTATTATCTTATATAACGTAATACGTTATAACGTTATGTTATATAACGTAATACGTTATAACGTGTTACCATATAACGTATTACGTTATATCGTTATACCATATAACGTTATGTTATATAACGTAATACGTTATAACGTGTTACCATATAACGTATTACGTTATAGTGTTATACCATATAACGTTATGTTATATGACGTAATACGTTATAACGTTATACCATATAACGTAGTACGTTATAACGTTAGACCATACAACGTTATGTTATATACCGTATTCCTTTACAACGTTATACCATATATCGAATTACGTTATAACGTTATGTTATATAACTTATTACGCTATGGCGTTATACCATACAACGTTATGTTATATAACGTATTACGTTATAACGTTTTGTTACATAACGTAATACGTTATAACGTTATGTTATATAACGTAATACGTTATAACGTGTTACCATATAACGTATTACGTTATAACTTTATACCATATAACGTATTTCGTTATAACTTTATACCATATAACGTATTACGTTATAAATTTATACCATATAACGTATTACGTTATAACGTTATGTTATATAACGTAATACGTTATAACGTGTTACCATATAACGTATAACGTTATATCGTTATACCATATGACGTATTACGTTATAACGTTATGTTATATAACGTAATACGTTATATCGTGTTACCGTATAACGTATTAAGTTATATCGTTATACCATATAACGTTATGTTATATGACGTAATACGTTATAACGTTATACCATATAACGTTATGTTATATAACGTAATACGTTATAACGTGTTACCATATAACGTATTACGTTATAACTTTATACCATATAACGTATTACATTATAACGTTATGTTATATAACGTATTACATTATAACGTTATGTTATATAACGTAATACGTTATAACGTGTTACCATATTACGTATTATGTTATAACTTTATACCATATAAAGTTATGTTATATGACGTAATACGATATAACGTTATACCATATAACGTTATGTTATATATCGTAAGAGGTTATAACGTTACGCCATATAACGTATTACGTTATAACGTTATACCATATAACGTATTACGTTATAACGTTATGTTATATAACGTAATACGTTATAACGTGTTACCATATAACGTATTACGTTATATCGTTGTACCATATAAAGTTATGTTATATGACGTAATACGATATAACGTTATACCATATAACGTTATGTTATATATCGTAAGAGGTTATAACGTTACGCCATATAACGTATTACGTTATAACGTTATACCATATAACGTATTACGTTATAACGTTATGTTATATAACGTAATACGTTATAACGTTATGTTATATAACGTTATAACGTATTACGTTATAACGTAACACGTTATAACGTGTTACCATATAACGTATTACGTTATATCGCTATACCATATAACGTTATGTTATATAACGTAATGCGTTATATAGATGAAACGTTATACCATAGCGTATTACGTTATAACCTTATACCATACAACGTTATGTTATATACCGTATTACGTTATAACTTTATACCATATAACGTATTACGTTATAACGTTTTGTTACATAACGTAATACGTTATAACGTTATGTTATATAACGTAATACGTTATAACGTGTTACCGTATAACGTATTACGTTATATCGTTATACCATATAACGTTATGTTATATAACGTAATACGTTATAACGTGTTACCATATAACGTATTACGTTATATCTTTATACCATATAACGTTATGTTATATAACGTAATACGTTATAACGATGAAACGTTATACCATATAGCGTATTACGTTATAACCTTATACCACACAACGTTATGTTATATAACGTATTACGTTATAACTTTATACCATATAACGTATTACGTTATAACGTTTTGTTATATAACGTAATACGTTATAGCGTTATGTTATATAAAGTAATACGTTATAACGTGTTACCATATAACGTATTACGTTATAACTTTATACCATATAAAGTATTACGTTATAACTTTATACCATATAACGTATTACGTTATAACTTTATACCATATAACGTATTACGTAATAACGCTATGTTATATAACGTAATACGTTATAACGTGTTACCATATTACGTATTACGTTATAACTTTATACCATATATCGTATCACGTTATAACGTTATATTATATAACGTAATACGTTATAACGTTATGTTATATAACGTAATACGTTATAACGTTATATTATATAACGTAATACGTTATAACGTGTTACCATATAACGTATTACATCCTTAAACAGCAAACGCAACAAATCACACTCATGCTACAGCTACTTACAAACACGCTAACTAAAAAATAAAAATGGACACGCTTAAAATAGCAGCCTGGAACTCTAACGGCCTACAACAAAGGGCCCTAGAAACTAAAACATTCCTGTATAACAATAATATCGATATACTTCTTGTTTCAGAAACACACTTCACTATAAAAAACTATTTAAAAATACCGTACTACACCATATATGATACCAAGCATCCCTCAGGAAAAGCACACGGAGGAACCGCAGTAATAATAAGAAACGATATTAAACACCATCTACACAGTCAGGTTAGTAAAGAATATATCCAAGCAACCACCGTTACAGTACAAACTAGCAGCAACTATCTACAGCTGTCAGCAGTATATGTACCACCGCGACATAAAATTACATCTCAAATGTGGGAAGATTACTTTCAACATTTAGGTGATAAGTATATTGCAGCGGGAGACTATAATTCAAAGCACACACTATGGGGATCAAGAATCAATACACCTCGAGGTAGAACTTTGGAGAAATACATTAGAAACAATAACCTCAATATATTATCCACAGGAAGACCGACTTACTGGCCGACAGACTTGAGCAAAATACCTGACCTACTTGATTTTGCAGTTACAAAAGGACTAAATGCAAATAAACTAAATATAGAACCCAGCCTCGAGCTTAGCTCCGATCATACACCCATAATTATTACATACTTAAACAAACCAATAATTTATAAAAATTCAGAGACACTATGCAATAAAACCACCAAATGGCAAACATTTAAAGAAATAATTGAGAGCAAAATCAACTGCAACATCCCATTGAAAACACCCGAACATATCGAACAAGCAGTAATAACGCTTACAGAAACTATTCAGGAAGCAGCATGGGCAACCACCATACCTGAATCAAATAATAGACCAACAAAAATAATTCCGCCAGACATCCTTGAAAAAATTAGAGAAAAAAGAAAAGCGAAAGCAAAATGGCAAAAACATAGATCAAAAGAAAACAAAAAACACCTAAATAAACTTGCAAAGGAAATAAAAAACAAAATAAAAGAACACAATAACAATGAGTTCACAAAATTCATAGAGTCACTATCTGCACACGAGAACTCTAACTACTCCCTTTGGAAAGCCACAAAAAAAATAAAGAAGCCAATAAAACTAGTCCCAGCAATCAGAAAAGCAGATAATACATGGGCAAGAAGCAACGAAGAACAAGCTGAAGAATTTTCCAACCACCTAAGCAACATATTTACACCACATAATATCAATAATAGCAACCACAACTGTCATATGGATGAGGATGAGGTAATCACTAGTACTGCAACTGACAATCATTACATCATACCTAAAACAACAGCACATGAAATTAGAAACATAATCGAGAAAACAAAAAATAATAAGGCACCAGGAATTGACCTAATCAATGGTATAATCTTGAAAAACCTTCCTCCAAAAGCGATACGGCTAATTACAATAATCTTTAATGCAATATTAAGAATCCAATACTATCCTAAACTATGGAAACTAGCACAGATCATAATGTTACCTAAACCAGGCAAAGACCCACATCAAACAGTATCGTACAGACCAATATCACTACTTCCAGTATTCTCCAAAATACTGGAAAAAATAATTTACGCCCGCCTAAAACCAATAATAGAGAAGGAAAAACTAATACCAGATCACCAATTTGGATTCAGGAACAAACACTCCACGATAGAGCAAATGCACAGACTCACAAACGAAATAATACTAGCAATAGAAAACAAACAATACTGCACAGCCCTCTTTATGGACATCGAGAAAGCATTCGACAAAATAAACCACGATAGTCTACTTCAATCAATCAGAAAACAATTCCCGGAGCAGATATACCATTTAACTAAATCCTACTTAAGCAACAGAACCTTTACAGTAAAAATTAAAGATACATACTCTCAAGTTAAAGACATCAAGGCAGGGGTTCCGCAAGGAAGCGTCTTGGGACCAATTCTCTACACACTATACACGGCCAACATACCAACAACCACCAACAGCAAAATACTGACATTTGCGGATGACACTGTGGTACTAGTCAGGCACACTAACCCAGCAACAGCAGTCGCATTGCTACAAGAGCATATTGCAAAAATAGAAAAGTGGCTTCAAGTTAAACAAATTAAAGCAAACCCTGATAAATGCAACCACATTACATTCACACTGCGAAAACAGTTACCACCAAACATTACACTCAACGGCACACACATAATACAAACAAGGCAAGTCAAATACCTAGGACTACACTTTGATACAAGATTCACATGGAAACAGCATATCAAATCAATAATAAGCAAAATACAGATAGCAAGGAGACAGATGTACTGGTTAACAAGTCGAAAATCCAAACTAAGCATAGAAAACAAATTAAAAATCTACAAAACCATCATAAAACCAATCTGGACGTACGGAATACCACTATGGGGAACAGCAGCAATGAGCCATATAACCAAACTAGAGGCAATGCAATCTAAAATACTTAGAACAATAGTAAACGCCCCATGGTACGTTAGAAACGAGGACATACGAAAAGACCTTGGAATACCAACGGTCAAGGAAGAGATTAGCAGATTCGCAAGAAGGTACAGAGAAAGATTAGCAACGCACCCGAACCGGCTGGCAGCGGAAACGATCACCACATTCATCGAAAGGAGATTAAAAAGGAAACATCCAGTAGATCTCATAAAGGATACACCCTAACAAGCACGAAGATGGAACCCCATTGGGGGTAGCCACCCACATGTTATATTAGTAAACAGCTATAACATTTTACCAAATGTCCTACTGGACAAATTGTAAAATTTAAAGCAAATAAATAAAAAAAAAAAAAAAAAAAAAAATATAACGTATTACGTTATATCGTTATAGCATATAACGTATTACGGTATAACGATATGTTATATAACGTAATCCGTTATAACGTTATGTTATATAACGTAATACGTTATAACGTGTTACCATATAACGTATTACGTTATAACTTTATACCATATAACGTATTACGTTATAACTATTATGTTATATAACGTAATACGTTATAACGTTATGTTATATAACGTAATACGTTATACATTGTTACCATATAACGTATTACGTTATATCGTTATACCATATAACGTTATGTTATATAACGTAATACGTTATAACGTGTTACCATATAACGTATTACGTTATAGTGTTATACCATATAACGATATGTTATATGACGTAATACGTTATAACGTTATTCCATATAACGAAGTACGTAATAACGTTAGACCATACAACGTTATGTTATATACCGTATTCCTTTACAACGTTATACCATATAACGAATTACGTTATAAAGTTACGTTATATAACTTATTACGTTATAACGTTATACCATATAACGTATTACGTTATAACGTTATACCATATAACGTATTACGTTATAACGTTATGTTATATAACGTAATACGTTATAACGTTATGTTATATAACGTAATACGTTATAACGTGTTACCATGTAACGTATTACGTTATAACGTTATACCATATAACGTTATGTTATATGACGTAATACGTTATAACGCGTTACCATATAACGTATTACGTTATATCGTTATACCATATAACGTTATGTTATATATCGTAAGAAGTTATAACGTTACGCCATATAACGTATTACGTTATAACGTTATACCATATGACGTATTACGTTATAACGTTATGTTATATAACGTAATACGTTATAACGTTATGTTATATAACGTAATACGTTATAACGTGTTATCATATAACGTATTACGTTATATCGCCATACCATATAACGTTATGTTATATAACGTAATACGTTATAACGATGAAACGTTATACCATAGCGTATTACGTTATAACCTTATACCATACAACGTTATGTTGTATAACGTATTACGTTATAACTTTATACCATATAACGTATTACGCTTTAACTTTATACCATATAACGTATTACGTTATAACGTTATGTTATTATATATAACGTAATACGTTATAACGTTATGTTATATAACGTAATACGTTATAACGTTATATTATATAACGTAATACGTTATAACGTGTTACCATATAACGTATTACGTTATTTCGATATAACATATAACATTATCTTATATGACGTAATACGTTATAACGTGTTACCGCATAACGTATTACGTTATAGCGTTGTACCATATAACGTTATATTATATGACGTAATACGTTAGAACGTGTTACCGTATAACGTATTACGTTATAACTTTATACCATATAACGTATTACGTTATATCGTTATACCATATAACGTTATGTTATATGACGTAATACGTTATAACGTGTTACCATATAACGTATTACATTATATCGTTATACCATATAACGTTATGTTATATGACGTAATACGTTATAACGTGTTACCATATAACGTATTACGTTATATCGTTATACCATATAACGTTATGTTATATGACGTAATACGTTATAACGTTATACCATATAACGTAGTACGTTATAATGTTAGACCATACAACGTTATGTTATATACCGTATTCCTTTATAACGTTATACCAAATATCGAATTACGTTATATCGTTATGTTATATAACGTATTACGTTATATCGTTATACCATATAACGTTATGTTATATGACGTAATACGTTATAACGTTATACCATATAACGTTATGTTATATAACGTAATACGTTATAACGTGTTACCATATATCGTATTACGTTATATCGTTATACCATATAACGTTATGTTATATGACGTAATACGTTATAACGTGTTACCGTATAACGTATTACGTTATAGCGTTATACCATATAACGTTATGTTATATGACATAATACGTTATAACGTGTTACCATATAACGTATTACGTTATAGCGTTATACCATATAACGTTATGTTATATGACGTAATACTCTATAACGTTATACCATATAACGTAGTACGTTATAACGTTAGACCATACAACGTTATGTTATATACCGTATTCCTTTATAACGTTATACCAAATATCGAATTACGTTATAACGTTATGTTATATAACTTATTACGTTATGACGTTATACCATACAACGTTATGTTATATACCGTAATACGTTATAACGTTGAAACGTTATACCATATAGCGTATTACGTTATAACCTTATACCATACAACGTTATGTTATATAACGTATTACGTTATAACTTTATACCATATAACGTATTACGTTATAACGTTATGTTATATAACGTAATACGTTATAACGTTATGTTATATAACGTAATACGTTATAACGTGTTACCATATAACGTATAACGTTATATCGTTATACCATATAACGTATTACGTTATAACGTTATGTTTTATAACGTAATACGTTATAACGTGTTACCGTATAACGTATTACGTTATATCGTTATACCATATAACGTTATGTTATATGACGTAATACGTTATAACGTTATGTTATGTAACGTAATACGTTATAACGTGTTACCATATAACGTATAACGTTATATCGTTATACCATATAACGTATTACGTTATAACGTTATGTTAAATGACGTAATACGTTATAACGTGTTACCGTATAACGTATTACGTTATAGCGTTATGCCATATAACGTTATGTTATATGACGTAATACGTTATAACGTTATACCATATAACGTAGTACGTTATAACGTTAGACCATACAACGTTATGTTATATACCGTATTCCTTTACAACGTTATACCATATATCGAATTACGTTATAACGTTATGTTATATAACTTATTACGTTATGGCGTTATACCATACAACGTTATGTTATATAACGTATTACGTTATAACTTTGTACCATATAACGTATTACGTTATAACGTTTTGTTACATAACGTAATACTTAATAACGTTATGTTATATAACGAAATACGTTATAACGTGTTACCATATAACGTATTACGTTATAATTTTATACCATATAACGTATTACGTTATAACTTTATACCATATAACGTATTACGTTATATCGTTATACCATATAACGTTATGTTATATGACGTAATACGTTATAACGTGTTACCATATAACGTATTACGTTATAGCGTTATACCATATAACGTTATGTTACATAACGTAATACGTTATAACGTTGAAACGTTATACCATATAGCGTATTACGTTATAACCTTATACCATACAACGTTATGTTATATAACGTATTACGTTATAACTTCATACCATATAACGTATTACGTTATAACGTTATGTTATATAACGTAATACGTTATAACGTTATGTTATATAACGTAATACGTTATAACGTGTTACCATATAACGTATAACGTTATATCGTTATACCATATAACGTATTACGTTATAACGTTATGTTATATAACGTATTACGTTATAACTTTATACCATATAACGTATTACGTTATAACGTTATGTTATATAACGTAATACGTTATAACGTTATGTTATATAACGTAATACGTTATAACGTGTTACCATATAACGTATAACGTTATATCGTTATACCATATAACGTATTACGTTATAACTTTATACCATATAACGTATTACGTTATAAATTTATACCATATAACGTATTACGTTATAACGTTATGTTATATAACGTAGCACGTTATAACGTTATGTTATATAACGTAATACGTTATAACGTGTTACCATATAACGTATTACGTTATATCGTTATACCATATAAAGTTATGTTATATGACGTAATACGATATAACGTTATACCATATAACGTTATGTTATATATCGTAAGAGGTTATAACGTTACTCCATATAACGTATTACGTTATAACGTTATACCATATGACGTATTACGTTATAACGTTATGTTATATAACGTAATACGTTATAACGTGTTACCATATAACGTATTACGTTATAACTTTATACCATATAACGTATTAAGTTATAACGTTATGTTATATATCGTAATACGTTATAACGTTATGTTATATAACGCAATACGTTCTAACGTTATGTTATATAACGTAATACGTTATAACGTGTTACCATATAACGTATAACGTTATATCGTTATACCATATAACGTATTACGTTATAACGATATGTTATGTAACGTAATACGTTATAACGTTATGTTATATAACGTAATACGTTATAACGTGTTACCATATAACGTATAACGTTATATCGTTATACCATATAACGTATTACGTTATAACGTTATGTTATATGACGTAATACGTTATAACGTGTTACCATATAACGTATTACGTTATAGCGTTATACCATATAACGTTATGTTATATGACGTAATACGTTATAACGTTATACCATATAACGTAGTACGTTATAATGTTAGACCATACAACGTTATGTTATATACCGTATTCCTTTATAACGTTATACCAAATATCGAATTACGTTATATCGTTTTGTTATATAACGTATTACGTTATATCGTTATACCATATAACGTTTTGTTATATGACGTAATACGTTATAACGTGTTACCATATAACGTATTACGTTATAGCGTTATACCATATAACGTTATGTTATATAACGTAATACGTTATAACGTTGAAACGTTATACCATATACCGTATTACGTTATAACCTTATACCATACAACGTTATGTTATATAACGTATTACGTTATAACTTTATACCATATAACGTATTACGTTATAACGTTATGTTATATAACGTAATACGTTATAAAGTTATGTTATATAACGTAATACGTTATAACGTGATACCATATAACGTATAACGTTATATCGTTATACCATATAACGTATTACGTTATAACGTTCTGTTATATAACGTAATACGTTATACGGTAACACGTTATAACGTATTACGTTATATCGTTATACCATATAACATTATGTTATATGACGTAATACGTTATATCGTTATACCATATAACGTTATGTTATATAACGTAATACGTTATAACGTGTTACCATATAACGTATTACGTTATATCGTTATACCATATAACGTTATGTTATATGACGTAATACGTTATAACGTGTTACCGTATAACGTATTACGTTATAGCGTTATACCATATAACGTTATGTTATATGACGTAATACGTTATAACGTTATACCATATAACGTAGTACGTTATAACGTTAGACCATACAACGTTATGTTATATACCGTATTCCTTTACAACGTTATACCATATATCGAATTACGTTATAACGTTATGTTATATAACTTATTACGCTATGGCGTTATACCATACAACGTTATGTTATATAACGTATTACGTTATAACTTTGTACCATATAACGTATTACGTTATAACGTTTTGTTACATAACGTAATACGTTATAACGTTATGTTATATAACGTAATACGTTATAACGTGTTACCATATAACGTATAACGTTATATCGTTATACCATATGACGTATTACGTTATAACGTTATGTTATATAACGTAATACGTTATATCGTGTTACCGTATAACGTATTACGTTATATCGTTATACCATATAACGTTATGTTATATGACGTAATACGTTATAACGTTATACCATATAACGTTATGTTATATAACGTAATACGTTATAACGTGTTACCATATAACGTATTACGTTATAGCGTTATACCATATAACGTTATGTTATATGACGTAATACTCTATAACGTTATACCATATAACGTAGTACGTTATAACGTTAGACCATACAACGTTATGTTATATACCGTATTCCTTTATAACGTTATACCAAATATCGAATTACGTTATAACGTTATGTTATATAACTTATTACGTTATGACGTTATACCATACAACGTTATGTTATATACCGTAATACGTTATAACGTTGAAACGTTATACCATATAGCGTATTACGTTATAACCTTATACCATACAACGTTATGTTATATAACGTATTACGTTATAACTTTATACCATATAACGTATTACGTTATAACGTTATGTTATATAACGTAATACGTTATAACGTTATGTTATATAACGTAATACGTTATAACGTGTTACCATATAACGTATAACGTTATATCGTTATACCATATAACGTATTACGTTATAACGTTATGTTATATAACGTAATACGTTATAACGTGTTACCGTATAACGTATTACGTTATATCGTTATACCATATAACGTTATGTTATATGACGTAATACGTTATAACGTTATGTTATGTAACGTAATACGTTATAACGTGTTACCATATAACGTATAACGTTATATCGTTATACCATATAACGTATTACGTTATAACGTTATGTTATATGACGTAATACGTTATAACGTGTTACCGTATAACGTATTACGTTATAGCATTATGCCATATAACGTTATGTTATATGACGTAATACGTTATAACGTTATACCATATAACGTAGTACGTTATAACGTTAGACCATACAACGTTATGTTATATACCGTATTCCTTTACAACGTTATACCATATATCGAATTACGTTATAACGTTATGTTATATAACTTATTACGTTATGGCGTTATACCATACAACGTTATGTTATATAACGTATTACGTTATAACTTTGTACCATATAACGTATTACGTTATAACGTTTTGTTACATAACGTAATACTTAATAACGTTATGTTATATAACGAAATACGTTATAACGTGTTACCATATAACGTATTACGTTATAACTTTATACCATATAACGTATTACGTTATAACTTTATACCATATAACGTATTACGTTATATCGTTATACCATATAACGTTATGTTATATGACGTAATACGTTATAACGTGTTACCATATAACGTATTACGTTATAGCGTTATACCATATAACGTTATGTTATATAACGTAATACGTTATAACGTTGAAACGTTATACCATATAGCGTATTACGTTATAACCTTATACCATACAACGTTATGTTATATAACGTATTACGTTATAACTTTATACCATATAACGTATTACGTTATAACGTTATGTTATATAACGTAATACGTTATAACGTGTTACCATATAACGTATAACGTTATATCGTTATACCATATAACGTATTACGTTATAACGTTATGTTATATAACGTTATACGTTATAACGTGTTACCGTATAACGTATTACGTTATATCGTTATACCATATAACGTTATGTTATATGACGTAATACGTTATAACGTTATACCATATAACGTTATACCATATAACGTTATGTTATATAACGTAATACGTTATAACGTGTTACCATATAACGTATTACGTTATATCGTTATACCATATAACGTTATGTTATATGACGTAATAGGTTATAACGTGTTACCGTATAACGTATTACGTTATAGCCTTATACCATATAACGTTATGTTATATGACGTAATACGTTATAACGTTATACCATATAACGTAGTACGTTATAACGTTAGGCCATACAACGTTATGTTATATACCGTATTCCTTTACAACGTTATACCATATATCGAATTACGTTATAACGTTATGTTATATAACTTATTACGCTATGGCGTTACACCATACAACGTTATGTTATATAACGTATTACGTTATAACTTTGTACCATATAACGTATTACTTTATAACGTTTTGTTACATAACGTAATACGTTATAACGTTATGTTATATAACGTAATACGTTATAACGTGTTACCATATAACGTATTACGTTATAACTTTATGCCATATAAAGTTATGTTATATGACGTAATACGATATAACGTTATACCATATAACGTTATGTTATATATCGTAAGAGGTTATAACGTTACTCCATATAACGTATTACGTTATAACGTTATACCATATAACGTATTACGTTATAACGTTATGTTATATAACGTAATACGTTATAACGTTATGTTATATAACGTAATACGTTATAACGTGTTACCATATAACGTATTACGTTATATCGTTATACCATATAAAGTTATGTTATATGACGTAATACGATATAACGTTATACCATATAACGTTATGTTATATATCGTAAGAGGTTATAACGTTACTCCATATAACGTATTACGTTATAACGTTATACCATATAACGTATTACGTTATAACGTTATGTTATATAACGTAATACGTTATAACGTGTTACCATATAACGTATTACGTTATAACTTTATACCATATAACGTATTAAGTTATAACGTTATGTTATATATCGTAATACGTTATAACGTTATGTTATATAACGCAATACGTTCTAACGTTATGTTATATAACGTAATACGTTATAACGTGTTACCATATAACGTATAACGTTATATCGTTATACCATATAACGTATTACGTTATAACGATATGTTATGTAACGTAATACGTTATAACGTGTTACCGTATAACGTATTACGTTATATCGTTATACCATATAACGTTATGTTATATGACGTAATACGTTATAACGTTATACCATATAACGTTATGTTATATAACGTAATACGTTATAACGTGTTACCATATAACGTATTACGTTATATCGTTATACCATATAACGTTATGTTATATGACGTAATACGTTATAACGTTTTACCGTATAACGTATTACGTTATAGCGTTATACCATATAACGTTATGTTATATGACGTAATACGTTATAACGTTATACCATATAACGTAGTACGTTATAACGTTAGACCATACAACGTTATGTTATATACCGTATTCCTTTATAACGTTATACCAAATATCGAATTACGTTATATCGTTATGTTATATAACTTACTACGTTATGACGTTATACCATACAACGTTATATTATATAACGTAATACGTTATAACGTTGAAACGTTATACCATATAGCGTATTACGTTATAACCTTATTCCATACAACGTTATGTTATATAACGTATTACGTTATAACTTTATACCATATAACATATTACGTTATAACGTTATGTTATATAACGTAATACGTTATAACGTGTTACCATATAACGTATAACGTTATATCGTTATACCATATAACGTATTACGTTATAACGTTATGTTATATGACGTAATACGTTACAACGTGTTACCGTATAACGTATTACGTTATAGCGTTATACCATATAACGTTATGTTATATGACGTAATACGTTATAACGTTATACCATATAACGTAGTACGTTATAACGTTAGACCATACAACGTTATGTTATTTACCGTATTCCTTTACAACGTTATACCATATATCGAATTACGTTATAACGTTATGTTATATAACTTATTACGCTATGGCGTTATACCATACAACGTTATGTTATATAACGTATTACGTTATAACTTTGTACCATATAACGTATTACGTTATAACGTTTTGTTACATAACGTAATACGTTATAACGTTATGTTATATAACGTAATACGTTATAACGTGTTACCATATAACGTATTACGTTGTAACTTTATACCATATAACGTATTACGTTATAACTTTATACCATATAACGTATTACGTTATAAAGTTATGTTATATATCGTATTACGTTATAACGATATGTTATATAACGTAATACGTTATAACGTGTTACCGTATAACGTATTACGTTATATCGTTATACCATATAACGTTATGTTATATGACGTAATACTCTATAACGTTATACCATATAACGTAGTACGTTATAACGTTAGACCATACAACGTTATGTTATATACCGTATTCCTTTATAACGTTATACCAAATATCGAATTACGTTATAACGTTATGTTATATAACTTATTACGTTATGACGTTATACCATACAACTTTATGTTATATACCGTAATACGTTATAACGTTGAAACGTTATACCATATAGCGTATTACGTTATAACCTTATACCATACAACGTCATGTTATATAACGTATTACGTTATAACTTTATACCATATAACGTATTATGTAATAACGTTATGTTATATAACGTAATACGTTATAACGTTATGTTATATAACGTAATACGTTATAACGTGTTACCATATAACGTATAACGTTATATCGTTATACCATATAACGTATTACGTTATAACGTTATGTTATATAACGTAATATGTTATAACGTGTTACCGTATAACGTATTACGTTATATCGTTATACCATATAACGTTATGTTATATGACGTAATACGTTATAACGTTATGTTATGTAACGTAATACGTTATAACGTGTTACCATATAACGTATAACGTTATATCGTTATACCATATAACGTATTACGTTATAACGTTATGTTATATGACGTAATACGTTATAACGTGTTACCGTATAACGTATTACGTTATAGCGTTATGCCATATAACGTTATGTTATATGACGTAATACGTTATAACGTTATACCATATAACGTAGTACGTTATAACGTTAGACCATACAACGTTATGTTATATACCGTATTCCTTTACAACGTTATACCATATATCGAATTACGTTATAACGTTATGTTATATAACTTATTACGTTATGGCGTTATACCATACAACGTTATGTTATATAACGTATTACGTTATAACTTTGTACCATATAACGTATTACGTTATAACGTTTTGTTACATAACGTAATACTTAATAACGTTATGTTATATAACGAAATACGTTATAACGTGTTACCATATAACGTATTACGTTATAACTTTATACCATATAACGTATTACGTTATAACTTTATACCATATAACGTATTACGTTATATCGTTATACCATATAACGTTATGTTATATGACGTAATACGTTATAACGTGTTACCATATAACGTATTACGTTATAGCGTTATACCATATAACGTTATGTTATATAACGTAATACGTTATAACGTTGAAACGTTATACCATATAGCGTATTACGTTATAACCTTATACCATACAACGTTATGTTATATAACGTATTACGTTATAACTTTATACCATATAACGTATTACGTTATAACGTTATGTTATATAACGTAATACGTTATAACGTGTTACCATATAACGTATAACGTTATATCGTTATACCATATAACGTATTACGTTATAACGTTATGTTATATAACGTAATACGTTATAACGTGTTACCGTATAACGTATTACGTTATATCGTTATACCATATAACGTTATGTTATATGACGTAATACGTTATAACGTTATACCATATAACGTTATACCATATAACGTTATGTTATATAACGTAATACGTTATAACGTGTTACCATATAACGTATTACGTTATATCGTTATACCATATAACGTTATGTTGTATGACGTAATAGGTTATAACGTGTTACCGTATAACGTATTACGTTATAGCGTTATACCATATAACGTTATGTTATATGACGTAATACGTTATAACGTTATACCATATAACGTAGTACGTTATAACGTTAGACCATACAACGTTATGTTATATACCGTATTCCTATACAACGTTATACCATATATCGAATTACGTTATAACGTTATGTTATATAACTTATTACGCTATGGCGTTATACCATACAACGTTATGTTATATAACGTATTACGTTATAACTTTGTACCATATAACGTATTACTTTATAACGTTCTGTTACATAACGTAATACGTTATAACGATATGTTATATAACGTAATACGTTATAACGTGTTACCGTATAACGTATTACGTTATATCGTTATACCATATAACGTTATGTTATATGACGTAATACGTTATAACGTTATACCATATAACGTTATGTTATATAACGTAATACGTTATAACGTGTTACCATATAACGTATTACGTTATATCGTTATACCATATAACGTTATGTTATATGACGTAATACGTTATAACGTTTTACCGTATAACGTATTACGTTATAGCGTTATACCATATAACGTTATGTTATATGACGTAATACGTTATAACGTTATACCATATAACGTAGTACGTTATAACGTTAGACCATACAACGTTATGTTATATACCGTATTCCTTTATAACGTTATACCAAATATCGAATTACGTTATATCGTTATGTTATATAACTTACTACGTTATGACGTTATACCATACAACGTTATGTTATATAACGTAATACGTTATAACGTTGAAACGTTATACCATATAGCGTATTACGTTATAACCTTATTCCATACAACGTTATGTTATATAACGTATTACGTTATAACTTTATACCATATAACGTATTACGTTATAACCATTTGTTATATAACGTAATACGTTATAACGTGTTACCATATAACGTATTACGTTATATCGTTATACCATATAAAGTTATGTTATATGACGTAATACGATATAACGTTATACCATATAACGTTGTGATATATATCGTAAGAGGTTATAACGTTACACCATATAACATATTACGTTATAACGTTATACCACATAACGTATTACGTTATAACGTTATGTTATATAACGTAATACGTTATAACGTGTTACCATATAACGTATTACGTTATAACTTTATACCATATAACGTATTACGTTATAACGTTATGTTATATATCGTAATACGTTATAACGTTATGTTATATGACGTAATACGTAATAACGTTATGTTATGTAACGTAATACGTTATAACGTGTTACCATATAACGTATTACGTTATAGCGTTATACCATATAACGTATTACGTTATAACGTTATGTTATATGACGTAATACGTTATAACGTGTTACCGTATATCGTATTACGTTATAGCGTTATACCATATAACGTTATGTTATATGACGTAATACGTTATAACGTTATACCATATAACGTAGTACGTTATAACGTTAGACCATACAACGTTATTTTATATACCGTATTCCTTTACAACGTTATACCATATATCGAATTACGTTATAACGTTATGTTATATAACTTATTACGTTATGGCGTTATACCATACAACGTTATGTTATATAACGTATTACGTTATAACTTTGTACCATATAACGTATTACGTTATAACGTTTTGTTACATAACGTAATACTTAATAACGTTATGTTATATAACGAAATACGTTATAACGTGTTACCATATAACGTATTACGTTATAACTTTATACCATATAACGTATTACGTTATAACTTTATACCATATAACGTATTACGTTATATCGTTATAGCATATAACGTTATGTTATATGACGTAATACGTTATAACGTGTTACCATATAACGTATTACGTTATAGCGTTATACCATATAGCGTTATGTTATATAACGTAATACGTTATAACGTTGAAACGTTATACCATATAGCGTATTACGTTATAACCTTATACCATACAACGTTATGTTATATAACGTATTACGTTATAACGTTATGTTATATAACGTAATACGTTATAACGTTATGTTATATAACGTAATACGTTATAACGTGTTACCATATAACGTATAACGTTATATCGTTATACCATATAACGTATTACGTTATAACGTTATGTTATATAACGTAATACGTTATAACGTGTTACCGTATAACGTATTACGTTATATCGTTATACCATATAACGTTATGTTATATGACGTAATACGTTATAACGTTATGCCATATAACGTTATGTTATATAACGTAATACGTTATAACGTGTTACCATATAACGTATTACGTTATATCGTTATACCATATAACGTTATGTTATATGACGTAATAGGTTATAACGTGTTACCGTATAACGTATTACGTTATATCGTTATACCATATAACGTTATGTTATATGACGTAATACGTTATAACGTTATACCATATAACGTTATGTTATATAACGTAATACGTTATAACGTGTTACCATATAACGTATTACGTTATATCGTTATACCATATAACGTTATGTTATATGACGTAATACGTTATAACGTTTTACCGTATAACGTATTACGTTATAGCGTTATACCATATAACGTTATGTTATATGACGTAATACGTTATAACGTTATACCATATAACGTAGTACGTTATAACGTTAGACCATACAACGTTATGTTATATACCGTATTCCTTTATAACGTTATACCAAATATCGAATTACGTTATATCGTTATGCTATATAACTTACTACGTTATGACGTTATACCATACAACGTTATGTTATATAACGTAATACGTTATAACGTTGAAACGTTATACCATATAGCGTATTACGTTATAACCTTATTCCATACAACGTTATGTTATATAACGTATTACGTTATAACTTTATACCATATAACCTATTACGTTATAACGTTATGTTATATAACGTAATACGTTATAACGTGTTACCATATAACGTATAACGTTATATCGTTATACCATATAACGTATTACGTTATAACGTTATGTTATATGACGTAATACGTTATAACGTGTTACCGTATAACGTATTACGTTATAGCGTTATACCATATAACGTTATGTTATATGACGTAATACGTTATATCGTTATACCATATAACGTAGTACGTTATAACGTTAGACCATACAACGTTATGTTATATACCGTATTCCTTTACAACGTTATACCATATATCGAATTACGTTATAACGTTATGTTATATAACTTATTACGCTATGGCGTTATACCATACAACGTTATGTTATATAACGTATTACGTTATAACTTTGTACCATATAACGTATTACGTTATAACGTTTTGTTACATAACGTAATACGTTATAACGTTATGTTATATAACGTAATACGTTATAACGTGTTACCATATAACGTATTACGTTATAACTTTATACCATATAACGTATTACGTTATAACTTTATACCATATAACGTATTACGTTATAAATTTATACCATATAACGTATTACGTTATAACGTTATGTTATATAACGTAATACGATATAACGTGTTACCATATTACGTATTACGTTATATCGTTATACCATATAAAGTTATGTTATATGACGTAATACGATATAACGTTATACCATATAACGTTATGTTATATATCGTAAGAGGTTATAACGTTACACCATATAACGTATTACGTTATAACGTTATACCATACAACGTATTACGTTACAACGTTATGTTATATAACGTAATACGTTATAACGTTATGTTATATAACGTAATACGTTATAACGTGTTACCATATAACGTATTACGTTATATCGTTATACCATATAAAGTTATGTTATATGACGTAATACGATATAACGTTATAACATATAACGTTGTGATATATATCGTAAGAGGTTATAACGTTACCCCATATAACGTATTACGTTATAACGTTATACCACATAACGTATTACGTTATAACGTTATGTTATATAACGTAATACGTTATAACGTTATGTTATATAACGTAATACGTTATAACGTGTTACCATATAACGTATTACGTTATAACTTTATACCATATAACGTATTACGTTATAACGTTATGTTATATATCGTAATACGTTATAACGTTATGTTATATGACGTAATACGTTATAACGTTATACCATATAACGTTATGTTATATAACGTAATACGTTATAACGTGTTACCACATAACGTATTACGTTATATCGTTATACCATATAACGTTATGTTATATAACGTAATACGTTATAACGTTATGTTATATAACGTAATACGTTATAACGTGTTACCATATAACGTATTACGTTATATCGTTATACCATATAAAGTTATGCTATATGACGTAATACGATATAACGTTATACCATATAACGTTATGTTATATATCGTAAGAGGTTATAACGTTACACCATATTACGTATTACGTTATACCGTTATACCATACAACGTATTACGTTATAATGTTATGCTATATAACGTAATACGTTATAACGTTATGTTATATAACGTAATACGTTATAACGTTATGTTATATATCGTAATACGTTATAACGTGTTACCATATAACGTATTACGTTATAACGTTATGTTATATATCGTAATACGTTACAACGTTATGTTATATAACGTAATACGTTAAAACGTGTTACCATATAACGTATTACGTTATAACTTTATACCATATAACGTATTACGTTATATCGTTATACCATATAACGTTATGTTATATGACGTAATACGTTATAACGTGTTACCATATAACGTATTACGTTATAGCGTTTTGTTACATAACGTAATTCGTTATAACGTTATGTTATATAACGTAATACGTTATAACGCTATACCATATAACGTAGTACGTTATAACGCTAGACCATACAACGTTATGTTACACAACGTATTCCTTTACAACGTTATACCATATAACGAATTACGTTATAACGTTATGTTATATAACTTATTACGTTATGACGTTATACCATACAACATTCTGTTTTATAACGTAATACGTAATAACGTTGAAACGTTATACCATATAGCGTATTACGTTATAACCTTATACCATACAACGTTATGTTATATAACGTATTACGTTATAACTTTATACCATATAACGTATTACGTTATAACGTTTTGTTACATAACGTAATACGTTATAACGTTATGTTATATAACGTAATACGTTATAACGTGTTACCATATAACGTATTACGTTATAACTTTATACCATATAACGTATTACGTTGTAACGTTATGTTATATAGCGTAATACGTTATAACGTTATGTTATATAACGTAATACGTTATAACGTGTTACCATATAACGTATTACGTTATAACTTTATACCATATAACGTATTACGTTATAACGTTTTGTTACATAACGTAATACGTTATAACGTTATGTTATATAACGTAATACGTTAGAACGTGTTACCATATAACGTATTACGTCATAACTTTATACCATATAACGTATTACGTTATATCGTTATACCATATAACGTTATGTTATATGACGTAATACGCTATAACGTGTTACCATATAACGTATTACGTTATAACGTTATACCATATAACGGTATGTTATATAACGTAATACAATATACCGATGAAACGCTATACTATAGCGTATTACGTTATAACCTTATACCATACAATGTTATGTTATATAACGTATTACGTTATAACTTTGTACCATATAACGTATTACGTTATAACGTTATGGTATATAACGTAATACGTTATAACGTGTTACCATATAACGTATTACGTTATAACTTTATACCATATAACGTATTACGTTATAACGTTATGTTATATAACGTAATACGTTATAACGTTATGTTATATAACGTAATACGTTATAACTTGTTACCATATAACGTATAACGTTATATCGTTATACCATATAACGTATTACGTTATAACGTTATGTTATATGACGTAATACGTTATAACGTGTTACCGTATAACGTATTACGTTATAGCGTTATACCATATAACGTTATGTTATATGACGTAATACGTTATAACGTTATACCATATAACGTAGTACGTTATAACGTTAGACCATACAACGTTATGTTATATACCGTATTCCTTTACAACCTTATACCACATATCGAATTACGTTATAACGTTATGTTATATAACTTATTACGTTATGGCGTTATACCATACAACGTTATGTTATATAACGTATTACGTTATAACTTTGTACCATATAACGTATTACGTTATAACGTTTTGTTACATAACGTAATACGTTATAACGTTATGTTATATAACGTAATACGTTATAACGTGTTACCATATAACGTATTACGTTATAACTTTATACCATATAACGTATTACGTTATAACTTTATACCATATAACGTATTACGTTATAACTTTATACCTTATAACGTATTACGTTATAACGTTATGTTATATAACGTAATACGTTATAACGTGTTACCATATAACGTATTACGTTATATCGTTATACCATATAACGTTATGTTATATGACGTAATACGTTATAACGTGTTACCATATAACGTATTACGTTATAGCGTTATACCTTATAACGTTATGTTATTTGCCGTAATACGTTACAACGTTATTCCTTATAACGTAGTACGTTATAACGTTACACCATACAACGTTATGTTATATAACGTAATACGTTATAACGTTGAAACGTTATACCATATAACGTATTAAGTTATAACTTTGTACCATATAACGTATTACGTTATAACGTTATGTTATATAACGTAATACGTTATAACGTTATGTTATATAACGTAATACGTTATAACGTTATGTTATATAACGTAATACGTTATAACGTGTTACCATATAACGTATTACGTTATAACGTTATACCATATAACGGTATGTTATATAACGTAATACAATATACCGATGAAACGCTATACTATAGCGTATTACGTTATAACCTTATACCATACAATGTTATGTTATATAACGTATTACGTTATAACTTTGTACCATATAACGTATTACGTTATAACGTTATGGTATATAACGTAATACGTTATAACGTGTTACCATATAACGTATTACGTTATAACGTTATACCATATAACGTATTACGTTATAACGTTATGTTATATAACGTAATACGTTATAACGTTATGTTATATAGCGTAATACGTTATAACGTGTTACCATATAACGTATTACGTTATAACTTTATACCATATAACGTATTACGTTATAACGTTATGTTATATATCGTAATACGTTATAACGTTATGTTATATAACGCAATACGTTATAACGTTATGTTATATAACGTAATACGTTATAACGTGTTATCATATAACGTATTACGTTATAACTTTATACCATATAACGTGTTACGTTATAACGTTATGTTATATAACGTAATACGTTATAACGTTATGTTATATAACGTAATACGTTATAACGTGTTACCATATAACGTATTACGTTATATCGTTATACCATATAACGTATTACGTTATAACGTTATGTTATATAACGTAATACGTTATATCGTGTTACCGTTTAACGTATTACGTTATATCGTTATACCATATAACGTTATGCTATATGACGTAAAAAGTTAGAACGTTATACCATATAAAGTTATGTTATATATGGTAATACGTTATAACGTTACACCATATAACGTTATGTTATATATCGTAAGAGGTTATAACGTTACACCATATAACGTATTACGTTATAACGTTATACCATACAACGTATTACGTTATAACGTTATGTTATATAACGTAATACGTTATAACGTGTTACCATATTACGTATTACGTTATAACTATATACCATATAACGTATTACGTTATAACGTTATGTTATATAACGTAATACGTTATAACGTTATGTTATATAACGTAATACGTTATAACGTGTTACCATATAACGTATTACGTTATATCGTTATACCATACAACGTATTACGTTATAACGTTATACCATACAACGTATTACGTTATAACGTTATGTTATAAAACGTAATACGTTATAACGTTATGTTATATAACGTAATACGTTATAACGTTATGTTATATATCGTAATACGTTATAACGTATTACCATATAACGTATTACGTTATATCGCTATACCATATAACGTTATGTTATATAACGTAATACGTTATAACGATGAAACGTTACACCATAGCGTATTACGTTATAATGTTATACCATACAACGTAATGTTATATAACGTATTACGCTATAACTTTATACCATATAACGGATTACGTTATAACGTTTTGTTACATAACGTAATACGTTATAACGTTATGTTATATGACGTAATACGTTATAACGTGTTACCATATAACGTATTACGTTATAACTTTATACCACACATCCAGTAGATCTCATAAAGGATACACCCTAACAAGCACGAAGATGGAACCCCATTGGGGGTAGCCACCCACATGTTATATTAGTAAACAGCTATAACATTTTACCAAATGTCCTACTGGACAAATTGTAAAATTTAAAGCAAATAAATAAAAAAAAAAAAAAAAAAAAAAAAACTTTATACCATATAACGTATTACGTTATAACGTTATGTTATATATCGTTATACCATATAACGTTATGTTATATGACATAATACGTTATATCGTGTTACCATATAACGTATTACGTTATATCGTTATACCATATAACGTTATGTTGTATGACGTAATACGTTATAACGTGTTACCATATAACGTAGTACGTTATAGCGTTATACCATATAACGTTATGTTATATGACGTAATACGTTATAACGTTATACCATATAACGTAGTACGTTATAACGTTAGACCATACAACGTTATGTTATATACCGTATTCCTTTATAACGTTATACCAAATATCGAATTACGTTATAACGTTATGTTATATAACTTATTACGTTATGACGTTATACCATACAACGTTATGTTATATAACGTAATACGTTATAACGTTGAAACTTTATACCATATAACGTAATACGTTATAACTTTGTACCATATAACGTATTACGTTATAACGTTATGTTATATAACGTAATACGTTATAACGTGTTACCATATAACGTATTACGTTATAACTTTATACCATATAACGTATTACGTTATAACTTTATACCATATAACGTATTACGTTATAACTTTATACCATATAACGTATTACGTTATAGCGTTATACCATATAACGTTATGTTATATGACGTAATACGTTATAACGTTATACCATATAACGTAGTACGTTATAACGTTAGACCATACATCGTTATGTTATATACCGTATTCCTTTACAACGTTATACCACATATCGAATTACGTTATAACGTTATGTTATATAACTTATTACGTTATGGCGTTATGCCATACAACGTTATGTTATATAACGTATTACGTTATAACTTTGTACCATATAACGTATTACGTTATAACGTTTTGTTACATAACGTAATACGTTATAACGTTATGTTATATAACGTAATACGTTATAACGTGTTACCATATAACGTATTACGTTATAACTTTATACCATATAACGTATTACGTTATAACTTTATACCTTATAACGTATTACGTTATAACGTTATGTTATATAACGTAATACGTTATAACGTGTTACCATATAGCGTATTACGTTATATCGTTATACCATATAACGTATTACGTTATAACGTTATGTTATATAACGTAATACGTTATAACGTGTTACCGTATAACGTATTACGTTATATCGTTATACCATATAACGTATTACGTTATAACGTTATAGCATATAACGTATTACGTTATAACGTTATGTTATATAACGTAATACCTTATAACGTTATATTATATAAAGTAATACGTTATAACGTGTTACCATATAACGTATTACGTTATATCGTTATACCATATAACGTATTACGTTATAACGTTATGTTATGTAACGTAATACGTTATAACGTGTTACCGTATAACGTATTACGTTATATCGTTATACCATATAACGTTATGCTATATGACGTAATACGTTATAACGTTATACCATATAACGTTATGTTATATATCGTAATAGGTTATAACGTTACACCATATAACGTATTACGTTATAACGTTATACCATATAACGTATTACGTTATAACGTTATGTTATATAACGTAATACGTTATAACGTTATGTTATATAGCGTAATACGTTATAACGTGTTACCATATAACGTATTACGTTATATCGTTATACCATATAAAGTTATGTTATATGACGTAATACGATATAACGTTATACCATATAACGTTATGTTATATATCGTAAGAGGTTATAACGTTACACCATATAACGTATTACGTTATAACGTTATACCATATAACGTATTACGTTATAACGTTATGTTATATAACGTAATACGTTATAACGTGTTACCATATAACGTAGTACGTTATAACTTTATACCATATAACGTATTACGTTATAACGTTATGTTATATATCGTAATACGTTATAACGTTATGTTATATAACGCAATACGTTATAACGTTATGTTATACAACGTATTACGTTATATCGTTATACCATATAACGTATTACGTTATAACGTTATGTTATATAACGTAATACGTTATAACGTGTTACCGTATAACGTATTACGTTATATCGTTATACCATATAACGTATTACGTTATAACGTTATAGCATATAACGTATTACGTTATAACGTTATGTTATATAACGTAATACCTTATAACGTTATATTATATAACGTAATACGTTATAACGTGTTACCATATAACGTATTACGTTATATCGTTATACCATATAACGTATAACGTTATAACGTTATGTTATATAACGTAATACGTTATAACGTGTTACCGTATAACGTATTACGTTATATCGTTATACCATATAACGTTATGCTATATGACGTAATACGTTATAACGTTATACCATATAACGTTATGTTATATATCGTAATAGGTTATAACGTTACACCATATAACGTATTACGTTATAACGTTATACCATATAACGTATTACGTTATAACGTTATGTTATATAACGTAATACGTTATAACGTTATGTTATATAGAGTAATACGTTATAACGTGTTACCATATAACGTATTACGTGATATCGTTATACCATATAAAGTTATGTTATATGACGTAATACGATATAACGTTATACCATATAACGTTATGTTATATATCGTAAGAGGTTATAACGTTACACCATATAACGTATTACGTTATAACGTTATACCATATAACGTATTACGTTATAACGTTATGTTATATAACGTAATACGTTATAACGTTATGTTATATAACGTAATACGTTGTAACGTGTTAGCATATAACGTATTACGTTATATCGTTATACCATATAACGCTATGTTATATGACGTAATACGATATAACGTTATACCATATAACGTTATGTTATATATCGTAAGAGATTATAACGTTACACCATATAACGTATTACGTTATAACGTTATACCATATAACGTATTACGTTATAACGTTATGTTATACAACGTATTACGTTATATCGTTATACCATATAACGTATTACGTTATAACGTTATGTTATATAACGTAATACGTTATAACGTGTTACCGTATAACGTATTACGTTATATCGTTATACCATATAACGTATTACGTTATAACGTTATAGCATATAACGTATTACGTTATAACGTTATGTTATATAACGTAATACCTTATAACGTTATATTATATAACGTAATACGTTATAACGTGTTACCATATAACGTATTACGTTATATCGTTATACCATATAACGTATAACGTTATAACGTTATGTTATATAACGTAATACGTTATAACGTGTTACCGTATAACGTATTACGTTATATCGTTATACCATATAACGTTATGCTATATGACGTAATACGTTATAACGTTATACCATATAACGTTATGTTATATATCGTAATAGGTTATAACGTTACACCATATAACGTATTACGTTATAACGTTATACCATATAACGTATTACGTTATAACGTTATGTTATATAACGTAATACGTTATAACGTTATGTTATATAGAGTAATACGTTATAACGTGTTACCATATAACGTATTACGTTATATCGTTATACCATATAAAGTTATGTTATATGACGTAATACGATATAACGTTATACCATATAACGTTATGTTATATATCGTAAGAGGTTATAACGTTACACCATATAACGTATTACGTTATAACGTTATACCATATAACGTATTACGTTATAACGTTATGTTATATAACGTAATACGTTATAACGTGTTACCATATAACGTAGTACGTTATAACTTTATACCATATAACGTATTACGTTATAACGTTATGTTATATATCGTAATACGTTATAACGTTATGTTATATAACGCAATACGTTATAACGTTATGTTATATAACGTAATACGTTGTAACGTGTTAGCATATAACGTATTACGTTATATCGTTATACCATATAACGCTATGTTATATGACGTAATACGATATAACGTTATACCATATAACGTTATGTTATATATCGTAAGAGATTATAACGTTACACCATATAACGTATTACGTTATAACGTTATACCATATAACGTATTACGTTATAACGTTATGTTATACAACGTATTACGTTATAACGTTATGTTATATAACGTAATACGTTATAACGTTATGTTATATAACGTAATACGTTATAACGTTATGTTATATAACGTAATACGTTATAACGTGTTACCATATAGCGTATTACGTTATATCGTTATACCATATAACGTATTACGTTATAACGTTATGTTATATAACGTAATACGTTATAACGTGTTACCGTATAACGTATTACGTTATATCGTTATACCATATAACCTATTACGTTATAACGTTATAGCATATAACGTATTACGTTATAACGTTATGTTATATAACGTAATACCTTATAACGTTATATTATATAACGTAATACGTTATAACGTGTTACCATATAACGTATTACGTTATATCGTTATACCATATAACGTATAACGTTATAACGTTATGTTATATAACGTAATACGTTATAACGTGTTACCGTATAACGTATTACGTTATATCGTTATACCATATAACGTTATGCTATATGACGTAATACGTTATAACGTTATACCATATAACGTTATGTTATATATCGTAATAGGTTATAACGTTACACCATATAACGTATTACGTTATAACGTTATACCATATAACGTATTACGTTATAACGTTATGTTCTATAACGTAATACGTTATAACGTTATGTTATATAGCGTAGTACGTTATAACGTGTTACCATATAACGTATTACGTTATATCGTTATACCATATAAAGTTATGTTATATGACGTAATAAGATATAACGTTATACCATATAACGTTATGTTATATATCGTAAGAGGTTATAACGTTACACCATATAACGTATTACGTTATAACGTTATACCATATAACGTATTACGTTATAACGTTATGTTATATAACGTAATACGTTATAACGTGTTACCATATAACGTAGTACGTTATAACTTTATACCATATAACGTATTACGTTATAACGTTATGTTATATATCGTAATACGTTATAACGTTATGTTATATAACGCAATACGTTATAACGTTATGTTATATAACGTAATACGTTGTAACGTGTTAGCATATAACGTATTACGTTATATCGTTATACCATATAACGCTATGTTATATGACGTAATACGATATAACGTTATACCATATAACGTTATGTTATATATCGTAAGAGATTATAACGTTACACCATATAACGTATTACGTTATAACGTTATACCATATAACGTATTACGTTATAACGTTATGTTATACAACGTATTACGTTATAACGTTATGTTATATAACGTAATACGTTATAACGTTATGTTATATAACGTAATACGTTATAACGTTATGTTATATAACGTAATACGTTATAACGTGTTACCATATAGCGTATTACGTTATATCGTTATACCATATAACGTATTACGTTATAACGTTATGTTATATAACGTAATACGTTATAACGTGTTACCGTATAACGTATTACGTTATATCGTTATACCATATAACGTATTACGTTATAACGTTATGTTATATAACGTAATACGTTATAACGTGTTACCGTATAACGTATTACGTTATATCGTTATACCATATAACGTTATGCTATATGACGTAATACGTTATAACGTTATACCATATAACGTTATGTTATATATCGTAATAGGTTATAACGTTACACCATATAACGTATTACGTTATAACGTTATGTTATATATCGTAATACGTTATAACGTTATGTTATATAACGCAATACGTTATAACGTTATGTTATATAACGTAATACGTTGTAACGTGTTAGCATATAACGTATTACGTTATATCGTTATACCATATAACGCTATGTTATATGACGTAATACGATATAACGTTATACCATATAACGTTATGTTATATATCGTAAGAGATTATAACGTTACACCATATAACGTATTACGTTATAACGTTATACCATATAACGTATTACGTTATAACGTTATGTTATACAACGTATTACGTTATAACGTTATGTTATATAACGTAATACGTTATAACGTTATGTTATATAACGTAATACGTTATAACGTTATGTTATATAACGTAATACGTTATAACGTGTTACCATATAGCGTATTACGTTATATCGTTATACCATATAACGTATTACGTTATAACGTTATGTTATATAACGTAATACGTTATAACGTGTTACCGTATAACGTATTACGTTATATCGTTATACCATATAACGTATTACGTTATAACGTTATAGCATATAACGTATTACGTTATAACGTTATGTTATATAACGTAATACCTTATAACGTTATATTATATAACGTAATACGTTATAACGTGTTACCATATAACGTATTACGTTATATCGTTATACCATATAACGTATAACGTTATAACGTTATGTTATATAACGTAATACGTTATAACGTGTTACCGTATAACGTATTACGTTATATCGTTATACCATATAACGTTATGCTATATGACGTAATACGTTATAACGTTATACCATATAACGTTATGTTATATAGCGTAATAGGTTATAACGTTACACCATATAACGTATTACGTTATAACGTTATACCATATAACGTATTACGTTATAACGTTATGTTATATAACGTAATACGTTATAACGTTATGTTATATAGCGTAATACGTTATAACGTGTTACCATATAACGTATTACGTTATATCGTTATACCATATAAAGTTATGTTATATGACGTAATACGATATAACGTTATACCATATAACGTTATGTTATATATCGTAAGAGGTTATAACGTTACACCATATAACGTATTACGTTATAACGTTATACCATATAACGTATTACGTTATAACGTTATGTTATATAACGTAATACGTTATAACGTGTTACCATATAACGTAGTACGTTATAACTTTATACCATATAACGTATTACGTTATAACGTTATGTTATATATCGTAATACGTTATAACGTTATGTTATATAACGCAATACGTTATAACGTTATGTTATATAACGTAATACGTTGTAACGTGTTAGCATATAACGTATTACGTTATATCGTTATACCATATAACGCTATGTTATATGACGTAATACGATATAACGTTATACCATATAACGTTATGTTATATATCGTAAGAGATTATAACGTTACACCATATAACGTATTACGTTATAACGTTATACCATATAACGTATTACGTTATAACGTTATGTTATACAACGTATTACGTTATAACGTTATGTTATATAACGTAATACGTTATAACGTTATGTTATATAACGTAATACGTTATAACGTTATGTTATATAACGTAATACGTTATAACGTGTTACCATATAGCGTATTACGTTATATCGTTATACCATATAACGTATTACGTTATAACGTTATGTTATATAACGTAATACGTTATAACGTGTTACCGTATAACGTATTACGTTATATCGTTATACCATATAACGTATTACGTTATAACGTTATAGCATATAACGTATTACGTTATAACGTTATGTTATATAACGTAATACCTTATAACGTTATATTATATAACGTAATACGTTATAACGTGTTACCATATAACGTATTACGTTATATCGTTATACCATATAACGTATAACGTTATAACGTTATGTTATATAACGTAATACGTTATAACGTGTTACCGTATAACGTATTACGTTATATCGTTATACCATATAACGTTATGCTATATGACGTAATACGTTATAACGTTATACCATATAACGTTATGTTATATAGCGTAATAGGTTATAACGTTACACCATATAACGTATTACGTTATAACGTTATACCATATAACGTATTACGTTATAACGTTATGTTATATAACGTAATACGTTATAACGTTATGTTATATAGCGTAATACGTTATAACGTGTTACCATATAACGTATTACGTTATATCGTTATACCATATAAAGTTATGTTATATGACGTAATACGATATAACGTTATACCATATAACGTTATGTTATATATCGTAAGAGGTTATAACGTTACACCATATAACGTATTACGTTATAACGTTATACCATATAACGTATTACGTTATAACGTTATGTTATATAACGTAATACGTTATAACGTGTTACCATATAACGTAGTACGTTATAACTTTATACCATATAACGTATTACGTTATAACGTTATGTTATATATCGTAATACGTTATAACGTTATGTTATATAACGCAATACGTTATAACGTTATGTTATATAACGTAATACGTTGTAACGTGTTAGCATATAACGTATTACGTTATATCGTTATACCATATAACGCTATGTTATATGACGTAATACGATATAACGTTATACCATATAACGTTATGTTATATATCGTAAGAGATTATAACGTTACACCATATAACGTATTACGTTATAACGTTATACCATATAACGTATTACGTTATAACGTTATGTTATACAACGTATTACGTTATAACGTTATGTTATATAACGTAATACGTTATAACGTTATGTTATATAACGTAATACGTTATAACGTTATGTTATATAACGTAATACGTTATAACGTGTTACCATATAGCGTATTACGTTATATCGTTATACCATATAACGTATTACGTTATAACGTTATGTTATATAACGTAATACGTTATAACGTGTTACCGTATAACGTATTACGTTATATCGTTATACCATATAACGTATTACGTTATAACGTTATAGCATATAACGTATTACGTTATAACGTTATGTTATATAACGTAATACCTTATAACGTTATATTATATAACGTAATACGTTATAACGTGTTACCATATAACGTATTACGTTATATCGTTATACCATATAACGTATAACGTTATAACGTTATGTTATATAACGTAATACGTTATAACGTGTTACCGTATAACGTATTACGTTATATCGTTATACCATATAACGTTATGCTATATGACGTAATACGTTATAACGTTATACCATATAACGTTGTGTTATATATCGTAATAGGTTATAACGTTATACCATATAACGTATTACGTTATAACGTTATGTTATACAACGTATTACGTTATAACGTTATGTTATATAACGTAATACGTTATAACGTTATGTTATATAACGTAATACGTTATAACGTTATGTTATATAACGTAATACGTTATAACGTTATGTTATATATCGTAATACGTTATAACGTGTTACCATATAACGTATTACGTTATATCGCTATACCATATAACGTTATGTTATATAACGTAATACGTTATAACGATGAAACGTTACACCATAGCTTATTACGTTATAATCTTATACCATACAACGTTATGTTATATAACGTATTACCCTATAACTTTATACCATATAACGGATTACGTTATAACGTTTTGTTACATAACGTAATACGTTATAACGTTATGTTATATAACGTAATACGTTATAACGTGTTACCATATAACGTATTACGTTATAACTTTACACCATATAACGTATTACGTTATAACGTTATGTTATATATCGTAATACGTTATAACGTTATGTTATATAACGTAATACGTTATACCCTGTTACCATATAACGTATTACGTTATAACTTTATACCATATAACGTATTATGTTATAGCGTTATGTTATATAACGTAATACGTTATAACGTGATGTTACATAACGTAGTACGTTAAAACGTGTTACCATATGACGTATTACGTTATAACTTTATACCATATAACGTATTACGTTATATCGTTATACCATATAACGTTATGTTATATGACGTAATACGTTATAACGTGTTACCATATAACGTATTACGTTATATCGTTATACCATATAACGTTATGTTGTATGACGTAATACGTTATAACGTGTTACCATATAACGTAGTACGTTATAGCGTTATACCATATAACGTTATGTTATATGACGTAATACGTTATAACGTTAAACCATATAACGTAATACGTTATAACGTTGAAACGTTATACCATATAACGTATTACGTTATAACTTTGTACCATATAACGTATTACGTTATAACATTATGTTATATAACGTAATACGTTATAACGTGTTACCATATAACGTATTACGTTATAACTTTATACCATATAACGTATTACGTTATAACTTTATACCATATAACGTATTACGTTATAACGTTATACCATATAACGGTATGTTATATAACGTAATACGTTATACTATAGCGTATTACGTTATAACCTTATACCATACAATGTTATGTTATATAACGTATTACGTAATAACTTTGTACCATATAACGTATTACGTTATAACGTTATGTTATATAACGTAATACGTTATAACGTGTTACCATATAACGTATTACGTTATAACTTTATACCATATAACGTATTACGTTATAACGATATGTTATATAACGTAATACGTTATAACGTTATGTTATATAACGTAATACGTTATAACGTGTTACCATATAACGTATAACGTTATATCGTTATACCATATAACGTATTACGTTATAACGTTATGTTATATGACGTAATACGTTATAACGTGTTACCGTATAACGTATTACGTTATAGCGTTATACCATATAACATTATGTTATATGACGTAACACGTTATAACGTGTTACCATATAACGTATTACGTTATAGCGTTATACCTTATAACGTTATGTTATTTGCCGTAATACGTTATAACGTTATACCATATAACGTAGTACGTTATAGCGTTATACCTTATAACGTTATGTTATTTGCCGTAATACGTTATAACGTTATACCTTATAACGTAGTACGTTGTAACGTTACAGCATACAACGTTATGTTATATACCGTATTCCTTTACAACGTTATACCATACATCGAATTACGTTATAACGTTATGTTATATTACTTATTACGTTATGACGTTATACCACACAACGTTATGTTATATAACGTAATACGTTATAACGTGTTACCATATAACGTATTACGTTATAACTTTATACCATATAACGTATTACGTTATAACTTTATACCATATAACGTATTACGTTATAACTTTATACCATATAACGTATTACGTTATAGCGTTATACCATATAACGTTATGTTATATGACGTAATACGTTATAACGTTATACCATATAACGTAGTACGTTATGACGTTAGACCATACAACGTTATGTTATATACCGTATTCCTTTACAACGTTATACCACATATCGAATTACGTTATAACGTTATGTTATATAACTTATTACGTTATGGCGTTATACCATATAGCGTATTACGTTATATCGTTATACCATATAACGTATTACGTTATAACGTTATGTTATATAACGTAATACGTTATGACGTGTTACCGTATAACGTATTACGTTATATCGTTATACCATATAACGTATTACGTTAGAACGTTATAGCATATAACGTATTACGTTATAACGTTATGTTATATAACGTAATACCTTATAACGTTATGTTATATAACGTAATACGTTATAACGTGTTACCATATAACGTATTACGTTATATCATTATACCATATAACGTATTACGTTATAACGTTATGTTATATAACGTAATACGTTATAACGTGTTACCGTATAACGTATTACGTTATAACGTTATACCATATAACGTATTACGTTATAACGTTATGTTATATAACGTAATACGTTATAACGTTATGTTATATAACGTAATACGTTATAACGTGTTACCATATAACGTATTACGTTATAACTTTATCCCATATAACGTATTACGTTATAACGTTATGTTATATATCGTAATACGTTATAACTTTATGTTATATAACGCAATACGTTATAACGTTATGTTATATAACGTAATACGCTATAACGTGTTAGCATATAACGTATTACGTTATATCGTTATACCATATAACGCTATGTTATATGACGTAATACGATATAACGTTATACCATATAACGTTATGTTATATATCGTAAGAGATTATAACGTTACACCATATAACGTATTACGTTATAACGTTATACCATACAACGTATTACGTTATAACGTTATGTTATATAACGTAATACGTTATAACGTTATGTTATATAACGTAATACGTTATAACGTTATGTTATATATCGTAATACGTTATAACGTGTTACCATATAACGTATTACGTTATATCGCTATACCATGTAACGTTATGTTATATAACGTAATACGTTATAACGATGAAACGTTACACCATAGCTTATTACGTTATAATCTTATACCATACAACGTTATGTTATATAACGTATTACGCTATAACTTTATACCATATAACGGATTACGTTATAACGTTTTGTTACATAACGTAATACGTTATAACGTTATGTTATATAACGTAATACGTTATAACGTGTTACCATATAACGTATTACGTTATAACTTTACACCATATAACGTATTACGTTATAACGTTATGTTATATATCGTAATACGTTATAACGTTATGTTATATAACGTAATACGTTATAACCTGTTACCATATAACGTATTACGTTATAACTTTATACCATATAACGTATTACGTTATAGCGTTATGTTATATAACGTAATACGTTATAACGTGATGTTATATAACGTAGTACGTTAAAACGTGTTACCATATGACGTATTACGTTATAACTTTATACCATATAACGTATTACGTTATATCGTTATACCATATAACGTTATGTTATATGACGTAATACGTTATAACGTGTTACCGTATAACGTATTACGTTATAGCGTTATACCTTATAACGTTATGTTATTTGCCGTAATACGTTATAACGTTATACCTTATAACGTAGTACGTTATAACGTTACACCATACAACGTTATGTTATATACCGTATTCCTTTACAACGTTATACCATATATCGAATTACGTTATAACGTTATGTTATATAACTTATTACGTTATGACGTTATACCATACAACGTTATGTTATATAACGTAATACGTTATAACGTTGAAACGTTATACCATATAACGTATTACGTTATAACTTTATACCATATAACGTATTACGTTATAACGTTATGTTATATAACGTAATACGTTATAACGTTATGTTATATAACGTAATACGTTATAACGTGTTACCATATAACGTACTAAGTTATATCGTTATACCATATAAAGTTATGTTATATGACGTATTACGATATAACGTTATACCATATAACGTTATGTTATATATCGTAATAGGTTATAAAGTTACACCATATAACGTATTACGTTATAACGTTGTACCATATAACGTATTACGTTATAACGTTATGTTATATAACGTAATACGTTATAACGTTATTTTATATAACGTAATAAGTTATAACGTGTTACCATATAACGTATTACGTTATAACGTTATACCATATAACGGTATGTTATATAACGTAATACGTTATACTATAGCGTATTACGTTATAACCTTATACCATACAATGTTATGTTATATAACGTATTACGTTATAACTTTGTACCATATAACGTATTACGTTATAACGTTATGTTATATAACGTAATACGTTATAACGTTATGTTATATAACGTAATACGTTATAACGTGTTACCGTTTAACGTATTACGTTATATCGTTATACCATATAACGTTATGCTATATGACGTAAAAAGTTAGAACGTTATACCATATAGTGTTATGTTATATATCGTAATAGGTTATAACGTTACACCATATAACGTTATGTTATATATCGTAAGATGTTATAACGTTACACCATATAACGTATTACGTTATAACGTTATACCATACAACGTAATACGTTATAACGTTATGTTATATAACGTAATACGTTATAACGTGTTACCATATTACGTATTACGTTATAACTATATACCATATAACGTATTACGTTATAACGTTATGTTATATAACGTAATACGTTATAACGTTACGTTATATAACGTAATACGTTATAATGTGTTACCATATAACGTATTACGTTATATCGTTATACCATATAAAGTTATGCTATATGACGTAATACGATATAACGTTATACCATATAACGTTATGTTATATATCGTAAGAGGTTATAACGTTACACCATATAACGTATTACGTTATAACGTTATACCATACAACGTATTACGTTATAACGTTATGTTATATAACGTAATACGTTATAACGTTATGTTATATAACGTAATACGTTATAACGTTATGTTATATATCGTAATACGTTATAACGTGTTACCATATAACGTATTACGTTATATCGCTATACCATATAACGTTATGTTATATAACGTAATACGTTATAACGATGAAACGTTATACCATATAGCGTATTACGTTATAACCTTATACCACACAACGTTATGTTATATAACGTATTACGTTATAACTTTATACCATATAACGTATTACGTTATAACGTTTTGTTACATAACGTAATACGTTATAGCGTTATGTTATATAACGTAATACGTTATAACGTGTTACCATATAACGTATTACGTTTTAACTTTATACCATATAACGTATTGCGTTATAACTTTATACCATATAACGTATTACGTTATAACGTTATGTTATATAACGTAATACGTTATAACGTGTTACCATATAACGTATTACGTTATAACTTTATACCATATAACGTATTACGTTATAACTTTATACCATATAACGTATTACGTTATAACATTTTGTTACATAACGTAATACGTTATAGCGTTATGTTATATAACGTAATACGTTATAACGTGTTACCATATAACGTATTACGTTATAACTTTATACCATATAACGTATTACGTTATAACTTTATACCATATAACGTATTACGTTATAACGTTATGTTATATAACGTAATACGTTATAACGTGTTACCATATTACGTATTACGTTATAACTTTATACCATATATCGTATCACGTTATATCGTTATATTATATAACGTAATACGTTATAACGTTTTGTTACATAACGTAATACGTTATAGCGTTATGTTATATAACGTAATACGTTATAACGTGTTACCATATAACGTATTACGTTATATCGCTATACCATATAACGTTATGTTATATAACGTAATACGTTATAACGATGAAACGTTATACCATATAGCGAATTACGTTATAACCTTATACCACACAACGTTATGTTATATAACGTATTACGTTATAACTTTATACCATATAACGTATTACGTTATAACGTTTTGTTACATAACGTAATACGTTATAGCGTTATGTTATATAACGTAATACGTTATAACGTGTTACCATATAACGTATTACGTTTTAACTTTATACCATATAACGTATTACGTTATAACTTTATACCATATAACGTATTACGTTATAACGTTATGTTATATAACGTAATACGTTATAACGTGTTACCATATAACGTATTACGTTATAACTTTATACCATATAACGTATTACGTTATAACTTTATACCATATAACGTATTACGTTATAACATTTTGTTACATAACGTAATACGTTATAGCGTTATGTTATATAACGTAATACGTTATAACGTGTTACCATATAACGTATTACGTTATAACTTTATACCATATAACGTATTACGTTATAACTTTATACCATATAACGTATTACGTTATAACGTTATGTTATATAACGTAATACGTTATAACGTGTTACCATATTACGTATTACGTTATAACTTTATACCATATATCGTATCACGTTATATTGTTATATTATATAACGTAATACGTTATAACGTTTTGTTACATAACGTAATACGTTATAGCGTTATGTTATATAACGTAATACGTTATAACGTGTTACCATATAACGTATTACGTTATATCGTTATACCATATAACGTTATGTTATATAACGTAATACGTTATAACGTGTTACCATATAACGTATTACGTTATATCGCTATACCATATAACGTTATGTTATATAACGTAATACGTTATATCGATGAAACGTTATACCATAGCGTATTACGTTATAACCTTATACCATACAACGTTATGTTATATAACGTATTACGCGATAACTTTATACCATATAACGGATTACGTTATAACGTTTTGTTACATAACGTAATACGTTATAACGTTATGTTATATAACGTAATACGTTATAACGTGTTACCATATAACGTATTACGTTATAACTTTATACCATATAACGTATTACGTTATAACGTTATGTTATATATCGTAATACGTTATAACGTTATGTTATATAACGTAATACGTTATAACGTGTTACCATATAACGTATTACGTTATAACTTTATACCATATAACGTATTACGTTATAACGTTATGTTATATAACGTAATACGTTATGACGTGATGTTATATAACGTAATACGTTAAAACGTGTTACCATATGACGTATTACGGTATAACTTTATACCATATAACGTATTACGTTATATCGTTATACCATATAACGTTATGTTATATGACGTAATACGTTATAACGTGTTACCATATAACGTATTACGTTATATCGTTATACCATATAACGTTATGTTGTGTGACGTAATACGTTATAACGTGTTACCATATAACGTAGTACGTTATAGCGTTATACCATATAACGTTATGTTATATGACGTAATACGTTATAACGTTATACCATATAACGTAGTACGTTATAACGTTAGACCATACAACGTTATGTTATATACCGTATTCCGTTATAACGTTATACCAAATATCGAATTACGTTATAACGTTATGTTATATAACTTATTACGTTATGACGTTATACCATACAACGTTATGTTATATAACGTAATACGTTATAACGTGTTACCATATAACGTATTACGTTATATCGTTATACCATATACCGTTATGTTATATGACGTAATACGTTATAACGTGTTACCATATAACGTATTACGTTATAGCGTTATACCTTATAACGTTATGTTATTTGCCGTAATACGTTATAACGTTGTACCATATAACGTTATGTTATATATCGTAATAGGTTATAAAGTTACACCATATAACGTTTTACGTTATAACGTTATACCATATAACGTATTACGTTATAACGTTATGTTATATAACGTAATACGTTATAATGTTATGTTATATAACGCAATACGTTATAACGTGTTACCATATAACGTATAACGTTATATCGTTATACCATATAACGTATTACGTTATAACGTTATGTTATATGACGTAATACGTTATAACGTGTTACCGTATAACGTATTACGTTATAGCGTTATACCATATAACGTTATGTTATATGACGTAATACGTTATAACGTTATACCATATAACGTAGTACGTTATAACGTTAGACCATACAACGTTATGTTATATACCGTATTCCTTTACAACGTTATACCACATATCGAATTACGTTATAACGTTATGTTATATAACTTATTACGTTATGGCGTTATACCATACAACGTTATGTTATATAATGTATAACGTTATAACTTTGTACCATATAACGTATTACGTTATAACGTTATGTTATATGACGTAATACGTTATAACGTTATACCATATAACGTAGTACGTTATAACGTTATGTTATATATCGTAATACGTTATAGCGTTATGTTATATAACGTAATACGTTATAACGTTATGTTATATAACGTAATACGTTAAAACGTGTTACCATATAACGTATTACGTTATAACTTTATACCATATAACGTATTACGTTATAGCGTTATACCATATAACGTTATGTTATATGACGTAATACGTTATAACGTTATACCATATAACGTAGTACGTTATAGCGTTATGTTATATATCGTAATACGTTATAACGTTATGTTATATAACGTAATACGTTATAACGTGTTACCATATAACGTATTACGTTATAACTTTATACCATATAACGTATTACGTTGTAACGTTATGTTATATGGCGTAATACGTTATAACGTTATGTTATATAACGTAATACGTTATAACGTGTTACGTTATGTTATATAACGTATTACGTTATAACTTTATACCATATAACGTATTACGTTATAACGTTATGTTATATAAAGTAATACGTTATAACGTTATGTTATATAACGTAATACGTTGGAACGTGTTACCATATAACGTATTACGTCATAACTTTATACCATATAACGTATTACGTTATATCGTTATACCATATAACGTTATGTTATATGACGTAATACGTTATAACGTGTTACCATATAACGTATTACGTTATATCGTTATACCATATAACGTTATGTTGTATGACGTAATACGTTATAACGTGTTACCATATAACGTAGTACGTTATAGCGTTATACCATATAACGTTATGTTATATGACGTAATACGTTATAACGTTATACCATATAACGTAGTACGTTATAACGTTAGACCATACAACGTTATGTTATATACCGTATTCCTTTATAACGTTATACCAAATATCGAATTACGTTATAACGTTATGTTATATAACTTATTACGTTATGACGTTATACCATACAACGTTGTGTTACATAACGTAATACGTTATAACGTGTTACCATATAACGTATTACGTTATATCGTTATACCATATAACGTTATGTTATATGACGTAATACGTTATAACGTGTTACCATATAACGTATTACGTTATAGCGTTATACCTTATAACGTTATGTTATTTGCCGTAATACGTTATAACGTTATACCTTATAACGTAGTACGTTATAACGTTACACCATACAACGTTATGTTATATACCGTATTCCTTTACAACGTTATACCATATATCGAATTACGTTATAACGTTATGTTATATAACTTATTACGTTATGACGTTATACCATACAATGTTATGTTATATAACGTAATACGTTATAACGTTGAAACGTTATACCATATAACGTATTACGTTATAACTTTATACCATATAACGTATTACGTTATAACTTTATACCATATAACGTATTACGTTATATAACATACCGTTATATGGTATAACGATATAACGTAATACGTTATATGGTAACACGTTATAACGTATTACGTTATATAACATAACGTTATAACGTAATACGTTATATGGTGCAACGTTATAACCTATTACGATATATAACATAACGTCATATGGTATAACGGTATATCGTATTACGTCATATAACATAACTTTATATGGTATAACGATATAACTTAATACGTTATATGGTAACACGTTATAACGTATTACGTTATATAACATAACGTTATAACGTATTACGTTATATAACATAACGTTATAACGTATTATGTTATATAACATAACGTTATAACGGAATACGTTATATGGTATAAAGTTATAACGTAATACGTTATATAACATAACGTTATATGGTATAACGCTATAACGTACTACGTTATATGGTAACACGTTATAACGTATTACGTCATACAACATAACGTTATATGGTATAACGATATAACGTAATACGTTATATGGTAACACGTTATAACGTATTACGTCATATAACATAACGTTATATGGTATAACGATATAACGTAATACGTTATATGGTATAAAGTTATGACGTAATACGTTATATGGTAACACGTTCCAACGTATTACGTTATATAACATAACGTTATAACGTATTACTTTATATAACATAACGTTATAACGTAATACGTTATATGGTATAAAGTTATAACGTATTACGTTATATAACGTAACGTTATAACGTATTACGTTATATAACATAACGTTATAACGTAATACGTTATATGGTATATAGTTATAACGTAATACGTAATATGGTAACACGTTATAACGTATTACGTTATATAACAGAACGTTATAACGTAATACGTTGTATGGTATAACGTTATAACGTAATACGTTATATGGTGTAACGTTATAACCTCTTACGATATATAACATAACGTTATATGGTGTAACGTTATAACCTATTACGATATATAACATAACACTATATGGTATAACGTTCTAACTTTTTACGTCATATAGCATAACGTTATATGGTATAACGATATAACGTAATACGTTAAACGGTAACACGTTATAACGTATTACGTTATATAACATAACGTTATATCGTATTACGTTATATAACATAACGTTATAACGTAATACGTTATACGGTATAACGATATAACGTAATACGTTACATGGTAACACGTTATAACGTATTACGTTATATAACATAACGTTATAACGTAATACGTTATATGGTATAACGATATAACGTTATACGTTATATGGTAACACGTTATAACGTATTACGTTATATAACATAACGTTATAACGTATTACGTTATATAACATAACGTTATAACGTAATACGTTATACGGCATAACGATATAACGTAATACGTTACATGGTAACACGTTATAACGTATTACGTTATATAACATAACGTTATAACGTAATACGTTATATGGTACAAAATTATAACGTAATACGTTATATAACATAACATTGTATGGTATAAGGTTATAACGTAATACGCTATAGTATAACGTTTCATCGGTATAACGTATTACGTTACATAACATACCGTTATATGGTATAACGATATAACGTAATACGTTATATGGTAACACGTTATAACGTATTACGTTATATAACATAACGTTATAACGTAATACGTTATATGGTGCAACGTTATAACCTATTACGATATATAACATAACGTCATATGGTATAACGGTATATCGTATTACGTCATATAACATAACTTTATATGGTATAACGATATAACTTAATACGTTATATGGTAACACGTTATAACGTATTACGTTATATAACATAACGTTATAACGTATTACGTTATATAACATAACGTTATAACGTATTATGTTATATAACATAACGTTATAACGGAATACGTTATATGGTATAAAGTTATAACGTAATACGTTATATGGTAACACGTTATAACGTATCACGTTATATAACATAACGTTATTACGTAATACGTTATACGGTATAACGATACCATATAACGTATTACGTTATAACGTTATGTTATATAACGTAATACGTTATGACGTGATGTTATATAACGTAATACGTTAAAACGTGTTACCATATGACGTATTACGGTATAACTTTATACCATATAACGTATTACGTTATATCGTTATACCATATAACGTTATGTTATATAACGTAATACGTTATAACGTGTTACCATATAACGTATTACGTTATAACTTTATACCATATAACGTATTACGTTATAACGTTATGTTATATAAAGTAATACGTTATAACGTTATGTTATATAACGTAATACGTTGGAACGTGTTACCATATAACGGAATACGTCATAACTTTATACCATATAACGTATTACGTTATATCGTTATACCATATAACGTTATGTTACATAACGTAATACGTTATAACGTGTTACCATATAACGTATTACGTTATATCGTTATACCATATAACGTTATGTTATATGACGTAATACGTTATAACGTGTTACCATATAACGTATTACGTTATAGCGTTATACCTTATAACGTTATGTTATTTGCCGTAATACGTTATAACGTTGCACCATATAACGTATTACGTTATAACGTTATGTTATATAACGTAATACGTTATAACGTTATACCATATAACGTATTACGTTATAACTTTATACCATATAACGTATTACGTTATAACTTTATACCATATAACGTATTACGTTATAGCGTTATGTTATATAACGTAATACGTTATACCGATGAAACGTTATACTATAGCGTATTACGTTATAACCTTATACCATACAATGTTATGTTATATAACGTATTACGTTATAACTTTGTACCATATAACGTATTACGTTATAACGTTATGTTATATAACGTAATACGTTATAACGTGTTACCATATAACGTATTACGTTATAACTTTATACCATATAACGTATTACGTTATAACGTTATGTTATATAACGTAATACATTATAACGTTATGTTATATAACGTAATACGTTATAACGTTATGTTATATAACGTAATACGTTATAACGTGTTACCATATAACGTATTACGTTATAACGTTATACCATATAACGTATTACGTTATAACGTTATTTTATATAACGTAATACGTTATAACGTTATGTTATATAACGTAATACGTTATTACGTTTTACCATATAACGTATTACGTTACAACTTTATACCATATAACGTATTACGTTATAACGTTATGTTATATAACGTAATACGTTATAACGTGTTACCATATAACGTATTACGTTATATCGTTATACCATATAACGTTATGTTATATGACGTAATACGTTATAACGTGTTACCATATATCGTATTCCGTTATAGCGTTATACCATATAACGTTATGTTATATGACGTAATACGTTATAACGTTATACCATATAACGTAGTACGTTATAACGTTATGTTATATATCGTAATACGTTATAACGTTATGTTATATATCGTAATTCGTTATAACGTTATGTTATATAACGTAATACGTTAAAACGTGTTACCATATATCGTATTACGTTATAACTTTATACCACATAACGTATCACGTTATAGCGTTATACCATATAACGTTATGTTATATAACGTATTACGTTATAACTTTATACCATATAACGTATTACGTTGTAACGTTATGTTACATGGCGTAATACGTTATAACGTTATGTTATATAACGTAATACGTTATAACGTGTTACGTTATGTTATATAACGTAATACGTTATAACGTGTTACCATATAACGTATTACGTTATAACTTTATACCATATAACGTATTACGTTATAACGTTTTGTTACATAACGTAATACGTTATAACGTTATATTATATAACGTAATACGTTATAACGTGTTACCATATAACGTATTACGTTATAACTTTATACCATATAACGTATTACGTTATAACTTTATACCATATAACGTATTACGTTATAACTTTATACCATATAACGTATTACGTTATAACGTTATGTTATATAACGTAATACGTTATAACGTGTTACCATATAACGTATTAAGTTATATCGTTATACCATATAACGTATTAAGTTATATCGTTATACCATATAAAGTTATGTTGTATGACGTATTACGATATAACGTTATACCATATAACGTTATGTTATATATCGTAATAGGTTATAACGTTACACCATATAACGTATTACGTTATAACGTTATACCATATAACGTATTACGTTATAACGTTATGTAATATAACGTAATACGTTATAACGTTATGTTATATAACGTAATACGTTATAACGTTATGTTATATAACGTAATACGTTTTAACGTGTTACCATATAACGTGTAACGTTATATCGTTATACCATATAACGTATTACGTTATAACGTTATGTTATATGACGTAATACGTTATAACGTTATGTTATATAACGTAATACATTATAACGTGTTACCATATAACGTAATACGTTATAACGTTATGTTATATAACGTAATACGTTATAACGTGTTACCATATAACGTATTACGTTATATCGTTATACCATATAACGTATTACGTATAACGTTATGTTATATAACGTAATACGTTATACCGTTATGTTATATAACGTAATACGTTATAACGTGTTACCATATAACGTAACACCTTATAACGTGTTACCATATAACGTAATACCTTATAACGTTATAGCATATAACGTTATGATATGTATCGTAATAGGTTATAACGTTACACCATATAACGTATTACGTTATAACGTTATACCATATAACGTATTACGTTATAACGTTATTTTATATAACGTAATACGTTATAACGTTATGTTATATAACGTAATACGTTATAACGCGTTACCATATAACGTATTACGTTACAACTTTATACCATATAACGTATTACGTTATAACGTTATGTTATATAACGTAATACGTTATAACGTTATGTCATATAACGTAATACGTTATAACGTTATACCATATAACGTAGTACGTTATAATGTTAGACAATACAACGTTATGTTATATACCGTATTCCTTTACAACGTTATACCATATATCGAATTACGTTATAACGTTATGTTATATAACTTATTACGTTATGACGTCATACCATACAACGTTATGTTATATAACGTAATACGTTATAACGTTATGTTATATAACGTAATACGTTAAAACGTGTTACCATATATCGTATTACGTTATAACTTTATACCACATAACGTATCACGTTATAGCGTTATACCATATAACGTTATGTTATATAACGTATTACGTTATAACTTTATACCATATAACGTATTACGTTGTAACGTTATGTTACATGGCGTAATACGTTATAACGTTACGTTATATAACGTAATACGTTATAAGGTGTTACGTTATGTTATATAACGTAATACGTTATAACGTGTTACCATATAACGTATTACGTTATAGCTTTATACCATATAACGTATTACGTTATAACGTTTTGTTACATAACGTAATACGTTATAACGTTATGTTATATAACGTAATACGTTATAACGTGTTACCATATAACGTATTACGTTATAACTTTATACCATATAACGTATTACGTTATAACGTTATGTTATATAAAGTAATACGTTATAACGTTATGTTATATAACGTAATACGTTATAACGTTATGTTATATAACGTAATACGTTATAACGTGTTACCATATAACGTATAACGTTATATCGTTATACCATATAACGTATTACGTTATAACGTTATGTTATATGACGTAATACGTTATAACGTGTTACTGTATAACGTATTACGTTATAGCGTTATACCATATAACGTTATGTTATATGACGTAATACGTTATAACGTTATACCATATAACGTAGTACGTTATAACGATAGACCATACAACGTTGTGTTATATACCGTATTCCTTTACAACGTTATACCACATATCGAATTACGTTATAACGTTATGTTATATAACATATAACGTTATGGCGTTATACCATACAACGTTATGTTATATAACGTATTACGTTATAACTTTGTACCATATAACGTATTACGTTATAACGTTTTGTTACATAACGTAATACGTTATAACGTTATGTTATATAACGTAATACGTTATAACGTGTTACCATATAACGTATTACGTTATAACTTTATACCATATAACGTATTACGTTATAACTTTATACCATATAACGTATTACGTTATAACTTTATACCATATAACGTATTACGTTATAACGTTATGTTATATAACGTAATACGTTATAACGTGTTACCATATAACGTATTACGTTATATCGTTATACCATATAACGTATTAAGTTATATCGTTATACCATATAAAGTTATGTTGTATGACGTATTACGATATAACGTTATACCATATAACGTTATGTTATATATCGTAATAGGTTATAACGTTACACCATATAACGTATTACGTTATAACGTTATACCATATAACGTATTACGTTATAACGTTATGTAATATAACGTAATACGTTATAACGTTATGTTATATAACGTAATACGTTATAACGTTATGTTATATAACGTAATACGTTTTAACGTGTTACCATATAACGTATAACGTTATATCGTTATACCATATAACCTATTACGTTATAACGTTATGTTATATGACGTAATACGTTATAACGTTATGTTATATAACGTAATACGTTATAACGTGTTACCATATAACGTAATACGTTATAACGTTGTGTTATATAACGTAATACGTTATAACGTGTTACCATATAACGTATTACGTTATATCGTTATACCATATAACGTATTACGTTATAACGTTATGTTATATAACGTAATACGTTTTAACGTGTTACCATATAACGTATAACGTTATATCGTTATACCATATAACGTATTACGTTATAACGTTATGTTATATGACGTAATACGTTATAACGTTATGTTATATAACGTAATACGTTATAACGTGTTACCATATAACGTAATACGGTATAACGTTGTGTTATATAACGTAATACGTTATAACGTGTTACCATATAACGTATTACGTTATATCGTTATACCATATAACGTATTACGTTATAACGTTATGTTATATAACGTAATACGTTATAACGTGTTACCATATAACGTATTACGTTGTAACTTTATACCATATAACGTATTACGTTATAACGTTATGTTATATAACATAATACGTTATAACGTTATGTTATATAACGTAATACGTTATAACGTTATTTTATATAACGTAATACGTTATAACGTGTTACCATATAACGTATTAAGTTATATCGTTATACCATATAACGTATTAAGTTATATCGTTATACCATATAAAGTTATGTTGTATGACGTATTACGATATAACGTTATACCATATAACGTTATGTTATATATCGTAATAGGTTATAACGTTACACCATATAACGTATTACGTTATAACGTTATACCATATAACGTATTACGTTATAACGTTATGTAATATAACGTAATACGTTATAACGTTATGTTATATAACGTAATACGTTATAACGTTATGTTATATAACGTAATACGTTTTAACGTGTTACCATATAACGTATAACGTTATATCGTTATACCATATAACGTATTACGTTATAACGTTATGTTATATGACGTAATACGTTATAACGTTATGTTATATAACGTAATACGTTATAACGTGTTACCATATAACGTAATACGTTATAACGTTATGTTATATAACGTAATACGTTATAACGTGTTACCATATAACGTATTACGTTATATCGTTATACCATATAACGTATTACGTTATAACGTTATGTTATATAACGTAATACGTTATACCGTTATGTTATATAACGTAATACGTTATAACGTGTTACCATATAACGTAATACCTTATAACGTGTTACCATATAACGTAATACCTTATAACGTTATAGCATATAACGTTATGATATGTATCGTAATAGGTTATAACGTTACACCATATAACGTATTACGTTATAACGTTATACCATATAACGTATTACGTTATAACGTTATTTTATATAACGTAATACGTTATAACGTTATGTTATATAACGTAATACGTTATAACGTGTTACCATATAACGTATTACGTTACAACTTTATACCATATAACGTATTACGTTATAACGTTATGTTATATAACGTAATATGTTATAACGTTATGTCATATAACGTAATACGTTATAACGTTATACCATATAACGTAGTACGTTATAATGTTAGACCATACAACGTTATGTTATATACCGTATTCCTTTACAACGTTATACCATATATCGAATTACGTTATAACGTTATGTTATATAACTTATTACGTTATGACGTCATACCATACAACGTTATGTTATATAACGTAATACGTTATAACGTTGAAACGTTATACCATATAGCGTATTACGTTATAACCTTATACCATGCAACGTTATGTAATATAACCTATTACGTTATAACTTTATACCATATAACGCATTACGTTATAACGTTTTGTTACATAACGTAATACGTTATAACGTTATGTTATATAACGTAATACGTTATAACGTGTTACCATATAACGTATTAAATTATATCGTTATACCATATAACGTATTAAGTTATATCGTTATACCATATAAAGTTATGTTATATGACGTATTACGATATAACGTTATACCATATAACGTTATGTTATATATCCTAATAGGTTATAACGTTACACCATATAACGTATTACGTTATAACGTTATACCATATAACGTATTACGTTATAACGTTATGTAATATAACGTAATACGTTATAACGTTATTTTATATAACGTAATACGTTATAACGTGTTACCATATAACGTATTAAGTTATATCGTTATACCATATAACGTATTAAGTTATATCGTTATACCATATAAAGTTATGTTATATGACGTATTACGATATAACGTTATACCATATAACGTTATGTTATATATCGTAATAGGTTATAACGTTATGTTATATAACGCAATACGTTATAACGTTATGTTATATAACGTAATACGTTATAACGTGTTACCATATAACGTATTACGTTATAACTTTATACCATATAACGTATCACGTTATAACGTTATGATATATAACGTAATACGTTATAACGTTATGTTATATAACGTAATACGTTATAACGTTATGTTATATAAAGTAATACGTTATAACGTGTTACCATATAACGTATTACGTTATATCGTTATACCATATAACGTATTACGTTATAACGTTATGTTATATAACGTAATACGTTATAACGTTATGTTATATAACGTAATACGTTATAACGTTATGTTATATAAAGTAATACGTTATAACGTGTTACCATATAACGTATTACGTTATAACTTTATACCATATAACGTATTACGTTATAACGTTTTGTTACATAACGTAATACGTTATAACGTTATGTTATATAACGTAATACGTTATAACGTGTTACCATATAACGTATTACGTTATAACTTTATACCATATAACGTATTACGTTATAACGTTATGTTATATAAAGTAATACGTTATAACGTTATGTTATATAACGTAATACGTTTTAACGTTATGTTATATAACGTAATACGTTATAACGTGTTACCATATAACGTATAACGTTATATCGTTATACCATATAACGTATTACGTTATAACGTTATGTTATATGACGTAATACGTTATAACGTGTTACTGTATAACGTATTACGTTATAGCGTTATACCATATAACGTTATGTTATATGGCGTAATACGTTATAACGTTATACCATATAACGTAGTACGTTATAACGATAGACCATACAACGTTGTGTTATATACCGTATTCCTTTACAACGTTATACCACATATCGAATTACGTTATAACGTTATGTTATATAACTTATAACGTTATGGCGTTATACCATACAACGTTATGTTATATAACGTATTACGTTATAACTTTGTACCATATAACGTATTACGTTATAACGTTTTGTTACATAACGTAATACGTTATAACGTTATGTTATATAACGTAATACGTTATAACGTGTTACCATATAACGTATTACGTTATAACTTTATACCATATAACGTATTACGTTATAACTTTATACCATATAACGTATTACGTTATAACTTTATACCATATAACGTATTACGTTATAACGTTATGTTATATAACGTAATACGTTATAACGTGTTACCATATAACGTATTACGTTATATCGTTATACCATATAACGTATTAAGTTATATCGTTATACCATATAAAGTTATGTTGTATGACGTATTACGATATAACGTTATACCATATAACGTTATGTTATATATCGTAATAGGTTATAACGTTACACCATATAACGTATTACGTTATAACGTTATACCATATAACGTATTACGTCATAACGTTATGTAATATAACGTAATACATTATAACGTTATGTTATATAACGTAATACGTTATAACGTTATGTTATATAACGTAATACGTTTTAACGTGTTACCATATAACGTATAACGTTATATCGTTATACCATATAACCTATTACGTTATAACGTTATGTTATATGACGTAATACGTTATAACGTTATGTTATATAACGTAATACGTTATAACGTGTTACCATATAACGTAATACGTTATAACGTTGTGTTATATAACGTAATACGTTATAACGTGTTACCATATAACGTATTACGTTATATCGTTATACCATATAACGTATTACGTTATAACGTTATGTTATATAACGTAATACGTTTTAACGTGTTACCATATAACGTATAACGTTATATCGTTATACCATATAACGTATTACGTTATAACGTTATGTTATATGACGTAATACGTTATAACGTTATGTTATATAACGTAATACGTTATAACGTGTTACCATATAACGTAATACGTTATAACGTTGTGTTATATAACGTAATACGTTATAACGTGTTACCATATAACGTATTACGTTATATCGTTATACCATATAACGTATTACGTTATAACGTTATGTTATATAACGTAATACGTTATAACGTGTTACCATATAACGTATTACGTTATATCGTTATACCATATAACGTTATGTTATATGACGTAATACGTTATAACGTGTTACCATATAACGTATTCCGTTATAGCGTTATACCATATAACGGTATGTGATATGACGTAATACGTTATAACGTTATACCATATAACGTAGTACGTTATAATGTTAGACCATGCAACGTTATGTTATATACCGTATTCCTTTACAACGTTATACCATATATCGAATTACGTTATAACGTTATGTTCAATAACTTATTACGTTATGACGTTATACCATACAACGTTATGTTATATAACGTAATACGTTATAACGTTGAAACGTTATACCATATAGCGTATTACGTTATAACCTTATACCATACAACGTTATGTAATACAACCTATTACGTTATAACATTATACCATATAACGCATTACGTTATAACGTTTTGTTACATAACGTAATACGTTATAACGTTATGTTATATAACGTAATACGTTATAGCGTGTTGCCATATAACGTATTACGTTATAACTTTATACCATATAACGTATTACGTTATAACGTTATGTTATATAACGTAATACGTTATAACGTGTTACCATATAACGTATTACGTTATAACTTTATACCATATAACGTATTACGTTATAACGTTATGTTATATAACATAATACGTTATAACGTTATGTTATATAACGTAATACGTTATAACGTTATTTTATATAACGTAATACGTTATAACGTGTTACCATATAACGTATTAAGTTATATCGTTATACCATATAACGTATTAAGTTATATCGTTATACCATATAAAGTTATGTTGTATGACGTATTACGATATAACGTTATACCATATAACGTTATGTTATATATCGTAATAGGTTATAACGTTACACCATATAACGTATTACGTTATAACGTTATACCATATAACGTATTACGTTATAACGTTATGTAATATAACGTAATACGTTATAACGTTATGTTATATAACGTAATACGTTATAACGTTATGTTATATAACGTAATACGTTTTAACGTGTTACCATATAACGTATAACGTTATATCGTTATACCATATAACGTATTACGTTATAACGTTATGTTATATGACGTAATACGTTATAACGTTATGTTATATAACGTAATACGTTATAACGTGTTACCATATAACGTAATACGTTATAACGTTATGTTATATAACGTAATACGTTATAACGTGTTACCATATAACGTATTACGTTATATCGTTATACCATATAACGTATTACGTTATAACGTTATGTTATATAACGTAATACGTTATACCGTTATGTTATATAACGTAATACGTTATAACGTGTTACCATATAACGTAATACGTTATAACGTTATGTTATATAACGTAATACGTTATAACGTGTTACCATATAACGTATTACGTTACAACTTTATACCATATAACGTATTACGTTATAACGTTATGTTATATAACGTAATACGTTATAACGTTATGTCATATAACGTAATACGTTATAACGTTATACCATATAACGTAGTACGTTATAATGTTAGACCATACAACGTTATGTTATATACCGTATTCCTTTACAACGTTATACCATATATCGAATTACGTTATAACGTTATGTTATATAACTTATTACGTTATGACGTCATACCATACAACGTTATGTTATATAACGTAATACGTTATAACGTTGAAACGTTATACCATATAGCGTATTACGTTATAACCTTATACCATGCAACGTTATGTAATATAACCTATTACGTTATAACTTTATACCATATAACGCATTACGTTATAACGTTTTGTTACATAACGTAATACGTTATAACGTTATGTTATATAACGTAATACGTTATAACGTGTTACCATATAACGTATTAAGTTATATCGTTATACCATATAACGTATTAAGTTATATCGTTATACCATATAAAGTTATGTTATATGACGTATTACGATATAACGTTATACCATATAACGTTATGTTATATATCGTAATAGGTTATAACGTTACACCATATAACGTATTACGTTATAACGTTATACCATATAACGTATTACGTTATAACGTTATGTAATATAACGTAATACGTTATAACGTTATTTTATATAACGTAATACGTTATAACGTGTTACCATATAACGTATTAAGTTATATCGTTATACCATATAACGTATTAAGTTATATCGTTATACCATATAAAGTTATGTTATATGACGTATTACGATATAACGTTATACCATATAACGTTATGTTATATATCGTAATAGGTTATAACGTTATGTTATATAACGTAATACGTTATAACGTTATGTTATATAACGTAATACGTTATAACGTGTTACCATATGACGTATTACGTTATAACTTTATACCATATAACGTATCACGTTATAACGTTATGATATATAACGTAATACGTTATAACGTTATGTTATATAACGTAATACGTTATAACGTTATGTTATATAAAGTAATACGTTATAACGTGTTACCATATAACGTATTACGTTATATCGTTATACCATATAACGTATTACGTTATAACGTTATGTTATATAACGTAATACGTTATAACGTTATGTTATATAACGTAATAGGTTATAACGTGTTACCATATAACGTATTACGTTATGACTTTATACCATATAACGTATTACGTTATAACGTTATGTTATATAACGTAATACGTTATAACGTGTTACCATATAACGTTATACCTTATAACGTTATAGCATATAACGTTATGTTATATATCGTAATAGGTTATAACGTTACACCATATAACGTATTACGTTATAACGTTATACCATATAACGTATTACGTTATAAGGTTATTTTATATAACGTAATACGTTATAACGTTATGTTATATAACGTAATACGTTATAACGTGTTACCATATAACGTATTACGTTATAACTTTATACCATATAACGTATTACGTTATAACGTTATGTTATATAACGTAATACGTTATAACGTTATGTTATATAACGTAATACGTTATAACGTGTTACCATATAACGTATTACGTTATAACTTTATACCATATAACGTATCACGTTATAACGTTATGATGTATAACGTAATACGTTATAACGTTATGTTATATAACGTAATACGTTATAACGTTATGTTATATAAAGTAATACGTTATAACGTGTTACCATATAACGTATTACGTTATATCGTTATACCATATAACGTATTACGTTATAACGTTATGTTATATAACGTAATACGTTATAACGTTATGTTATATAACGTAATACGTTATAACGTGTTACCATATAACGTATTACGTTATGACTTTATACCATATAACGTATTACGTTATAACGTTATGTTATATAACGTAATACGTTATAACGTTATGTTATATAACGTAATACGTTATAACGTGTTACCATATAACGTAATACCTTATAACGTTATAGCATATAACGTTATGTTATATATCGTAATAGGTTATAACGTTACACCATATAACGTATTACGTTATAACGTTATACCATATAATGTATTACGTTATAAGGTTATTTTATATAACGTAATACGTTATAACGTTATGTTATATAACGTAATACGTTATAACGTGTTACCATATAACGTATTACGTTATAACTTTATACCATATAACGTATTACGTTATAACGTTATGTTATATAACGTAATACGTTATAACGTTATGTTATGTAACGTAATACGTTATAACGTGTTACCATATAACGTATTACGTTATATCGTTATACCATATAACGTTATGTTATATGACGTAATACGTTATAACGTGTTACCATATAACGTATTCCGTTATAGCGATATACCATATAACGTTATGTTATATGACGTAATACGTTATAACGTTATACCATATAACGTAATACGTTATAACGTTAGACCATACAACGTTATGTTATATACCGTATTCCTTTACAACGTTATACCATATATCGAATTACGTTATAACGTTATGTTATATTACTTATTACGTTATGACGTTATACCATACAACGTTATGTTATATAACGTAATACGTTATAACGCTGAAACGTTATACCATATAGCGTATTAAGTTATAACCTTATACCATACAACGTTATGTTATATAACCTATTACGTTATAACTTTATACCATATAACGCATTACGTTATAACGTTTTGTTACATAACGTAATACGTTATAACGTTATGTTATATAACGTAATACGTTATAGCGTGTTACCATATAACGTATTACGTTATAACTTTATACCATATAACGTATTACGTTATAACTTTATACCACATAACGTATTACGTTATAAAGTTATGTTATGTTACGTAATACGTTATAACGTGTTACCATATTACGTATTACGTTATAACTCTATACCATATAACGTATTACGTTATAACGTTATGTTATATAACGTAATACGTTATAACGTTATGTTATATAACGTAATACGTTGTAACGTGTTACCATATAACGTATTACGTTATAACTTTATACCATATAACGTACTACGTTATAACGTTATGATATATAACGTAATACGTTATAACGTTATGTTATATAACGTAATACGTTATAACGTTATGTTATATAACGTAATACGTTGTAACGTGTTACCATATAACGTATTACGTTATAACTTTATACCATATAACGTACTACGTTATAACGTTATGATATATAACGTAATACGTTATAACGTTATGTTATATAACGTAATACGTTATAACGTTATGTTATATAACGTAATACGTTATAACGTGTTACCATATAACGTATTACGTTATAACTTTATACCATATAACGTATTACGTTATAACGTTATGTTATATAACGTAATACGTTATAACGTTATGTTATGTAACGTAATACGTTATAACGTGTTACCATATAACGTATTACGTTATATCGTTATACCATATAACGTTATGTTATATGACGTAATACGTTATAACGTGTTACCATATAACGTATTCCGTTATAGCGATATACCATATAACGTTATGTTATATGACGTAATACGTTATAACGTTATACCATATAACGTAATACGTTATAACGTTAGACCATACAACGTTATGTTATATACCGTATTCCTTTACAACGTTATACCATATATCGAATTACGTTATAACGTTATGTTATATTACTTATTACGTTATGACGTTATACCATACAACGTTATGTTATATAACGTAATACGTTATAACGCTGAAACGTTATACCATATAGCGTATTAAGTTATAACCTTATACCATACAACGTTATGTTATATAACCTATTACGTTATAACTTTATACCATATAACGCATTACGTTATAACGTTTTGTTACATAACGTAATACGTTATAACGTTATGTTATATAACGTAATACGTTATAGCGTGTTACCATATAACGTATTACGTTATAACTTTATACCATATAACGTATTACGTTATAACTTTATACCACATAACGTATTACGTTATAAAGTTATGTTATGTTACGTAATACGTTATAACGTGTTACCATATTACGTATTACGTTATAACTCTATACCATATAACGTATTACGTTATAACGTTATGTTATATAACGTAATACGTTATAACGTTATGTTATATAACGTAATACGTTGTAACGTGTTACCATATAACGTATTACGTTATAACTTTATACCATATAACGTACTACGTTATAACGTTATGATATATAACGTAATACGTTATAACGTTATGTTATATAACGTAATACGTTATAACGTTATGTTATATAACGTAATACGTTATAACGTGTTACCATATAACGTATTACGTTATATCGTTATACCATATAACGTATTACGTTATAACGTTATGTTACATAACGTAATACGTTATAACGTTATGTTATATACCGTAATACGTTATAGCGTGTTACCATATAACGTATTAAGTTATAACTTTATACCATATAACGTATTACGTTATAACTTTATACCATATAACGTATTACGTTATAACGTTATGTTATATAACGTAATACGTTATAACCTGTTACCATATTACGTATTAAGTTATATCTCTATACCATATAACGTATTACGTTATAACGTTATGTTATATAACGTAATACGTTGTAACGTGTTACCATATAACGTATTACGTTATAACTTTATACCATATAACGTACTACGTTATAACGTTATGATATATAACGTAATACGTTATAACGTTATGTTATATAACGTAATACGTTATAACGTTATGTTATATAACGTAATACGTTATAACGTGTTACCATATAACGTATTACGTTATATCGTTATACCATATAACGTATTACGTTATAACGTTATGTTACATAACGTAATACGTTATAACGTTATGTTATATACCGTAATACGTTATAGCGTGTTACCATATAACGTATTAAGTTATAACTTTATACCATATAACGTATTACGTTATAACTTTATACCATATAACGTATTACGTTATAACGTTATGTTATATAACGTAATACGTTATAACCTGTTACCATATTACGTATTAAGTTATATCTCTATACCATATAACGTATTACGTTATAACGTTATGTTATATAACGTAATACGTTATAACGTTATGTTATATAACGTAATACGTTATAACGTGTTACCATATAACGTATTACGTTATGACTTTATACCATATATCGTATTACGTTATAACGTTATGTTATATAACGTAATACGTTATAACGTTATGTTATATAACGTAATACGTTATAACGTGTTACCATATAACGTATTCCGTTATAGCGTTATACCATATAACGTTATGTTATATGACGTAATACGTTATAACGTTATACCATATATCGTAGTACGTTATAACGTTAGACCATACAACGTTATGTTATATACCGTATTCCTTTACAACGTTATACCATATATCGAATTACGTTACAACGTTATGTTATATAACTTATTACGTTATGACGTTATACCATACGACGTTATGTTATATAACGTAATACGTTATAACGTTGAAACGTTATACCATATAGCGTATTACGTTATAACCTTATACCATACAACGTTATGTTATATAACCTATTACGTTATAACTTTATACCATATAACGCATTACGTTATAACGTTTTGTTACATAACGTAATACGTTATAACGTTATGTTATATAACGTAATACGTTATAGCGTGTTACCATATAACGTATTACGTTATAACTTTATACCATATAACGTATTACGTTATAACTTTATACCACATAACGTATTACGTTATAAAGTTATGTTATGTTACGTAATACGTTATAACGTGTTACCATATTACGTATTACGTTATATCGTTATACCATATAACGTATTACGTTATAACGTTATGTTACATAACGTAATACGTTATAACGTTATGTTATATACCGTAATACGTTATAGCGTGTTACCATATAACGTATTACGTTATAACTTTATACCATATAACGTATTACGTTATAACTTTATACCATATAACGTATTACGTTATAACGTTATGTTATATAACGTAATACGTTATAACCTGTTACCATATTACGTATTAAGTTATATCTCTATACCATATAACGTATTATTTTATAACGTTATGTTATATAACGTAATACGTTATAACGTTATGTTATATAACGTAATACGTTGTAACGTGTTACCATATAACGTATTACGTTATAACTTTATACCATATAACGTACTACGTTATAACGTTATGATATATAACGTAATACGTTATAACGTTATGTTATATAACGTAATACGTTATAACGTTATGTTATATAACGTAATACGTTATAACGTGTTACCATATAACGTATTACGTTATATCGTTATACCATATAACGTATTACGTTATAACGTTATGTTACATAACGTAATACGTTATAACGTTATGTTATATACCGTAATACGTTATAGCGTGTTACCATATAACGTATTACGTTATAACTTTATACCATATAACGTATTACGTTATAACTTTATACCATATAACGTATTACGTTATAACGTTATGTTATATAACGTAATACGTTATAACCTGTTACCATATTACGTATTAAGTTATATCTCTATACCATATAACGTATTACGTTATAACGTTATGTTATATAACGTAATACGTTATAACGTTATGTTATATAAAGTAATACGCTATAACGTGTTACCATATAACGTATTACGTTATATCGTTATACCATATAACGTATTACGTTATAACGTTATGTTATATAACGTAATACGTTATAACTTTATGTTATATAACGTAATACGTTATAACGTGTTACCATATAACGTATTACGTTATGACTTTATACCATATATCGTATTACGTTATAACGTTATGTTATATAACGTAATACGTTATAACGTTATGTTATATAACGTAATACGTTATAACGTGTTACCATATAACGTAATACCTTATAACGTTATAGCATATAACGTTATGTTATATATCGTAATAGGTTATAACGTTACACCATATAACGTATTACGTTATAACGTTATACCATATAACGTCTTACGTTATGACGTTATTTTATATAACGTAATACGTTATAACGTTATGTTATATAACGTAATACGTTATAACGTGTTACCATATAACGTATTACGTTATAACTTTATACCATATAACGTATTACGTTATAACGTTATGTTATATAACGTAATACGTTATAACGTTATGTTATATAACGTAATACGTTATAACGTGTTACCATATAACGTATTACGTTATATCGTTATACCATATAACGTTATGTTATATGACGTAATACGTTATAACGTGTTACCATATAACGTATTCCGTTATAGCGTTATACCATATAACGTTATGTTATATGACGTAATACATTATAACGTTATACCATATATCGTAGTACGTTATAACGTTAGACCATACAACGTTATGTTATATACCGTATTCCTTTACAACGTTATACCATATATCGAATTACGTTATAACGTTATGTTATATAACTTATTACGTTATGACGTTATACCATACGACGTTATGTTATATAACGTAATACGTTATAACGTTGAAACGTTATACCATATAGCGTATTACGTTATAACCTTATACCATGCAACGTTATGTTATATAACCTATTACGTTATACCTTTATACCATATAACGCATTACGTTATAACGTTTTGTTACATAACGTAATACGTTATAACGTTATGTTATATAACGTAATACGTTATAGCGTGTTACCATATAACGTATTACGTTATAACTTTATACCATATAACGTATTACGTTATAACTTTATACCACATAACGTATTACGTTATAAAGTTATGTTATGTTACGTAATACGTTATAACGTGTTACCATATTACGTATTACGTTATAACTCTTTACCATATAACGTATTACGTTATAACGTTATGTTATATAACGTAATACGTTATAACGTTATGTTATATAACGTAATACGTTGTAACGTGTTACCATATAACGTATTACGTTATAACTTTATACCATATAACGTACTACGTTATAACGTTATGATATATAACGTAATACGTTATAACGTTATGTTATATAACGTAATACGTTATAACGTTATGTTATATAACGTAATACGTTATAACGTGTTACCATATAACGTATTACGTTATATCGTTATACCATATAACGTATTACGTTATAACGTTATGTTACATAACGTAATACGTTATAACGTTATGTTATATACCGTAATACGTTATAGCGTGTTACCATATAACGTATTACGTTATAACTTTATACCATATAACGTGTTACGTTATAACTTTATACCATATAACGTATTACGTTATAACGTTATGTTATATAACGTAATACGTTATAACCTGTTACCATATTACGTATTAAGTTATATCTCTATACCATATAACGTATTACGTTATAACGTTATGTTATATAACGTAATACGTTATAACGTTATGTTATATAACGTAATACGTTATAACGTGTTACCATATAACGTATTACGTTATAACTTTATAAAATATAACGTATTACGTTATATCGTTATACCATATAACGTTATGTTATATAACGTAATACGTTATAACGTTATGTTATATAACGTAATACGTTGTAACGTATTACCATATAACGTATTACGTTATAACTTTATACCATATAACGTACTACGTTATAACGTTATGATATATAACGTAATACGTTATAACGTTATGTTATATAACGTAATACGTTATAACGTTATGTTATATAACGTAATACGTTATAACGTGTTACCATATAACGTATTACGTTATATCGTTATACCATATAACGTATTACGTTATAACGTTATGTTACATAACGTAATACGTTATAACGTTATGTTATATACCGTAATACGTTATAGCGTGTTACCATATAACGTATTACGTTATAACTTTATACCATATAACGTATTACGTTATAACTTTATACCATATAACGTATTACGTTATAACGTTATGTTATATAACGTAATACGTTATAACCTGTTACCATATTACGTATTAAGTTATATCTCTATACCATATAACGTATTACGTTATAACGTTATGTTATATAACGTAATACGTTATAACGTTATGTTATATAACGTAATACGTTATAACGTGTTACCATATTACGTATTACGTTATAACTTTATAACATATAACGTACTACGTTATAACGTTATGATATATAACGTAATACGTTATAACGTTATGTTATATAACGTAATACGTTATAACGTTATATTATATAACGTAATACGTTGTAACGTGTTACCATATAACGTATTACGTTATAACTTTATACCATATAACGTACTACGTTATAACGTTATGATATATAACGTAATACGTTATAACGTTATGTTATATAACGTAATACGTTATAACGTTATGTTATATAACGTAATACGTTATAACGTGTTACCATATTACGTATTAAGTTATATCTCTATACCATATAACGTATTACGTTATAACGTTATGTTATATAACGTAATACGTTATAACGTTATGTTAAATAACGTAATACGTTATAACGTGTTACCATATAAAGTATTACGTTATAACTTTATACCATATAACGTACTACGTTATAACGTTATGTTATATAACGTAATACGTTATAACATTATGTTATATAACGTAATACGTTATAACGTGTTACCATATAACGTATTACGTTATAACTTTATACCATATAACGTACTAAGTTATAACGTTATGATATATAACGTAATACGATATAACGTTATGTTATATAACGTAATACGTTATAACGTTATGTTATATAACGTAATACGTTATAACGTGTTACCATATAACGTATTACGTTATAACTTTATAAAATATAACGTATTACGTTATATCGTTATACCATATAACGTTATGTTATATGACGTAATACGTTATAACGTGTTACCATATAACGTATTCCGTTATAGCGTTATACCATATAACGTTATGTTATATGACGTAATACGTTATAACGTTATACCACATAACGTAGTACGTTATAATGTTAGACCATACAACGTTATGTTATATACCGTATTCCTTTACAACGTTATACCATATATCGAATTACGTTATAACGTTATACCATATAACGTAGTACGTTATAACGTTAGACCATACAACGTTATGTTATATACCGTATTCCTTTACAACGTTATACCATATATCGAATTACGTTATAACGTTATGTTATATAACTTATTACGTTATGACGTTATACCATACAACGTTATGTTAAATAACGTAATACGTTATAACGTTGAAACGTTATACCATATAGCGTATTACGTTATAACCTTATACCATACAACGTTATGTTATATAGCCTATTACGTTATAACTTTATACCATATAACGCATTACGTTATAACGTTTTGTTACATAACGTAATACGTTATAACGTTATGTTATATAACGTAATACGTTATAGGGTGTTACCATATAACGTATTACGTTATAACTTTATACCATATAACGTATTACGTTATAACTTTATACCACATGACGTATTACGTTATAAAGTTATGTTATGTTACGTAATACGTCATAACGTGTTACCATATTACGTATTACGTTATAACTCTATACCATATAACGTATTACGTTATAACGTTAGGTTATATAACGTAATACGTTATAACGTTATGTTCTATAACGTAATACGTTATAACGTGTTACCATATAACGTATTACGTTATAACTTTATACCATATAACGTACTACGTTATAACGTTATGATATATAACGTAATACGTTATAACGTTATGTTATATAACGTAATACGTTATAACGTTATGTTATATAACGTAATACGTTGTAACGTGTTACCATATAACGTATTACGTTATAACTTTATACCATATAACGTACTACGTTATAACGTTATGATATATAACGTAATACGTTATAACGTTATGTTATATAACGTAATGCGTTATAACGTTATGTTATATAACGTAATACGTTATAACGTGTTACCATATTACGTATTAAGTTATATCTCTATACCATATAACGTATTACGTTATAACGTTATGTTATATAACGTAATACGTTATAACGTTATGTTATATAACGTATTACGTTATAACGTGTTACCATATAAAGTATTACGTTATAACTTTATACCATATAACGTACTACGTTATAAAGTTATGTTATATAACGTAATACGTTATAACGTTATGTTATATAACGTAATACGTTATAACGTGTTACCATATAACGTATTACGTTATAACTTTATACCATATAACGTACTACGTTATAACGTTATGATATATAACGTAATACGATATAACGTTATGTTATATAACGTAATACGTTATAACGTTATGTTATATAACGTAATACGTTATAACGTGTTACCATATAACGTATTACGTTATATCGTTATACCATATAACGTATTACGTTATAACGTTATGTTATATAACGTAATACGTTATAACGTTATGTTATATAACGTAATACGTTATAACGTGTTACCATATAACGTATTACGTTATGACTTTATACCATATAACGTATTACGTTTTAACGTTATCTTATATAACGTAATACGTTATAACGTTATGTTATATAACGTAATACGTTATAACGTGTTACCATATAACGTAATACCTTATAACGTTATAGCATATAACGTTATGTTATATATCGTAATAGGTTATAACGTTACACCATATAACGTATTACGTTATAACGTTATACCATATAACGTATTACGTTATAACGTTATTTTATATAACGTAATACGTTATAACGTTATGTTATATAACGTAATACGTTATAACGTTATGTTATATAACGTAATACGTTATAACGTGTTACCATATAACGTATTACGTTATATCGTTATACCATATAACGTTATGTTATATGACGTAATACGTTATAACGTGTTACCATATAACGTATTCCGTTATAGCGTTATACCATATAACGTTATGTTATATGACGTAATACGTTATAACGTTATACCATATAACGTAGTACGTTATAACGTTAGACCATACAACGTTATGTTATATACCGTATTCCTTTACAACGTTATACCATATATCGCATTACGTTATAACGTTATGTTATATAACTTATTACGTTATAACTTTATAGAATATAACGTACTACGTTATAACGTTATGTTATATAACGTAATACGTTATAACGTTATGTTATATAACGTAATACGTTATAACGTGTTACCATATAACGTATTACGTTATAACTTTATACCATATAACGTACTAAGTTATAACGTTATGATATATAACGTAATACGATATAACGTTATGTTATATAACGTAATACGTTATAACGTTATGTTATATAACGTAATACGTTATAACGTGTTACCATATAACGTATTACGTTATAACTTTATAAAATATAACGTATTACGTTATATCGTTATACCATATAACGTTATGTTATATGACGTAATACGTTATAACGTGTTACCATATAACGTATTCCGTTATAGCGTTATACCATATAACGTTATGTTATATGACGTAATACGTTATAACGTTATACCATATAACGTAGTACGTTATAATGTTAGACCATACAACGTTATGTTATATACCGTATTCCTTTACAACGTTATACCATATATCGAATTACGTTATAACGTTATACCATATAACGTAGTACGTTATAACGTTAGACCATACAACGTTATGTTATATACCGTATTCCTTTACAACGTTATACCATATATCGAATTACGTTATAACGTTATGTTATATAACTTATTACGTTATGACGTTATACCATACAACGTTATGTTAAATAACGTAATACGTTATAACGTTGAAACGTTATACCATATAGCGTTTTACGTTATAACCTTATACCATACAACGTTATGTTATATAGCCTATTACGTTATAACTTTATACCATATAACGCATTACGTTATAACGTTTTGTTACATAACGTAATACGTTATAACGTTATGTTATATAACGTAATACGTTATAGGTTGTTAGCATATAACGTATTACGTTATAACTTTATACCATATAACGTATTACGTTATAACTTTATACCACATGACGTATTACGTTATAAAGTTATGTTATGTTACGTAATACGTCATAACGTGTTACCATATTACGTATTACGTTATAACTCTATACCATATAACGTATTACGTTATAACGTTAGGTTATATAACGTAATACGTTATAACGTTATGTTCTATAACGTAATACGTTATAACGTGTTACCATATAACGTATTACGTTATAACTTTATACCATATAACGTACTACGTTATAACGTTATGATATATAACGTAATACGTTATAACGTTATGTTATATAACGTAATACGTTATAACGTTATGTTATATAACGTAATACGTTGTAACGTGTTACCATATAACGTATTACGTTATAACTTTATACCATATAACGTACTACGTTATAACGTTATGATATATAACGTAATACGTTATAACGTTATGTTATATAACGTAATGCGTTATAACGTTATGTTATATAACGTAATACGTTATAACGTGTTACCATATTACGTATTAAGTTATACCTCTATACCATATAACGTATTACGTTATAACGTTATGTTATATAACGTAATACGTTATAACGTTATGTTATATAACGTAATACGTTATAACGTGTTACCATATAAAGTATTACGTTATAACTTTATACCATATAACGTACTACGTTATAACGTTATGTTATATAACGTAATACGTTATAACGTTATGTTATATAACGTAATACGTTATAACGTGTTACCATATAACGTATTACGTTATAACTTTATACCATATAACGTACTACGTTATAACGTTATGATATATAACGTAATACGATATAACGTTATGTTATATAACGTAATACGTTATAACGTTATGTTATATAACGTAATACGTTATAACGTGTTACCATATAACGTATTACGTTATAACTTTATAAAATATAACGTATTACGTTATATCGTTATACCATATAACGTTATGTTATATGACGTAATACGTTATAACGTGTTACCATATAACGTATTCCGTTATAGCGTTATACCATATAACGTTATGTTATATGACGTAATACGTTATAACGTTATACCATATAACGTAGTACGTTATAATGTTAGACCATACAACGTTATGTTATATACCGTATTCCTTTACAACGTTATACCATATATCGAATTACGTTATAACGTTATACCATATAACGTAGTACGTTATAACGTTAGACCATACAACGTTATGTTATATACCGTATTCCTTTACAACGTTATACCATATATCGAATTACGTTATAACGTTATGTTATATAACTTATTACGTTATGACGTTATACCATACAACGTTATGTTAAATAACGTAATACGTTATAACGTTGAAACGTTATACCATATAGCGTTTTACGTTATAACCTTATACCATACAACGTTATGTTATATAGCCTATTACGTTATAACTTTATACCATATAACGCATTATGTTATAACGTTTTGTTACATAACGTAATACGTTATAACGTTATGTTATATAACGTAATACGTTATAGGGTGTTAGCATATAACGTATTACGTTATAACTTTATACCATATAACGTATTACGTTATAACTTTATACCACATGACGTATTACGTTATAAAGTTATGTTATGTTACGTAATACGTCATAACGTGTTACCATATTACGTATTACGTTATAACTCTATACCATATAACGTATTACGTTATAACGTTAGGTTATATAACGTAATACGTTATAACGTTATGTTCTATAACGTAATACGTTATAACGTGTTACCATATAACGTATTACGTTATAACTTTATACCATATAACGTACTACGTTATAACGTTATGATATATAACGTAATACGTTATAACGTTATGTTATATAACGTAATACGTTATAACGTTATGTTATATAACGTAATACGTTGTAACGTGTTACCATATAACGTATTACGTTATAACTTTATACCATATAACGTACTACGTTATAACGTTATGATATATAACGTAATACGTTATAACGTTATGTTATATAACGTAATGCGTTATAACGTTATGTTATATAACGTAATACGTTATAACGTGTTACCATATTACGTATTAAGTTATATCTCTATACCATATAACGTATTACGTTATAACGATATGTTATATAACGTAATACGTTATAACGTTATGTTATATAACGTAATACGTTATAACGTGTTACCATATAAAGTATTACGTTATAACTTTATACCATATAACGTACTACGTTATAACGTTATGTTATATAACGTAATACGTTATAACGTTATGTTATATAACGTAATACGTTATAACGTGTTACCATATAACGTATTACGTTATAACTTTATACCATATAACGTACTACGTTATAACGTTATGATATATAACGTAATACGATATAACGTTATGTTATATAACGTAATACGTTATAACGTTATGTTATATAACGTAATACGTTATAACGTGTTACCATATAACGTATTACGTTATGACTTTATACCATATAACGTATTACGTTTTAACGTTATCTTATATAACGTAATACGTTATAACGTTATGTTATATAACGTAATACGTTATAACGTGTTACCATATAACGTAATACCTTATAACGTTATAGCATATAACGTTATGTTATATATCGTAATAGGTTATAACGTTACACCATATAACGTATTACGTTATAACGTTATACCATATAACGTATTACGTTATAACGTTATTTTATATAACGTAATACGTTATAACGTTATGTTATATAACGTAATACGTTATAACGTTATGTTATATAACGTAATACGTTATAACGTGTTACCATATAACGTATTACGTTATATCGTTATACCATATAACGTTATGTTATATGACGTAATACGTTATAACGTGTTACCATATAACGTATTCCGTTATAGCGTTATACCATATAACGTTATGTTATATGACGTAATACGTTATAACGTTATACCATATAACGTAGTACGTTATAACGTTAGACCATACAACGTTATGTTATATACCGTATTCCTTTACAACGTTATACCATATATCGCATTACGTTATAACGTTATGTTATATAACTTATTACGTTATAACGTTATACCATATAACGTATTACGTTATAACGTTATTTTATATAACGTAATACGTTATAACGTTATGTTAAATAACGTAATACGTTATAACGTTGAAACGTTATACCATATAGCGTATTACGTAATAACCTTATACCATACAACGTTATGTTATATAACCTATTACGTTATAACTTTATACCATATAACGCATTAAGTTATAACGTTTTGTTACATAACGTAATACGTTATAACGTTATGTTATATAAAGTAATACGTTATAGCGTGTTACCATATAACGTATTACGTTATAACTTTATACCATATAACGTATTACGTTATATCTTTATACCACATAACGTATTACGTTATAAAGTTATGTTATGTTACGTAATACGTTATAACGTGTTACCATATTACGTATTACGTTATAACTCTTTACCATATAACGTATTACGTTATAACGTTATGTTATATAACGTAATACGTTATAACGTTATGTTATATTACGTAATACGTTGTAACGTGTTACCATATAACGTATTACGTTATAACTTTATACCATATAACGTACTACGTTATAACGTTATGATATATAACGTAATGCGTTATAACCTTATGTTATATAACGTAATACGTTATAACGTGTTACCATATAAAGTATTACGTTATAACTTTATACCATATAACGTACTACGTTATAACGTTATGTTATATAACGTAATACGTTATAACGTTATGTTATATAACGTAATACGTTATAACGTGTTACCATATAACGTATTACGTTATAACTTTATACCATATAACGTACTACGTTATATCGTTATGATATATAACGTAATACGATATAACGTTATGTTATATAACGTAATACGTTATAACGTTATGTTATATAACGTAATACGTTATAACGTGTTACCATATAACGTATTACGTTATATCGTTATACCATATAACGTATTACGTTATAACGTTATGTTATATAACGTAATACGTTATATCGTTATACCATATAACGTATTACGTTATAACGTTATGTTATATAACGTAATACGTTATAACGTTATGTTATATAACGTAATACGTTATAACGTGTTACCATATAACGTATTACGTTATGACTTTATACCATATAACGTATTACGTTTTAACGTTATGTTACATAACGTAATACGTTATAACGTGTTACCATATAACGTATTACGTTATATCGTTATACCATGTAACGTTATGTTATATGACGTAATACGTTATAACGTGTTACCATATAACGTATTCCGTTATAGCGTTATACCATATAACGTTATGTTATATGACGTAATACGTTATAACGTTATACCATATAACGTAGTACGTTATAACGTTAGACCATACAACGTTATGTTATATAACGTAATTCGTTATAACGTGTTACCATATTACGTATTACGTTATAACTTTATACCATATAACATATTACGTAATAACGTTATGTTATATAACGTAATACGTTATAACGTTATGTTATATAACGTAATACGTTATAACGTGTTACCATATAAAGTATTACGTTATAACTTTATACCACATAACGTATTACGTTATAAAGTTATGTTATGTTACGTAATACGTTATAACGTGTTACCATATTACGTATTACGTTATAACTCTATACCATATAACGTATTACGTTGTAACGTTATGTTATATAACGTAATACGTTATAACGTTATGTAATATAACGTAATACGTTGTAACGTGTTACCATATAACGTATTACGTTATAACTTTATACCATATAACGTACTACGTTATAACGTTATGTTATATAACGTAATACGTTATAACGTTATGTTATATAACGTAATACGTTATAACGTGTTACCATATAACGTATTACGTTATAAAGTTATGTTATGTTACGTAATACGTTATAACGTGTTACCATATTACGTATTACGTTATAACTTTATACCATATAACGTACTACGTTATAACGTTATGATATATAACGTAATACGTTATAACGTTATGTTAAATAACGTAATACGTTATAACGTGTTACCATATAACGTATTACGTTATATCGTTATACCATATAACGTATTACGTTATAACGTTATGTTACATAACGTAATACGTTATAACGTTATGTTATATACCGCAATACGTTATAGCGTGTTACCATATAACGTATTACGTTATAACTTTATACCATATAACGTATTACGTTATAACTTTATACCATATAACGTATTACGTTATAACGTTATGTTATATAACGTAATTCGTTATAACGTGTTACCATATTACGTATTACGTTATATCTCTATACCATATAACGTATTACGTTATAACTTTATACCACATAACGTATTACGTTATAAAGTTATGTTATGTTACGTAATACGTTATAACGTGTTACCATATTACGTATTACGTTATAACTTTATACCATATAACGTATTACGTTATAACGTTATGTTATATAACGTAATACGTTATAACGTGTTACCATATTACGTATTACGTTATAACTTTATACCATATAACGTATTACGTTATAACGTTATGTTATATAACGTAATACGTTATAACGTGTTACCGTATAACGTATTACGTTGTATCGTTAAACCATATAACGTTATGTTATATGACGTAATACGTTATAACGTGTTACCATATAACGCATTACGTTATAGCGTTATACCATATATCGTTATGTTACATGACGTAATACGTTATAGCGTTATACCATATAACGTAGTACGTTATAACGTTAGACCATACAACGTTATGTTATATACCGTATACCTTTACAACGTCAGGTGAGAACGATTAACAACATAACCAGATTTGACACCAAGCAACCACTACCGCTATTTTTAATAGAATTAGAACCTAAAAATAATAACAAAGAAATTTTTGAAATTAAGAAAATTTTAAACACGATAATTACAGTTGAGCCACCCAGACAAAAAAAAGACATACCGCAATGTATGAGGTGTCAACAATATGGGCATACAAAAAACTACTGTAACAGAAACCCGGCGTGTGTCAAATGCGCAGGAAAGCACCTAACAGCTAACTGCCCACATACGGGAAAAATAAATAACGCAAAGTGTTTCAATTGCGGTGGAAACCACCCAGCTAGTTACAAAGGCTGTGTAGTCAGAAAGCAACTACAAAAAAAACTTTTTCCGCCCATTCGTAACAGGACATATAATAACTCTAACACTCAACAGGATAGCATAGTAACTGAAACATCAACAAACGTTCAGAATGTAATGAACCATAACAATACCAACACCCTTGGTAGCCGAAGCTACGCGCAAGTAGCCAAACAGTCAACACCTTTAGATAATCACAACCAGAACATTAACATCGACGACGCTGCAGAAATTAAAGAACTATTAAAGATATCCATCAAAAACACAGAATTCCTGGCAAAAATGATAAGTGAACAAAACGCAATCCTTAAACAGCGAACGCAACAAATCACACTCATGCTACAGCTACTTACAAACACGCTAACTAAAAAATAAAAATGGACACGCTTAAAATAGCAGCCTGGAACTCTAACGGCCTACAACAAAGGGCCCTAGAAACTAAAACATTCCTGTATAACAATAATATCGATATACTTCTTGTTTCAGAAACACACTTCACTATAAAAAACTATTTAAAAATACCGTACTACACCATATATGATACCAAGCATCCCTCAGGAAAAGCACACGGAGGAAGCGCAGTAATAATAAGAAACGATATTAAACACCATCTACACAGTCAGGTTAGTAAAGAATATATCCAAGCAACCACCGTTACAGTACAAACTAGCAGCAACTATCTACAGCTGTCAGCAGTATATGTACCACCGCGACATAAAATTACATCTCAAATGTGGGAAGATTACTTTCAACATTTAGGTGATAAGTATATTGCAGCGGGAGACTATAATTCAAAGCACACACTATGGGGATCAAGAATCAATACACCTCGAGGTAGAACTTTGGAGAAGTACATTAGAAACAATAACCTCAATATATTATCCACAGGAAGACCGACTTACTGGCCGACAGACTTGAGCAAAATACCTGACCTACTTGATTTTGCAGTTACAAAAGGACTAAATGCAAATAAACTAAATATAGAACCCAGCCTCGAGCTTAGCTCCGATCATACACCCATAATTATTACATACTTAAACAAACCAATAATTTATAAAAATTCAGAGACACTATGCAATAAAACCACCAAATGGCAAACATTTAAAGAAATAATTGAGAGCAAAATCAACTGCAACATCCCATTGAAAACACCCGAACATATCGAACAAGCAGTAATAACGCTTACAGAAACTATTCAGGAAGCAGCATGGGCAACCACCATACCTGAATCAACTAATAGACCAACAAAAATAATTCCGCCAGACATCCTTGAAAAAATTAGAGAAAAAAGAAAAGCGAAAGCAAAATGGCAAAAACATAGATCAAAAGAAAACAAAAAACACCTAAATAAACTTGCAAAGGAAATAAAAAACAAAATAAAAGAACACAATAACAATGAGTTCACAAAATTCATAGAGTCACTATCTGCACACGAGAACTCTAACTACTCCCTTTGGAAAGCCACAAAAAAAATAAAGAAGCCAATAAAACTAGTCCCAGCAATCAGAAAAGCAGATAATACATGGGCAAGAAGCAACGAAGAACAAGCTGAAGAATTTTCCAACCACCTAAGCAACATATTTACACCACATAATATCAATAATAGCAACCACAACTGTCATATGGACGAGGATGAGGTAATCACTAGTACTGCAACTGACAATCATTACATCATACCTAAAACAACAGCACATGAAATTAGAAACATAATCGAGAAAACAAAAAATAATAAGGCACCAGGAATTGACCTAATCAATGGTATAATCTTGAAAAACCTTCCTCCAAAAGCGATACGGCTAATTACAATAATCTTTAATGCAATATTAAGAATCCAATACTATCCTAAACTATGGAAACTAGCACAGATCATAATGTTACCTAAACCAGGCAAAGACCCACATCAAACAGTATCGTACAGACCAATATCACTACTTCCAGTATTCTCCAAAATACTGGAAAAAATAATTTACGCCCGCCTAAAACCAATAATAGAGAAGGAAAAACTAATACCAGATCACCAATTTGGATTCAGGAACAAACACTCCACGATAGAGCAAATGCACAGACTCACAAACGAAATAATACTAGCAATAGAAAACAAACAATACTGCACAGCCCTCTTTATGGACATCGAGAAAGCATTCGACAAAATAAACCACGATAGTCTACTTCAATCAATCAGAAAACAATTCCCGGAGCAGATATACCATTTAACTAAATCCTACTTAAGCAATAGAACCTTTACAGTAAAAATTAAAGATACATACTCTCAAGTTAAAGACATCAAGGCAGGGGTTCCGCAAGGAAGCGTCTTGGGACCAATTCTCTACACACTATACACGGCCAACATACCAACAACCACCAACAGCAAAATACTGACATTTGCGGATGACACTGTGGTACTAGTCAGGCACACTAACCCAGCAACAGCAGTCGCATTGCTACAAGAGCATATTGCAAAAATAGAAAAGTGGCTTCAAGTTAAACAAATTAAAGCAAACCCTGATAAATGCAACCACATTACATTCACACTGCGAAAACAGTTACCACCAAACATTACACTCAACGGCACGCACATAATACAAACAAGGCAAGTCAAATACCTAGGACTACACTTTGATACACGATTCACATGGAAACAGCATATCAAATCAATAATAAGCAAAATACAGATAGCAAGGAGACAGATGTACTGGTTAACAAGTCGAAAATCCAAACTAAGCATAGAAAACAAATTAAGAATCTACAAAACCATCATAAAACCAATCTGGACGTACGGTATACCACTATGGGGAACAGCAGCAATGAGCCATATAACCAAACTAGAGGCAATGCAATCTAAAATACTTAGAACAATAGTAAACGCCCCATGGTACGTTAGAAACGAGGACATACGGAAAGACCTTGGAATACCAACGGTCAAGGAAGAGATTAGCAGATTCGCAAGAAGGTACAGAGAAAGATTAGCAACGCACCCGAACCGGCTAGCAGCGGAAACGATCATCACATTCATCGAAAGGAGATTAAAAAGGAAACATCCAGTAGATCTCATAAAGGATATACCCTAACAAGCACGAACATGGTACCCCACTGGGGGTAGCCACCCACATGTTATATTATTAAGCAGCTATAACATTTTACCAAATGTCCTACTGGACAAATTGTAAAATTTAAAGCAAATAAATAAAAAAAAAAAATACCTTTACAACGTTATACCATATATCGAATTACGTTATAACGTTATGTTATATAACTTATTACGTTATGACGTTATACCATACAACGTTATGTTATATAACGTAATACGTTATAACGTGTTACCATATAACGTTATGTTATATGACGTAATACGTTATAACGTTATACCATATAACGTTATGTTATATATCGTAATAGGTTATAACGTTACACCATATAACGTATTGCGTTATAACGTTATACCATATAACGTATTACGTTATAACGTTATGTTATATAACGTAATACGTTATAACGTTATGTTATATAACGTAATACGTTATAACGTGTTACCGTATAACGTATTACGTTATATCGTTATACCATTAAACGTTATGTTATATATCGTAATAGTTTATAACGTTACACCATATTACGTATTACGTTATAACGTTATATCATATAACGTATTACGTTATAACGTTATGTTATATAACGTAATACGTTATAACGTTATGTTATATAACGTAATACGTTATAACGTGTTACCATATAACGTAATACGTCATAACGTGTTACCATATAACGTATTACGTTATATCGTTATACCATATAACGTTATGTTATATGACGCAATACGTTATAACGTTATACCATATAACGTTATGTTATATATCGTAATAGGTTATAACGTACACCATATAACGTATTTCGTTATAACGTTATACCATATAACGTATTACGTTATAACGTTATTTTATATAACGTAATGCGTTATAACGTTATGTTATATAACGTAATACGTTATAACGTGATACCATATAACGTATTACGTTATAACTTTATACCATATAACGTATTACGTTATAACGTTATGTTATATAACGTAATACGTTATGACGTTATGTTATATAACGTAATACGTTATAACGTGTTACCGTATAACGTATTACGTTGTATCGTTATACCATATAACGTTAAGTTATATGACGTAATACGTTATAACGTTATACCATATAACGTAGTACGTTATTACGTTAGACCATACAACGTTATGTTATATACCGTATTCCTTTACAACGTTATACCATATATCGAATTACCTTATAACGTTATGTTATATAACTTATTACGTTATGACGTTATACCATACAACGTTATGTTATATAACCTAATACGTTATAACGTTGAAACGTTATACCATATAGCGTATTACGTTATAACCTTATACCATATAACGTATTACGTTATAACGTTTTGTTACATAACGTAATACGTTACAACGTTATGTTATATAACGTAATACGTTATAGCGTGTTACCATATAACGTATTACGTTATAACTTTATACCATATAACGTATTACGTTATAACTTTACACCATATAACGTATTACGTTATAACGTTATGTTATATAACGTAATACGTTATAACGTTATTTTATATAACGTAATACGTTATAACGTGTTACCATATAACGTAATACGATATAACGTTATACCTTATAACGTTATGTTATATATCGTAATAGGTTATAACGTTACACCATATAACGTATTACGTTATAACGTTATACCATATAACGTATTACGTTATAAAGTTATTTTATATAACGTAATACGTTATAACGTTATTTTATATAACGTAATACGTTATAACGTGTTACCATATAACGTAATACGATATAACGTTATACCTTATAACGTTATGTTATATATCGTTATAGGTTATAACGTTACACCATATAACGTATAACGTTATAACGTTATACCATATAACGTATTACGTTATAACTTTATACCATATAACGTACTACGTTATAACGTTATGTTATATAACGTAATACGTTATAACGTGTTACCATATTACGTATTACGTTATAACTCTATACCATATAACGCATTACGTTATAACGTTATGTTGTATAACGTAATACGTTATAACGTTATGTTATATAACGCAATACGTTATAACGTGTTACCATATAACGTAATACGTTATAACTTTATACCATATAACGTATTACGTTATATCGTTATACCATATAACGTTATGTTATATGTCGTAATACGTTATAACGTTATACCATATAACGTTATGTTATATATCGTAATAGGTTATAACGTTACACCATATAACGTATTACGTTATAACGTTATACCATATAACGTATTACGTTATAACGTTATTTTATATAACGTAATACGTTATAACGTTATGTTATATAACGTAATACGTTATAACGTGTTACCATATAATCTATTACGTTATATCGTTATACCATATAAAGTTATGTTAAATGACGTAATACGATATAACGTTATACCATATAACGTTATGTTATATATCGTAATTGGTTATAACGTTACACCATATAACGTATTACGTTATAACGTTATACCATATAACGTATTACGTTATAACTTTATACCATATAACGTATTACGTTATAACGTTATGTTATATAACGTAGTACGTTATAACGTGTTACCATATTACGTATTACGTTATAACTCTATACCAAATAACGCATTACGTTATAACGTTATGTTGTATAACGTAATACGTTATAACGTTATGTTATATAACGCAATACGTTATAACGTGTTACCATATAACGTAATACGTTATAACTTTATACCATATAACGTATTACGTTATATCGTTATCCCATATAACGTTGTGTTATATGACGTAATACGTTATAACGTTATACCATATAACGTTATGTTATATATCGTAATAGGTTATAACGTTACAAAATATAACCTATTACGTTATAACGTTATACCATATAACGTATTACGTTATAACGTTATTTTATATAACATAATACGTTATAACGTTATGTTATATAACGTAATACGTTATAACGTGTTACCATATAACGTAATACGTTATAACTTTATACCATATAACGTATTACGTTATATCGTTATACCATACAACGTTATGTTATATGACGTAATACGTTATAACGTTATACCATATAACGTTATGTTATATATCGTAATAGGTTATAACGTTACACCATATAACGTATTACGTTATAACGTTATACCATATAACGTATTACGTTATAACTTTATACCATATAACGTATTACGTTATTACGTTATGTTATATAACGTAATACGTTATAACGTTATGTTATATAACGTAATACGTTATAACGTGTTACCATATAACACATTACGTTATATCGTTATACCATATAACGGTATGTTATATAACGTAATACGTTATACCGATGAAACGTTATACCATAGCGTATTACGTTATAACCTTATACCATACAACGTTATGTTATATACCGTATTCCTTTACAACGTTATACCATATATCGAATTATGTTATAACGTTATGTTATATAACTTATTACGTTATGACGTTATACCATACAACGTTATGTTATATAACGTAATACGTTATAACGTGTTACCATATAACGTAATACGTTATAACGTTATACCTTATAACGTTATGTTATATATCGTAATAGGTTATAACGTTACACCATATAACGTATTACGTTATAACGTTATACCATATAACGTACTACGTTATAACGTTATGTTATATAACGTAATACGTTATAACGTTATGTTATATAACGTAATACGTTATAACGTGTTACCATATAACGTATTACGTTATATCGTTATACCATATAACGGTATGTTATATAACGTAATACGTTATACCGATGAAACGCTATACCATAGCGTATTACGTTATAACCTTATACCATACAACGTTATGTTATATAACGTATTACGTTATAACTTTGTACCATATAACGTATTACGTTATATCGTTATACCATTAAACGTTATGTTATATGACGTAATACGTTATAACGTTATACCATATAACGTTATGTTATATATCGTAATAGGTTATAATGTTACACCATATAACGTATTACGTTATAACTTTATACCATATAAGGTATTACGTTATAACGTTATGTTATATAACGTAATTCGTTATAACGTTATGTTATATAACGTAATACGTTATAACGTGTTACCATATAACGTATTCCGTTATATCGTTATACCATATAACGTTATGTTATATGACGTAATACGTTATAACGTTATACCATATAACGTAGTACGTTATAACGTTAGACCATACAACGTTATGTTATATACCGTATTCCTTTACAACGTTATACCGTATATCGAATTACGTTATAACGTTATGTTATATAACTTATTACGTTATGACGTTATACCATACAACGTTATGTTATATAACGTAATACGTTATAACGTTGAAACGTTATACCATATAGCGTATTACGTTATAACCTTATACCATACAACGTTATGTTATATAACCTATTACGTTATAACTTTATACCATATAACGCATTACGTTATAACGTTTTGTTACATAACGTAATACGTTATAACGTTATGTTATATAACGTAATACGTTATAGCGTGTTACCATATAACGTATTACGTTATAACTTTATACCATATAACGTATTACGTTATAACTTTATACCACATAACGTATTACGTTATAAAGTTATGTTATGTTACGTAATACGTTATAACGTGTTACCATATTACGTATTACGTTATAACTCTATACCATATAACGTATTACGTTATAACGTTATGTTATATAACGTAATACGTTATAACGTTATGTTATATAACGTAATACGTTATAACGTGTTACCATATAACGTATTACGTTATAACTTTATACCATATAACGTACTACGTTATAACGTTATGAAATATAACGTAATACGTTATAACGTTATATTATATAACGTAATACGTTATAACGTGTTACCATATAACGTATTACGTTATAACTTTATACCATATAACGTACTACGTTATGACGTTATGATATATAACCTAATACGTTATAACGTTATGTTATATAACGTATTACGTTATAACTTTATACCATATAACGTACTACGTTATAACGTTATGATATATAACGTAATACGTTATAACGTTATGTTATATAACGTAATACGTTATAACGTGCTACCATATAAAGTATTACGTTATAACTTTATACCATATAACGTACTACGTTATAACGTTATGTTATATAACGTAATACGTTATAACGTGTTACCATATTACGTATTACGTTATAACTCTATACCATATAACGCATTACGTTATAACGTTATGTTGTATAACGTAATACGTTATAACGTTATGTTATATAACGCAATACGTTATAACGTGTTACCATATAACGTAATACGTTATAACTTTATACCATATAACGTATTACGTTATATCGTTATACCATATAACGTTATGTTATATGTCGTAATACGTTATAACGTTATACCATATAACGTATTACGTTATAACGTTATTTTATATAACGTAATACGTTATAACGTTATGTTATATACCGTAATACGTTATAACGTGTTACCATATAATCTATTACGTTATATCGTTATACCATATAAAGTTATGTTATATGACGTAATACGATATAACGTTATACCATATAACGTTATGTTATATATCGTAATTGGTTATAACGTTACACCATATAACGTATTACGTTATAACGTTATACCATATAACGTATTACGTTATAACTTTATACCATATAACGTATTACGTTATAACGTTATGTTATATAACGTAATTCGTTATAACGTGTTACCATATTACGTATTACGTTATATCAATATACCATATAACGTATTACGTTATAACGTTATGTTATATAACGTAATACGTTATAACGTTATGTTATACAACGTAATACGTTATAACGTGTTACCATATAAAGTATTACGTTATAACTTTATACCATATAACGTATCACGTTACAACTTTATACCATATAACGTATTACGTTATAACGTTATGTTATATAACGTAATACGTTATAACGTGTTACCATCTAACGTATTACGTTATAACTTTATACCATATAACGTATTACGTTATAACGTTATGTTATATAACGTAATACGTTATAACGTTATGTTATATAACGTAATAATACCATACAACGTTATGTTATATAACGTATTACGTTATAACTTTATACCATATAACTCATTACGTTATAACGTTATGTTATATAACGTACTACGTTATAACGTGTTACCATATAACGTAACACGTTATAACGTTATACCATATAACGTATTACGTTATAACGTTATTTTATATAACGTAATACGTTATAACGTTATGTTATATAACGTAATACGTTATAACGTGTTACCATATAACGTATTACGTTATAACTTTAAACCTTATAACGTACTACGTTATAAAGATATGTTATATACCGTATTCCTTTACAACGTTATACCATATATCGAATTACGTTATAACGTTATTTTATATAACATAATACGTTATAACGTTATGTTATATAACGTAATACGTTATAACGTTATGTTATATAACGTAATACGTTATAACGTGTTACCATATAACGTAATACGTTATAACTTTATACCATATAACGTATTACGTTATATCGTTATACCATACAACGTTATGTTATATGACGTAATACGTTATAACGTTATACCATATAACGTTATGTTATATATCGTAATAGGTTATAACGTTACACCATATAACGTATTACGTTATAACGTTATACCGTATAACGTATTACGTTATAACGTTATACCATATAACGTATTACGTTATTACGTTATGTTATATAACGTAATACGTTATAACGTTATGTTATATAACGTAATACGTTATAACGTGTTACCATATAACGTATTACGTTATAACTTTATACCTTATAACGTACTACGTTATAACGTTATGTTATATACCGTATTCCTTTACAACGTTATACCATATATCGAATTACGTTATAACGTTATTATATAACTTATTACGTTATGACGTTATACCATACAACGTTATGTTATATAACGTAATACGTTATAACGTTGAAACGTTATACCATATAGCGTATTACGTTATAACCTTATACCATACAACGTTATGTTATATAACGTATTACGTTATAACTTTATACCATATAACGCATTACGTTATAACGTTTTGTTACATAACGTAATACGTTATAACGTTATGTTATATAACGTAATACGTTATAGCGTGTTACCATATAATGTATTACGTTATAACTTTATACCATATAACGTATTACGTTATAACTTTATAGCATATAACGTATTACGTTATAACTTTATACCATATAACGTATTACGTTATAACGTTATGTTGTATAACGTAATACGTTATAACGTGTTACCATATTACATATTACGTTATAACTCTATACCATATAACGTATTACGTTATAACGTTATGTTATATAACGTAATACGTTATAACGTTATGTTATATAACGTAATTCGTTATAACGTGTTACCATATAACGTAATACGTCATAACGTGTTACCATATAACGTATTACGTTATATCGTTATACCATATAACGTTATGTTATATGACGCAATACGTTATAACGTTATACCATATAACGTTATGTTATATATCGTAATAGGTTATAACGTACACCATATAACGTATTTCGTTATAACGTTATACCATATAACGTATTACGTTATAACGTTATTTTATATAACGTAATGCGTTATAACGTTATGTTATATAACGTAATACGTTATAACGTGATACCATATAACGTATTACGTTATAACTTTATACCATATAACGTATTACGTTATAACGTTATGTTATATAACGTAATACGTTATGACGTTATGTTATATAACGTAATACGTTATAACGTGTTACCGTATAACGTATTACGTTGTATCGTTATACCATATAACGTTAAGTTATATGACGTAATACGTTATAACGTTATACCATATAACGTAGTACGTTATTACGTTAGACCATACAACGTTATGTTATATACCGTATTCCTTTACAACGTTATACCATATATCGAATTACCTTATAACGTTATGTTATATAACTTATTACGTTATGACGTTATACCATACAACGTTATGTTATATAACCTAATACGTTATAACGTTGAAACGTTATACCATATAGCGTATTACGTTATAACCTTATACCATATAACGTATTACGTTATAACGTTTTGTTACATAACGTAATACGTTACAACGTTATGTTATATAACGTAATACGTTATAGCGTGTTACCATATAACGTATTACGTTATAACTTTATACCATATAACGTATTACGTTATAACTTTACACCATATAACGTATTACGTTATAACGTTATGTTATATAACGTAATACGTTATAACGTTATTTTATATAACGTAATACGTTATAACGTGTTACCATATAACGTAATACGATATAACGTTATACCTTATAACGTTATGTTATATATCGTAATAGGTTATAACGTTACACCATATAACGTATTACGTTATAACGTTATACCATATAACGTATTACGTTATAAAGTTATTTTATATAACGTAATACGTTATAACGTTATTTTATATAACGTAATACGTTATAACGTGTTACCATATAACGTAATACGATATAACGTTATACCTTATAACGTTATGTTATATATCGTTATAGGTTATAACGTTACACCATATAACGTATAACGTTATAACGTTATACCATATAACGTATTACGTTATAACTTTATACCATATAACGTACTACGTTATAACGTTATGTTATATAACGTAATACGTTATAACGTGTTACCATATTACGTATTACGTTATAACTCTATACCATATAACGCATTACGTTATAACGTTATGTTGTATAACGTAATACGTTATAACGTTATGTTATATAACGCAATACGTTATAACGTGTTACCATATAACGTAATACGTTATAACTTTATACCATATAACGTATTACGTTATATCGTTATACCATATAACGTTATGTTATATGTCGTAATACGTTATAACGTTATACCATATAACGTTATGTTATATATCGTAATAGGTTATAACGTTACACCATATAACGTATTACGTTATAACGTTATACCATATAACGTATTACGTTATAACGTTATTTTATATAACGTAATACGTTATAACGTTATGTTATATAACGTAATACGTTATAACGTGTTACCATATAATCTATTACGTTATATCGTTATACCATATAAAGTTATGTTAAATGACGTAATACGATATAACGTTATACCATATAACGTTATGTTATATATCGTAATTGGTTATAACGTTACACCATATAACGTATTACGTTATAACGTTATACCATATAACGTATTACGTTATAACTTTATACCATATAACGTATTACGTTATAACGTTATGTTATATAACGTAGTACGTTATAACGTGTTACCATATTACGTATTACGTTATAACTCTATACCAAATAACGCATTACGTTATAACGTTATGTTGTATAACGTAATACGTTATAACGTTATGTTATATAACGCAATACGTTATAACGTGTTACCATATAACGTAATACGTTATAACTTTATACCATATAACGTATTACGTTATATCGTTATCCCATATAACGTTGTGTTATATGACGTAATACGTTATAACGTTATACCATATAACGTTATGTTATATATCGTAATAGGTTATAACGTTACAAAATATAACCTATTACGTTATAACGTTATACCATATAACGTATTACGTTATAACGTTATTTTATATAACATAATACGTTATAACGTTATGTTATATAACGTAATACGTTATAACGTGTTACCATATAACGTAATACGTTATAACTTTATACCATATAACGTATTACGTTATATCGTTATACCATACAACGTTATGTTATATGACGTAATACGTTATAACGTTATACCATATAACGTTATGTTATATATCGTAATAGGTTATAACGTTACACCATATAACGTATTACGTTATAACGTTATATCATATAACGTATTACGTTATAACTTTATACCATATAACGTATTACGTTATTACGTTATGTTATATAACGTAATACGTTATAACGTTATGTTATATAACGTAATACGTTATAACGTGTTACCATATAACACATTACGTTATATCGTTATACCATATAACGGTATGTTATATAACGTAATACGTTATACCGATGAAACGTTATACCATAGCGTATTACGTTATAACCTTATACCATACAACGTTATGTTATATACCGTATTCCTTTACAACGTTATACCATATATCGAATTATGTTATAACGTTATGTTATATAACTTATTACGTTATGACGTTATACCATACAACGTTATGTTATATAACGTAATACGTTATAACGTGTTACCATATAACGTAATACGTTATAACGTTATACCTTATAACGTTATGTTATATATCGTAATAGGTTATAACGTTACACCATATAACGTATTACGTTATAACGTTATACCATATAACGTACTACGTTATAACGTTATGTTATATAACGTAATACGTTATAACGTTATGTTATATAACGTAATACGTTATAACGTGTTACCATATAACGTATTACGTTATATCGTTATACCATATAACGGTATGTTATATAACGTAATACGTTATACCGATGAAACGCTATACCATAGCGTATTACGTTATAACCTTATACCATACAACGTTATGTTATATAACGTATTACGTTATAACTTTGTACCATATAACGTATTACGTTATATCGTTATACCATTAAACGTTATGTTATATGACGTAATACGTTATAACGTTATACCATATAACGTTATGTTATATATCGTAATAGGTTATAATGTTACACCATATAACGTATTACGTTATAACTTTATACCATATAAGGTATTACGTTATAACGTTATGTTATATAACGTAATTCGTTATAACGTTATGTTATATAACGTAATACGTTATAACGTGTTACCATATAACGTATTCCGTTATATCGTTATACCATATAACGTTATGTTATATGACGTAATACGTTATAACGTTATACCATATAACGTAGTACGTTATAACGTTAGACCATACAACGTTATGTTATATACCGTATTCCTTTACAACGTTATACCGTATATCGAATTACGTTATAACGTTATGTTATATAACTTATTACGTTATGACGTTATACCATACAACGTTATGTTATATAACGTAATACGTTATAACGTTGAAACGTTATACCATATAGCGTATTACGTTATAACCTTATACCATACAACGTTATGTTATATAACCTATTACGTTATAACTTTATACCATATAACGCATTACGTTATAACGTTTTGTTACATAACGTAATACGTTATAACGTTATGTTATATAACGTAATACGTTATAGCGTGTTACCATATAACGTATTACGTTATAACTTTATACCATATAACGTATTACGTTATAACTTTATACCACATAACGTATTACGTTATAAAGTTATGTTATGTTACGTAATACGTTATAACGTGTTACCATATTACGTATTACGTTATAACTCTATACCATATAACGTATTACGTTATAACGTTATGTTATATAACGTAATACGTTATAACGTTATGTTATATAACGTAATACGTTATAACGTGTTACCATATAACGTATTACGTTATAACTTTATACCATATAACGTACTACGTTATAACGTTATGAAATATAACGTAATACGTTATAACGTTATATTATATAACGTAATACGTTATAACGTGTTACCATATAACGTATTACGTTATAACTTTATACCATATAACGTACTACGTTATGACGTTATGATATATAACCTAATACGTTATAACGTTATGTTATATAACGTATTACGTTATAACTTTATACCATATAACGTACTACGTTATAACGTTATGATATATAACGTAATACGTTATAACGTTATGTTATATAACGTAATACGTTATAACGTGCTACCATATAAAGTATTACGTTATAACTTTATACCATATAACGTACTACGTTATAACGTTATGTTATATAACGTAATACGTTATAACGTGTTACCATATTACGTATTACGTTATAACTCTATACCATATAACGCATTACGTTATAACGTTATGTTGTATAACGTAATACGTTATAACGTTATGTTATATAACGCAATACGTTATAACGTGTTACCATATAACGTAATACGTTATAACTTTATACCATATAACGTATTACGTTATATCGTTATACCATATAACGTTATGTTATATGTCGTAATACGTTATAACGTTATACCATATAACGTATTACGTTATAACGTTATTTTATATAACGTAATACGTTATAACGTTATGTTATATACCGTAATACGTTATAACGTGTTACCATATAATCTATTACGTTATATCGTTATACCATATAAAGTTATGTTATATGACGTAATACGATATAACGTTATACCATATAACGTTATGTTATATATCGTAATTGGTTATAACGTTACACCATATAACGTATTACGTTATAACGTTATACCATATAACGTATTACGTTATAACTTTATACCATATAACGTATTACGTTATAACGTTATGTTATATAACGTAATTCGTTATAACGTGTTACCATATTACGTATTACGTTATATCAATATACCATATAACGTATTACGTTATAACGTTATGTTATATAACGTAATACGTTATAACGTTATGTTATACAACGTAATACGTTATAACGTGTTACCATATAAAGTATTACGTTATAACTTTATACCATATAACGTATCACGTTACAACTTTATACCATATAACGTATTACGTTATAACGTTATGTTATATAACGTAATACGTTATAACGTGTTACCATCTAACGTATTACGTTATAACTTTATACCATATAACGTATTACGTTATAACGTTATGTTATATAACGTAATACGTTATAACGTTATGTTATATAACGTAATAATACCATACAACGTTATGTTATATAACGTATTACGTTATAACTTTATACCATATAACTCATTACGTTATAACGTTATGTTATATAACGTAATACGTTATAACGTGTTACCATATAACGTAACACGTTATAACGTTATACCATATAACGTATTACGTTATAACGTTATTTTATATAACGTAATACGTTATAACGTTATGTTATATAACGTAATACGTTATAACGTGTTACCATATAACGTATTACGTTATAACTTTAAACCTTATAACGTACTACGTTATAAAGATATGTTATATACCGTATTCCTTTACAACGTTATACCATATATCGAATTACGTTATAACGTTATTTTATATAACATAATACGTTATAACGTTATGTTATATAACGTAATACGTTATAACGTTATGTTATATAACGTAATACGTTATAACGTGTTACCATATAACGTAATACGTTATAACTTTATACCATATAACGTATTACGTTATATCGTTATACCATACAACGTTATGTTATATGACGTAATACGTTATAACGTTATACCATATAACGTTATGTTATATATCGTAATAGGTTATAACGTTACACCATATAACGTATTACGTTATAACGTTATACCGTATAACGTATTACGTTATAACGTTATACCATATAACGTATTACGTTATAACGTTATGTTATATAACGTAATACGTTATAACGTTATGTTATATAACGTAATACGTTATAACGTGTTACCATATAACGTATTACGTTATAACTTTATACCTTATAACGTACTACGTTATAACGTTATGTTATATACCGTATTCCTTTACAACGTTATACCATATATCGAATTACGTTATAACGTTATTATATAACTTATTACGTTATGACGTTATACCATACAACGTTATGTTATATAACGTAATACGTTATAACGTTGAAACGTTATACCATATAGCGTATTACGTTATAACCTTATACCATACAACGTTATGTTATATAACGTATTACGTTATAACTTTATACCATATAACGCATTACGTTATAACGTTTTGTTACATAACGTAATACGTTATAACGTTATGTTATATAACGTAATACGTTATAGCGTGTTACCATATAATGTATTACGTTATAACTTTATACCATATAACGTATTACGTTATAACTTTATAGCATATAACGTATTACGTTATAACTTTATACCATATAACGTATTACGTTATAACGTTATGTTGTATAACGTAATACGTTATAACGTGTTACCATATTACATATTACGTTATAACTCTATACCATATAACGTATTACGTTATAACGTTATGTTATATAACGTAATACGTTATAACGTTATGTTATATAACGTAATTCGTTATAACGTGTTACCATATAACGTATTACGTTATAACTTTATACCATATAACGTATTACGTTATAACTTTATACCATATAACGTATTACGTTATAACGTTATGTTATATAACGTAATACGTTATAACGTTATGTTATATGACGTAATAAGTTATATCGTGTTACCAGATAACGTATTACGTTATAGCCTTATACCATATAACGTTAAGTTATATGACGTAATACGTTATAACGTTATACCATATAACGTAGTACGTTATAACGTTAGACCATACAACGTTATGTTATATACCGTATTCCTTTACAACGTTATACCATATATCGAATTACGTTATAACGTTATGTTATATAACTTATTACGTTATGACGTTATACCATACAACGTTATGTTATATAACGTAATACGCTATAACGTTGAAACGTTATACCATATAGCGTATTACGTTATAACCTTATACTATACAACTTTATGTTATATAACGTATTACGTTATGACTTTATACCATATAACGTATTACGTTATAACGTTTTGTTACATAGCGTAATACGTTATAACGTTATGTTATATAACGTAATACGTTATAGCGTGTTACCATATAACGTATTACGTTATAACTTTATACCATATAACGTATTACGTTATAACTTTATACCATATAACGTATTACGTTATAACGTTATGTTATATAACGTCATACGTTATAACGTGTTACCGTATAACGTATTACGTTGTATCGTTATACCATATAACGTTATGTTATATGACGCAATACGTTATAACGTTATACCGTATAACGTTATGTTATATATTGTAATAGGTTATAACGTTATACCATATAACGATAAGTTATATGACGTAATACGTTATAACGTTATACCATATAACGTAGTACGTTATAACGTTAGACCATACAACGTTATGTTATATACCGTATTCCTTTACAACGTTATACCATATATCGAATTACGTTATAACGTTATGTTATATAACGTAATACGTTATAACGTGTTACCATATAACGTATTACGTTATAACTTTATACCATATAACGTATTACGTTATAACGTTCTGTTATATAACGTAATACGTTATAACGTTATTTTATATAACGTAATACGTTATAACGTTATATTATATAACGTAATACGCTATAACGTGATACCATATAACGTATTACGTTATAACTTTATACCATATAACGTATTACGTTATAACGTTATGTTATATAACGTAATACGTTATAACATGTTACCATATAACGTATTACGTTATATCGTTATACCATTAAACGTTATGTTATATATCGTAATAGGTTATAACGTTACACCACATAACGTATTACGTTATAACGTGTTACCATATAACGTATTACGTTATATCGTTATACCATATAACGTATTAGGTTATAACGTTATGTTATATAACGTAATACGTTATAACGTGTTACCATATAACGTATTACGTTATATCGTTATACCATTAAACGTTATGTTATATATCGTAATAGGTTATAACGTGTTACCATTTAACGTAATTCGTTATAACGTGTTACCATATAACGTATTACGTTATATCGTTATACCATATAACGTTATGTTATATGACGTAATACGTTATAACGTTATACCATATAACGTTATGTTATATATCGTAATAGGTTATAACGTTACACCATATAACGAATTTCGTTATAACGTTATACCATATAACGTATTACGTTATAACGTTATTTTATATAACGTAATACGTTATAACGTTATGTTATAAATATAACGTAATACGTTATAACGTGATAGCATATAACGTATTACGTTATAACTTTATACCATATAACGTATTACGTTATATCGTTATACCATATAACGTTATGTTATATGACGTAATACGTTATAACGTTATACCATATAACGTTATGTTATATATCGTAATAGGTTATAACGTTACACCATATAACGTATTTCGTTATAACGTTATACCATATAAGGTATTACGTTATAACGTTATGTTATATAACGTAATACGTTATAACGTTATGTTATATAACGTAATACGTTATAACGTGTTACCATATAACGTAATACGTTATAACGTGTTACCATATAACGTATTACGTTATAACGTTATTTTATATAACATAATACGTTATAACGTTATGTTATATAACGTAATACGTTATAACGTGTTACCATATAACGTAATACGTTATAACTTTATACCATATAATGTATTACGTTATATCGTTATACCATACAACGTTATGTTATATGACGTAATACGTTATAACGTTATACCATATAACGTTATGTTATATAACGTAATACGTTATAACGTGTTACCATATAACGTATTACGTTATAACTTTATACCTTATAACGTACTACGTTATAACGTTATGTTATATACCGTATTCCTTTACAACGTTATACCATATATCGAATTACGTTATAACGTTATTATATAACTTATTACGTTATGACGTTATACCATACAACGTTATGTTATATAACGTAATACGTTATAACGTTGAAACGTTATACCATATAGCGTATTACGTTATAACCTTATACCATACAACGTTATGTTATATAACGTATTACGTTATAACTTTACACCATATAACGCATTACGTTATAACGTTTTGTTACATAACGTAATACGTTATAACGTTATGTTATATAACGTAATACGTTATAGCGTGTTACCATATAATGTATTACGTTATAACTTTATACCATATAACGTATTACGTTATAACTTTATACCATATATCGAATTACGTTATAACGTTATTATATAACTTATTACGTTATGACGTTATACCATACAACGTTATGTTATATAACGTAATACGTTATAACGTTGAAACGTTATACCATATAGCGTATTACGTTATAACCTTATACCATACAACGTTATGTTATATAACGTATTACGTTATAACTTTACACCATATAACGCATTACGTTATAACGTTATGTTATATAACGTAATACGTTATAGCGTGTTACCATATAACGTATTACGTTATAACTTTATACCATATAACGTATTACGTTATAACGTTATGTTATATAACGTAATACGTTATAACGTGTTACCGTATAACGTATTACGTTGTATCGTTAAACCATATAACGTTATGTTATATGACGTAATACGTTATAACGTGTTACCATATAACGCATTACGTTATAGCGTTATACCATATATCGTTATGTTACATGACGTAATACGTTATAGCGTTATAGCATATAACGTAGTACGTTATAACGTTAGACCATACAACGTTATGTTATATACCGTATACCTTTACAACGTCAGGTGAGAACGATTAACAACATAACCAGATTTGACACCAAGCAACCACTACCGCTATTTTTAATAGAATTAGAACCTAAAAATAATAACAAAGAAATTTTTGAAATTAAGAAAATTTTAAACACGATAATTACAGTTGAGCCACCCAGACAAAAAAAAGACATACCGCAATGTATGAGGTGTCAACAATATGGGCATACAAAAAACTACTGTAACAGAAACCCGGCGTGTGTCAAATGCGCAGGAAAGCACCTAACAGCTAACTGCCCACATACGGGAAAAATAAATAACGCAAAGTGTTTCAATTGCGGTGGAAACCACCCAGCTAGTTACAAAGGCTGTGTAGTCAGAAAGCAACTACAAAAAAAACTTTTTCCGCCCATTCGTAACAGGACATATAATAACTCTAACACTCAACAGGATAGCATAGTAACTGAAACATCAACAAACGTTCAGAATGTAATGAACCATAACAATACCAACACCCTTGGTAGCCGAAGCTACGCGCAAGTAGCCAAACAGTCAACACCTTTAGATAATCACAACCAGAACATTAACATCGACGACGCTGCAGAAATTAAAGAACTATTAAAGATATCCATCAAAAACACAGAATTCCTGGCAAAAATGATAAGTGAACAAAACGCAATCCTTAAACAGCGAACGCAACAAATCACACTCATGCTACAGCTACTTACAAACACGCTAACTAAAAAATAAAAATGGACACGCTTAAAATAGCAGCCTGGAACTCTAACGGCCTACAACAAAGGGCCCTAGAAACTAAAACATTCCTGTATAACAATAATATCGATATACTTCTTGTTTCAGAAACACACTTCACTATAAAAAACTATTTAAAAATACCGTACTACACCATATATGATACCAAGCATCCCTCAGGAAAAGCACACGGAGGAAGCGCAGTAATAATAAGAAACGATATTAAACACCATCTACACAGTCAGGTTAGTAAAGAATATATCCAAGCAACCACCGTTACAGTACAAACTAGCAGCAACTATCTACAGCTGTCAGCAGTATATGTACCACCGCGACATAAAATTACATCTCAAATGTGGGAAGATTACTTTCAACATTTAGGTGATAAGTATATTGCAGCGGGAGACTATAATTCAAAGCACACACTATGGGGATCAAGAATCAATACACCTCGAGGTAGAACTTTGGAGAAGTACATTAGAAACAATAACCTCAATATATTATCCACAGGAAGACCGACTTACTGGCCGACAGACTTGAGCAAAATACCTGACCTACTTGATTTTGCAGTTACAAAAGGACTAAATGCAAATAAACTAAATATAGAACCCAGCCTCGAGCTTAGCTCCGATCATACACCCATAATTATTACATACTTAAACAAACCAATAATTTATAAAAATTCAGAGACACTATGCAATAAAACCACCAAATGGCAAACATTTAAAGAAATAATTGAGAGCAAAATCAACTGCAACATCCCATTGAAAACACCCGAACATATCGAACAAGCAGTAATAACGCTTACAGAAACTATTCAGGAAGCAGCATGGGCAACCACCATACCTGAATCAAATAATAGACCAACAAAAATAATTCCGCCAGACATCCTTGAAAAAATTAGAGAAAAAAGAAAAGCGAAAGCAAAATGGCAAAAACATAGATCAAAAGAAAACAAAAAACACGTAAATAAACTTGCAAAGGAAATAAAAAACAAAATAAAAGAACACAATAACAATGAGTTCACAAAATTCATAGAGTCACTATCTGCACACGAGAACTCTAACTACTCCCTTTGGAAAGCCACAAAAAAAATAAAGAAGCCAATAAAACTAGTCCCAGCAATCAGAAAAGCAGATAATACATGGGCAAGAAGCAACGAAGAACAAGCTGATGAATTTTCCAACCACCTAAGCAACATATTTACACCACATAATATCAATAATAGCAACCACAACTGTCATATGGACGAGGATGAGGTAATCACTAGTACTGCAACTGACAATCATTACAACATACCTAAAACAACAGCACATGAAATTAGAAACATAATCGAGAAAACAAAAAATAATAAGGCACCAGGAATTGACCTAATCAATGGTATAATCTTGAAAAACCTTCCTCCAAAAGCGATACGGCTAATTACAATAATCTTTAATGCAATATTAAGAATCCAATACTATCCTAAACTATGGAAACTAGCACAGATCATAATGTTACCTAAACCAGGCAAAGACCCACATCAAACAGTATCGTACAGACCAATATCACTACTTCCAGTATTCTCCAAAATACTGGAAAAAATAATTTACGCCCGCCTAAAACCAATAATAGAGAAGGAAAAACTAATACCAGATCACCAATTTGGATTCAGGAACAAACACTCCACGATAGAGCAAATGCACAGACTCACAAACGAAATAATACTAGCAATAGAAAACAAACAATACTGTACAGCCCTCTTTATGGACATCGAGAAAGCATTCGACAAAATAAACCACGATAGTCTACTTCAATCAATCAGAAAACAATTCCCGGAGCAGATATACCATTTAACTAAATCCTACTTAAGCAACAGAACCTTTACAGTAAAAATTAAAGATACATACTCTCAAGTTAAAGACATCAAGGCAGGGGTTCCGCAAGGAAGCGTCTTGGGACCAATTCTCTACACACTATACACGGCCAACATACCAACAACCACCAACAGCAAAATACTGACATTTGCGGATGACACTGTGGTACTAGTCAGGCACACTAACCCAGCAACAGCAGTCGCATTGCTACAAGAGCATATTGCAAAAATAGAAAAGTGGCTTCAAGTTAAACAAATTAAAGCAAACCCTGATAAATGCAACCACATTACATTCACACTGCGAAAACAGTTACCACCAAACATTACACTCAACGGCACGCACATAATACAAACAAGGCAAGTCAAATACCTAGGACTACACTTTGATACAAGATTCACATGGAAACAGCATATCAAATCAATAATAAGCAAAATACAGATAGCAAGGAGACGGATGTACTGGTTAACAAGTCGAAAGTCCAAACTAAGCATAGAAAACAAATTAAAAATCTACAAAACCATCATAAAACCAATCTGGACGTACGGAATACCACTATGGGGAACTGCAGCAATGAGCCATATAACCAAACTAGAGGCAATGCAATCTAAAATACTTAGAACAATAGTAAACGCCCCATGGTACGTTAGAAACGAGGACATACGAAAAGACCTTGGAATACCAACGGTCAAGGAAGAGATTAGCAAATTCGCAAGAAGGTACAGAGAAAGATTAGCAACGCACCCGAACCGGCTGGCAGCGGAAACGATCACCACATTCATCGAAAGGAGATTAAAAAGGAAACATCCAGTAGATCTCATAAAGGATACACCCTAACAAGCACGAAGATGGAACCCCATTGGGGGTAGCCACCCACATGTTATATTAGTAAACAGCTATAACATTTTACCAAATGTCCTACTGGACAAATTGTAAAATTTAAAGCAAATAAATAAAAAAAAAAAAAAAAAAATATAACGTATTACGTTATATCGTTATACCATATAACGTTATGTTATATGACGTAATACGTTATAACGTTATACCATATAACGTTATGTTATATATCGTAATAGGTTATAACGTTACACCATATAACGTATTTCGTTATAACGTTATACCATATAACGTATTACGTTATAACGTTATTTTATATAACGTAATACGTTATAACGTTATGTTATATAACGTAATACGTTATAACGTGATAGCATATAACGTATTACGTTATAACTTTATACCATATAACGTATTACGTTATATCGTTATACCATATAACGTTATGTTATATGACGTAATACGTTATAACGTTATACCATATAACGTTATGTTATATATCGTAATAGGTTATAACGTTACACCATATAACGTATTTCGTTATAACGTTATACCATATAAGGTATTACGTTATAACGTTATGTTATATAACGTAATACGTTATAACGTGTTACCATATAACGTAATACGTTATAACGTGTTACCATATAACGTATTACGTTATATCGTTATACCATATAACGTTATGTTATATGACGTAATACGTTATAACCTTATACCATATAACGTTATGTTATATATCGTAATAGGTTATAACGTTACACCATATAACGTATTTCGTTATAACGTTATACCATATAACGTATTACGTTATAACGTTATTTTATATAACGTAATGCGTTATAACGTTATGTTATATAACGTATTACGTTATAGCGTTATACCATATAACGTTAAGTTATATGACGTAATACGTTATTACGTTATACCATATAACGTAGTACGTTATAACGTTAGACCATACAACGTTATGTTATATACCGTATTACTTTACAACGTTATACCATATACCGAATTACGTTATAACGTTATGTTATATAACGTAATACGTTATAACATGTTACCATATAACATATTACGTTATAACTTTATACCATATAACGTACTACGTTATAACGTTATGTTATATAACGTAATACGTTATAACGTTATGTTATATAACGTAATACGTTATAACGTGTTACCATATAACGTATTACGTTATAACTTTATACCATATAACGTATTACGTTATAACGTTCTGTTATATAACGTAATACGTTATAACGTTATTTTATATAACGTAATACGTTATAACGTTATATTATATAACGTAATACGTTATAACGTGATACCATATAACGTATTACGTTATAACTTTATACCATATAACGTATTACGTTATAACGTTATGTTATATAACGTAATACGTTATAACATGTTACCATATAACGTATTACGTTATATCGTTATACCATTAAACGTTATGTTATATATCGTAATAGGTTATAACGTTACACCACATAACGTATTACGTTATAACGTGTTACCATATAACGTATTACGTTATAACTTTATACCATATAACGTATTACGTTATAACGTTATACCATATAACGTATTACGTTATAACGTTATTTTATATAACGTAATACGTTATAACGTTATGTTATATAACGTAATACGTTATAACGTCTTACCATATAACGTATTACGTTATATCGTTATACCATATAACCTTATGTTATATGACGTAATACGTTATAACGTGTTACTATCTAACGTATTACGTTATAGCGTTATACCATATAACGTTATGTTATATAACGTATTACGTTATAACTTTGTACCATATAACGTATTACGTTATAACGTTATGTTATATAACGTAATACGTTATAACGTTATGTTATATAACGTAATACGTTATAACGTGTTACGAAATAACGTATTACGTTATATCGTTATACCATTAAACGTTATGTTATATATCGTAATAGGTTATAACGTTACACCACATAACGTATTACGTTATAACGTGTTACCATATAACGTATTACGTTATATCGTTATACCATATAACGTATTAGGTTATAACGTTATGTTATATAACGTAATACGTTATAACGTTATGTTATATAACGTAATACGTTATAACGTGTTACCATATAACGTATTACGTTATATCGTTATACCATTAAACGTTATGTTATATATCGTAATAGGTTATAACGTTATACCATATAACGTATTACGTTATAACGTTATGTTATATAACGTAATACGTTATAACGTTATGTTATATAACGTAATACGTTATAACGTGTTACCATATAACGTATTACGTTATATCGTTATACCATATAACGGTATGTTATATAACGTAATACGTTATACCGATGAAACGTTATACCATAGCGTATTACGTTATAACCTTATACCATACAACGTTAAGTTATATAACGTAATACGTTATATCGTGTTACCATATAACGTAATACGTTATAACGTTATACCATATAACGTACTACGTTATAACGTTATTTTATATATCGTAATACGTTATAACGTTACACCACATAACGTATTACGTTATAACGTGTTACCATATAACGTATTACGTTATATCGTTATACCATATAACGTTATGTTATATGACGTAATACGTTATAACGTGTTACCATATAACGTATTACGTTATAGCGTTATACCATATAACGTTATGTTATATAACGTATTACGTTATAACTTTGTACCATATAACGTATTACGTTATAACGTTTTGTTAGATAACGTAATACGTTATAACGTTATGTTATATAACGTAATACGTTATAACGTGATACCATATAACGTATTACGTTATAACTTTATACCGTATAACGTATTACGTTATAACGTTATGTTATATAACGTAATACGTTATAACGTTATGTTATATAACGTAATACGTTATATCGTTATACCATATAACGTTATGTTATATGACGTAATACGTTATAACGTGTTACCATATAACGTATTACGTTATAACGTTATACCATATAACGTATTACGTTATAACGTTATTTTATATAACGTATTACGTTATAACTTTATACCATATAACGTATTACGTTATAACGTTATGTTATATAACGTAATACGTTATAACGTGTTACCGTATAACGTATTACGTTGTATCGTTATACCATATAACGTTATGATATGACGTAAAACGTTATAACGTTATACCATATAACGTTATGTTATATATCGTAATAGGTTATAACGTTATACCATATAACGTATTACGTTATAACGTTATGTTATATAACGTAATACGTTATAACGTTATGTTATATAACGTAATACGTTATATCGTTATACCATATAACGTTATGTTATATGACGTAATACGTTATAACGTGTTACCATATAACGTATTACGTTATAACGTTATACCATATAACGTATTACGTTATAACGTTATTTTATATAACGTAATACGTTATAACGTTATGTTATATAACGTAATACGTTATAACGTGATACCATATAACGTATTACGTTATAGCGTTATACCTTATAACGTTATGTTATATATATCATAATAGGTTATAACGTTACACCATATAACGTATTACGTTATAACGTTATGTTATATAACGTAATACCTTATAACGTTATGTTATATAACGTAATACGTTATAACGTGATACCATATAACGTATTACGTTATAACTTTATACCATATAACGTATTACGTTATAACGTTTTGTTAGATAACGTAATACGTTATAACGTTATGTTATATAACGTAATACGTTATAACGTGATACCATATAACGTATTACGTTATAGCGTTATACCTTATAACGTTATGTTATATATATCATAATAGGTTGTAACGTTACACCATATAACGTATTACGTTATAACGTTATGTTATATAACGTAATACCTTATAACGTTATGTTATATAACGTAATACGATATAACGTGATACCATATAACGTATTACGTTATAACTTTATACCATATAACGTATTACGTTATAACGTTATGTTATATAACGTAATACGTTATAACGTTATGTTATATGACGTAATACGTTATAACGTTATACCATATAACGTTATGTTATATATCGTAATAGGTTATAACGTTATACCATATAACGTATTACGTTATAACGTTATACCATATAACGTATTACGTTATAACGTTATTTTATATAACGTAATACGTTATAAAGTTATGTTATATAACGTAATACGTTATAACGTGATACCATATAACGTATTACGTTATAACTTTATACCATATAATGGTTACGTTATAACGATATGTTATATAACGTAATACGTTATAACGTTATGTTATATAACGTAATACGTTATAACGTGTTACCATATAACGTATTACGTTATATCGTTATACCATATAACGTTATGTTATATGACGTAATACGTTATAACGTGTTACCATATAACGTATTACGTTATAGCGTTATACCATATAACGTTATGTTATATAACGTATTACGTTATAACTTTGTACCATATAACGTATTACGTTATAACGTTTTGTTAGATAACGTAATACGTTATAACGTTATGTTATATAACGTAATACGTTATAACGTGATACCATATAACGTATTACGTTATAACTTTATACCATATAACGTATTACGTTATAACGTTATGTTATATAACGTAATACGTTATAACGTTATGTTATATAACGTAATACGTTATAACGTGTTACCATATAACGTATTACGTTATATCGTTATACCATATAACGGTATGTTATATAACGTAATACGTTATACCGATGAAACGTTATACCATAGCGTATTACGTTATAACCTTATACCATACAACGTTAAGTTATGTAACGTAATACGTTATATCGTGTTACCATATAACGTAATACGTTATAACGTTATACCATATAACGTACTACGTTATAACGTTATTTTATATAACGTAATACGTTATAACGTTACACCACATAACGTATTACGTTATAACGTGTTACCATATAACGTATTACGTTATATCGTTATACCATATAACGTTATGTTATATGACGTAATACGTTATAACGTGTTACCATATAACGTATTACGTTATAGCGTTATACCATATAACGTTATGTTATATAACGTATTACGTTATAACTTTGTACCATATAACGTATTACGTTATAACGTTTTGTTAGATAACGTAATACGTTATAACGTTATGTTATATAACGTAATACGTTATAACGTGATAGCATATAACGTATTACGTTATAACTTTATACCGTATAACGTATTACGTTATAACGTTATGTTATATAACGTAATACGTTATAACGTTATGTTATATAACGTAATACGTTATATCGTTATACCATATAACGTTATGTTATATGACGTAATACGTTATAACGTGTTACCATATAACGTATTACGTTATAACGTTATACCATATAACGTATTACGTTATAACGTTATTTTATATAACGTAATACGTTATAACGTTATGTTATATAACGTAATACGTTATAACGTGATACCATATAACGTATTACGTTATAGCGTTATACCTTATAACGTTATGTTATATATATCATAATAGGTTATAACGTTACACCATATAACGTATTACGTTATAACGTTATGTTATATAACGTAATACCTTATAACGTTATGTTATATAACGTAATACGTTATAACGTGATACCATATAACGTATTACGTTATAACTTTATACCATATAACGTATTACGTTATAACGTTTTGTTAGATAACGTAATACGTTATAACGTTATGTTATATAACGTAATACGTTATAACGTGATACCATATAACGTATTACGTTATAACTTTATACCATATAACGTATTACGTTATAACGTTATGTTATATAACGTAATAAGTTATAACGTTATGTTATATAACGTAATACGTTATAACGTGTTACCATATAACGTTTTACGTTATATCGTTATACCATATAACGGTATGTTATATAACGTAATACGTTATACCGATGAAACGTTATACCATAGCGTATTACGTTATAACCTTATACCATACAACGTTAAGTTATATAACGTAATACGTTATATCGTGTTACCATATAACGTAATACGTTATAACGTTATACCATATAACGTACTACGTTATAACGTTATTTTATATAACGTAATACGTTATAACGTTACACCACATAACGTATTACGTTATAACGTGTTACCATATAACGTATTACGTTATATCGTTATACCATATAACGTTATGTTATATGACGTAATACGTTATAACGTGTTACCATATAACGTATTACGTTATAGCGTTATACCATATAACGTTATGTTATATAACGTATTACGTTATAACTTTGTACCATATAACGTATTACGTTATAACGTTTTGTTAGATAACGTAATACGTTATAACGTTATGTGATATAACGTAATACGTTATAACGTGTTACCATATAACGTATTACGTTATATCGTTATACCATATAACGGTATGTTATATAACGTAATACGTTATACCGATGAAACTTTATACCATAGCGTATTACGTTATAACCTTATACCATACAACGTTATGTTATATAACGTAATACGTTATATCGTGTTACCATATAACGTATTACGTTATAACTTTATACCATATAACGTATTACGTTATAACGTTATGTTATATAACGTAATACGTTATAACGTTATGTTATATGACGTAATACGTTATAACGTTATACCATATAACGTTATGTTATATATCGTAATATGTTATAACGTTATACCATATAACGTATTACGTTATATCGTTATACCATATAACGTATTACGTTATAACTTTATACCATATAACGTATTACGTTATAACGTTATGTTATATAACGTAATACGTTATAACGTGTTACCATATAACGTATTACGTTATATCGTTATACCATATACCGTTATGTTATATGACGTAATACGTTATAACGTGTTACCATATAACGTATTACGTTATAGCGTTATACCATATAACGTTATGTTATATGACGTAATACGTTATAACGTTATACCATATAACGTAGTACGTTATAACGTTAGACCATACAACGATATGTTATATACCGTATTCCTTTACAACGTTATACCATATATTGAATTACGTTATAACGTTATGTTATATAACTTATTACGTTATGACGTTATACCATACAACGTTATGTTATATAACGTAATACGTTATAACGTGTTACCGTATAACGTAATACGTTACAACGTTATACCTTATAACGCTATGTTATATATCGTAATAGGTTATAACGTTACACCATATAACGTATTACGTTATAACGTTATACCATATAACGTATTACGTTATAACGTTATTTTATATAACGTAATACGTTATAACGTTATGTTATATAACGTAATACGTTATAACGTGTTACCATATAACGTATTACGTTATAACTTTATACCATATAACGTATTACGTTATAACGTTCTGTTATATAACGTAATACGTTATAACGTTATGTTATATAACGTAATACGTTATAACGTGTTACCATATAACGTATTACGTTATATCGTTATACCATTAAACGTTATGTTATATATCGTAATAGGTTATAACGTGTTACCATATAACGTATTACGTTATATCGTTATACCATATAACGTTATGTTACATGACGTAATACGTTATAACGTTATACCATATAACGTTATGTTATATATCGTAATAGGTTATAACGTTACACCATATAACGTATTTCGTTATAACGTTATACCATATAACGTATTACGTTATAACGTTATGTTATATAACGTAATACGTTATAACGTTATGTTATATAACGTAAAACGTTATAACGTGTTACCATATAACGTATTACGTTATATCGTTATACCATATAACGGTATGTTATATAACGTAATACGTTATACCGATGAAACGTTATACCATAGCGTATTACGTTATAACCTTATACCATACAACGTTATGTTATATAACGTAATACGTTATATCGTGTTACCATATAACGTATTACGTTATAACTTTATACCATATAACGTATTACGTTATAACGTTATGTTATATAACGTAAAACGTTATAACGTTATGTTATATAACGTAATACGTTATAACGTGTTACCAAATAACGTATTACGTTATATCGTTATACCATTAAACGTTATGTTATATATCGTAATAGGTTATAACGTTACACCACATAACGTATTACGTTATAACGTGTTACCATATAACGTATTACGTTATATCGTTATACCATATAACGTATTAGGTTATAACGTTATGTTATATAACGTAATACGTTATAACGTTATGTTATATAACGTAATACGTTATAACGTGATACCATATAACGTATTACGTTATAACTTTATACCATATAACGTATTACGTTATAACGTTATGTTATATAACGTAATACGTTATAACGTTATGTTATATGACGTAATACGTTATAACGTTATACCATATAACGTTATGTTATATATCGTAATAGGTTATAACGTTATACCATATAACGTATTACGTTATAACGTTATGTTATATAACGTAATACGTTATAACGTTATGTTATATAACGTAATACGTTATAACGTGTTACCATATAACGTAATACGTTATAACGTTATACCTTATAACGTTATGTTATATATATCATAATAGGTTATAACGTTACACCATATAACGTATTACGTTATAACGTTATACCATATAACGTATTACGTTATAACGTTATTTTATATAACGTAATACGTTATAACGTTATGTTATATAACGTAATAAGTTATAACGTGATACCATATAACGTATTACGTTCTAACTTTATACCATATAACGTATTACGTTATAACGTTATGTTATATAACGTAATACGTTATAACGTTATGTTATATAACTTAATACGTTATAACGTGTTACCATATAACGTATTACGTTATATCGTTATACCATATAACGTTATGTTATATGACGTAATACGTTATATCGTGTTACCAGATAACGTATTACGTTATAGCGTTATACCTTATAACGTTATGTTATATATATCATAATAGGTTATAACGTTACACCATATAACGTATTACGTTATAACGTTATTTTATATAACGTAATACGTTATAACGTTATGTTATATAACGAAATACGTTATAACGTGATACCATATAACGTATTACGTTATAACTTTATACCATATAACGTATTACGTTATATCGTTATACCATATAACGTTATGTTATATGACGTAATACGTTATATCGTGTTACCAGATAACGTATTACGTTATAGCGTTATACCTTATAACGTTATGTTATATATATCATAATAGGTTATAACGTTACACCATATAACGTATTACGTTATAACGTTATGTTATGTAACGTAATACCTTATAACGTTATGTTATATAACGTAATACGTTATAACGTGATACCATATAACGTATTACGTTATAACGTTATTTTATATAACGTAATACGTTATAACGTTATACCATATAACGTATTACGTTATAACGTTATGTTATATAACGTAATACGTTATAACGTTATGTTATATAACGTAATACGTTATAACGTCTTACCATATAACGTATTACGTTATATCGTTATACCATATAACCTTATGTTATATGACGTAATACGTTATAACGTGTTACTATCTAACGTATTACGTTATAACTTTATACCATATAACGTATTACGTTATATCGTTATACCATATAACGTTATGTTATATGACGTAATACGTTATATCGTGTTACCAGATAACGTATTACGTTATAGCGTTATACCTTATAACGTTATGTTATATATATCATAATAGGTTATAACGTTACACCATATAACGTATTACGTTATAACGTTATACCATATAACGTATTACGTTATAACGTTATTTTATATAACGTAATACGTTATAACGTTATGTTATATAACGTAATACGTTATAACGTGATACCATATAACGTATTACGTTATAACTTTATACCATATAACGTATTACGTTATAACGTTATGTTATATAACGTAATACGTTATAACGTTATGTTATATAACGTAATACGTTATAACGTCTTACCATATAACGTATTACGTTATATCGTTATACCATATAACCTTATGTTATATGACGTAATACGTTATAACGTGTTACTATCTAACGTATTACGTTATAGCGTTATACCATATAACGTTATGTTATATAACGTATTACGTTATAACTTTGTACCATATAACGTATTACGTTATAACGTTTTGTTATATAACGTAATACGTTATATCGTTATGTTATATAACGTAATACGTTATAACGTGTTACCATATAACGTATTACGTTATATCGTTATACCATATAACGGTATGTTATATAACGTAATACGTTATATCGTGTTACCATATAACGTATTACGTTATAACTTTATGCCATATAACGTATTACGTTATAACGTTATGTTATATAACGTAATACGTTATAACGTTATGTTATATATCGTAATAGGTTATAACGTTACACCACATAACGTATTACGTTATAACGTTATGTTATATAATGTAATACGTTATAACGTTATGTTATATAACGTAATACGTTATAACGTGTTACCATATAACGTAATACGTTATAACGTTATACCTTATAACGTTATGTTATATATATCATAATAGGTTAAACGTTACACCATATAACGTATTACGTTATAACGTTATACCATATAACGTATTACGTTATAACGTTATTTTATATAACGTAATACGTTATAACGTTATGTTATATAACGTATTACGTTATAACTTTATACCATATAACGTATTACGTTATAACGTTTTGTTACATAACGTAATACGTTATAACGTTATGTTATATAACGTAATACGTTATAGCGTGTTACCATATAACGTATTACGTTATAACTTTATACCATATAACGTATTACGTTATAACTTTATACCATAAAACGTATTACGTTATAACGTTATGTTATATAACGTAATACGTTATAACGTGTTACCGTATAACGTATTACGTTGTATCGTTATACCATATAACGTTATGATATGACGTAATACGTTATAACGTTATACCATATAACGTTATGTTATATATCGTAATAGGTTATAACGTTATACCATATAACGTATTACGTTATAACGTTATGTTATATAACGTAATACGTTATAACGTTATGTTATATAACGTAATACGTTATATCGTTATACCATATAACGTTATGTTATATGACGTAATACGTTATAACGTGTTACCATATAACGTATTACGTTATAGCGTTATACCATATAACGTTATGTTATATAACGTATTACTTTATAACTTTATACCATATAACGTATTACGTTATAACGTTTTGTTAGATAACGTAATACGTTATAACGTTATGTTATATAACGTAATACGTTATAACGTGATACCATATAACGTATTACGTTATAACTTTATACCATATAACGTATTACGTTATAACGTTATGTTATATAACGTAATACGTTATAACGTTATGTTATATAACATAATACGTTATAACGTGATACCATATAACGTATTACGTTATAACTTTCTACCATATAACGTATTACGTTATAACGTTTTGTTACATAACGTAATACGTTATAACGTTATGTTATATAACGTAATACGTTATAGCGTGTTACCATATAACCTATTACGTTATAACTATATACCATACAACGTATTACGTTATAACTTTATACCATATAACGTATTACGTTATAACGTTATGTTATATAACGTAATACGTTATAACGTGTTACCGTATAACGTATTACGTTGTATCGTTATACCATATAACGTTATGTTATATGACGTAATACGTTATAACGTTATACCATATAACGTTATGTTATATACCGTAATAGGTTATAACGTGATACCATATGTCGTATTACGTTATAACTTTATACCATATAACGTACTACGTTATAACGTTATGTTATATAACGTAATACGTTATAACGTGTTACCGTATAACGTATTACGTTGTATCGTTATACCATATAACGTTATGTTATATGACGTAATACGTTATAACTTTATACCATATAACGTTATGTTATATATCGTAATAGGTTATAACGTTATACCATATAACGTATTACGTTATAACGTTATGTTATATAACGTAATACGTTATAACGTTATGTTATATAACGTAATACGTTAGAACGTGTTACCATATAACGTAATACGTTATAACGTTATACCTTATAACGTTATGTTATATATCGTAATAGGTTATAACGTTACACCATATAACGTATTACGTTATAACGTTATACCATATAACGTATTACGTTATAACGTTATTTTGTATAACGTCATACGTTATAACGCTATGTTATATAACGTAATACGTTATAACGTGATACCATATAACGTATTACGTTATAACTTTATACCATATAACGTATTACGCTATAACGTTATGTTATATAACGTAATACGTTATAACGTTATGTTATATAACGTAATACGTTATAGCATGTTACCATATAACGTATTACGTTATATGTTTATACCATATAACGTACTACGTTATAACGTTATGTTATATAACGTAATACGTTATAACGTGTTACCATATAACGTATTACGTTATAACTTTATACCATATAACGTATTACGTTATAACGTTAGGTTATATAACGCAATACGTTATAACGTGTTACCATATAACGTATTACGCTATATCGTTATACCATATAACGTTATGTTATATGACGTAATACGTTATAACGTGTTACCATATAACGTATTACGTTATAGCGTTATACCATATAACGTTATGTTATATGACGTAATACGTTATAATGTTATACCATATAACGTAGTACGTTATAACGTTAGACCATACAACGTTATGTTATGTACCGTGTTCCTTTACAACGTTATACCATATATCGAATTACGTTATAACGTTATGTTATATAACTTATTACGTTATGACGTTATACCATACAACGTTATGTTATATAACGTAATACGTTATAACGTTGAAACGTTATACCATATAGCGTATTACGTTATAACCTTATACCATACAACGATATGTTATATAACGTATTACGTTATAACTTTATACCATATAACGTATTACGTTATAACGTTTTGTTACATAACGTAATACGTTATAACGTTATGTTATATAATGTAATACGTTATAACGTTATGTTATATAACGTATTACGTTATAACTTTATACCATATAACGTATTACGTTATAACGTTTTGTTACATAACGTAATACGTTATAACGTTATGTTATATAACGTAATACGTTATAGCGTGTTACCATATAACGTATTACGTTATAACTTTATACCATATAACGTATTACGTTATAACGTTTTGTTACATAACGTAATACGTTATAACGTTATGTTATATAACGTAATACGTTATAACGTGTTACCATATAACGTAATACGTTATAACGTTATACCTTATAACGTTATGTTATATATATCATAATAGGTTATAACGTTACACCATATAACGTATTACGTTATAACGTTATACCATATAACGTATTACGTTATAACGTTATTTTATATAACGTAATACGTTATAACGTTATGTTATATAACGTATTACGTTATAACTTTATACCATATAACGTATTACGTTATAACGTTTTGTTACATAACGTAATACGTTATAACGTTATGTTATATAACGTAATACGTTATAGCGTGTTACCATATAACGTATTACGTTATAACTTTATACCATATAACGTATTACGTTATAACTTTATACCATAAAACGTATTACGTTATAACGTTATGTTATATAACGTAATACGTTATAACGTGTTACCGTATAACGTATTACGTTGTATCGTTATACCATATAACGTTATGATATGACGTAATACGTTATAACGTTATACCATATAACGTTATGTTATATATCGTAATAGGTTATAACGTTATATCGTTATACCATATAACGTTATGTTATATGACGTAATACGTTATAACGTGTTACCATATAACGTATTACGTTATAGCGTTATACCATATAACGTTATGTTATATAACGTATTACGTTATAACTTTGTACCACATAACGTATTACGTTATAACGTTTTGTTAGATAACGTAATACGTTATAACGTGATACCATATAACGTATTACGTTATAACTTTATACCATATAACGTATTACGTTATAACGTTATGTTATATAACGTAATACGTTATAACGTGTTACCGTATAACGTATTACGTTGTATCGTTATACCATATAACGTTATGTTATATGACGTAATACGTTATAACGTTATACCATATAACGTTATGTTATATATCGTAATAGGTTATAACGTTATACCATATAACGTATTACGTTATAACGTTATGTTATATAACGTAATACGTTATAACGTTGAAACGTTATACCATATAGCGTATTACGTTATAACCTTATACCATACAACGTTATGTTATATAACGTATTACGTTATAACGTTATGTTATATAACGTAATACGTTATAACGTGTTACCATATAACGTATTACGTTATAACTTTATGCCATATAATGTATTACGTTATAACGTTATGTTATATAACGTAATACGTTATAACGTTATGTTATATAACGTAATACGTTATAACGTGTTACCATATAACGTATTACGTTATATCGTTATACCATATAACGTTATGTTATATGACGTAATACGTTATAACGTGTTACCATATAACGTATTACGTTATAGCGTTATACCATATAATGTTATGTTATATAACGTATTACGTTATAACTTTGTACCATATAACGTATTACGTTATAACGTTTTGTTAGATAACGTAATACGTTATAACGTTATGTTATATAACGTAATACGTTATAACGTGATACCATATAACGTATTACGTTATAACTTTCTACCATATAACGTATTACGTTATAACGTTTTGTTCCATAACGTAATACGTTATAACGTTATGTTATATAACGTAATACGTTATAGCGTGTTACCATATAACCTATTACGTTATAACTATATACCATACAACGTATTACGTTATAACTTTATACCATATAACGTATTACGTTATAACGTTATGTTATATAACGTAATACGTTATAACGTGTTACCGTATAACGTATTACGTTGTATCGTTATACCATATAACGTTATGTTATATAACGTATTACGTTATAACTTTGTACCATATAACGTATTACGTTATAACGTTTTGTTAGATAACGTAATACGTTATAACGTTATGTTATATAACGTAATACGTTATAACGTGATACCATATAACGTATTACATTATAACTTTATACCATATAACGTATTACGTTATAACGTTATGTTATATAACGTAATACGTTTTAACGTGTTACCGTATAACGTATTACGTTGTATCGTTATACCATATAACGTTATGTTATATGACGTAATACGTTATAACGTTATACCATATAACGTTATGTTATATATCGTAATAGGTTATAACGTTATACCATATAACGTATTACGTTATAACGTTATGTTATATAACGTAATACGTTATAACGTTGAAACGTTATACCATATAGCGTATTACGTTATAACCTTATACCATACAACGTTATGTTATATAACGTATTACGTTATTACTTTATACCATATAACGTATTACGTTATAACGTTTTGTTACATAACGTAATACGTTATAACGTTATGTTATATAACGTAATACGTTGTAGCGTGTTACCATATAACGTATTACGTTATAACGTGTTACCATATAACGTATTACGTTATAACTTTATGCCATATAATGTATTACGTTATAACGTTATGTTATATAACGTAATACGTTATAACGTTATGTTATATAACGTAATACGTTATAACGTGTTACCATATAACGTATTACGTTATATCGTTATACCATATAACGTTATGTTATATGACGTAATACGTTATAACGTTATACCATATAACGTTATGTTATATATCGTAATAGGTTATAACGTTACACCAAATAATGTATTACGTTATAACGTTATACCATATAACGTATTACGTTATAACGTTATGTTATATAACGTAATACGTTATAACGTTATGTTATATAACGTAATGCGTTATAACGTGTTACCATATAACGTATTACGTTATAACTTTATACCATATAACGTATTACGTTATAACGTTATGTTATATAACGTTATGTTATATGACGTAATACGTTATAACGTGACACCATATAACGTTATGTTATATATCGTAATAGGTTATAACGTTACACCATATAACGTATTACGTTATAACGATATACCATATAACGTATTGCGTTATAGCGTTATGTTATATAACGTAATACGTTGTAACGTTATGTTATATAACGTAATACGTTATAACGTGTTACCATATAACGTATTACGTTATAACTTTATACCATATAGCGTATTACGTTATAACGTCATGTTATATAACGTAATACGTTATAACGTTATGTTATATAACGTAATACGTTATAACGTGTTACCATATAACGTATTACGTTATAACGTTATATTATATAACGTAATACGTTATAACGTTATGTTATATAACGTAATACGTTATAACGTGATACCATATAACGTATTACGTTATAACTTTATACCATAAAACGTATTACGTTATAACGTTATGTTATATAACGTAATACGTTATAACGTTATGTTATATAACGTAATGCGTTATAACGTGTTACCATATAACGTATTACGTTATAACTTTATACCATATAACGTATTACGTTATAACGTTATGTTATATAACGTTATGTTATATGACGTAATACGTTATAACGTGACACCATATAACGTTATGTTATATATCGTAATAGGTTATAACGTTACACCATATAACGTATTACGTTATAACTTTATACCATATAACGTATTACGATATAACGTTATGTTATATAACGTAATACGTTATAACGTTATGTTATATAACGTAATACGTTATAACGTGTTACCATATAACGTATTACGTTATATCGTTATACCATATAACGTTATGTTATATGACGTAATACGTTATAACGTTATACCATATAACGTTATGTTATATATCGGAATAGGTTATAACGTTACACCATATAACGTATTACGTTATAACGTTATACCATATAACGTATTACGTTATAACTTTATGTTATATAACGTAATACGTTATAACGTTATGTTATATAACGTAATACGTTATAACGTGTTACCATATAACGTATTACGTTATAACTTTATACCATATAACGTATTACGTTATAACGTTATGTTATATAACGTAATACGTTATAACGTTATGTTATATAACGTAATACGTTATAACGTGTTACCATATAACGTATTACGTTATATCGTTATACCATATAACGTTATGTCATATGACGTAATACGTTATAACGTGATACCATATAACGTTATGTTATATATCGTAATAGGTTATAACGTTACACCATATAACGTATTACGCTATATGGTATAACTTTATACCATATAGCGTATTACGTTATAACGTTATGTTATATAACGTAATACGTTATATCGTGATTCCATATTACGTATTACGTTATAACTTTATACCATATAACGTATTACGTTATAACGTTATGTTATATAACGTATTACGTTATAACGTTATGTTATATAACGTAATACGTTATAACGTGATACCATATAACGTTATGTTATATATCGTAATAGGTTATAACGTTACACCATATAACGTATTACGTTATATCGTTATACCATATAACGTTATGTCATATGACGTATTACGTTATATCGTTATACCATTAAACGTTATGTTATATATCGTAATAGGTTATAACGTTAAACCACATAACGTATTACGTTATAACGTGTTACCATATAACGTATTACGTTATATCGTTATACCATATAACGTATTAGGTTATAACGTTATGTTATATAACGTAATACGTTATAACGTTATGTTATATAACGTAATACGTTATAACGTGTTACCATATAACGTATTACGTTATATCGTTATACCATATAACGTATTACGTTCTAACTTTATACCATATAACGTATTACGTTATAACGTTATGTTATATAACGTAATACGTTATAACGTTATGTTATATAACGTAATACGTTATAACGTGTTACCATATAACGTATTACGTTATATCGTTATACCATATAACGTTATGTTATATGACGTAATACGTTATAACGTTATACCATATAACGTTATGTTATATATAGTAATAGGTTATAACGTTACACCAAATAATGTATTACGTTATAACGTTATACCATATAACGTATTACGTTATGATGACGTTATGTTATATAAAGTAATACGTTATAACGTTATGTTATATAACGTAATACGTTATAACGTGTTACCATATAACGTATTACGTTATAACTTTATACCATATAACGTATTACGTTATAACGTTGTACCATATAACGTATGACGTTATAACGTTATGTTATATAACGTAATACGTTATAACGTGTTACTATATAACGTATTACGTTATATCGGTATACCATATAACGTTATGTCATATGACGTAATACGTTATAACGTTATACCATATAACGTTATGTTATATATCGTAATAGGTTATAACGTTACACCATATAACGTATTACGTTATAACGTTATGTTATATAACGTAATACGTTATAACGTTATGTTACATAACGTAATACGTTATAACGTGTTACCATATAACGTATTACGTTATAACTTTATACCATATAGCGTATTACGTTATAACGTTATGTTATATAACGTAATACGTTATAACGTTATGTTATGTAACGTAGTACGTTATAACGTGTTACCATATAACGTATTACGTTATAACGTTATATTATATAACGTAATACGTTATAACGTTATGTTATATAACGTAATACGTTATAACGTGATACCATATAACGTATTACGTTATAACTTTATACCATATAACGTATTACGTTATAACGTTATGTTATATAACGTAATACGTTATAACGTGTTACCATATAACGTATTACGTTATAGCTTTATACCATATAACGTACTACATTATAACGTTATGTTATATAACGTAATACGTTATAACGTTATGTTATATAACGTAATACGTTCTAACGTGTTACCATATAACGTATTACGTTATAACTTTATACCATATAACGTATTACGTTATAGTGTTATGTTATATAACGTAATACGTTATAACGTTATGTTATATAACGTAATACGTTATAACGCGTTACCATATAACGTATTACGTTATAACTTTATACCATGTAACGTATTACGTTATAACGTTATGTTATATAACGTAATACGTTATAACGTGTTACCGTATAACGTATTACGTTATATCGTTATACCATATAACGTTATGTTATATGACGTAATACGTTATAAAGTGATACCATATAACGTTATGTTATATATCGTAATAGGTTATAACGTTACACCATATAACGTATTACGTTATAACGTTATACCATATAACGTATTACGGTATAACGTTATGTTATATAACGTAATACGTTATAAGGTTATGTTATATAACGTAATACGTTGTAACGTGTTACCATATAACGTATTACGTTATAACGTTATATTATATAACGTAATACGTTATAACGTTATGTTATATAACGTAATACGTTATAACGTGATACCATATAACGTATTACGTTATAACTTTATACCATATAACGTATTACGTTATAACGTTATGTTATATAACGTAATACGTTATAACGTTATGTTATATAACGTAATACGTTATAACGTGTTACCATATAACGTATTACGTTATAGCTTTATACCATATAACGTACTACATTATAACGTTATGTTATATAACGTAATACGTTATAACGTTATGTTATATAACGTAATACGTTCTAACGTGTTACCATATAACGTATTACGTTATAACTTTATACCATGTAACGTATTACGTTATAACGTTATGTTATATAACGTAATACGTTATAACGTTATGTTATATAACGTAATACGTTATAACGCGTTACCATATAACGTATTACGTTATAACTTTATACCATATAACGTATTACGTTATAACGTTATGTTATATAACGTAATACGTTATAACGTGTTACCGTATATCGTATTACGTTATACCGTTATACCATATAACGTTATGTTATATGACGAAATACGTTATAAAGTGATACCATATAACGTTATGTTATATATCGTAATAGGTTATAACGTTACACCATATAACGTATTACGTTATAACGTTATACCATATAACGTATTACGGTATAACGTTATGTTATATAACGTAATACGTTATAACGTTATGTTATATAACGTAATACGTTATAACGTGTTACCATATAAAGTATTACGTTATAACTTTATACCATATAACGTATTACGTTATAACGTGTTACCATATAACGTATTACGTTATATCGTTATACCATATAACGTATTACGTTATAACGTTATGTTATATAACGTAATACGTTATAACGTTATGTTACATAACGTAATACGTTATAACGTGTTACCATATAACGTATTACGTTATAACTTTATACCATATAGCGTATTACGTTATAACGTTATGTTATATAACGTAATGCGTTATAACGTTATGTTATATAACGTAATACGTTATAACGAGTTACCATATAACGTATTACGTTATAACGTTATATTATATAACGTAATACGTTATAACGTTATGTTATATAACGTAATACGTTATAACGTTATACCATATAACGTATTACGTTATAACTTTATACCATATAACGTATTACGTTATAACGTTATGTTATATAACGTAATACGTTATAACGTGTTACCATATAACGTATTACGTTATAGCTTTATACCATATAACGTACTACATTATAACGTTATGTTATATAACGTAATACGTTATAACGTTATGTTATATAACGTAATACGTTCTAACGTGTTACCATATAACGTATTACGTTATAACTTTATACCATGTAACGTATTACGTTATAACGTTATGTTATATAACGTAATACGTTATAACGTTATGTTATATAACGTAATACGTTATAACGCGTTACCATATAACGTATTACGTTATAACTTTATACCATATAACGTATTACGTTATAACGTTATGTTATATAACGTAATACGTTATAACGTGTTACCGTATAACGTATTACGTTATATCGTTATACCATATAACGTTATGTTATATGACGTAATACGTTATAAAGTGATACCATATAACGTTATGTTATATAACGTAATACGTTATAACGTGTTACCATATAAAGTATTACGTTATAACTTTATACCATATAACGTATTACGTTATAACGTGTTACCATATAACGTATTACGTTATATCGTTATACCATATAACGTATTACGTTATAACGTTATGTTATATAACGTAATACGTTATAACGTTATGTTACATAACGTAATACGTTATAACGTGTTACCATATAACGTATTACGTTATAACTTTATACGATATAGCGTATTACGTTATAACGTTATGTTATATAACGTAATACGTTATAACGTTATGTTATATAACGTAATACGTTATAACGAGTTACCATATAACGTATTACGTTATAACGTTATATTATATAACGTAATACGTTATAACGTTATGTTATATAACGTAATACGTTATAACGTTATACCATATAACGTATTACGTTATAACTTTATACCATATAACGTATTTCGTTATAACGTTATGTTATATAACGTAATACGTTATAACTTTATGTTATATAACGTAATACGTTATAACGTTATGTTATATAACGTAATACGTTATAACGCGTTACCATATAACGTATTACGTTATATCTTTATACCATATAACGTATTACGTTATAACGTTATGTTATATAACGTAATACGTTATAACGTTATGTTACATAACGTAATACGTTATAACGTGTTACCGTATAACGTATTACGTTATATCGTTATACCATATAACGTTATGTTATATGACGTAATACGTTATAAAGTGATACCATATAACGTTATGTTATATATCGTAATAGGTTATAACGTTATGTTATATAACGTAATACGTTATAACGCGTTACCATATAACGTATTACGTTATAACTTTATACCATATAACGTATTACGTTATAACGTTATGTTATATAACGTAATACGTTATAACGTGTTACCGTATAACGTATTACGTTATATCGTTATACCATATAACGTTATGTTATATGACGTAATACGTTATAAAGTGATACCATATAACGTTATGTTATATATCGTAATAGGTTATAACGTTACACCATATAACGTATTACGTTATAACGTTATACCATATAACGTATTACGGTATAACGTTATGTTATATAACGTAATACGTTATAACGTTATGTTATATAACGTAATACGTTATAACGTGTTACCATATAAAGTATTACGTTATAACTTTATACCATATAACGTATTACGTTATAACGTGTTACCATATAACGTATTACGTTATATCGTTATACCATATAACGTATTACGTTATAACGTTATGTTATATAACGTAATACGTTATAACGTTATGTTACATAACGTAATACGTTATAACGTGTTACCATATAACGTATTACGTTATAACTTTATACCATATAGCGTATTACGTTATAACGTTATGTTATATAACGTAATACGTTATAACGTTATGTTACATAACGTAATACGTTATAACGTGTTACCATATAACGTATTACGTTATAACTTTGTACCATATAGCGTATTACGTTATAACGTTATGTTATATAACGTAATACGTTATAACGTTATGTTATATAACGTAATACGTTATAACGTGTTACCATATAACGTATTACGTTATAACTTTATACCATATAACGTATTACGTTATAACGTTTTGTTATATAACGCAGACGTTATAACGTTATGTTATATAACGTAATACGTTATAACGTGTTACCATATAACGTATTACGTTATATCGTTATACCATTTAACGTTATGTTATATAACGTATTACGTTATAACTTTGTACCATATAACGTATTACGTTATAACGTTTTGTTAGATAACGTAATACGTTATAACGTTATGTTATATAACGTAATACGTTATAACGTGATACCATATAACGTATTACGTTATAACTTTATACCATATAACGTATTACGTTATAACGTTTTGTTATATAACGCAATACGTTATAACGTTATGTTATATAACGTAATACGTTATAACGTTATGTTATATAACGTAATACGTTATAACGTGTTACCATATAACGTATTACGTTATAACTTTATACCATATAGCGTATTACGTTATAACGTTATGTTATATAACGTAATACGTTATAACGTTATGTTATATAACGTAATACGTTATAACGTGATACCATATAACGTATTACGTTATAACATTATACCATATAACGTATTACGTTATAACGTTTTGTTATATAACGCAATACGTTATAACGTTTTGTTAGATAACGTAATACGTTATAACGTTATGTTATATAACGTAATACGTTATAACGTGATACCATATAACGTATTACGTTATAACTTTATACCATATAACGTATTACGTTATAACGTTTTGTTATATAACGCAATACGTTATAACGTTATGTTATATAACGTAATACGTTATAACGTGTTACCATATAACGTATTACGTTATATCGTTATACCATATAACGGTATGTTATATAACGTAATACGTTATACCGATGAAACGTTATACCATAGCGTATTACGTTATAACGTTATACCATACAACGTTATGTTATATAACGTAATACGTTATATCGTGTTACCATATAACGTATTACGTTATAACTTTATACCATAAAACGTATTACGTTATAACGTTATGTTATATAACGTAATACGTTATAACGTTATGTTATATAACGTAATACGTTATAACGTGTTACCAAATAACGTATTACGTTATATCGTTATACCATTAAACGTTATGTTATATATCGTAATAGGTTATAACGTTACACCACATAACGTATTACGTTATAACGTGTTACCATATAACGTATTACGTTATATCGTTATACCATATAACGTATTAGGTTGTAACGTTATGTTATATAACGTAATACGTTATAACGTTATGTTATATAACGTAATACGTTATAACGTGTTACCATATAACGTATTACGTTATAACTTTATACCATATAGCGTATTACGTTATAACGTTATGTTATATAACGTAATACGTTATAACGTTATGTTATATAACGTAATACGTTATAACGTTATGTTATATAACGTAATACGTTATAACGTGTTACCGTATAGCGTATTACGTTATAACTTTATACCATATAACGTATTACGATATAACGTTATGTTATATAACGTAATACGTTATAACGTTATGTTATATAACGTAATACGTTATAACGTGTTACCATATAACGTATTACGATATAACGTTATGTTATATAACGTAATACGTTATAACGTTATGTTATATAACGTAATACGTTATAACGTGTTACCATATAACGTATGACGTTATATCGTTATACCATATAACGTTATGTTATATGACGTAATACGTTATAACGTTATACCATATAAAGTTATGTTATATATCGTAATAGGTTATAACGTTACACCATATAACGTATTACGTTATAACGTTATACCATATAACGTATTACGTTATAACGTTATGTTAGATAACGTAATACGTTATAACGTTATGTTATATAACGTAATACGTTATAACGTGTTACCATATAAAGTATTACGTTATAACTTTATACCATATAACGTATTACGTTATAACGTGTTACCATATAACGTATTACGTTATATCGTTATACCATATAACGTATTACGTTATAACGTTATGTTATATAACGTAATACGTTATAACGTTATGTTACATAACGTAATACGTTATAACGTGTTACCATATAACGTATTACGTTATAACTTTATACCATATAGCGTATTACGTTATAACGTTATGTTATATAACGTAATACGTTATAACGTTATGTTACATAACGTAATACGTTATAACGTGTTACCATATAACGTATTACGTTATAACTTTGTACCATATAGCGTATTACGTTATAACGTTATGTTATATAACGTAATACGTTATAACGTTATGTTATATAACGTAATACGTTATAACGTGTTACCATATAACGTATTACGTTATAACTTTATACCATATAACGTATTACGTTATAACGTTTTGTTATATAACGCAGACGTTATAACGTTATGTTATATAACGTAATACGTTATAACGTGTTACCATATAACGTATTACGTTATATCGTTATACCATTTAACGTTATGTTATATAACGTATTACGTTATAACTTTGTACCATATAACGTATTACGTTATAACGTTTTGTTAGATAACGTAATACGTTATAACGTTATGTTATATAACGTAATACGTTATAACGTGATACCATATAACGTATTACGTTATAACTTTATACCATATAACGTATTACGTTATAACGTTTTGTTATATAACGCAATACGTTATAACGTTATGTTATATAACGTAATACGTTATAACGTTATGTTATATAACGTGTTACCATATAACGTATTACGTTATAACTTTATACCATATAGCGTATTACGTTATAACGTTATGTTATATAACGTAATACGTTATAACGTTATGTTATATAACGTAATACGTTATAACGTGATACCATATAACGTATTACGTTATAACATTATACCATATAACGTATTACGTTATAACGTTTTGTTATATAACGCAATACGTTATAACGTTTTGTTAGATAACGTAATACGTTATAACGTTATGTTATATAACGTAATACGTTATAACGTGATACCATATAACGTATTACGTTATAACTTTATACCATATAACGTATTACGTTATAACGTTTTGTTATATAACGCAATACGTTATAACGTTATGTTATATAACGTAATACGTTATAACGTGTTACCATATAACGTATTACGTTATATCGTTATACCATATAACGTTATGTTATATAACGTAATACGTTATAACGTTATGTTATATAACGTAATACGTTATAACGTGTTACCAAATAACGTATTACGTTATATCGTTATACCATTAAACGTTATGTTATATATCGTAATAGGTTATAACGTTACACCACATAACGTATTACGTTATAACGTGTTACCATATAACGTATTACGTTATATCGTTATACCATATAACGTATTAGGTTGTAACGTTATGTTATATAACGTAATACGTTATAACGTTATGTTATATAACGTAATACGTTATAACGTGTTACCATATAACGTATTACGTTATAACTTTATACCATATAGCGTATTACGTTATAACGTTATGTTATATAACGTAATACGTTATAACGTTATGTTATATAACGTAATACGTTATAACGTTATGTTATATAACGTAATACGTTATAACGTGTTACCATATAACGTATTACGTTATAGCTTTATACCATATAACGTACTACATTATAACGTTATGTTATATAACGTAATACGTTATAACGTTATGTTATATAACGTAATACGTTCTAACGTGTTACCATATATCGTATTACGTTATAACTTTATACCATATAACGTATTACGTTATAACGTTATGTTATATAACGTAATACGTTATAACGTGTTACCGTATAGCGTATTACGTTATAACTTTATACCATATAACGTATTACGATATAACGTTATGTTATATAACGTAATACGTTATAACGTTATGTTATATAACGTAATACGTTATAACGTGTTACCATATAACGTATTACGATATAACGTTATGTTATATAACGTAATACGTTATAACGTTATGTTATATAACGTAATACGTTATAACGTGTTACCATATAACGTATTACGTTATATCGTTATACCATATAACGTTATGTTATATGACGTAATACGTTATAACGTTATACCATATAAAGTTATGTTATATATCGTAATAGGTTATAACGTTACACCATATAACGTATTACGTTATAACGTTATACCATATAACGTATTACGTTATAACGTTATGTTAGATAACGTAATACGTTATAACGTTATGTCATATAACGTAATACGTTATAACGTGTTACCATATAACGCATTACGTTATAACTTTATACCATATAACGTATTACGTTATAACGTTATGTTATATAACGTAATACGTTATAACGTTATGTTATATAACGTAATACGTTATAACGTGTTACCATATAACGTATTACGTTATATCGTTATACCATATAACGTTATGTTATATGACGTAATACGTTATAACGTTATACCATATAACGTTATGTTATATATAGTAATAGGTTATAACGTTACACCAAATAATGTATTACGTTATAACGTTATACCATATAACGTATTACGTTATAACGTTATGTTATATAACGTAATACGTTATAACGTTATGTTATATAACGTAATACGTTATAACGTGTTACCATATAACGTATTACGTTATAACTTTATACCATATAACGTATTACGTTATAACGTGTTACCATATAACGTATTACGTTATAACGTTATGTTATATAATGTAATACGTTATAACGTTATGTTATATAACGTAATACGTTATAACGTTATGTTATATAACGTAATACGTTATAACGTGTTACCATATAACGTATTACGTTATATCGTTATACCATATAACGTTATGTCATATGACGTAATACGTTATAACGTGATACCATATAACGTTATGTTATATATCGTAATAGGTTATAACGTTACACCATATAACGTATTACGTTATAACGTTATACCATATAACGTATTACGTTATAGCGTTATGTTATATAACGTAATACGTTATAACGTTATGTTATATAACGTAATACGTTATAACGTGTTACCATATAACGTATTACGTTATAACTTTATACCATATAGCGTATTACGTTATATCGTTATGTTATATAACGTAATACGTTATAACGTTATGTTATATAACGTAATCCGTTATAACGTGTTACCATATAACGTATTACGTTATAGCTTTATACCATATAACGTACTACATTATAACGTTATGTTATATAACGTAATACGTTATAACGTTATGTTATATAACGTAATACGTTCTAACGTGTTACCATATATCGTATTACGTTATAACTTTATACCATATAACGTATTACGTTATAACGTTATGTTATATAACGTAATACGTTATAACGTGTTACCGTAGAGCGTATTACGTTATAACTTTATACCATATAACGTATTACGATATAACGTTATGTTATATAACGTAATACGTTATAACGTTATGTTATATAACGTAATACGTTATAACGTGTTACCATATAACGTATTACGATATAACGTTATGTTATATAACGTAATACGTTATAACGTTATGTTATATAACGTAATACGCTATAACGTGTTACCATATAACGTATTACGTTATATCGTTATACCATATAACGTTATGTTATATGACGTAATACGTTATAACGTTATACCATATAAAGTTATGTTATATATCGTAATAGGTTATAACGTTACACCATATAACGTATTACGTTATAACGTTATACCATATAACGTATTACGTTATAACGTTATGTTAGATAACGTAATACGTTATAACGTTATGTCATATAACGTAATACGTTATAACGAGTTACCATATAACGTATTACGTTATATCGTTATACCATATAACGTATTACGTTATAACGTTATGTTATATAACGTAATACGTTATAACGTTATACCATATAACGTATTACGTTATAACTTTATACCATATAACGTATTACGTTATAACGTTATGTTATATAACGTAATACGTTATAACGTGTTACCATATAACGTATTACGTTATAGCTTTATACCATATAACGTACTACATTATAACGTTATGTTATATAACGTAATACGTTATAGCGTTATGTTATATAACGTAATACGTTACAACCTGATACCATATAACGTATTACGTTATAACTTTATACCATATAACGTATTTCTTTATAACGATATGTTATATAACGTAATACGTTATAACGTTATGATATATAACGTAATACGTTATAACGTTATGTTATATAACGTAATACGTTATAACGTGTTACCATATAACGTATTACGTTATAACTTTATACCATATAACGTATTACGTTATAACGTGTTACCATATAACGTATTACGTTATATCGTTATACCATATAACGTATTACGTTATAACGTTATGTTATATAACGTAATACGTTATAACGTGTTACTATATAACGTATTACGTTATATCGGTATACCATATAACGTTATGTCATATGACGTAATACGTTATAACGTTATACCATATAACGTTATGTTATATATCGTAATAGGTTATAACGTTACACCATATACCGTATTACGTTATAACGTTGTACCATATAACGTATGACGTTATAACGTTATGTTATATAACGTAATACGTTATAACGTGTTACTATATAACGTATTACGTTATATCGGTATACCATATAACGTTATGTCATATGACGTAATACGTTATAACGTTATACCATATAACGTTATGTTATATATCGTAATAGGTTATAACGTTACACCATATAACGTATTACGTTATAACGTTATGTTATATAACGTAATACGTTATAACGTTATGTTACATAACGTAATACGTTATAACGTGTTACCATATAACGTATTACGTTATAACTTTATACCACATAGCGTATTACGTTATAACGTTGTGTTATATAACGTAATACGTTATAACGTTATGTTATATAACGTAATACGTTATAACGTGTTACCATATAACGTATTACGTTATAACGTTATATTATATAACGTAATACGTTATAACGTTATGTTATATAACGTAATACGTTATAACGTTATGTTATATAACGTAATACGTTATAACGTGTTACCATATAACGTATTACGTTATATCGTTATACCATATAACGTTATGTCATATGACGTAATACGTTATAACGTGATACCATATAACGTTATGTTATATATCGTAATAGGTTATAACGTTACACCATATAACGTATTACGTTATAACGTTATACCATATAACGTATTACGTTATAGCGTTATGTTATATAACGTAATACGTTATAACGTTATGTTATATAACGTAATACGTTATAACGTGTTACCATATAACGTATTACGTTATAACTTTATACCATATAGCGTATTACGTTATATCGTTATGTTATATAACGTAATACGTTATAACGTTATGTTATATAACGTAATACGTTATAACGTGTTACCATATAACGCATTACGTTATAGCTTTATACCATATAACGTACTACATTATAACGTTATGTTATATAACGTAATACGTTATAACGTTATGTTATATAACGTAATACGTTCTAACGTGTTACCATATATCGTATTACGTTATAGCTTTATACCATATAACGTATTACGTTATAACGTTATGTTATATAACGTAATACGTTATAACGTGTTACCGTATAGCGTATTACGTTATAACTTTATACCATATAACGTATTACGATATAACGTTATGTTATATAACGTAATACGTTATAACGTTATGTTATATATCGTAATACGTTATAACGTGTTACCATATAACGTATTACGATATAACGTTATGTTATATAACGTAATACGTTATAACGTTATGTTATATAACGTAATACGTTATAACGTGTTACCAAATAACGTATTACGTTATATCGTTATACCATATAACGTTATGTTATATGACGTAATACGTTATAACGTTATACCATATAAAGTTATGTTATATATCGTAATAGGTTATAACGTTACACCATATAACGTATTACGTTATAACGTTATACCATATAACGTATTACGTTATAACGTTATGTTAGATAACGTAATACGTTATAACGTTATGTCATATAACGTAATACGTTATAACGAGTTACCATATAACGTATTGCGTTATATCGTTATACCATATAACGTATTACGTTATAACGTTATGTTATATAACGTAATACGTTATAACGTTATACCATATAACGTATTACGTTATAACTTTATACCATATAACGTATTACGTTATAACGTTATGTTATATAACGTAATACGTTATAACGTGTTACCATATAACGTATTACGTTATAGCTTTATACCATATAACGTACTACATTATAACGTTATGTTATATAACGTAATACGTTATAGCGTTATGTTATATAACGTAATACGTTATAACCTGATACCATATAACGTATTACGTTATAACTTTATACCATATAACGTATTTCGTTATAACGTTATGTTATATAACGTAATACGTTATAACGTTATGATATATAACGTAATACGTTATAACGTTATGTTATATAACGTAATACGTTATAACGTGTTACCATATAACGTATTACGTTATAACTTTATACCATATAACGTATTACGTTATAACGTGTTACCATATAACGTATTACGTTATATCGTTATACCATATAACGTTATGTCATATGACGTAATACGTTATAACGTGATACCATATAACGTTATGTTATATATCGTAATAGGTTATAACGTTACACCATATAACGTATTACGTTATAACGTTATACCATATAACGTATTACGTTATAACGTTATGTTATATAACGTAATACGTTATAACGTGTTACTATATAACGTATTACGTTATATCGGTATACCATATAACGTTATGTCATATGACGTAATACGTTATAACGTTATACCATATAACGTTATGTTATATATCGTAATAGGTTATAACGTTACACCATATACCGTATTACGTTATAACGTTGTACCATATAACGTATGACGTTATAACGTTATGTTATAAAACGTAATACGTTATAACGTGTTACTATATAACGTATTACGTTATATCGGTATACCATATAACGTTATGTCATATGACGTAATACGTTATAACGTTATACCATATAACGTTATGTTATATATCGTAATAGGTTATAACGTTACACCATATAACGTATTACGTTATAACGTTATGTTATATAACGTAATACGTTATAACGTTATGTTACATAACGTAATACGTTATAACGTGTTATCATATAACGTATTACGTTATAACTTTATACCATATAGCGTATTACGTTATAACGTTATGTTATATAACGTAATACGTTATAACGTTATGTTATATAACGTAATACGTTATAACGTGTTACCATATAACGTATTACGTTATAACGTTATATTATATAACGTAATACGTTATAACGTTATGTTATATAACGTAATACGTTATAACGTGATACCACATAACGTATTACGTTATAACTTTATACCATATAACGTATTACGTTATAACGTTATGTTATATAACGTAATACGTTATAACGTGTTACCATATAACGTATTACGTTATAACTTTATACCATATAACGTATTACGTTATAACGTGTTACCATATAACGTATTACGTTATATCGTTATACCATATAACGTATTACGTTATAACGTTATGTTATATAACGTAATACGTTATAACGTGTTACTATATAACGTATTACGTTATATCGGTATACCATATAACGTTATGTCATATGACGTAATACGTTATAACGTTATACCATATAACGTTATGTTATATATCGTAATAGGTTATAACGTTACACCATATACCGTATTACGTTATAACGTTGTACCATATAACGTATGACGTTATAACGTTATGTTATATAACGTAATACGTTATAACGTGTTACTATATAACGTATTACGTTATATCGGTATACCATATAACGTTATGTCATATGACGTAATACGTTATAACGTTATACCATATAACGTTATGTTATATATCGTAATAGGTTATAACGTTACACCATATAACGTATTACGTTATAACGTTATGTTATATAACGTAATACGTTATAACGTTATGTTACATAACGTAATACGTTATAACGTGTTACCATATAACGTATTACGTTATAACTTTATACCATATAGCGTATTACGTTATAACGTCATGTTATATAACGTAATACGTTATAACGTTATGTTATATAACGTAATACGTTATAACGTGTTACCATATAACGTATTACGTTATAACGTTATATTATATAACGTAATACGTTATAACGTTATGTTATATAACGTGATACGTTATAACGTGATACCATATAACGTATTACGTTATATCTTTATACCATATAACGTATTACGTTATAACGTTATGTTATATAACGTAATACGTTATAACGTTATGTTATATAACGTAATACGTTATAACGTGTTACCATATAACGTATTACGTTATAGCTTTATACCATATAACGTACTACATTATAACGTTATGTTATATAACGTAATACGTTATAACGTTATGTTATATAACGTAATACGTTATAACGTGTTACCATATAACGTATTACGTTATAACTTTATACCATATAACGTATTACGTTATAATGTTATGTTATATAACGTAATACGTTATAACGTTATGTTATATAACGTAATACGTTATAACGCGTTACCATATAACGTATTACGTTATAACTTTATACCATATAACGTATTACGTTATAACGTTATGTTATATAACGTAATACGTTATAACGTGTTACCGTATAACGTATTACGTTATATCGTTATACCATATAACGTTATGTTATATGACGTAATACGTTATAAAGTGATACCATATAACGTTATGTTATATATCGTAATAGGTTATAACGTTACACCATATAACATATTACGTTATAACGTTATACTATATAACGTATTACGGTATAACGTTATGTTATATAACGTAATACGTTATAACGTTATGTTATATAACGTAATACGTTATAACGTGTTACCATATAACGTATTACGTTATAACGTTATATTATATAACGTAATACGTTATAACGTTATGTTATATAACGCAATACGTTATAACGTGATACCATATAACGTATTACGTTATAACTTTATACCATATAACGTATTACATTATAACGTTATGTTATATAACGTAATACGTTATAACGTTATGTTATATAACGTAATACGTTATAACGTGTTACCATATAACGTATTACGTTATAGCTTTATACCATATAACGTACTACATTATAACGTTATGTTATATAACGTAATACGTTATAACGTTATGTTATATAACGTAATACGTTCTAACGTGTTACCATATAACGTATTACGTTATAACTTTATACCATATAACGTATTACGTTATAACGTTATGTTATATAACGTAATACGTTATAACGTTATGTTATATAACGTAATACGTTATAACGCGTTACCATATAACGTATTACGTTATAACTTTATACCATATAACGTATTACGTTATAACGTTATGTTATATAACGTAATACGTTATAACGTGTTACCGTATAACGTATTACGTTATATCGTTATATCATATAACGTTATGTTATATGACGTAATACGTTATAAAGTGATACCATATAACGTTATGTTATATATCGTAATAGGTTATAACGTTACACCATATAACGTATTACGTTATAACGTTATACCATATAACGTATTACGGTATAACGTTATGTTATATAACGTAATACGTTATAGCGTTATCTTATATAACGTAATACGTTATAACCTGATACCATATAACGTATTACGTTATAACTTTATACCATATAACGTATTTCGTTATAACGTTATGTTATATAACGTAATACGTTATAACGTGTTACCATATAACGTATTACGTTATAACTTTATACCATATAACGTATTACGTTATAACGTTAGGTTATATAACGTAATACGTTATAACGTGTTACCATATAACGTATTACGTTATATCGTTATACCATATAACGTATTACGTTATAACGTTATGTTATATAACGTAATACGTTATAACGTTATGTTACATAACGTAATACGTTATAACGTGTTACCATATAACGTATTACGTTATAACTTTATACCATATAGCGTATTACGTTATAACGTTATGTTATATAACGTAATACGTTATAACGTTATGTTATATAACGTAATACGTTATAACGAGTTACCATATAACGTATTACGTTATAACGTTGTATTATATAACGTAATACGTTATAACGTTATGTTATATAACGAAATACGTTATAACGTTATACCATATAACGTATTACGTTATAACTTTATACCATATAACGTATTACGTTATAACGTTATGTTATATAACGTAATACGTTATAACGTGTTACCATATAACGTATTACGTTATAGCTTTATACCATATAACGTACTACATTATAACGTTATGTTATATAACGTAATACGTTCTAACGTGTTACCATATAACGTATTACGTTATAACTTTATACCATATAACGTATTACGTTATAACGTTATGTTATATAACGTAATACGTTATAACGTTATGTTATATAACGTAATACGTTATAACGCGTTACCATATAACGTATTACGTTATAACTTTATACCATATAACGTATTACGTTATAACGTTATGTTATATAACGTAATACGTTATAACGTGTTACCGTATAACGTATTACGTTATATCGTTATATCATATAACGTTATGTTATATGACGTAATACGTTATAAAGTGATACCATATAACGTTATGTTATATATCGTAATAGGTTATAACGTTACACCATATAACGTATTACGTTATAACGTTATACCATATAACGTATTACGGTATAACGTTATGTTATATAACGTAATACGTTATAGCGTTATCTTATATAACGTAATACGTTATAACCTGATACCATATAACGTATTACGTTATAACTTTATACCATATAACGTATTTCGTTATAACGTTATGTTATATAACGTAATACGTTATAACGTGTTACCATATAACGTATTACGTTATAACTTTATACCATATAACGTATTACGTTATAACGTTAGGTTATATAACGTAATACGTTATAACGTGTTACCATATAACGTATTACGTTATATCGTTATACCATATAACGTATTACGTTATAACGTTATGTTATATAACGTAATACGTTATAACGTTATGTTACATAACGTAATACGTTATAACGTGTTACCATATAACGTATTACGTTATAACTTTATACCATATAGCGTATTACGTTATAACGTTATGTTATATAACGTAATACGTTATAACGTTATGTTATATAACGTAATACGTTATAACGAGTTACCATATAACGTATTACGTTATAACGTTGTATTATATAACGTAATACGTTATAACGTTATGTTATATAACGAAATACGTTATAACGTTATACCATATAACGTATTACGTTATAACTTTATACCATATAACGTATTACGTTATAACGTTATGTTATATAACGTAATACGTTATAACGTGTTACCATATAACGTATTACGTTATAGCTTTATACCATATAACGTACTACATTATAACGTTATGTTATATAACGTAATACGTTATAGCGTTATCTTATATAACGTAATACGTTATAACCTGATACCATATAACGTATTACGTTATAACTTTATACCATATAACGTATTTCGTTATAACGTTATGTTATATAACGTAATACGTTATAACGTGTTACCATATAACGTATTACGTTATAACTTTATACCATATAACGTATTACGTTATAACGTTAGGTTATATAACGTAATACGTTATAACGTGTTACCATATAACGTATTACGTTATATCGTTATACCATATAACGTTATGTTATATGACGTAATACGTTATAACGTGTTACCATATAACGTATTACGTTATAGCGTTATACCATATAACGTTATGTTATATGACGTAATACGTTATAACGTTATACCATATAACGTAGTACGTTATAACGTTAGACATTACAACGTTATGTTATGTACCGTATTCCTTTACAACGTTATACCATATATCGAATTACGTTATAACGTTATGTTATATAACTTATTACGTTATGACGTTATACCATACAACGTTATGTTATATAACGTAATACGTTATAACGTTGAAACGTTATACCATATAGCGTATTACGTTATAACCTTATACCATACAACGTTATGTTATATAACGTATTACGTTATAACTTTATACCATATAACGTATTACGTTATAACGTTTTGTTACATAACGTAATACGTTATAACGTTATGTTATATAACGTAATACGTTATAGCGTGTTACCATATAACGTATTACGTTATAACTTTATACCATACAACGTATTACGTTATAACTTTATACCATATAACGTATTACGTTATAACGTTATGTTATATAACGTAATACGTTATAACGTGTTACCATATAACGTATTACGTTATAACGTGTTACCATATAACGTTATGTTATATGACGTAATACGTTATAACGTTATACCATATAACGTTATGTTATATATCGTAATAGGTTATAACGTTACACCAAATAATGTATTACGTTATAACCTTATACCATATAACGTATTACGTTATAACGTTATGTTATATAACGTAATACGTTATAACGTTATGTTATATAACGTAATACGTTATAACGTGTTACCATATAACGTATTACGTTATAACTTTATACCATATAACGTATTACGTTATAACGTTATGTTATATAACGTTATGTTATATGACGTAATACGTTATAACGTGATACCATATAACGTTATGTTATATATCGTAATAGGTTATAACGTTACACCATATAACGTATTACGTTGTAACGTTATACCATATAACGTATTACGTTATAACGTTATGTTATATAACGTAATACGTTATAACGTGTTACCATATAACGTATTACGTTATATCGTTATACCATATAACGTTATGTTATATAACGTAATACGTTATAACGTGTTACCATATAACGTATTACGTTATAACGTGTTACCATATAACGTATTACGTTATAACGTTATGTTATATAACGTTATGTTATATGACGTAATGCGTTATAACGTGATACCATATAACGTTATGTTATATATCGTAATAGGTTATAACGTTACACCATATAACGTATTACGTTATAACGTTATACCATATAACGTATTACGTTATAACGTTATGTTATATAACGTAATACGTTATAACGTTATGTTATATATCGTAATACGTTATAACGTTATACCATATAACGTATTACGTTATAACTTTATACCATATAACGTATTACGATATAACGTTATGTTATATAACGTAATACGTTATAACGTTATGTTATATAACGTAATACGTTATAACGTGTTACCATATAACGTATTACGTTATATCGTTATACCATATAACGTTATGTTATATGACGTAATACGTTATAACGTTATACCATATAACGTTATGTTATATATCGTAATAGGTTATAACGTTACACCAAATAATGTATTACGTTATAACCTTATACCATATAACGTATTACGTTATAACGTTATGTTATATAACGTAATACGTTATAACGTTATGTTATATAACGTAATACGTTATAACGTGTTACCATATAACGTATTACGTTATAACTTTATACCATATAACGTATTACGTTATAACGTTATGTTATATAACGTTATGTTATATGACGTAATACGTTATAACGTGATACCATATAACGTTATGTTATATATCGTAATAGGTTATAACGTTACACCATATAACGTATTACGTTGTAACGTTATACCATATAACGTATTACGTTATAACGTTATGTTATATAACGTAATACGTTATAACGTTATGTTATATATCGTAATAGGTTATAACGTTACACCATATAACGTATTACGTTATAACGTTATACCATATAACGTAATACGTTATAACGTTATGTTATATAACGTAATACGTTCTAACGTGTTACCATATAACGTATTACGTTATAACGTTACACCAAATAATGTATTACGTTATAACGTTATACCATATAACGTATTAACGTTATAACGTTATGTTATATAACGTAATACGTTATAACGTTATGTTATATAACGTAGTACGTTATAACGTGTTACCATATAACGTATTACGTTATAACCTTATACCATATAACGTATTACGTTATAACGTTATGTTATATAACGTAATACGTTTTAACGTTATGTTATATAACGTAATACGTTATATCGTGTTACCATATAACGTATTACGTTATATCGTTATACCATATAACGTTATGTCATATGACGTAATACGTTATAACGTGATACCATATAACGTTATGTTATATATCGTAATAGGTTATAACGTTACACCATATAACGTATTACGTTATAACGTTATACCATATAACGTATTACGTTATAGCGTTATGTTATATAACGTAATACGTTATAACCTTATGTTATATAACGTAATACGTTATAACGTGTTACCATATAACGTATTACGTTATAACTTTATACCATATAGCGTATTACGTTATAACGTTATGTTATATAACGTAATACGTTATAACGTTATGTTATATAACGTAATACGTTATAACGTGTTACCATATAACGTATTACGTTATAACGTTATATTATATAACGTAATACGTTATAACGTTATGTTATATAACGTAATACGTTATAGCGTGATACCATATAACGTATTACGTTATAACTTTATACCATAAAACGTATTACGTTATAACGTTATGTTATATAACGTAATACATTATAACGTTATGTTATATAACGTAATACGTTATAACGTGTTACCATATAACGTATTACGTTATAGCTTTATACCATATAACGTACTACATTATAACGCTATGTTATATAACGTAATACGTTATAACGTTATGTTATATAACGTAATACGTTCTAACGTGTTACCGTATAACGTATTACGTTATAACTTTATACCATATAACGTATTACGATATAACGTTATGTTATATAACGTAATACGTTATAACGTTATGTTATATAACGTAATACGTTATAACGTGTTACCATATAACGTATTACGTTATATCGTTATACCATATAACGTTATGTTATATAACGTAATACGTTATAACGTTATGTTATATATCGGAATAGGTTATAACGTTACACCAAATAATGTATTACGTTATAACGTTATACCATATAACGTATTACGTTATAACGTTATGTTATATAACGTAATACGTTATAACGTTATGTTATATAACGTAATACGTTATAACGTTATGTTATATAACGTAATACGTTATAGCGTTATACCATATAACGTATTACGTTATAACTTTATACCATATAACGTATTACGATATACCGTTATGTTATATAACGTAATACGTTATAACGTTATGTTATATAACGTAATACGTTATAACGTGTTACCATATAACGTATTACGTTATATCGTTATACCATATAACGTTATGTTATATGACGTAATACGTTATAACGTTATACCATATAACGTTATGTTATATATCGTAATAGGTTATAACGTTACACCAAATAATGTATTACGTTATAACCTTATACCATATAACGTATTACGTTATAACGTTATGTTATATAACGTAATACGTTATAACGTTATGTTATATAACGTAATACGTTATAACGTGTTACCATATAACGTATTACGTTATAACTTTATACCATATAACGTATTACGTTATAACGTTATGTTATATAACGTTATGTTATATGACGTAATACATTATAACGTAATACGTTATAACGTTATGTTATATATCGTAATAGGTTATAACGTTACACCATATAACGTATTACGTTATAACGTTATACCATATAACGTAATACGTTATAACGTTATGTTATATAACGTAATACGTTCTAACGTGTTACCATATAACGTATTACGTTATAACGTTACACCAAATAATGTATTACGTTATAACGTTATACCATATAACGTATTACGTTATAACGTTATGTTATATAACGTAATACGTTATAACGTTATGTTATATAACGTAGTACGTTATAACGTGTTACCATATAACGTATTACGTTATAACCTTATACCATATAACGTATTACGTTATAACGTTATGTTATATAACGTAATACGTTTTAACGTTATGTTATATAACGTAATACGTTATATCGTGTTACCATATAACGTATTACGTTATATCGTTATACCATATAACGTTATGTCATATGACGTAATACGTTATAACGTGATACCATATAACGTTGTTATATATCGTAATAGGTTATAACGTTACACCATATAACGTATTACGTTATAACGTTATACCATATAACGTATTACGTTATAGCGTTATGTTATATAACGTAATACGTTATAACCTTATGTTATATAACGTAATACGTTATAACGTGTTACCATATAACGTATTACGTTATAACTTTATACCATATAGCGTATTACGTTATAACGTTATGTTATATAACGTAATACGTTATAACGTTATGTTATATAACGTAATACGTTATAACGTGTTACCATATAACGTATTACGTTATAACGTTATATTATATAACGTAATACGTTATAACGTTATGTTATATAACGTAATACGTTATAGCGTGATACCATATAACGTATTACGTTATAACGTTACACCAAATAATGTATTACGTTATAACGTTATACCATATAACGTATTAACGTTATAACGTTATGTTATATAACGTAATACGTTATAACGTTATGTTATATAACGTAGTACGTTATAACGTGTTACCATATAACGTTATGTTATATATCGTAATAGGTTATAACGTTACACCATATAACGTATTACGTTGTAACGTTATACCATATAACGTATTACGTTATAACGTTATGTTATATAACGTAATACATTATAACGTTATGTTATATAACGTAATACGTTATAACGTGTTACCATATAACGTATTACGTTATAGCTTTATACCATATAACGTACTACATTATAACGCTATGTTATATAACGTAATACGTTATAACGTTATGTTATATAACGTAATACGTTCTAACGTGTTACCGTATAACGTATTACGTTATAACTTTATACCATATAACGTATTACGATATAACGTTATGTTATATAACGTAATACGTTATAACGTTATGTTATATAACGTAATACGTTATAACGTGTTACCATATAACGTATTACGTTATATCGTTATACCATATAACGTTATGTTATATAACGTAATACGTTATAACGTTATGTTATATATCGGAATAGGTTATAACGTTACACCAAATAATGTATTACGTTATAACGTTATACCATATAACGTATTACGTTATAACGTTATGTTATATAACGTAATACGTTATAACGTTATGTTATATAACGTAATACGTTATAACGTTATGTTATATAACGTAATACGTTATAGCGTTATACCATATAACGTATTACGTTATAACTTTATACCATATAACGTATTACGATATACCGTTATGTTATATAACGTAATACGTTATAACGTTATGTTATATAACGTAATACGTTATAACGTGTTACCATATAACGTATTACGTTATATCGTTATACCATATAACGTTATGTTATATGACGTAATACGTTATAACGTTATACCATATAACGTTATGTTATATATCGTAATAGGTTATAACGTTACACCAAATAATGTATTACGTTATAACCTTATACCATATAACGTATTACGTTATAACGTTATGTTATATAACGTAATACGTTATAACGTTATGTTATATAACGTAATACGTTATAACGTGTTACCATATAACGTATTACGTTATAACTTTATACCATATAACGTATTACGTTATAACGTTATGTTATATAACGTTATGTTATATGACGTAATACATTATAACGTAATACGATATAACGTTATGTTATATATCGTAATAGGTTATAACGTTACACCATATAACGTATTACGTTATAACGTTATACCATATAACGTAATACGTTATAACGTTATGTTATATAACGTAATACGTTCTAACGTGTTACCATATAACGTATTACGTTATAACGTTACACCAAATAATGTATTACGTTATAACGTTATACCATATAACGTATTACGTTATAACGTTATGTTATATAACGTAATACGTTATAACGTTATGTTATATAACGTAGTACGTTATAACGTGTTACCATATAACGTATTACGTTATAACCTTATACCATATAACGTATTACGTTATAACGTTATGTTATATAACGTAATACGTTTTAACGTTATGTTATATAACGTAATACGTTATATCGTGTTACCATATAACGTATTACGTTATATCGTTATACCATATAACGTTATGTCATATGACGTAATACGTTAGAACGTGATACCATATAACGTTGTTATATATCGTAATAGGTTATAACGTTACACCATATAACGTATTACGTTATAACGTTATACCATATAACGTATTACGTTATAGCGTTATGTTATATAACGTAATACGTTATAACCTTATGTTATATAACGTAATACGTTATAACGTGTTACCATATAACGTATTACGTTATAACTTTATACCATATAGCGTATTACGTTATAACGTTATGTTATATAACGTAATACGTTATAACGTTATGTTATATAACGTAATACGTTATAACGTGTTACCATATAACGTATTACGTTATAACGTTATATTATATAACGTAATACGTTATAACGTTATGTTATATAACGTAATACGTTATAGCGTGATACCATATAACGTATTACGTTATAACTTTATACCATAAAACGTATTACGTTATAACGTTATGTTATATAACGTAATACATTATAACGTTATGTTATATAACGTAATACGTTATAACGTGTTACCATATAACGTATTACGTTATAGCTTTATACCATATAACGTAATACATTATAACGTTATGTTATATAACGTAATACGTTATAACGTGTTACCATATAACGTATTACGTTATAGCTTTATACCATATAACGTACTACATTATAACGTTATGTTATATAACGTAATACGTTATAACGTTATGTTATATAACGTAATACGTTCTAACGTGTTACCGTATAACGTATTACGTTATAACTTTATACCATATAACGTATTACGATATAACGTTATGTTATATAACGTAATACGTTATAACGTTATGTTATATAACGTAATACGTTATAACGTGTTACCATATAACGTATTACGTTATATCGTTATACCATATAACGTTATGTTATATAACGTAATACGTTATAACGTTATGTTATATATCGGAATAGGTTATAACGTTACACCAAATAATGTATTACGTTATAACGTTATACCATATAACGTATTACGTTATAACGTTATGTTATATAACGTAATACGTTATAACGTTATGTTATATAACGTAATACGTTATAACGTGTTACCATATAACGTATTACGTTATATCGTTATACCATATAACGTTATGTTATATGACGTAATACGTTATAACGTTATACCATATAACGTTATGTTATATATCGTAATAGGTTATAACGTTACACCAAATAATGTATTACGTTATAACCTTATACCATATAACGTATTACGTTATAACGTTATGTTATATAACGTAATACGTTATAACGTTATGTTATATAACGTAATACGTTATAACGTGTTACCATATAACGTATTACGTTATAACTTTATACCATATAACGTATTACGTTATAACGTTACGTTATATAACGTTATGTTATATGACGTAATACGTTATAACGTGATACCATATAACGTTATGTTATATATCGTAATAGGTTATAACGTTACACCATATAACGTATTACGTTATAACGTTATACCATATAACGTATTACGTTATAACGTTATGTTATATAACGTAATACGTTATAACGTTATGTTATATAACGTAATACGTTATAACGTTATGTTATATAACGTAATACGTTATAACGTTATACCATATAACGTATTACGTTATAACTTTATACCATATAACGTATTACGATATAACGTTATGTTATATAACGTAATACGTTATAACGTTATGTTATATAACGTAATACGTTATAACGTGTTACCATATAACGTATTACGTTATATCGTTATACCATATAACGTAATACGTTATAACGTTATGTTATATAACGTAATACGTTATAGCGTGATACCATATAACGTATTACGTTATAACTTTATACCATAAAACGTATTACGTTATAACGTTATGTTATACAACGTAATACATTATAACGTTATGTTATATAACGTAATACGTTATAACGTGTTACCATATAACGTATTACGTTATAGCTTTATACCATATAACGTACTACATTATAACGCTATGTTATATAACGTAATACGTTATAACGTTATGTTATATAACGTAATACGTTCTAACGTGTTACCGTATAACGTATTACGTTATAACTTTATACCATATAACGTATTACGATATAACGTTATGTTATATAACGTAATACGTTATAACGTTATGTTATATAACGTAATACGTTATAACGTGTTACCATATAACGTATTACGTTATATCGTTATACCATATAACGTTATGTTATATAACGTAATACGTTATAACGTTATGTTATATAACGTAGTACGTTATAACGTGTTACCATATAACGTATTACGTTATAACCTTATACCATATAACGTATTACGTTATAACGTTATGTTATATAACGTAATACGTTTTAACGTTATGTTATATAACGTAATACGTTATATCGTGTTACCATATAACGTATTACGTTATATCGTTATACCATATAACGTTATGTCATATGACGTAATACGTTATAACGTGATACCATATAACGTATTACGTTATAACTTTATACGATATAACGTATTACGTTATAACGTTATGTTATATAACGTAATACGTTATAACGTGTTACCATATAACGTATTACGTTATAGCTTTATACCATATAACGTACTACATTATAACGTTATGTTATATAACGTAATACGTTATAGCGTTATGTTATATAACGTAATACGTTATAACCTGATACCATATAACGTATTACGTTATAACTTTATACCATATAACGTATTTCGTTATAACGTTATGTTATATAACGTAATACGTTATAACGTTATGTTATATAACGTAATACGTTATAGCATGTTACCATATAACGTATTACGTTATAACTTTATACCATATAACGTACTACGTTATAACGTTATGTTATATAACGTAATACGTTATAACGTTATGTTATATAACGTAATACGTTCTAACGTGTTACCATATATCGTATTACGTTATAACTTTATACCATATAACGTATTACGTTATAACGTTATGTTATATAACGTAATACGTTATAACGTGTTACCGTATAACGTATTACGTTATAACTTTATACCATATAACGTATTACGATATAACGTTATGTTATATAACGTAATACGTTATAACGTTATGTTATATAACGTAATACGTTATAACGTGTTACCATATAACGTATTACGTTATATCGTTATACCATATAACGTTATGTTATATAACGTAATACGTTATAACGTTATGTTATATATCGGAATAGGTTATAACGTTACACCAAATAATGTATTACGTTATAACGTTATACCATATAACGTATTACGTTATAACGTTATGTTATATAACGTAATACGTTATAACGTTATGTTATATAACGTAATACGTTATAGCGTGATACCATATAACGTATTACGTTATAACTTTATACCATATAACGTATTACGTTATAACGTTATGTTATATAACGTTATGTTATATGACGTAATACGTTATAACGTGATACCATATAACGTTATGTTATATATCGTAATAGGTTATAACGTTACACCATATAACGTATTACGTTATAACTTTATACCATATAACGTATTACGTTATAACGTTTTGTTATATAACGTAATACGTTATAACGTTATGTTATATAACGTAATACGTTATAACGTGTTACCATATAACGTATTACGTTATATCGTTATACCATATAACGGTATGTTATGTAACGTAATACGTTATACCGATGAAACGTTATAGCATAGCGTATTACGTTATAACGTTATACCATACAACGTTATGTTATATAACGTAATACGTTATATCGTGTTACCATATAACGTATTACGTTATAACTTTATACCATATAACGTATTACGTTATAACGTTATGTTATATAACGTAATACGTTATAACGTTATGTTATATAACGTAATACGTTATAACGTGTTACCAAATAACGTATTACGTTATATCGTTATACCATTAAACGTTATGTTATATATCGTAATAGGTTATAACGTTATACCATATAACGTATTACGTTATAACGTTATGTTATATAATGTAATACGTTATAACGTTATGTTATATAACGTAATACGTTATAACGTGTTACCATATAACGTAATACGTTATAACGTTATACCTTATAACGTTATGTTATATATATCATAATAGGTTATAACGTTACACCATATAACGTATTACGTTATAACGTTATACCATATAACGTATTACGTTATAACGTTATTTTATATAACGTAATACGTTATAACGTTATGTTATATAACGTAATACGTTATAACGTGATACCATATAACGTATTACGTTATAACTTTATACCATATAACGTATTACGTTATAACGTTATGTTATATAACGTAATACGTTATAACATGTTACCATATAACGTATTACGTTATAACTTTATACCATATAACGTACTACGTTATAACGTTATGTTATATGACGTAATACGTTATAACGTGCTACCATATAACGTATTACGTTATAGCGTTATACCATATAATGTTATGTTATATAACGTATTACGTTATAACTTTGTACCATATAACGTATTACATTATAACGTTTTGTTAGATAACGTAATACGTTATAACGTTATGTCATATAACGTAATACGTTATAACGTGATACCATATAACGCATTACGTTATAACTTTATACCATATAACGTATTACGTTATAACTTTATGCCATATAACGTATTACGTTATAATGTTATGTTATATAACGTAATACGTTATAACGTGTTACCGTATAACGTATTACGTTGTATCGTTATACCATATAACGTTATGATATGACGTAATACGTTATAACGTTATACCATATAACGTTATGTTATATATCGTAATAGGTTATAACGTTATACCATATAACGTATTACGTTATAATGTTATGTTATATAACGTAATACGTTATAACGTTATGTTATATAACGTAATACGTTATAACGTGTTACCATATAACGTATTACGTTATATCGTTATACCATATAACGTACTACGCTATAACGTTATGTTATATAACGTAATACGTTATAACGTGTTACCGTATAACGTATTACGTTGTATCGTTATACCGTATAACGTTATGTTATATGACGTAATACGTTATAACGTTATACCATATAACGTTATGTTATATATCGTAATAGGATATAACGTTATACCATATAACGTATTACGTTATAACGTTATGTTATATAACGTAATACGTTATAACGTTATGTTATATAACGTAATACGTTATAACGTTATGTTATATAACGTAATACGTTATAACGTTATGTTATATAACGTAATACGTTATAACGTGTTACCATATAACGTAATACGTTATAACGTTATACCTTATAACGTTATGTTATATATCGTAATAGGTTATAACGTTACACCATATAACGTAACACGTTATAACGTTATACCATATAACGTATTACGTTATAACGTTATTTTGTATAACGTCAAACGTTATAACGCTATGTTATATAACGTAATACGTTATAACGTGTTACCATATAACGTAATACGTTATAACGTTATACCTTATAACGTTATGTTATATATCGTAATAAGTTATAACGTTACACCATACAACGTAACACGTTATAACGTTATACCATATAACGTATTACGTTATAACGTTATTTTGTATAACGTCAAACGTTATAACGCTATGTTATATAACGTAATACGTTATAACGTGTTACCATATAACGTATTACGCTATATCGTTATACCATATAACGTTATGTTATATGACGTAATACGTTATAACGTGTTACCATATAACGTATTACGTTATAGCGTTATACCATATAACGTTATGTTATATGACGTAATACGTTATAACGTGTTACCATATAACGTATTACGTTATAGCGTTATACCATATAACGCTATGTTATATAACGTAATACGTTATAACGTTGAAACGTTATACCATATAGCGTATTACGTTATAACCTTATACCATACAACGTTATGTTATATAACGTATTACGTTATAACTTTATACCATATAACGTATTACGTTATAACGTTTTGTTACATAACGTAATACGTTATAACGTTATGTTATATAACGTAATACGTTATAGCGTGTTACCATATAACGTATTACGTTATAACTTTATACCATATAACGTATTACGTTATAACTTTATACCATATAACGTATTACGTTATAACGTTATGTTATATAACGTAATACGTTATAACGTGTTACCGTATAACGTATTACGTTGTATCGTTATACCATATAACGTTATGATATGACGTAATACGTTATAACGTTATACCATATAACGTTATGTTATATATCGTAATAGGTTATAACGTTATACCATATAACGTATTACGTTATAACGTTATGTTATATAACGTAATACGTTATAACGTTATGTTATATAACGTAATACGTTATAACGTGTTACCATATAACGTATTACGTTATAACTTTATGCCATATAACGTATTACGTTATAATGTTATGTTATATAACGTAATACGTTATAACGTTATGTTATATAACGTAATACGTTATAACGTGTTACCATATAACGTATTACGTTATATCGTTATACCATATAACGTTATGTTATATTACGTAATACGTTATAACGTTATACCATATAACGTTATGTTATATATCGTAATAGGTTATAACGTTATACCATATAACGTATTACGTTATAACGTTATGTTATATAACGTAATACGTTATAACATGTTACCATATAACGTATTACGTTATAACTTTATACCATATAACGTACTACGTTATAACGTTATGTTATATAACGTAATACGTTATAACGTGTTACCGTATAACGTATTACGTTGTATCGTTATACCGTATAACGTTATGTTATATAACGTAATACGTTATAACGTGTTACCATATAACGTAATACGTTATAACGTTATACCTTATAACGTTATGTTATATATCGTAATAGGTTATAACGTTACACCATATAACGTATTACGTTATAACGTTATTTTATATAACGTAATACGTTATAACGTTCTGTTATATAACGTAATACGTTATAACATGTTACCATATAACGTATTACGTTATAACTTTATACCATATAACGTACTACGTTATAACGTTATGTTATATAACGTAATACGTTATAACGTGTTACCGTATAACGTATTACGTTGTATCGTTATACCGTATAACGTTATGTTATATGACGTAATACGTTATAACGTTATACCATATAACGTTATGTTATATATCGTAATAGGATATAACGTTATACCATATAACGTATTACGTTATAACGTTATACCATATAACGTTATGTTATATATCGTAATAGGATATAACGTTATACCATATAACGTATTACGTTATAACGTTATGTTATATAACGTAATACGTTATAACGTTATGTTATATAACGTAATACGTTATAACGTGTTTCCATATAACGTAATACGTTATAACGTTATACCTTATAACGTTATGTTATATATCGTAATAGGTTATAACGTTACACCATATAACGTATTACGTTATAACGTTATACCATATAACGTATTACGTTATAACGTTATTTTGTATAACGTCATACGTTATAACGCTATGTTATATAACGTAATACGTTATAACGTGATACCATATAACGTATTACGTTATAACTTTATACCATATAACGTATTACGTTATAACGTTATGTTATATAACGTAATACGTTATGACGTTATGTTATATAACGTAATACGTTATAGCATGTTACCATATAACGTATTACGTTATAACTTTATACCATATAACGTACTACGTTATAACGTTATGTTATATAACGTAATACGTTATAACGTGTTACCATATAACGTATTACGTTATAACTTTATACCATATAACGTATTACGTTATAACGTTAGGTTATATAACGCAATACGTTATAACGTGTTACCATATAACGTATTACGCTATATCGTTATACCATATAACGTTATGTTATATGACGTAATACGTTATAACGTGTTACCATATAACGTATTACGTTATAGCGTTATACCATATAACGTTATGTTATATGACGTAATACGTTATAACGTTATACCATATAACGTAGTACGTTATAACGTTAGACCATACAACGTTATGTTATGTACCGTGTTCCTTTACAACGTTATACCATATATCGAATTACGTTATAACGTTATGTTATATAACTTATTACGTTATGACGTTATACCATACAACGTTATGTTATATAACGTAATACGTTATAACGTGTTACCATATAACGTATTACGTTATATCGTTATACCTTATAACGTTATGTTATATATCGTAATAGGTTATAACGTTACACCATATAACGTATTACGTTATAACGTTATACCATATAACGTATTACGTTATAACGTTATTTTGTATAACGTCATACGTTATAACGCTATGTTATATAACGTAATACGTTATAACGCGATACCATATAACGTATTACGTTATAACTTTATACCATATAACGTATTACGTTATAACGTTATGTTATATAACGTAATACGTTATAACGTTATGTTATATAACGTAATACGTTATAGCATGTTACCATATAACGTATTACGTTATAACTTTATACCATATAACGTACTACGTTATAACGTTATGTTATATAACGTAATACGTTATAACGTGTTACCATATAACGTATTACGTTATAACTTTATACCATATAACGTATTACGTTATAACGTTAGGTTATATAACGCAATACGTTATAACGTGTTACCATATAACGTATTACGCTATATCGTTATACCATATAACGTTATGTTATATGACGTAATACGTTATAACGTGTTACCATATAACGTATTACGTTATAGCGTTATACCATATAACGTTATGTTATATGACGTAATACGTTATAACGTTATACCATATAACGTAGTACGTTATAACGTTAGACCATACAACGTTATGTTATGTACCGTGTTCCTTTACAACGTTATACCATATATCGAATTACGTTATAACGTTATGTTATATAACTTATTACGTTATGACGTTATACCATACAACGTTATGTTATATAACGTAATACGTTATAACGTTATGTTATATAACGTAATACGTTATAACGTGTTACCATATAACGTATTACGTTATATCGTTATACCATTAAACGTTATGTTATATATCGTAATAGGTTATAACGTTATACCATATAAAGTATTACGGTATAACGTTATGTTATATAATGTAATACGTTATAACGTTATGTTATATAACGTAATACGTTATAACGTGTTACCATATAACGTAATACGTTATAACGTTATACCTTATAACGTTATGTTATATATATCATAATAGGTTATAACGTTACACCATATAACGTATTACGTTATAACGTTATACCATATAACGTATTACGTTATAACGTTATTTTATATAACGTAATCCGTTATAACGTTATGTTATATAACGTAATACGTTATAACGTGATACCATATAACGTATTACGTTATATCTTTATACCATATAACGTATTACGTTATAACGTTATGTTATATAACGTAATACGTTATAACATGTTACCATATAACGTATTACGTTATAACTTTATACCATATAACGTACTACGTTATAACGTTATGTTATATAACGTAATACGTTATAACGTTATGTTATATAACGTAATACGTTGTAACGTGTTACCATATAACGTATTACGTTATAACTTTATGCCATATAATGTATTACGTTATAACGTTATGTTATATAACGTAATACGTTATAACGTTATGTTATATAACGTAATACGTTATAACGTGTTACCATATAACGTATTACATTGTATCGTTATACCGTATAACGTTATGTTATATGACGTAATACGTTATAACGTTATGTTATATAACGTAATACGTTATAACGTGTTACCATATAACGTAATACGTTATAACGTTATACCTTATAACGTTATGTTATATATCGTAATAGGTTATAACGTTACACCATATAACGTATTACGTTATAACGTTATTTTATATAACGTAATACGTTATAACGTTCTGTTATATAACGTAATACGTTATAACATGTTACCATATAACGTATTACGTTATAACTTTATACCATATAACGTACTACGTTATAACGTTATGTTATATAACGTAATACGTTATAACGTGTTACCGTATAACGTATTACGTTGTATCGTTATACCGTATAACGTTATGTTATATGACGTAATACGTTATAACGTTATACCATATAACGTTATGTTATATATCGTAATAGGATATAACGTTATACCATATAACGTATTACGTTATAACGTTATACCATATAACGTTATGTTATATATCGTAATAGGATATAACGTTATACCATATAACGTATTACGTTATAACGTTATGTTATATAACGTAATACGTTATAACGTTATGTTATATAACGTAATACGTTATAACGTGTTACCATATAACGTAATACGTTATAACGTTATACCTTATAACGTTATGTTATATATCGTAATAGGTTATAACGTTACACCATATAACGTATTACGTTATAACGTTATACCATATAACGTATTACGTTATAACGTTATGTTATATAACGTAATACGTTATAACGTTATGTTATATAACGTAATACGTTATAACGTGATACCATATAACGTATTACGTTATAACTTTATACCATATAACGTATTACGTTATAACGTTATGTTATATAACGTAATACGTTATAACGTTATGTTATATAACGTAATACGTTATAGCATGCTACCATATAACGTATTACGTTATAACTTTATACCATATAACGTACTACGTAATAACGTTATGTTATATAACGTAATACGTTATAACGTGTTACCATATAACGTATTACGTTATAACTTTATACCATATAACGTATTACGTTATAACGTTAGGTTATATAACGCAATACGTTATAACGTGTTACCATATAACGCATTACGCTATATCGTTATACCATATAACGTTATGTTATATGACGTAATACGTTATAACGTGTTACCATATAACGTATTACGTTATAGCGTTATACCATATAACGTTATGTTATATGACGTAATACGTTATAACGTTATACCATATAACGTAGTACGTTATAACGTTAGACCATACAACGTTATGTTATGTACCGTGTTCCTTTACAACGTTATACCATATATCGAATTACGTTATAACGTTATGTTATATAACTTATTACGTTATGACGTTATACCATACAACGTTATGTTATATAACGTAATACGTTATAACGTTATGTTATATAACGTAATACGTTATAACGTGTTACCATATAACGTATTACGTTATATCGTTATACCTTATAACGTTATGTTATATATCGTAATAGGTTATAACGTTACACCATATAACGTATTACGTTATAACGTTATACCATATAACGTATTACGTTATAACGTTATTTTGTATAACGTCATACGTTATAACGCTATGTTATATAACGTAATACGTTATAAAGTGATACCATATAACGTATTACGTTATAACTTTATACCATATAACGTATTACGTTATAACGTTATGTTATATAACGTAATACGTTATAACGTTATGTTATATAACGTAATACGTTATAGCATGTTACCATATAACGTATTACGTTATAACTTTATACCATATAACGTACTACGTTATAACGTTATGTTATATAACGTAATACGTTATAACGTGTTACCATATAACGTATTACGTTATAACTTTATACCATATAACGTATTACGTTATAACGTTAGTTTATATAACGCAATACGTTATAACGTGTTACCATATAACGTATTACACTATATCGTTATACCATATAACGTTATGTTATATGACGTAATACGTTATAACGTGTTACCATATAACGTATTACGTTATATCGTTATACCATTAAACGTTATGTTATATATCGTAATAGGTTATAACGTTATACCATATAACGTATTACGTTATAACGTTATGTTATATAACGTAATACGTTATAACATGTTACCATATAACGTATTACGTTATAACTTTATACCATATAACGTACTACGTTATAACGTTATGTTATATAACGTAATACGTTATAACGTGTTACCGTATAACGTATTACGTTGTATCGTTATACCGTATAACGTTATGTTATATAACGTAATACGTTATAACGTGTTACCATATAACGTAATACGTTATAACGTTATACCTTATAACGTTATGTTATATATCGTAATAGGTTATAACGTTACACCATATAACGTATTACGTTATAACGTTATTTTATATAACGTAATACGTTATAACGTTCTGTTATATAACGTAATACGTTATAACATGTTACCATATAACGTATTACGTTATAACTTTATACCATATAACGTACTACGTTATAACGTTATGTTATATAACGTAATACGTTATAACGTGTTACCGTATAACGTATTACGTTGTATCGTTATACCGTATAACGTTATGTTATATGACGTAATACGTTATAACGTTATACCATATAACGTTATGTTATATATCGTAATAGGATATAACGTTATACCATATAACGTATTACGTTATAACGTTATACCATATAACGTTATGTTATATATCGTAATAGGATATAACGTTATACCATATAACGTATTACGTTATAACGTTATGTTATATAACGTAATACGTTATAACGTTATGTTATATAACGTAATACGTTATAACGTGTTTCCATATAACGTAATACGTTATAACGTTATACCTTATAACGTTATGTTATATATCGTAATAGGTTATAACGTTACACCATATAACGTATTACGTTATAACGTTGTACCATATAACGTATTACGTTATAACGTTATTTTGTATAACGTCATACGTTATAACGCTATGTTATATAACGTAATACGTTATAACGTGATACCATATAACGTATTACGTTATAACTTTATACCATATAACGTATTACGTTATAACGTTATGTTATATAACGTAATACGTTATGACGTTATGTTATATAACGTAATACGTTATAGCATGTTACCATATAACGTATTACGTTATAACTTTATACCATATAACGTACTACGTTATAACGTTATGTTATATAACGTAATACGTTATAACGTGTTACCATATAACGTATTACGTTATAACTTTATACCATATAACGTATTACGTTATAACGTTAGGTTATATAACGCAATACGTTATAACGTGTTACCATATAACGTATTACGCTATATCGTTATACCATATAACGTTATGTTATATGACGTAATACGTTATAACGTGTTACCATATAACGTATTACGTTATAGCGTTATACCATATAACGTTATGTTATATGACGTAATACGTTATAACGTTATACCATATAACGTAGTACGTTATAACGTTAGACCATACAACGTTATGTTATGTACCGTGTTCCTTTACAACGTTATACCATATATCGAATTACGTTATAACGTTATGTTATATAACTTATTACGTTATGACGTTATACCATACAACGTTATGTTATATAACGTAATACGTTATAACGTGTTACCATATAACATATTACGTTATATCGTTATACCTTATAACGTTATGTTATATATCGTAATAGGTTATAACGTTACACCATATAACGTATTACGTTATAACGTTATACCATATAACGTATTACGTTATAACGTTATTTTGTATAACGTCATACGTTATAACGCTATGTTATATAACGTAATACGTTATAACGCGATACCATATAACGTATTACGTTATAACTTTATACCATATAACGTATTACGTTATAACGTTATGTTATATAACGTAATACGTTATAACGTTATGTTATATAACGTAATACGTTATAGCATGTTACCATATAACGTATTACGTTATAACTTTATACCATATAACGTACTACGTTATAACGTTATGTTATATAACGTAATACGTTATAACGTGTTACCATATAACGTATTACGTTATAACTTTATACCATATAACGTATTACGTTATAACGTTAGGTTATATAACGCAATACGTTATAACGTGTTACCATATAACGTATTACGCTATATCGTTATACCATATAACGTTATGTTATATGACGTAATACGTTATAACGTGTTACCATATAACGTATTACGTTATAGCGTTATACCATATAACGTTATGTTATATGACGTAATACGTTATAACGTTATACCATATAACGTAGTACGTTATAACGTTAGACCATACAACGTTATGTTATGTACCGTGTTCCTTTACAACGTTATACCATATATCGAATTACGTTATAACGTTATGTTATATAACTTATTACGTTATGACGTTATACCATACAACGTTATGTTATATAACGTAATACGTTATAACGTTATGTTATATAACGTAATACGTTATAACGTGTTACCATATAACGTATTACGTTATATCGTTATACCATTAAACGTTATGTTATATATCGTAATAGGTTATAACGTTATACCATATAAAGTATTACGGTATAACGTTATGTTATATAATGTAATACGTTATAACGTTATGTTATATAACGTAATACGTTATAACGTGTTACCATATAACGTAATACGTTATAACGTTATACCTTATAACGTTATGTTATATATATCATAATAGGTTATAACGTTACACCATATAACGTATTACGTTATAACGTTATACCATATAACGTATTACGTTATAACGTTATTTTATATAACGTAATCCGTTATAACGTTATGTTATATAACGTAATACGTTATAACGTGATACCATATAACGTATTACGTTATATCTTTATACCATATAACGTATTACGTTATAACGTTATGTTATATAACGTAATACGTTATAACGTGTTACCATATAACGTAATACGTTATAACGTTATACCTTATAACGTTATGTTATATATATCATAATAGGTTATAACGTTACACCATATAACGTATTACGTTATAACGTTATACCATATAACGTATTACGTTATAACGTTATTTTATATAACGTAATCCGTTATAACGTTATGTTATATAACGTAATACGTTATAACGTGATACCATATAACGTATTACGTTATATCTTTATACCATATAACGTATTACGTTATAACGTTATGTTATATAACGTAATACGTTATAACATGTTACCATATAACGTATTACGTTATAACTTTATACCATATAACGTACTACGTTATAACGTTATGTTATATAACGTAATACGTTATAACGTTATGTTATATAACGTAATACGTTGTAACGTGTTACCATATAACGTATTACGTTATAACTTTATGCCATATAATGTATTACGTTATAACGTTATGTTATATAACGTAATACGTTATAACGTTATGTTATATAACGTAATACGTTATAACGTGTTACCATATAACGTATTACATTATATCGTTATACCATATAACGTTATGTTATATGACGTAATACGTTATAACGTGTTACCATATAACGTATTACGTTATAGCGTTATACCATATAATGTTATGTTATATAACGTATTACGTTATAACTTTGTACCATATAACGTATTACGTTATAACGTTTTGTTAGATAACGTAATACGTTATAACGTTATGTTATATAACGTAATACGTTATAACGTGATACCATATAACGTATTACGTTATAACTTTATACCATATAACGTATTACGTTATAACGTTATGTTATATAACGTAATACGTTATAACGTTTTGTTACATAACGTAATACGTTATAACGTTATGTTATATAATGTAATACGTTATAACGTTATGTTATATAACGTAATACGTTATAACGTGTTACCATATAACGTAATACGTTATAACGTTATACCTTATAACGTTATGTTATATATCGTAATAGGTTATAACGTTACACCATATAACGTATTACGTTATAACGTTATTTTATATAACGTAATACGTTATAACGTTCTGTTATATAACGTAATACGTTATAACGTGATACCATGTAACGTATTACGTTATAACTTTATACCATTTAACTTATTACGTTATAACGTTATGTTATATAAAGTAATACGTTATAACGTTATGTTATATAACGTAATACGTTATAACATGTTACCATATAACGTATTACGTTATGACTTTATACCATATAACGTACTACGTTATAACGTTATGTTATATAACGTAATACGTTATAACGTGTTACCGTATAACGTATTACGTTGTATCGTTATACCGTATAACGTTATGTTATATGACGTAATACGTTATAACGTTATACCATATAACGTTATGTTATATATCGTAATAGGATATAACGTTATACCATATAACGTATTACGTTATAACGTTATGTTATATAACGTAATACGTTATAACGTTATGTTATATAACGTAATACGTTATAACGTGTTACCATATAACGTAATACGTTATAACGTTATACCTTATAACGTTATGTTATATATCGTAATAGGTTATAACGTTACACCATATAACGTATTACGTTATAACGTTATTTTATATAACGTAATACGTTATAACGTTCTGTTATATAACGTAATACGTTATAACATGTTACCATATAACGTATTACGTTATAACTTTATACCATATAACGTACTACGTTATAACGTTATGTTATATAACGTAATACGTTATAACGTGTTACCGTATAACGTATTACGTTGTATCGTTATACCGTATAACGTTATGTTATATGACGTAATACGTTATAACGTTATACCATATAACGTTATGTTATATATCGTAATAGGATATAACGTTATACCATATAACGTATTACGTTATAACGTTATACCATATAACGTTATGTTATATATCGTAATAGGATATAACGTTATACCATATAACGTATTACGTTATAACGTTATGTTATATAACGTAATACGTTATAACGTTATGTTATATAACGTAATACGTTATAACGTGTTACCATATAACGTAATACGTTATAACGTTATACCTTATAACGTTATGTTATATATCGTAATAGGTTATAACGTTACACCATATAACGTATTACGTTATAACGTTATACCATATAACGTATTACGTTATAACGTTATGTTATATAACGTAATACGTTATAACGTTATGTTATATAACGTAATACGTTATAGCATGTTACCATATAACGTATTACGTTATAACTTTATACCATATAACGTACTACGTTATAACGTTATGTTATAAAACGTAATACGTTATAACGTGTTACCATATAACGTATTACGTTATAACTTTATACCATATAACGTATTACGTTATAACGTTAGGTTATATAACGCAATACGTTATAACGTGTTACCATATAACGTATTACGCTATATCGTTATACCATATAACGTTATGTTATATGACGTAATACGTTATAACGTGTTACCATATAACGTATTACGTTATAGCGTTATACCATATAACGTTATGTTATATGACGTAATACGTTATAACGTTATACCATATAACGTAGTACGTTATAACGTTAGACCATACAACGTTATGTTATGTACTGTGTTCCTTTGCAACGTTATACCATATATCGAATTACGTTATAACGTTATGTTATATAACTTATTACGTTATGACGTTATACCATACAACGTTATGTTATATAACGTAATACGTTATAACGTGTTACCATATAACGTATTACGTCATATCGTTATACCATTAAACGTTATGTTATATATCGTAATAGGTTATAACGTTATACCATATAACGTATTACGTTATAACGTTATGTTATATAATGTAATACGTTATAACGTTATGTTATATAACGTAATACGTTATAACGTGTTACCATATAACATAATACGTTATAACGTTATACCTTATAACGTTATGTTATATATATCATAATAGGTTATAACGTTACACCATATAACGTATTACGTTATAACGTTATACCATATAACGTATTACGTTATAACGTTATTTTATATAACGTAATCCGTTATAACGTTATGTTATATAACGTAATACGTTATAACGTGATACCATATAACGTATTACGTTATAACTTTATACCATATAACGTATTACGTTATAACGTTATGTTATATAACGTAATACGTTATAACATGTTACCATATAACGTATTACGTTATAACTTTATACCATATAACGTATTACGTTATAACGTTTTGTTACATAACGTAATACGTTATAACGTTATGTTATATAACGTAATACGTTATAGCGTGTTGCCATATAACGTATTACGTTATAACTTTATACCATATAACGTATTACGTTATAACTTTATACCATATAACGTATTACGTTATAACGTTATGTTATATAACGTAATACGTTATAACGTGTTACCGTATTACGTATTACGTTGTATCGTTATACCATATAACGTTATGATATGACGTAATACGTTATAACGTTATACCATATAACGTTATGTTATATATCGTAATAGGTTATAACGTTATACCATATAACGTATTACGTTATAACGTTATTTTATATAACGTAATCCGTTATAACGTTATGTTATATAACGTAATACGTTATAACGTGATACCATATAACGTATTACGTTATAACTTTATACCATATAACGTATTACGTTATAACGTTATGTTATATAACGTAATACGTTATAACATGTTACCATATAACGTATTACGTTATAACTTTATACCATATAACGTACTACGTTATAACGTTATGTTATATAACGTAATACGTTATAACGTTACGTTATATAACGTAATACATTGTAACGTGTTACCATATAACGTATTACGTTATAACTTTATGCCATATAATGTATTACGTTATAACGTTATGTTATATAACGTAATACGTTATAACGTTATGTTATATAACGTAATACGTTATAACGTGTTACCATATAACGTATTACATTATATCGTTATACCATATAACGTTATGTTATATGACGTAATACGTTATAACGTGTTACCATATAACGTATTACGTTATAGCGTTATACCATATAATGTTATGTTATATAACGTATTACGTTATAACTTTGTACCATATAACGTATTACGTTATAACGTTTTGTTAGATAACGTAATACGTTATAACGTTATGTTATATAACGTAATACGTTATAACGTGATACCATATAACGTATTACGTTATAACTTTATAACATATAACGTATTACGTTATAACGTTATGTTATATAACGTAATACGTTATAACGTTATGTTATATAACGTAATACGTTATAACGTGATACCATATAACGTATTACGTTATAAGTTTCTACCATATAACGTATTACGTTATAACGTTTTGTTACATAACGTAATACGTTATAACGTTATGTTATATAACGTAATACGTTATAGCGTGTTACCATATAACGTATGACGTTATAACTATATACCATACAACGTATTACGTTATAACTTTATACCATATAACGTATTACGTTATAACGTTATGTTATATAACGTAATACGTTATAACGTGTTACCGTATAACGTATTACGTTGTATCGTTATACCATATAACGTTATGTTATATGACGTAATACGTTATAACGTTATACCATATAACGTTATGTTATATATCGTAATAGGTTATAACGTTATACTATATAACGTATTACGTTATAACGTTATGTTATATAATGTAATACGTTATAACGTTATGTTATATAACGTAATACGTTATAACGTGTTGCCATATAACGTAATACGTTATAACGTTATACCTTATAACGTTATGTTATATATCGTAATAGGTTATAACGTTACACCATATAACGTATTACGTTATAACGTTATTTTATATAACGTAATACGTTATAACGTTCTGTTATATAACGTAATACGTTATAACGTGATACCATGTAACGTATTACGTTATAACTTTATACCATTTAACTTATTACGTTATAACGTTATGTTATATAAAGTAATACGTTATAACGTTATGTTATATAACGTAACACGTTATAACATGTTACCATATAACGTATTACGTTATAACTTTATACCATATAACGTACTACGTTATAACGTTATGTTATATAACGTAATACGTTATAACGTGTTACCGTATAACGTATTACGTTGTATCGTTATACCGTATAACGTTATGTTATATGACGTAATACGTTATAACGTTATACCATATAACGTTATGTTATATATCGTAATAGGATATAACGTTATACCATATAACGTATTACGTTATAACGTTATGTTATATAACGTAATACGTTATAACGTTATGTTATATAACGTAATACGTTATAACGTGTTACCATATAACGTAATACGTTATAACGTTATACCTTATAACGTTATGTTATATATCGTAATAGGTTATAACGTTACACCATATAACGTATTACGTTATAACGTTATACCATATAACGTATTACGTTATAACGTTATTTTGTATAACGTCATACGTTATAACGCTATGTTATATAACGTAATACGTTATAGCGTGATACCATATAACGTATTACGTTATAACTTTATACCATATAACGTATTACGTTATAACGTTATGTTATATAACGTAATACGTTATAACGTTATGTTATATAACGTAATACGTTATAGCATGTTACCATATAACGTATTACGTTATAACTTTATACCATATAACGTACTACGTTATAACGTTATGTTATATAACGTAATACGTTATAACGTGTTACCATATAACGTATTACGTTATATCGTTATACCATATAACGTTATGTTATATGACGTAATACGTTATAACGTGTTACCATCTAACGTATTACGTTATAGCGTTATACCATATAACGTTATGTTATATGACGTAATACGTTATAACGTTATACCATATAACGTAGTACGTTATAACGTTAGACCATACAACGTTATGTTATGTACCGTGTTCCTTTACAACGTTATACCATATATCGAATTACGTTATAACGTTATGTTATATAACTTATTACGTTATGACGTTATACAATACAACGTTATGTTATATAACGTAATACGTTATAACGTTGAAACGTTATACCATATAGCGTATTACGTTATAACCTTATACCATACAACGTTATGTTATATAACGTATTACGTTATAACTTTATACCATATAACGTATTACGTTATAACGTTTTGTTACATAACGTAATACGTTATAACGTTATGTTATATAACGTAATACGTTATAGCGTGTTGCCATATAACGTATTACGTTATAACTTTATACCATATAACGTATTACGTTATAACTTTATACCATATAACGTATTACGTTATAACGTTATGTTATATAACGTAATACGTTATAACGTGTTACCGTATTACGTATTACGTTGTATCGTTATACCATATAACGTTATGATATGACGTAATACGTTATAACGTTATACCATATAACGTTATGTTATATATCGTAATAGGTTATAACGTTATACCATATAACGTATTACGTTATAACGTTATGTTATATAACGTCATACGTTATAACGCTATGTTATATAACGTAATACGTTATAACGTGATACCATATAACGTATTACGTTATAACTTTATACCATATAACGTATTACGTTATAACGTTATGTTATATAACGTAATACGTTATGACGTTATGTTATATAACGTAATACGTTATAGCATGTTACCATATAACGTATTACGTTATAACTTTATACCATATAACGTACTACGTTATAACGTTATGTTATATAACGTAATACGTTATAACGTGTTACCATATAACGTATTACGTTATAACTTTATACCATATAACGTATTACGTTATAACGTTAGGTTATATAACGCAATACGTTATAACGTGTTACCATATAACGTATTACGCTATATCGTTATACCATATAACGTTATGTTATATGACGTAATACGTTATAACGTGTTACCATATAACGTATTACGTTATAGCGTTATACCATATAACGTTATGTTATATGACGTAATACGTTATAACGTGTTACCATCTAACGTATTACGTTATAGCGTTATACCATATAACGTTATGTTATATGACGTAATACGTTATAACGTTATACCATATAACGTAGTACGTTATAACGTTAGACCATACAACGTTATGTTATGTACCGTGTTCCTTTACAACGTTATACCATATATCGAATTACGTTATAACGTTATGTTATATAACTTATTACGTTATGACGTTATACCATACAACGTTATGTTATATAACGTAATACGTTATAACGTGTTACCATATAACGTATTACGTTATATCGTTATACCTTATAACGTTGTGTTATATATCGTAATAGGTTATAACGTTACACCATATAACGTATTACGTTATAACGTTATACCATATAACGTATTACGTTATAACGTTATTTTGTATAACGTCATACGTTATAACGCTATGTTATATAACGTAATACGTTATAACGTGATACCATATAACGTATTACGTTATAACTTTATACCATATAACGTATTACGTTATAACGTTATGTTATATAACGTAATACGTTATAACGTTATGTTATATAACGTAATACGTTATAGCATGTTACCATATAACGTATTACGTTATAACTTTATACCATATAACGTACTACGTTATAACGTTATGTTATATAACGTAATACGTTATAACGTGTTACCATATAACGTATTACGTTATAACTTTATACCATATAACGTATTACGTTATAACGTTAGGTTATATAACGCAATACGTTATAACGTGTTACCATATATCGTATTACGCTATATCGTTATACCATATAACGTTATGTTATATGACGTAATACGTTATAACGTGTTACCATATAACGTATTACGTTATAGCGTTATACCATATAACGTTATGTTATATGACGTAATACGTTATAACGTTATACCATATAACGTAGTACGTTATAACGTTAGACCATACAACGTTATGTTATGTACCGTGTTCCTTTACAACGTTATACCATATATCGAATTACGTTATAACGTTATGTTATATAACTTATTACGTTATGACGTTATACCATACAACGTTATGTTATATAACGTAATACGTTATAACGTTATGTTATATAACGTAATACGTTATAACGTGTTACCATATAACGTATTACGTTATATCGTTATACCATTAAACGTTATGTTATATATCGTAATAGGTTATAACGTTATACCATATAACGTATTACGGTATAACGTTATGTTATATAATGTAATACGTTATAACGTTATGTTATATAACGTAATACGTTATAACGTGTTACCATATAACGTAATACGTTATAACGTTATACCTTATAACGTTATGTTATATATATCATAATAGGTTATAACGTTACACCATATAACGTATTACGTTATAACGTTATACCATATAACGTATTACGTTATAACGTTATTTTATATAACGTAATCCGTTATAACGTTATGTTATATAACGTAATACATTATAACGTGATACCATATAACGTATTACGTTATAACTTTATACCATATAACGTATTACGTTATAACGTTATGTTATATAACGTAATACGTTATAACATGTTACCATATAACGTATTACGTTATAACTTTATACCATATAACGTACTACGTTATAACGTTATGTTATATAACGTAATACGTTATAACGTTTTGTTATATAACGTAATACGTTGTAACGTGTTACCATATAACGTATTACGTTATAACTTTATGCCATATAATGTATTACGTTATAACGTTATGTTATATAACGTAATACGTTATAACGTTATGTTATATAACGTAATACGTTATAACGTGTTACCATATAACGTATTACATTATATCGTTATACCATATAACGTTATGTTATATGACGTAATACGTTATAACGTGTTACCATATAACGTATTACGTTATAGCGTTATACCATATAATGTTATGTTATATAACGTATTACGTTATAACTTTGTACCATATAACGTATTACGTTATAACGTTTTGTTAGATAACGTAATACGTTATAACGTTATGTTATATAACGTAATACGTTATAACGTGATACCATATAACGTATTACGTTATAACTTTATACCATATAACGTATTACGTTATAACGTTATGTTATATAACGTAATACGTTATAACGTTATGTTATATAACGTAATACGTTATAACGTGATACCATATAACGTATTACGTAATAACTTTCTACCATATAACGTATTACGTTATAACGTTTTGTTACATAACGTAATACGTTATAACGTTATGTTATATAACGTAATACGTTATAGCGTGTTACCATATAACGTATTACGTTATAACTATATACCATACAACGTATTACGTTATAACTTTATACCATATAACGTATTACGTTATAACGTTATGTTATATAACGTAATACGTTATAACGTGTTACCGTATAACGTATTACGTTATAACGTTATGTTATATAACGTAATACGTTATAACGTGTTACCGTATAACGTATTACGTTGTATCGTTATACCATATAACGTTATGTTATATGACGTAATACGATATAACGTTATACCATATAACGTTATGTTATATATCGTAATAGGTTATAACGTTATACTATATAACGTATTACGTTATAACGTTATGTTATATAATGTAATACGTTATAACGTTATGTTATATAACGTAATACGTTATAACGTGTTACCATATAACGTAATACGTTATAACGTTATACCTTATAACGTTATGTTATATATCGTAATAGGTTATAACGTTACACCATATAACGTATTACGTTATAACGTTATTTTATATAACGTAATACGTTATAACGTTCTGTTATATAACGTAATACGTTATAACGTGATACCATGTAACGTATTACGTTATAACTTTATACCATTTAACTTATTACGTTATAACGTTATGTTATATAAAGTAATACGTTATAACGTTATGTTATATAACGTAATACGTTATAACATGTTACCATATAACGTATTACGTTATAACTTTATACCATATAACGTACTACGTTATAACGTTATGTTATATAACGTAATACGTTATAACGTGTTACCGTATAACGTATTACGTTGTATCGTTATACCGTATAACGTTATGTTATATGACGTAATACGTTATAACGTTATACCATATAACGTTATGTTATATATCGTAATAGGATATAACGTTATACCATATAACGTATTACGTTATAACGTTATGTTATATAACGTAATACGTTATAACGTTATGTTATATAACGTAATACGTTATAACGTGTTACCATATAACGTAATACGTTATAACGTTATACCTTATAACGTTATGTTATATATCGTAATAGGTTATAACGTTACACCATATAACGTATTACGTTATAACGTTATTTTATATAACGTAATACGTTATAACGTTCTGTTATATAACGTAATACGTTATAACATGTTACCATATAACGTATTACGTTATAACTTTATACCATATAACGTACTACGTTATAACGTTATGTTATATAACGTAATACGTTATAACGTGTTACCGTATAACGTATTACGTTGTATCGTTATACCGTATAACGTTATGTTATATGACGTAATACGTTATAACGTTATACCATATAACGTTATGTTATATATCGTAATAGGATATAACGTTATACCATATAACGTATTACGTTATAACGTTATACCATATAACGTATTACGTTATAACGTTATGTTATATAACGTAATACGTTATAACGTTATGTTATATAACGTAATACGTTATAACGTGTTACCATATAACGTAATACGTTATAACGTTATACCTTATAACGTTATGTTATATATCGTAATAGGTTATAACGTTACACCATATAACGTATTACGTTATAACGTTATACCATATAACGTATTACGTTATAACGTTATTTTGTATAACGTCATACGTTATAACGCTATGTTACATAACGTAATACGTTATAACGTGATACCATATAACGTATTACGTTATAACTTTATACCATATAACGTATTACGTTATAACGTTATGTTATATAACGTAATACGTTATAACGTTATGTTATATAACGTAATACGTTATAACGTGATACCATATAACGTATTACGTTATAACTTTATACCATATAACGTATTACGTTATAACGTTATGTTATATAACGTAATATGTTATAACGTTATGTTATATAACGTAATACGTTATAGCATGTTACCATATAACGTATTACGTTATAACTTTATACCATATAACGTACTACGTTATAACGTTATGTTATATAACGTAATACGTTATAACGTGTTACCATATAACGTATTACGTTATAACTTTATACCATATAACGTATTACGTTATAACGTTAGGTTATATAACGCAATACGTTATAACGTGTTACCATATAACGCATTACGCTATATCGTTATACCATATAACGTAATGTTATATGACGTAATACGTTATAACGTGTTACCATATAACGTATTACGTTATAGCGTTATACCATATAACGTTATGTTATGTGACGTAATACGTTATAACGTTATACCATATAACGTAGTACGTTATAACGTTAGACCATACAACGTTATGTTATGTACCGTGTTCCTTTACAACGTTATACCATATATCGAATTACGTTATAACGTTATGTTATATAACTTATTACGTTATGACGTTATACCATACAACGTTATGTTATATAACGTAATACGTTATAACGTTATGTTATATAACGTAATACGTTATAACGTGTTACCATATAACGTATTACGTTATATCGTTATACCTTATAACGTTATGTTATATATCGTAATAGGTTATAACGTTACACCATATAACGTATTACGTTATAACGTTATACCATATAACGTATTACGTTATAACGTTATTTTGTATAACGTCATACGTTATAACGCTATGTTATATAACGTAATACGTTATAACGTGATACCATATAACGTATTACGTTATAACTTTATACCATATAACGTATTACGTTATAACGTTATGTTATATAACGTAATACGTTATAACGTTATGTTATATAACGTAATACGTTATAGCATGTTACCATATAACGTATTACGTTATAACTTTATACCATATAACGTACTACGTTATAACGTTATGTTATATAACGTAATACGTTATAACGTGTTACCATATAACGTATTACGTTATAACTTTATACCATATAACGTATTACGTTATAACGTTAGGTTATATAACGCAATACGTTATAACGTGTTACCATATAACGTATTACGCTATATCGTTATACCATATAACGTTATGTTATATGACGTAATACGTTATAACGTGTTACCATATAACGTATTACGTTATAGCGTTATACCATATAACGTTATGTTATATGACGTAATACGTTATAACGTTATACCATATAACGTAGTACGTTATAACGTTAGACCATACAACGTTATGTTATGTACCGTGTTCCTTTACAACGTTATACCATATATCGAATTACGTTATAACGTTATGTTATATAACTTATTACGTTATGACGTTATACCATACAACGTTATGTTATATAACGTAATACGTTATAACGTTATGTTATATAACGTAATACGTTATAACGTGTTACCATATAACGTATTACGTTATATCGTTATACCATTAAACGTTATGTTATATATCGTAATAGGTTATAACGTTATACCATATAACGTATTACGTTATAACGTTATGTTATATAATGTAATACGTTATAACGTTATGTTATATAACGTAAGACGTTATAACGTGTTACCATATAACGTAATACGTTATAGCTTTATACCATATAACGTTATGTTATATGACGTAATACGTTATAACGTGTTACCATATAACGTATTACGCTATATCGTTATACCATATAACGTTATGTTATATGACGTAATACGTTATAACGTGTTACCATATAACGTATTACGTTGTAGCGTTATACCATATAACGTTATGTTATATGACGTAATACGTTATAACGTGTTACCATATAACGTATTACGTTATAGCGTTATACCATATAACGTTATGTTATATGACGTAATACGTTATAACGTTATACCATATAACGTAGTACGTTATAACGTTAGACCATACAACGTTATGTTATGTACCGTGTTCCTTTACAACGTTATACCATATACCGAATTACGTTATAACGTTATGTTATATAACTTATTACGTTATGACGTTATACCATACAACGTTATGTTATATAACGTAATACGTTATAACGTTATGTTATATAACGTAATACGTTATAACGTGTTACCATATAACGTATTACGTTATATCGTTATACCATTAAACGTTATGTTATATATCGTAATAGGTTATAACGTTATACCATATAACGTATTACGGTATAACGTTATGTTATATAATGTAATACGTTATAACGTTATGTTATATAACGTAAGACGTTATAACGTGTTACCATATAACGTAATACGTTATAACGTTATACCTTATAACGTTATGTTATATATATCATAATAGGTTATAACGTTACACCATATAACGTATTACGTTATAACGTTATACCATATAACGTATTACGTTATAACGTTATTTTATATAACGTAATCCGTTATAACGTTATGTTATATAACGTAATACGTTATAACGTGATACCATATAACGTATTACGTTATAACTTTATACCATATAACGTATTACGTTATAACGTTATGTTATATAACGTAATACGTTATAACATGTTACCATATAACGTATTACGTTATAACTTTATACCATATAACGTACTACGTTATAACGTTATGTTATATAACGTAATACGTTGTAACGTGTTACCATATAACGTATTACGTTATAACTTTATGCCATATAATGTATTACGTTATAACGTTATGTTATATAACGTAATACGTTATAACGTTATGTTATATAACGTAATACGTTATAACGTGTTACCATATAACGTATTACATTATATCGTTATACCATATAACGTTATGTTATATGACGTAATACGTTATAACGTGTTACCATATAACGTATTACGTTATAGCGTTATACCATATAATGTTATGTTATATAACGTATTACGTTATAACTTTGTACCATAGAACGTATTACGTTATAACGTTTTGTTAGATAACGTAATACGTTATAACGTTATGTTATATAACGTAATACGTTATAACGTGATACCATATAACGTATTACGTTATAACTTTATACCATATAACGTATTACGTTATAACGTTATGTTATATAACGTAATACGTTATAACGTTATGTTATATAACGTAATACGTTATAACGTGATACCATATAACGTATTACGTAATAACTTTCTACCATATAACGTATTACGTTATAACGTTTTGTTACATAACGTAATACGTTATAACGTTATGTTATATAACGTAATACGTTATAGCGTGTTACCATATAACGTATTACGTTATAACTATATACCATACAACGTATTACGTTATAACTTTATACCATATAACGTATTACGTTATAACGTTATGTTATATAACGTAATACGTTATAACGTGTTACCGTATAACGTATTACGTTGTATCGTTATACCATATAACGTTATGTTATATGACGTAATACGATATAACGTTATACCATATAACGTTATGTTATATATCGTAATAGGTTATAACGTTATACTATATAACGTATTACGTTATAACGTTATGTTATATAATGTAATACGTTATAACGTTATGTTATATAACGTAATACGTTATAACGTGTTACCATATAACGTAATACGTTATAACGTTATACCTTATAACGTTATGTTATATATCGTAATAGGTTATAACGTTACACCATATAACGTATTACGTTATAACGTTATTTTATATAACGTAATACGTTATAACGTTCTGTTATATAACGTAATACGTTATAACGTGATACCACGTAACGTATTACGTTATAACTTTATACCATTTAACATATTACGTTATAACGTTATGTTATATAAAGTAATACGTTATAACGTTATGTTATATAACGTAATACGTTATAACATGTTACCATATAACGTATTACGTTATAACTTTATACCATATAACGTACTACGTTATAACGTTATGTTATATAACGTAATACGTTATAACGTGTTACCGTATAACGTATTACGTTGTATCGTTATACCGTATAACGTTATGTTATATGACGTAATACGTTATAACGTTATACCATATAACGTTATGTTATATATCGTAATAGGATATAACGTTATACCATATAACGTATTACGTTATAACGTTATACCATATAACGTTATGTTATATATCGTAATAGGATATAACGTTATACCATATAACGTATTACGTTATAACGTTATGTTATATAACGTAATACGTTATAACGTTATGTTATATAACGTAATACGTTATAACGTGTTACCATATAACGTAATACGTTATAACGTTATACCTTATAACGTTATGTTATATATCGTAATAGGTTATAACGTTACACCATATAACGTATTACGTTATAACGTTATACCATATAACGTATTACGTTGTAACGTTATTTTGTATAACGTCATACGTTATAACGCTATGTTACATAACGTAATACGTTATAACGTGATACCATATAACGTATTACGTTATAACTTTATACCATATAACGTATTACGTTATAACGTTATGTTATATAACGTAATACGTTATAACGTTATGTTATATAACGTAATACGTTATAACGTGATACCATATAACGTATTACGTTATAACTTTATACCATATAACGTATTACGTTATAACGTTATGTTATATAACGTAATATGTTATAACGTTATGTTATATAACGTAATACGTTATAGCATGTTACCATATAACGTATTACGTTATAACTTTATACCATATAACGTACTACGTTATAACGTTATGTTATATAACGTAATACGTTATAACGTGTTACCATATAACGTATTACGTTATAACTTTATACCATATAACGTATTACGTTATAACGTTAGGTTATATAACGCAATACGTTATAACGTGTTACCATATAACGCATTACGCTATATCGTTATACCATATAACGTTATGTTATATGACGTAATACGTTATAACGTGTTACCATATAACGTATTACGTTATAGCGTTATACCATATAACGTTATGTTATATGACGTAATACGTTATAACGTTATACCATATAACGTAGTACGTTATAACGTTAGACCATACAACGTTATGTTATGTACCGTGTTCCTTTACAACGTTATACCATATATCGAATTACGTTATAACGTTATGTTATATAACTTAATACGTTATGACGTTATACCATACAACGTTATGTTATATAACGTAATACGTTATAACGTTATGTTATATAACGTAATACGTTATAACGTGTTACCATATAACGTATTACGTTATATCGTTATACCTTATAACGTTATGTTATATATCGTAATAGGTTATAACGTTACACCATATAACGTATTACGTTATAACGTTATACCATATAACGTATTACGTTATAACGTTATTTTGTATAACGTCATACGTTATAACGCTATGTTATATAACGTAATACGTTATAACGTGATACCATATAACGTATTACGTTATAACTTTATACCATATAACGTATTACGTTATAACGTTATGTTATATAACGTAATACGTTATAACGTTATGTTATATAACGTAATACGTTATAGCATGTTACCATATAACGTATTACGTTATAACTTTATACCATATAACGTACTACGTTATAACGTTATGTTATATAATGTAATACGTTATAACGTGTTACCATATAACGTATTACGTTATAACTTTATACCATATAACGTATTACGTTATAACGTTAGGTTATATAACGCAATACGTTATAACGTGTTACCATATAACGTATTACGCTATATCGTTATACCATATAACGTTATGTTATATGACGTAATACGTTATAACGTGTTACCATATAACGTATTACGTTATAGCGTTATACCATATAACGTTATGTTATATGACGTAATACGTTATAACGTTATACCATATAACGTAGTACGTTATAACGTTAGACCATACAACGTTATGTTATGTACCGTGTTCCTTTACAACGTTATACCATATATCGAATTACGTTATAACGTTATGTTATATAACTTATTACGTTATGACGTTATACCATACAACGTTATGTTATATAACGTAATACGTTATAACGTTATGTTATATAACGTAATACGTTATAACGTGTTACCATATAACGTATTACGTTATATCGTTATACCATTAAACGTTATGTTATATATCGTAATAGGTTATAACGTTATACCATATAACGTATTACGTTATAACGTTATGTTATATAATGTAATACGTTATAACGTTATGTTATATAACGTAATACGTTATAACGTGTTACCATATAACGTAATACGTTATAACGTTATACCTTATAACGTTATGTTATATATATCATAATAGGTTATAACGTTACACCATATAACGTATTACGTTATAACGTTATACCATATAACGTATTACGTTATAACGTTATTTTATATAACGTAATCCGTTATAACGTTATGTTATATAACGTAATACGTTATAACGTGATACCATATAACGTATTACGTTATAACTTTATACCATATAACGTACTACGTTATAACGTTATGTTATATAACGTAATATAATACGTTATAACGTTATGTTATATAACGTAATACGTTGTAACGTGTTACCATATAACGTATTACGTTATAACTTTATGCCATATAATGTATTACGTTATAACGTTATGTTATATAACGTAATACGTTATAACGTTATGTTATATAACGTAATACGTTATAACGTGTTACCATATAACGTATTACATTATATCGTTATACCATATAACGTTATGTTATATGACGTAATACGTTATAACGTGTTACCATATAACGTATTACGTTATAGCGTTATACCATATAATGTTATGTTATATAACGTATTACGTTATAACTTTGTACCATATAACGTATTACGTTATAACGTTTTGTTAGATAACGTAATACGTTATAACGTTATGTTAAATAACGTAATACGTTATAACGTGATACCATATAACGTATTACGTTATAACTTTATACCATATAACGTATTACGTTATAACGTTATGTTATATAACGTAATACGTTATAACGTTATGTTATATATCGTAATACGTTATAGCGTGTTACCATATAACGTATTACGTTATAACTATATACCATACAACGTATTACGTTATAACTTTATACCATATAACGTATTACGTTATAACGTTATGTTATATAACGTAATACGTTATAACGTGTTACCGTATAACGTATTACGTTGTATCGTTATACCATATAACGTTATGTTATATGACGTAATACGATATAACGTTATACCATATAACGTAATGTTATATATCGTAATAGGTTATAACGTTATACTATATAACGTATTACGTTATAACGTTATGTTATATAATGTAATACGTTATAACGTTATGTTATATAACGTAATACGTTATAACGTGTTACCATATAACGTAATACGTTATAACGTTATACCTTATAACGTTATGTTATATATCGTAATAGGTTATAACGTTACACCATATAACGTATTACGTTATAACGTTATTTTATATAACGTAATACGTTATAACGTTCTGTTATATAACGTAATACGTTATAACGTGATACCATGTAACGTATTACGTTATAACTTTATACCATTTAACTTATTACGTTATAACGTTATGTTATATAAAGTAATACGTTATAACGTTATGTTATATAACGTAATACGTTATAACATGTTACCATATAACGTATTACGTTATAACTTTATACCATATAACGTACTACGTTATAACGTTATGTTATATAACGTAATACGTTATAACGTGTTACCGTATAACGTATTATGTTGTATCGTTATACCGTATAACGTTATGTTATATGACGTAATACGTTATAACGTTATACCATATAACGTTATGTTATATATCGTAATAGGATATAACGTTATACCATATAACGTATTACGTTATAACGTTATGTTATATAACGTAATACGTTATAACGTTATGTTATATAACGTAATACGTTATAACGTGTTACCATATAACGTAATACGTTATAACGTTATACCTTATAACGTTATGTTATATATCGTAATAGGTTATAACGTTACACCATATAACGTATTACGTTATAACGTTATTTTATATAACGTAATACGTTATAACGTTCTGTTATATAACGTAATACGTTATAACATGTTACCATATAACGTATTACGTTATAACTTTATACCATATAACGTACTACGTTATAACGTTATGTTATATAACGTAATACGTTATAACGTGTTACCGTATAACGTATTACGTTGTATCGTTATACCGTATAACGTTATGTTATATGACGTAATACGTTATAACGTTATACCATATAACGTTATGTTATATATCGTAATAGGATATAACGTTATACCATATAACGTATTACGTTATAACGTTATACCATATAACGTTATGTTATATATCGTAATAGGATATAACGTTATACCATATAACGTATTACGTTATAACGTTATGTTATATAACGTAATACGTTATAACGTTATGTTATATAACGTAATACGTTATAACGTGTTACCATATAACGTAATACGTTATAACGTTATACCTTATAACGTTATGTTATATATCGTAATAGGTTATAACGTTACACCATATAACGTATTACGTTATAACGTTATACCATATAACGTATTACGTTATAACGTTATTTTGTATAACGTCATACGTTATAACGCTATGTTATATAACGTAATACGTTATAACGTGATACCATATAACGTATTACGTTATAACTTTATACCATATAACGTATTACGTTATAACGTTATGTTATATAACGTAATACGTTATAACGTTATGTTATATAACGTAATACGTTATAGCATGTTACCATATAACGTATTACGTTATAACTTTATACCATATAACGTACTACGTTATAACGTTATGTTATATAACGTAATACGTTATAACGTGTTACCATATAACGTATTACGTTATAACTTTATACCATATAACGTACTACGTTATAACGTTATGTTATATAACGTAATACGTTATAACGTGTTACCATATAACGTATTACGTTATAGCGTTATACCATATAACGTTATGTTATATGATGTAATACGTTATAACGTTATACCATATAACGTAGTACGTTATAACGTTAGACCATACAACGTTATGTTATGTACCGTGTTCCTTTACAACGTTATACCATATATCGAATTACGTTATAACGTTATGTTATATAACTTATTACGTTATGACGTTATACCATACAACGTTATGTTATATAACGTAATACGTTATAACGTTATGTTATATAACGTAATACGTTATAACGTGTTACCATATAACGTATTACGTCATATCGTTATACCATTAAACGTTATGTTATATATCGTAATAGGTTATAACGTTATACCATATAACGTATTACGTTATAACGTTATGTTATATAATGTAATACGTTGTAAAGTTATGTTATATAACGTAATACGTTATAACGTGTTACCATATAACGTAATACGTTATAACGTTATACCTTATAACGTTATGTTATATATATCATAATAGGTTATAACGTTACACCATATAACGTATTACGTTATAACGTTATACCATATAACGTATTACGTTATAACGTTATTTTATATAACGTAATCCGTTATAACGTTATGTTATATAACGTAATACGTTATAACGTGATACCATATAACGTATTACGTTATAACTTTATACCATATAACGTATTACGTTATAACGTTATGTTATATAACGTAATACGTTATAACATGTTACCATATAACGTATTACGTTATAACTTTATACCATATAACGTACTACGTTATAACGTTATGTTATATAACGTAATACGTTATAACGTTACGTTATATAACGTAATACGTTGTAACGTGTTACCATATAACGTATTACGTTATAACTTTATGCCATATAATGTATTACGTTATAACGTTATGTTATATAACGTAATACGTTATAACGTTATGTTATATAACGTAATACGTTATAACGTGTTACCATATAACGTATTACATTATATCGTTATACCATATAACGTTATGTTATATGACGTAATACGTTATAACGTGTTACCATATAACGTATTACGTTATAGCGTTATACCATATAATGTTATGTTATATAACGTATTACGTTATAACTTTGTACCATATAACGTATTACGTTATAACCTTTTGTTAGATAACGTAATACGTTATAACGTTATGTTATATAACGTAATACGTTATAACGTGATACCATATAACGTATTACGTTATAACTTTATACCATATAACGTATTACGTTATAACGTTATGTTATATAACGTAATACGTTATAACGTTATGTTATATAACGTAATACGTTATAACGTGATACCATATAACGTATTACGTTATAAGATTCTACCATATAACGTATTACGTTATAACGTTTTGTTACATAACGTAATACGTTATAACGTTATGTTATATAACGTAATACGTTATAGCGTGTTACCATATAACGTATGACGTTATAACTATATACCATACAACGTATTACGTTATAACTTTATACCATATAACGTATTACGTTATAACGTTATGTTATATAACGTAATACGTTATAACGTGTTACCGTATAACGTATTACGTTGTATCGTTATACCATATAACGTTATGTTATATGACGTAATACGTTATAACGTTATACCATATAACGTTATGTTATATATCGTAATAGGTTATAACGTTATACTATATAACGTATTACGTTATAACGTTATGTTATATAATGTAATACGTTATAACGTTATGTTATATAACGTAATACGTTATAACGTGTTACCATATAACGTAATACGTTATAACGTTATACCATATAACGTTATGTTATATATCGTAATAGGTTATAACGTTACACCATATAACGTATTACGTTATAACGTTATACCATATAACGTAATACGTTATAACGTTATGTTATATAACGTAATACGTTCTAACGTGTTACCATATAACGTATTACGTTATAACGTTACACCAAATAATGTATTACGTTATAACGTTATACCATATAACGTATTACGTTATAACGTTATGTTATATAACGTAATACGTTATAACGTTATGTTATATAACGTAGTACGTTATAACGTGTTACCATATAACGTATTACGTTATAACCTTATACCATATAACGTATTACGTTATAACGTTATGTTATATAACGTAATACGTTTTAACGTTATGTTATATAACGTAATACGTTATATCGTGTTACCATATAACGTATTACGTTATATCGTTATACCATATAACGTTATGTCATATGACGTAATACGTTATAACGTGATACCATATAACGTTATGTTATATATCGTAATAGGTTATAACGTTACACCATATAACGTATTACGTTATAACGTTATACCATATAACGTATTACGTTATAGCGTTATGTTATATAACGTAATACGTTATAACCTTATGTTACATAACGTAATACGTTATAACGTGTTACCATATAACGTATTACGTTATAACTTTATACCATATAGCGTATTACGTTATAACGTTATGTTATATAACGTAATACGTTATAACGTTATGTTATATAACGTAATACGTTATAACGTGTTACCATATAACGTATTACGTTATAACGTTATATTATATAACGTAATACGTTATAACGTTATGTTATATAACGTAATACGTTATAGCGTGATACCATATAACGTATTACGTTATAACTTTATACCATAAAACGTATTACGTTATAACGTTATGTTATATAACGTAATACATTATAACGTTATGTTATATAACGTAATACGTTATAACGTGTTACCATATAACGTATTACGTTATAGCTTTATACCATATAACGTACTACATTATAACGCTATGTTATATAACGTAATACGTTATAACGTTATGTTATATAACGTAATACGTTCTAACGTGTTACCGTATAACGTATTACGTTATAACTTTATACCATATAACGTATTACGATATAACGTTATGTTATATAATGTAATACGTTATAACGTTATGTTATATAACGTAATACGTTATAACGTGTTACCATATAACGTATTACGTTATATCGTTATACCATATAACGTTATGTTATATAACGTAATACGTTATAACGTTATGTTATATATCGGAATAGGTTATAACGTTACACCAAATAATGTATTACGTTATAACGTTATACCATATAACGTATTACGTTATAACGTTATGTTATATAACGTAATACGTTATAACGTTATGTTATATAACGTAATACGTTATAACGTTATGTTATATAACGTAATACGTTATAGCGTTATACCATATAACGTATTACGTTATAACTTTATACCATATAACGTATTACGATATACCGTTATGTTATATAACGTAATACGTTATAACGTTATGTTATATAACGTAATACGTTATAACGTGTTACCATATAACGTATTACGTTATATCGTTATACCATATAACGTTATGTTATATGACGTAATACGTTATAACGTTATACCATATAACGTTATGTTATATATCGTAATAGGTTATAACGTTACACCAAATAATGTATTACGTTATAACCTTATACCATATAACGTATTACGTTATAACGTTATGTTATATAACGTAATACGTTATAACGTTATGTTATATAACGTAATACGTTATAACGTGTTACCATACAACGTATTACGTTATAACTTTATACCATATAACGTATTACGTTATAACGTTATGTTATATAACGTTATGTTATATGACGTAATACGTTATAACGTGATACCATATAACGTTATGTTATATATCGTAATAGGTTATAACGTTACACCATATAACGTATTACGTTATAACGTTATACCATATAACGTATTACGTTATAACGTTATGTTATATAACGTAATACGTTATAATGTTATGTTATATATCGTAATAGGTTATAACGTTACACCATATAACGTATTACGTTATAACGTTATACCATATAACGTAATACGTTATAACGTTATGTTATATAACGTAATACGTTCTAACGTGTTACCATATAACGTATTACGTTATAACGTTACACCAAATAATGTATTACGTTATAACGTTATACCATATAACGTATTACGTTATAACGTTATGTTATATAACGTAATACGTTATAACGTTATGTTATATAGCGTAGTAAGTTATAACGTGTTACCATATAACGTATTACGTTATAACCTTATACCATATAACGTATTACGTTATAACGTTATGTTATATTAGGTTAAGTAAAAAGTTCTGAGCGTTTTTCGCTAGATGTCTTTAGTGAGCCATATCTCACGATGTGCACATCGCATCGAGTCATAGTATACACCGATTTCAAGGTGATATTACGCATCAAAAAGGTTCTTTGTCAGTTTTGTGTTCGGTGAAGCCAGTTGTGTGTTACAGCGTTCGAAAATGGAGATAAAAAAAGAGAAAATTCGATACATTCTTCAGTACCACTACGACCAAGGTGAAAAGGCGGAGCAGGCGGCCAAAAAAATTTGTGCTGTTTATGGACCCAGTACAGTATCGAATGCAACAGCAAAGCGGTGGTTCCAACGATTCCGTTCTGGTAATATGGACGTCGAAGATGAGGCACGCTCTGGTAGGCCAATCGTCGAAAATGTGGATAAAATCATGGAAATCGTCGAGTCGGACCGGCATGTGAGCACTTATTCCATTGCCCAGGAACTGAAGATTAGCCAGAAAACCGTTTGGAACCATTTGCATAAGGCTGGTCTCAAGAAGAAGCTCGACGTATGGGTGCCACATGAATTGACGCAAAAGAACCTTTTGGACCGAATTGATGCCTGCGATTCTTTGTTGAGACGTAACGAAATCGACCCATTTTTGAAGCGGATGGTGACTGGCGATGAAAAATGGGTCACATACGAGAACAACAGCCGAAAAAGATCGTGGTCCAATCGCGGTGGGCCGGCCCAAACGATCGCCAAGCGTGGATTAACGGCCAAGAAGGTTTTATTGTGTGTTTGGTGGGATTGGAAGGGAATCATCCATTATGAGCTGCTCCCATCGGGGCAAACACTTAATTCGGACCTCTATTGTCAACAACTGACCAGACTGAAGCAGGCGATCGACCAGAAGCGGCCAGAATTGGCCAATAGGAAAGGTGTTGTGTTCCATCAAGACAACGCCAGGCCGCACACATCTTTAACGACGCGTCAGAAGCTCCGAGAGCTTGGCTGGGAGGTTCTATCGCATCCGCCGTACAGTCCAGACCTGGCACCAAGCGATTATCACCTTTTTAAGTTTTTGCAAAATTTTCTTGATGGTACAAAACTGGCCTCAAGAGAGGCTTGTGAAAATGAGCTGGTCAAGTTTTTTACCAATAGGGACGAGGACTTCTTCAACCGCGGAATTATGAAATTGCCTTCAAAATGGACAAAAGTAATCGAACAAAACGGCGCATATTTAATCTAAATCGAATAATCTTGACTATGTTAATTTCATCGTCGAAATAAAGCGAAAAAGCGCTCAGAACTTTTTACTTCACCTAATATAACGTAATACGTTTTAACGTTATGTTATATAACGTAATACGTTATATCGTGTTACCATATAACGTATTACGTTATATCGTTATACCATATAACGTTATGTCATATGACGTAATACGTTATAACGTGATACCATATAACGTTATGTTATATATCGTAATAGGTTATAACGTTACACCATATAACGTATTACGTTATAACGTTATACCATATAACGTATTACGTTATAGCGTTATGTTATATAACGTAATACGTTATAACCTTATGTTATATAACGTAATACGTTATAACGTGTTACCATATAACGTATTACGTTATAACTTTATACCATATAGCGTATTACGTTATAACGTTATGTTATATAACGTAATACGTTATAACGTTATGTTATATAACGTAATACGTTATAACGTGTTACCATATAACGTATTACGTTATAACGTTATATTATATAACGTAATACGTTATAACGTTATGTTATATAACGTAATACGTTATAGCGTGATACCATATAACGTATTACGTTATAACTTTATACCATAAAACGTATTACGTTATAACGTTATGTTATATAACGTAATACATTATAACGTTATGTTATATAACGTAATACGTTATAACGTGTTACCATATAACGTATTACGTTATAGCTTTATACCATATAACGTACTACATTATAACGTTATGTTATATAACGTAATACGTTATAACGTTATGTTATATAACGTAATACGTTCTAACGTGTTACCGTATAACGTATTACGTTATAACTTTACACCATATAACGTATTACGATATAACGTTATGTTATATAACGTAATACGTTATAACGTTATGTTATATAACGTAATACGTTATAACGTGTTACCATATAACGTATTACGTTATATCGTTATACCATATAACGTTATGTTATATAACGTAATACGTTATAACGTTATGTTATATATCGGAATAGGTTATAACGTTACACCAAATAATGTATTACGTTATAACGTTATACCATATAACGTATTACGTTATAACGTTATGTTATATAACGTAATACGTTATAACGTTATGTTATATAACGTAATACGTTATAACGTGTTACCATATAACGTATTACGTTATATCGTTATACCATATAACGTTATGTTATATGACGTAATACGTTATAACGTTATACCATATAACGTTATGTTATATATCGTAATAGGTTATAACGTTACACCAAATAATGTATTACGTTATAACCTTATACCATATAACGTATTACGTTATAACGTTATGTTATATAACGTAATACGTTATAACGTTATGTTATATAACGTAATACGTTATAACGTGTTACCATATAACGTATTACGTTATAACTTTATACCATATAACGTATTACGTTATAACGTTATGTTATATAACGTTATGTTATATGACGTAATACGTTATAACGTGATACCATATAACGTTATGTTATATATCGTAATAGGTTATATCGTTACACCATATAACGTATTACGTTATAACGTTATACCATATAACGTAATACGTTATAACGTTATGTTATATAACGTAATACGTTATAACGTTATGTTATATAACGTAATACGTTATAACGTTATGTTATATAACGTAATACGTTATAACGTTATACCATATAACGTATTACGTTATAACTTTATACCATATAACGTATTACGATATAACGTTATGTTATATAACGTAATACGTTATAACGTTATGTTATATAACGTAATACGTTATAACGTGTTACCATATAACGTATTACGTTATATCGTTATACCATATAACGTAATACGTTATAACGTTATGTTATATAACGTAATACGTTATAGCGTGATACCATATAACGTATTACGTTATAACTTTATACCATAAAACGTATTACGTTATAACGTTATGTTATATAACGTAATACATTATAACGTTATGTTATATAACGTAATACGTTATAACGTGTTACCATATAACGTATTACGTTATAGCTTTATACCATATAACGTACTACATTATAACGCTATGTTATATAACGTAATACGTTATAACGTTATGTTATATAACGTAATACGTTCTAACGTGTTACCGTATAACGTATTACGTTATAACTTTATACCATATAACGTATTACGATATAACGTTATGTTATATAACGTAATACGTTATAACGTTATGTTATATAACGTAATACGTTATAACGTGTTACCATATAACGTATTACGTTATATCGTTATACCATATAACGTTATGTTATATAACGTAATACGTTATAACGTTATGTTATATATCGGAATAGGTAATAACGTTACACCAAATAATGTATTACGTTATAACGTTATACCATATAACGTATTACGTTATAACGTTATGTTATATAACGTAATACGTTATAACGTTATGTTATATAACGTAATACGTTATAACGTTATGATATATAACGTAATACGTTATAACGTTATACCATATAACGTATTACGTTATAACTTTATACCATATAACGTATTACGATATAACGTTATGTTATATAACGTAATACGTTATAACGTTATGTTATATAACGTAATACGTTATAACGTGTTACCATATAACGTATTACGTTATATCGTTATACCATATAACGTTATGTTATATGACGTAATACGTTATAACGTTATACCATATAACGTTATGTTATATATCGTAATGGGTTATAACGTTACACCAAATAATGTATTACGTTATAACCTTATACCATATAACGTATTACGTTATAACGTTATGTTATATAACGTAATACGTTATAACGTTATGTTATATAACGTAATACGTTATAACGTGTTACCATATAACGTATTACGTTATAACTTTATACCATATAACGTATTACGTTATAACGTTATGTTATATAACGTTATGTTATATGACGTAATACGTTATAACGTGATACCATATAACGTTATGTTATATATCGTAATAGGTTATAACGTTACACCATATAATGTATTACGTTATAACGTTATACCATATAACGTACTACGTTATAACGTTATGTTATATAACGTAATACGTTATAACGTTATGTTATATATCGTAATAGGTTATAACGTTACACCATATAACGTATTACGTTATAACGTTATACCATATAACGTAATACGTTATAACGTTATGTTATATAACGTAATACGTTCTAACGTGTTACCATATAACGTATTACGTTATAACGTTACACCAAATAATGTATTACGTTATAACGTTATACCATATAACGTATTACGTTATAACGTTATGTTATATAACGTAATACGTTATAACGTTATGTTATATAACGTAGTACGTTATAACGTGTTACCATATAACGTATTACGTTATAACCTTATACCATATAACGTATTACGTTATAACGTTATGTTATATAACGTAATACGTTTTAACGTTATGTTATATAACGTAATACGTTATATCGTGTTACCATATAACGTATTACGTTATATCGTTATACCATATAACGTTATGTCATATGACGTAATACGTTATAACGTGATACCATATAACGTTATGTTATATATCGTAATAGGTTATAACGTTACACCATATAACGTATTACGTTATAACGTTATACCATATAACGTATTACGTTATAGCGTTATGTTATATAACGTAATACGTTATAACCTTATGTTATATAACGTAATACGTTATAACGTGTTACCATATAACGTATTACGTTATAACTTTATACCATATAGCGTATTACGTTATAACGTTATGTTATATAACGTAATAAGTTATAACGTTATGTTATATAACGTAATACGTTATAACGTGTTACCATATAACGCATTACGTTATAACGTTATATTATATAACGTAATACGTTATAACGTTATGTTATATAACGTAATACGTTATAGCGTGATACCATATAACGTATTACGTTATAACTTTATACCATAAAACGTATTACGTTATAACGTTATGTTATGTAACGTAATACATTATAACGTTATGTTATATAACGTAATACGTTATAACGTGTTACCATATAACGTATTACGTTATAGCTTTATACCATATAACGTACTACATTATAACGTTATGTTATATAACGTAATACGTTATAACGTTATGTTATATAACGTAATACGTTCTAACGTGTTACCGTATAACGTATTACGTTATAACTTTATACCATATAACGTATTACGATATAACGTTATGTTATATAACGTAATACGTTATAACGTTATGTTATATAACGTAATACGTTATAACGTGTTAGCATATAACGTATTACGTTATATCGTTATACCATATAACGTTATGTTATATAACGTAATACGTTATAACGTTATGTTATATATCGGAATAGGTTATAACGTTACACCAAATAATGTATTACGTTATAACGTTATACCATATAACGTATTACGTTATAACGTTATGTTATATAACGTAATACGTTATAACGTTATGTTATATAACGTAATACGTTATATCGTGATACCATATAACGTATTACGTTATAACTTTATACCATATAACGTATTACGTTATAACGTTATGTTATATAACGTAATACGTTATAACGTGATACCATATAACGATATGTTATATATCGTAATAGGTTATAACGTTACACCATATAACGTATTACGTTATAACGTTGTACCATATAACGTATTACGTTATAACGTTATGTTATATAACGTAATACGTTATAACGTGTTACCATGTAACGTAATACGTTATAACGTGTTACCATATAACGTATTACGTTATATCGTTATACCATACAACGTTATGTCATATGACGTAATACGTTATAATGTTATACCATATAACGTTATGTTATATATCGTAATAGGTTATAACGTTACATCATATAACGTATTACGTTATAACGTTATGTTATATAACGTAATACGTTATAACGTTATGTTACATAACGTAATACGTTATAACGTGTTACCATATAACGTATTACGTTATAACTTTATACCATATAGCGTATTACGTTATAACGTTATGTTATATAACGTAATACGTTATAACGTTATGTTATATAACGTAATACGTTATAACGTGTTACCATATAACGTATTACGTTATAACGTTATATTATATAACGTAATACGTTATAACGTTATGTTATATAACGTAATACGTTATAACGTTATACCATATAACGTATTACGTTATAACTTTATACCATATAACGTATTACGTTATAACGTTATGTTATATAACGTAATACGTTATAACGTGTTACCATATAACGTATTACGTTATAACGTTATATTGTATAACGTAATACGTTATAAGGTTATGTTATATAACGTAATACGTTATAGCGTGATACCATATAACGTATTACGTTATAACTTTATACCATATAACGTATTTCGTTATAACGTTATGTTATATAACGTAATACGTTATAACGTTATGTTATATAACGTAATACGTTATAGCATGTTACCATATAACGTATTACGTTATAACTTTATACCATATAACGTACTACGTTATAACGTTAGGTTATATAACGTAATACGTTATAACGTGTTACCATATAACGTATTACGTTATATCGTTATACCATATAACGTTATGTTATATGACGTAATACGTTATAACGTGTTACCATATAACGTATTACGTTATAGCGTTATACCATATAACGTTATGTTATATGACGTAATACGTTATAACGTTATACCATATAACGTAGTACGTTATAACGTTAGACATTACAACGTTATGTTATGTACCGTATTCCTTTACAACGTTATACCATATATCGAATTACGTTATAACGTTATGTTATATAACTTATTACGTTATGACGTTATACCATACAACGTTATGTTATATAACGTAATACGTTATAACGTTGAAACGTTATACCATATAGCGTATTACGTTATAACCTTATACCATACAACGTTATGTTATATAACGTAATACGTTATAGCGTTATGTTATATAACGTAATACGTTATAACCTGATACCATATAACGTATTACGTTATAACTTTATACCATATAACGTATTTCGTTATAACGTTATGTTATATAACGTAATACGTTATAACGTTATGTTATATAACGTAATACGTTATAGCATGTTACCATATAACGTATTACGTTATAACTTTATACCATATAACGTACTACGTTATAACGTTATGTTATATAACGTAATACGTTATAACGTGTTACCATATAACGTATTACGTTATAACTTTATACCATATAACGTATGACGTTAGGTTATATAACGTAATACGTTATAACGTGTTACCATATTACGTATTACGTTATATCGTTATACCATATAACGTTATGTTATATGACGTAATACGTTATAACGTGTTACCATATAACGTATTACGTTATAGCGTTATACCATATAACGTTATGTTATATGACGTAATACGTTAGAACGTTATACCATATAACGTAGTACGTTATAACGTTAGACATTACAACGTTATGTTATGTACCGTATTCCTTTACAACGTTATACCATATATCGAATTACGTTATAACGTTATGTTATATAACTTATTACGTTATGACGTTATACCATACAACGTTATGTTATATAACGTAATACGTTATAACGTTGAAACGTTATACCATATAGCGTATTACGTTATAACCTTATACCATACAACGTTATTTTATATAACGTATTACGTTATAACTTTATACCATATAACGTATTACGTTATAACGTTTTGTTACATAACGTAATACGTTATAACGTTATGTTATATAACGTAATACGTTATAGCGTGTTACCATATAACGTATTACGTTATAACTTTATACCATATAACGTATTACGTTATAACGTTATGTTATATAACGTAATACGTTATAACGTGTTACCATATAACGTACTACGTTATAACGTTATGTTATATAACGTTATGTTATATGACGTAATACGTTATAACGTGATACCATATAACGTTATGTTATATATCGTAATAGGTTATAACGTTACACCATATAACGTATTACGTTATAACGTTATACCATATAACGTATTACGTTATAGCGTTATGTTATATAACGTAATACGTTATAACCTTATGTTATATAACGTAATACGTTATAACGTGTTACCATATAACGTATTACGTTATAACTTTATACCATATAGCGTATTACGTTATAACGTTACGTTATATAACGTAATACGTTATAACGTGTTACCGTATAACGTATTACGTTATAACTTTATACCATATAACGTATTACGATATAACGTTATGTTATATAACGTAATACGTTATAACGTTATGTTATATAACGTAATACGTTATAACGTGTTACCATATAACGTATTACGTTATATCGTTGTACCATATAACGTTATGTTATATAACGTAATACGTTATAACGTTATGTTATATATCGGAATAGGTTATAACGTTACACCAAATAATGTATTACGTTATAACGTTATACCATATAACGTATTACGTTATAACGTTATGTTATATAACGTAATACGTTATAACGTTATGTTATATAACGTAATACGTTATAGCGTGATACCATATAACGTATTACGTTATAACTTTATACCATATAACGTATTACGTTATAACGTTATGTTATATAACGTTATGTTATATGACGTAATACGTTATAACGTGATACCATATAACGTTATGTTATATATCGTAATAGGTTATAACGTTACACCATATAACGTATTACGTTATAACTTTATACCATATAACGTATTACGTTATAACGTTTTGTTATATAACGTAATACGTTATAACGTTATGTTATATAACGTAATACGTTATAACGTGTTACCATATAACGTATTACGTTATATCGTTATACCATATAACGGTATGTTATGTAACGTAATACGTTATACCGATGAAACGTTATAGCATAGCGTATTACGTTATAACGTTATACCATACAACGTTATGTTATATAACGTAATACGTTATATCGTGTTACCATATAACGTATTACGTTATAACTTTATACCATATAACGTATTACGTTATAACGTTATGTTATATAACGTAATACGTTATAACGTTATGTTATATAACGTAATACGTTATAACGTGTTACCAAATAACGTATTACGTTATATCGTTATACCATTAAACGTTATGTTATATATCGTAATAGGTTATAACGTTATACCATATAACGTATTACGTTATAACGTTATGTTATATAATGTAATACGTTATAACGTTGTGTTATATAACGTAATACGTTATAACGTGTTACCATATAACGTAATACGTTATAACGTAATACCTTATAACGTTATGTTATATATATCATAATAGGTTATAACGTTACACCATATAACGTATTACGTTATAACGTTATACCATATAACGTATTACGTTATAACGTTATTTTATATAACGTAATACGTTATAACGTTATGTTATATAACGTAATACGTTATAACGTGATACCATATAACGTATTACGTTATAACTTTATACCATATGACGTATTACGTTATAACGTTATGTTATATAACGTAATACGTTATAACATGTTACCATATAACGTATTACGTTATAACTTTATACCATATAACGTACTACGTTATAACGTTATGTTATATGACGTAATACGTTATAACGTGTTACCATATAACGTATTACGTTATAGCGTTATACCATATAATGTTATGTTATATAACGTATTACGTTATAACTTTGTACCATATAACGTATTACATTATAACGTTTTGTTAGATAACGTAATACGTTATAACGTTATGTTATATAACGTAATACGTTATAACGTGATACCATATAACGCATTACGTTATAACTTTATACCATATAACGTATTACGTTATAACGTTATGTTATATAACGTAATACGTTATAACGTTATGTTATATAACGTAATACGTTATAACGTGGTACCATATAACGTATTACGTTATAACTTTCTACCATATAACGTATTACGTTATAACGTTTTGTTACATAACGTAATACGTTATAACGTTATGTTATATAACGTAATACGTTATAGCGTGTTACCATATAACGTATTACGTTATAACTATATACCATACAACGTATTACGTTATAACTTTATACCATATAACGTATTACGTTATAACGTTATGTTATATAACGTAATACGTTATAACGTGTTACCGTATAACGTATTACGTTGTATCGTTATACCATATAACGTTATGTTATATGACTTAATACGTTATAACTTTATACCATATAACGTATTACGTTATAACGTTATGTTATATAACGTAATACGTTATAACGTTATGTTATATAACGTAATACGTTATAACGTGTTACCATATAACGTATTACGTTATAACTTTATGCCATATAACGTATTACGTTATAATGTTATGTTATATAACGTAATACGTTATGACGTGTTACCGTATAACGTATTACGTTGTATCGTTATACCATATAACGTTATGATATGACGTAATACGTTATAACGTTATACCATATAACGTTATGTTATATATCGTAATAGGTTATAACGTTATACCATATAACGTATTACGTTATAACGTTATACCATATAACGTTATGTTATATATCGTAATAGGATATAACGTTATACCATATAACGTATTACGTTATAACGTTATGTTATATAACGTAATACGTTATAACGTTATGTTATATAACGTAATACGTTATAACGTGTTTCCATATAACGTAACACGTTATAACGTTATACCATATAACGTATTACGTTATAACGTTATTTTGTATAACGTCAAACGTTATAACGCTATGTTATATAACGTAATACGTTATAACGTGTTACCATATAACGTAATACGTTATAACGTTATACCTTATAACGTTATGTTATATATCGTAATAGGTTATAACGTTACACCATACAACGTAACACGTTATAACGTTATACCATATAACGTATTACGTTATAACGTTATTTTGTATAACGTCAAACGTTATAACGCTATGTTATATAACGTAATACGTTATAACGTGTTACCATATAACGTATTACGCTATATCGTTATACCATATAACGTTATGTTATATGACGTAATACGTTATAACGTGTTACCATATAACGTATTACGTTATAGCGTTATACCATATAACGTTATGTTATATGACGTAATACGTTATAACGTTATACCATATAACGTAGTACGTTATAACGTTAGACCATACAACGTTATGTTATGTACCGTGTTCCTTTACAACGTTATACCATATATCGAATTACGTTATAACGTTATGTTATATAACTTATTACGTTATGACGTTATACCATACAACGTTATGTTATATAACGTAATACGTTATAACGTTGAAACGTTATACCATATAGCGTATTACGTTATAACCTTATACCATACAACGTTATGTTATATAACGTATTACGTTATAACTTTATACCATATAACGTATTACGTTATAACGTTTTGTTACATAACGTAATACGTTATAACGTTATGTTATATAACGTAATACGTTATAGCGTGTTACCATATAACGTATTACGTTATAACTTTATACCATATAACGTATTACGTTATAACTTTATACCATATAACGTATTACGTTATAACGTTATGTTATATAACGTAATACGTTATAACGTGTTACCGTATAACGTATTACGTTGTATCGTTATACCATATAACGTTATGATATGACGTAATACGTTATAACGTTATACCATATAACGTTATGTTATATATCGTAATAGGTTATAACGTTATACCATATAACGTATTACGTTATAACGTTATGTTATATAACGTAATACGTTATAACGTTATGTTATATAACGTAATACGTTATAACGTGTTACCATATAACGTATTACGTTATAACTTTATGCCATATAACGTATTACGTTATAATGTTATGTTATATAACGTAATACGTTATAACGTTATGTTATATAACCTAATACGTTATAACGTGTTACCATATAACGTATTACGTTATATCGTTATACCATATAACGTTATGTTATATTACGTAATACGTTATAACGTTATACCATATAACGTTATGTTATATATCGTAATAGGTTATAACGTTATACCATATAACGTATTACGTTATAACGTTATGTTATATAACGTAATACGTTATAACATGTTACCATATAACGTATTACGTTATAACTTTATACCATATAACGTACTACGTTATAACGTTATGTTATATAACGTAATACGTTATAACGTGTTACCGTATAACGTATTACGTTGTATCGTTATACCGTATAACGTTATGTTATATAACGTAATACGTTATAACGTGTTACCATATAACGTAATACGTTATAACGTTATACCTTATAACGTTATGTTATATATCGTAATAGGTTATAACGTTACACCATATAACGTATTACGTTATAACGTTATTTTATATAACGTAATACGTTATAACGTTCTGTTATATAACGTAATACGTTATAACATGTTACCATATAACGTATTACGTTATAACTTTATACCATATAACGTACTACGTTATAACGTTATGTTATATAACGTAATACGTTATAACGTGTTACCGTATAACGTATTACGTTGTATCGTTATACCGTATAACGTTATGTTATATGACGTAATACGTTATAACGTTATACCATATAACGTTATGTTATATATCGTAATAGGATATAACGTTATACCATATAACGTATTACGTTATAACGTTATACCATATAACGTTATGTTATATATCGTAATAGGATATAACGTTATACCATATAACGTATTACGTTATAACGTTATGTTATATAACGTAATACGTTATAACGTTATGTTATATAACGTAATACGTTATAACGTGTTTCCATATAACGTAATACGTTATAACGTTATACCTTATAACGTTATGTTATATATCGTAATAGGTTATAACGTTACACCATATAACGTATTACGTTATAACGTTATACCATATAACGTATTACGTTATAACGTTATTTTGTATAACGTCATACGTTATAACGCTATGTTATATAACGTAATACGTTATAACGTGATACCATATAACGTATTACGTTATAACGTTATGTTATATAACGTAATACGTTATAACATGTTACCATATAACGTATTACGTTATAACTTTATACCATATAACGTACTACGTTATAACGTTATGTTATATAACGTAATACGTTATAACGTTATGTTATATAACGTAATACGTTGTAACGTGTTACCATATAACGTATTACGTTATAACTTTATGCCATATAATGTATTACGTTATAACGTTATGTTATATAACGTAATACGTTATAACGTTATGTTATATAACGTAATACGTTATAACGTGTTACCATATAACGTATTACATTATATCGTTATACCATATAACGTTATGTTATATGACGTAATACGTTATAACGTGTTACCATATAACGTATTACGTTATAGCGTTATACCATATAATGTTATGTTATATAACGTATTACGTTATAACTTTGTACCATATAACGTATTACGTTATAACGTTTTGTTAGATAACGTAATACGTTATAACGTTATGTTATATAACGTAATACGTTATAACGTGATACCATATAACGTATTACGTTATAACTTTATACCATATAACGTATTACGTTATAACGTTATGTTATATAACGTAATACGTTATAACGTTATGTTATATAACGTAATACGTTATAACGTGATACCATATAACGTATTACGTTATAACTTTCTACCATATAACGTATTACGTTATAACGTTTTGTTACATAACGTAATACGTTATAACGTTATGTTATATAACGTAATACGTTATAGCGTGTTACCATATAACGTATTACGTTATAACGTTATGTTATATAACGTAATACGTTATAACGTGTTACCGTATAACGTATTACGTTGTATCGTTATACCATATAACGTTATGTTATATGACGTAATACGATATAACGTTATACCATATAACGTTATGTTATATATCGTAATATAATAGGTTATAACGTTATACTATATAACGTATTACGTTATAACGTTATGTTATATAATGTAATACGTTATAACGTTATGTTATATAACGTAATACGTTATAACGTGTTACCATATAACGTAATACGTTATAACGTTATACCTTATAACGTTATGTTATATATCGTAATAGGTTATAACGTTACACCATATAACGTATTACGTTATAACGTTATTTTATATAACGTAATACGTTATAACGTTCTGTTATATAACGTAATACGTTATAACGTGATACCATGTAACGTATTACGTTATAACTTTATACCATTTAACTTATTACGTTATAACATTATGTTATATAAAGTAATACGTTATAACGTTATGTTATATAACGTAATACGTTATAACATGTTACCATATAACGTATTACGTTATGACTTTATACCATATAACGTACTACGTTATAACGTTATGTTATATAACGTAATACGTTATAACGTGTTACCGTATAACGTATTACGTTGTATCGTTATACCGTATAACGTTATGTTATATGACGTAATACGTTATAACGTTATACCATATAACGTTATGTTATATATCGTAATAGGATATAACGTTATACCATATAACGTATTACGTTATAACGTTATACCATATAACGTTATGTTATATATCGTAATAGGATATAACGTTATACCATATAACGTATTACGTTATAACGTTATGTTATATAACGTAATACGTTATAACGTTATGTTATATAACGTAATACGTTATAACGTGTTACCATATAACGTAATACGTTATAACGTTATACCTTATAACGTTATGTTATATATCGTAATAGGTTATAACGTTACACCATATAACGTATTACGTTATTACGTTATACCATATAACGTATTACGTTATAACGTTATTTTGTATAACGTCATACGTTATAACGCTATGTTATATAACGTAATACGTTATAACGTGATACCATATAACGTATTACGTTATAACTTTATACCATATAACGTATTACGTTATAACGTTATGTTATATAACGTAATACGTTATAACGTTATGTTATATAACGTAATACGTTATAACGTTATGTTATATAACGTAATACGTTATAACGTGATACCATATAACGTATTACGTTATAACTTTATACCATATAACGTATTACGTTATAACGTTATGTTATATAACGTAATACGTTATAACGTTATGTTATATAACGTAATACGTTATAGCATGCTACCATATAACGTATTACGTTATAACTTTATACCATATAACGTACTACGTTATAACGTTATGTTATATAACGTAATACGTTATAACGTGTTACCATATAACGTATTACGTTATAACTTTATACCATATAACGTATTACGTTATAACGTTAGGTTATATAACGCAATACGTTATAACGTGTTACCGTATAACGCATTACGCTATATCGTTATACCATATAACGTTATGTTATATGACGTAATACGTTATAACGTGTTACCATATAACGTATTACGTTATAGCGTTATACCATATAACGTTATGTTATATGACGTAATACGTTATAACGTTATACCATATAACGTAGTACGTTATAACGTTAGACCATACAACGTTATGTTATGTACCGTGTTCCTTTACAACGTTATACCATATATCGAATTACGTTATAACGTTATGTTATATAACTTATTACGTTATGACGTTATACCATACAACGTTATGTTATATAACGTAATACGTTATAACGTTATGTTATATAACGTAATACGTTATAACGTGTTACCATATAACGTATTACGTTATATCGTTATACCTTATAACGTTATGTTATATATCGTAATAGGTTATAACGTTACACCATATAACGTATTACGTTATAACGTTATACCATATAACGTATTAAGTTATAACGTTATTTTGTATAAGGTCATACGTTATAACGCTATGTTATATAACGTAATACGTTATAACGTGATACCATATAACGTATTACGTTATAACTTTATACCATATAACGTATTACGTTATAACGTTATGTTATATAACGTAATACGTTATAACGTTATGTTATATAACGTAATACGTTATAGCATGTTACCATATAACGTATTACGTTATAACTTTATACCATATAACGTACTACGTTATAACGTTATGTTATATAACGTAATACGTTATAACGTGTTACCATATAACGTATTACGTTATAACTTTATACCATATAACGTATTACGTTATAACGTTAGTTTATATAACGCAATACGTTATAACGTGTTACCATATAACGTATTACACTATATCGTTATACCATATAACGTTATGTTATATGACGTAATACGTTATAACGTGTTACCATATAACGTATTACGTTATAGCGTTATACCATATAACGTTATGTTATATGACGTAATACGTTATAACGTTATACCATATAACGTAGTACGTTATAACGTTAGACCATACAACGTTATGTTATGTACCGTGTTCCTTTACAACGTTATACCATATATCGAATTACGTTATAACGTTATGTTATATAACTTATTACGTTATGACGTTATACCATACAACGTTATGTTATATAACGTAATACGTTATAACGTTATGTTATATAACGTAATACGTTATAACGTTATGTTATATAACGTAATACGTTATAACGTGTTACCATATAACGTATTACGTTATATCGTTATACCATTAAACGTTATGTTATATATCGTAATAGGTTATAACGTTATACCATATAACGTATTACGTTATAACGTTATGTTATATAATGTAATACGTTATAACGTTATGTTATATAACGTAATACGTTATAACGTGTTACCATATAACGTAATACGTTATAACGTTATACCTTATAACGTTATGTTATATATATCATAATAGGTTATAACGTTACACCATATAACGTATTACGTTATAACGTTATTTTATATAACGTAATCCGTTATAACGTTATGTTATATAACGTAATACGTTATAACGTGATACCATATAACGTATTACGTTATAACTTTATACCATATAACGTATTACGTTATAACGTTATGTTATATAACGTAATACGTTATAACATGTTACCATATAACGTATTACGTTATAACTTTATACCATATAACGTACTACGTTATAACGTTATGTTATATAACGTAATACGTTATAACGTTATGTTATATAACGTAATACGTTGTAACGTGTTACCATATAACGTATTATGTTATAACTTTATGCCATATAATGTATTACGTTATAACGTTATGTTATATAACGTAATACGTTATAACGTTATGTTATATAACGTAATACGTTATAACGTGTTACCATATAACGTATTACATTATATCGTTATACCATATAACGTTATGTTATATGACGTAATACGTTATAACGTGTTACCATATAACGTATTACGTTATAGCGTTATACCATATAATGTTATGTTATATAACGTATTACGTTATAACTTTGTACCATATAACGTATTACGTTATAACGTTTTGTTAGATAACGTAATACGTTATAACGTTATGTTATATAACGTAATACGTTATAACGTGATACCATATAACGTATTACGTTATAACTTTATACCATATAACGTATTACGTTATAACGTTATGTTATATAACGTAATACGTTATAACGTTATGTTATATAACGTAATACGTTATAGCGTGTTACCATATAACGTATTACGTTATAACTATATACCATACAACGTATTACGTTATAACTTTATACCATATAACGTATTACGTTATAACGTTATGTTATATTATATAACGTAATACGTTATAACGTGTTACCGTATAACGTATTACGTTGTATCGTTATACCATATAACGTTATGTTATATGACGTAATACGATATAACGTTATACCATATAACGTTATGTTATATATCGTAATAGGTTATAACGTTATACTATATAACGTATTACGTTATAACGTTATGTTATATAATGTAATACGTTATAACGTTATGTTATATAACGTAATACGTTATAACGCGTTACCATATAACGTAATACGTTATAACGTTATACCTTATAACGTTATGTTATATATCGTAATAGGTTATAACGTTACACCATATAACGTATTACGTTATAACGTTATTTTATATAACGTAATACGTTATAACGTTCTGTTATATAACGTAATACGTTATAACGTGATACCATGTAACGTATTACGTTATAACTTTATACCATTTAACTTATTACGTTATAACGTTATGTTATATAAAGTAATACATTATAACGTTATGTTATATAACGTAATACGTTATAACATGTTACCATATAACGTATTACGTTATAACTTTATACCATATAACGTACTACGTTATAACGTTATGTTATATAACGTAATACGTTATAACGTGTTACCGTATAACGTATTATGTTGTATCGTTATACCGTATAACGTTATGTTATATGACGTAATACGTTATAACGTTATACCATATAACGTTATGTTATATATCGTAATAGGATATAACGTTATACCATATAACGTATTACGTTATAACGTTATGTTATATAACGTAATACGTTATAACGTTATGTTATATAACGTAATACGTTATAACGTGTTACCATATAACGTAATACGTTATAACGTTATACCTTATAACGTTATGTTATATATCGTAATAGGTTATAACGTTACACCATATAACGTATTACGTTATAACGTTATTTTATATAACGTAATACGTTATAACGTTCTGTTATATAACGTAATACGTTATAACATGTTACCATATAACGTATTACGTTATAACTTTATACCATATAACGTACTACGTTATAACGTTATGTTATATAACGTAATACGTTATAACGTGTTACCGTATAACGTATTACGTTGTATCGTTATACCGTATAACGTTATGTTATATGACGTAATACGTTATAACGTTATACCATATAACGTTATGTTATATATCGTAATAGGATATAACGTTATACCATATAACGTATTACGTTATAACGTTATACCATATAACGTTATGTTATATATCGTAATAGGATATAACGTTATACCATATAACGTATTACGTTATAACGTTATGTTATATAACGTAATACGTTATAACGTTATGTTATATAACGTAATATGTTATAACGTGTTACCATATAACGTAATACGTTATAACGTTATACCTTATAACGTTATGTTATATATCGTAATAGGTTATAACGTTACACCATATAACGTATTACGTTATAACGTTATACCATATAACGTATTACGTTATAACGTTATTTTGTATAACGTCATACGTTATAACGCTATGTTATATAACGTAATACGTTATAACGTGATACCATATAACGTATTACGTTATAACTTTATACCATATAACGTATTACGTTATAACGTTATGTTATATAACGTAATACGTTATAACGTTATGTTATATAACGTAATACGTTATAGCATGTTACCATATAACGTATTACGTTATAACTTTATACCATATAACGTACTACGTTATAACGTTATGTTATATAACGTAATACGTTATAACGTGTTACCATATAACGTATTACGTTATAACTTTATACCATATAAGGTATTACGTTATAACGTTAGGTTATATAACGCAATACGTTATAACGTGTTACCATATAACGTATTACGCTATATCGTTATACCATATAACGTTATGTTATATGACGTAATACGTTATAACGTGTTACCATATAACGTATTACGTTATAGCGTTATACCATATAACGTTATGTTATATGACGTAATACGTTATAACGTTATACCATATAACGTAGTACGTTATAACGTTAGACCATACAACGTTATGTTATGTACCGTGTTCCTTTGCAACGTTATACCATATATCGAATTACGTTATAACGTTATGTTATATAACTTATTACGTTATGACGTTATACCATACAACGTTATGTTATATAACGTAATACGTTATAACGTCTTACCATATAACGTATTACGTCATATCGTTATACCATTAAACGTTATGTTATATATCGTAATAGGTTATAACGTTATACCATATAACGTATTACGTTATAACGTTATGTTATATAATGTAATACGTTATAACGTTATGTTATATAACGTAATACGTTATAACGTGTTACCATATAACGTAATACGTTATAACGTTATACCTTATAACGTTATGTTATATATATCATAATAGGTTATAACGTTACACCATATAACGTATTACGTTATAACGTTATACCATATAACGTATTACGTTATAACGTTATTTTATATAACGTAATCCGTTATAACGTTATGTTATATAACGTAATACGTTATAACGTGATACCATATAACGTATTACGTTATAACTTTATACCATATAACGTATTACGTTATAACGTTATTTTATATAACGTAATCCGTTATAACGTTATGTTATATAACGTAATACGTTATAACGTGATACCATATAACGTATTACGTTATAACTTTATACCATATAACGTAATACGTTATAACGTTATGTTATATAACGTAATACGTTATAACGTGTTACCATATAACGTATTACATTATATCGTTATACCATATAACGTTATGTTATATGACGTAATACGTTATAACGTGTTACCATATAACGTATTACGTTATAGCGTTATACCATATAATGTTATGTTATATAACGTATTACGTTATAACTTTGTACCATATAACGTATTACGTTATAACGATTTGTTAGATAACGTAATACGTTATAACGTTATGTTATATAACGTAATACGTTATAACGTGATACCATATAACGTATTACGTTATAACTTTATACCATATAACGTATTACGTTATAACGTTATGTTATATAACGTAATACGTTATAACGTTATGTTATATAACGTAATACGTTATAACGTGATACCATATAACGTATTACGTTATAAGTTTCTACCATATAACGTATTACGTTATAACGTTTTGTTACATAACGTAATACGTTATAACGTTATGTTATATAACGTAATACGTTATAGCGTGTTACCATATAACGTATGACGTTATAACTATATACCATACAACGTATTACGTTATAACTTTATACCATATAACGTATTACGTTATAACGTTATGTTATATAACGTAATACGTTATAACGTGTTACCGTATAACGTATTACGTTGTATCGTTATACCATATAACGTTATGTTATATGACGTAATACGTTATAACGTTTTACCATATAACGTTATGTTATATATCGTAATAGGTTATAACGTTATACTATATAACGTATTACGTTATAACGTTATGTTATATAATGTAATACGTTATAACGTTATGTTATATAACGTAATACGTTATAACGTGTTGCCATATAACGTAATACGTTATAACGTTATACCTTATAACGTTATGTTATATATCGTAATAGGTTATAACGTTACACCATATAACGTATTACGTTATAACGTTATTTTATATAACGTAATACGTTATAACGTTCTGTTATATAACGTAATACGTTATAACGTGATACCATGTAACGTATTACGTTATAACTTTATACCATTTAACTTATTACGTTATAACGTTATGTTATATAAAGTAATACGTTATAACGTTATGTTATATAACGTAACACGTTATAACATGTTACCATATAACGTATTACGTTATAACTTTATACCATATAACGTACTACGTTATAACGTTATGTTATATAACGTAATACGTTATAACGTGTTACCGTATAACGTATTACGTTGTATCGTTATACCGTATAACGTTATGTTATATGACGTAATACGTTATAACGTTATACCATATAACGTTATGTTATATATCGTAATAGGATATAACGTTATACCATATAACGTATTACGTTATAACGTTATGTTATATAACGTAATACGTTATAACGTTATGTTATATAACGTAATACGTTATAACGTGTTACCATATAACGTAATACGTTATAACGTTATTCCTTATAACGTTATGTTATGTATCGTAATAGGTTATAACGTTACACCATATAACGTATTACGTTATAACGTTATACCATATAACGTATTACGTTATAACGTTATTTTGTATAACGTCATACGTTATAACGCTATGTTATATAACGTAATACGTTATAACGTGATACCATATAACGTATTACGTTATAACTTTATACCATATAACGTATTACGTTATAACGTTATGTTATATAACGTAATACGTTATAACGTTATGTTATATAACGTAATACGTTATAACGTTATGTTATATAACGTAATACGTTATAACGTTATGTTATATAACGTAATACGTTATAACGTGTTACCATCTAACGTATTACGTTATAGCGTTATACCATATAACGTTATGTTATATGACGTAATACGTTATAACGTTATTTTGTATAACGTCATACGTTATAACGCTATGTTATATAACGTAATACGTTATAACGTGATACCATATAACGTATTACGTTATAACCTTATACCATACAACGTTATGTTATATAACGTATTACGTTATAACTTTATACCATATAACGTATTACGTTATAACGTTTTGTTACATAACGTAATACGTTATAACGTTATGTTATATAACGTAATACGTTATAGCGTGTTACCATATAACGTATTACGTTATAACTTTATACCATATAACGTATTACGTTATAACTTTATACCATATAACGTATTACGTTATAACGTTATGTTATATAACGTAATACGTTATGACGTTATGTTATATAACGTAATACGTTATAGCATGTTACCATATAACGTATTACGTTATAACTTTATACCATATAACGTACTACGTTATAACGTTATGTTATATAACGTAATACGTTATAACGTGTTACCATATAACGTATTACGTTATAACTTTATACCATATAACGTATTACGTTATAACGTTAGGTTATATAACGCAATACGTTATAACGTGTTACCATATAACGTATTACGCTATATCGTTATACCATATAACGTTATGTTATATGACGTAATACGTTATAACGTGTTACCATATAACGTATTACGTTATAACTTTATACCATATAACGTATTACGTTATAACTTTATACCATATAACGTATTACGTTATAACGTTATGTTATATAACGTAATACGTTATAACGTGTTACCGTATAACGTATTACGTTGTATCGTTATACCATATAACGTTATGATATGACGTAATACGTTATAACGTTATACCATATAACGTTATGTTATATATCGTAATAGGTTATAACGTTATACCATATAACGTATTACGTTATAACGTTATGTTATATAACGTCATACGTTATAACGCTATGTTATATAACGTAATACGTTATAACGTGATACCATATAACGTATTACGTTATAACTTTATACCATATAACGTATTACGTTATAACGTTATGTTATATAACGTAATACGTTATGACGTTATGTTATATAACGTAATACGTTATAGCATGTTACCATATAACGTATTACGTTATAACTTTATACCATATAACGTACTACGTTATAACGTTATGTTATATAACGTAATACGTTATAACGTGTTACCATATAACGTATTACGTTATAACTTTATACCATATAACGTATTACGTTATAACGTTAGGTTATATAACGCAATACGTTATAACGTGTTACCATATAACGTATTACGCTATATCGTTATACCATATAACGTTATGTTATATGACGTAATACGTTATAACGTGTTACCATATAACGTATTACGTTATAACTTTATACCATATAACGTATTACGTTATAACTTTATACCATATAACGTATTACGTTATAACGTTATGTTATATAACGTAATACGTTATAACGTGTTACCGTATAACGTATTACGTTGTATCGTTATACCATATAACGTTATGATATGACGTAATACGTTATAACGTTATACCATATAACGTTATGTTATATATCGTAATAGGTTATAACGTTATACCATATAACGTATTACGTTATAACGTTATGTTATATAACGTCATACGTTATAACGCTATGTTATATAACGTAATACGTTATAACGTGATACCATATAACGTATTACGTTATAACTTTATACCATATAACGTATTACGTTATAACGTTATGTTATATAACGTAATACGCTATGACGTTATGTTATATAACGTAATACGTTATAGCATGTTACCATATAACGTATTACGTTATAACTTTATACCATATAACGTACTACGTTATAACGTTATGTTATATAACGTAATACGTTATAACGTGTTACCATATAACGTATTACGTTATAACTTTATACCATATAACGTATTACGTTATAACGTTAGGTTATATAACGCAATACGTTATAACGTGTTACCATATAACGTATTACGGTATATCGTTATACCATATAACGTTATGTTATATGACGTAATACGTTATAACGTGTTACCATATAACGTATTACGTTATAGCGTTATACCATATAACGTTATGTTATATGACGTAATACGTTATAACGTTATACCATATAACGTAGTACGTTATAACGTTAGACCATACAACGTTATGTTATGTACCGTGTTCCTTTACAACGTTATACCATATATCGAATTACGTTATAACGTTATGTTATATAACTTATTACGTTATGACGTTATACCATACAACGTTATGTTATATAACGTAATACGTTATAACGTGTTACCATATAACGTATTACGTTATATCGTTATACCTTATAACGTTATGTTATATATCGTAATAGGTTATAACGTTACACCATATAACGTATTACGTTATAACGTTATACCATATAACGTATTACGTTATAACGTTATTTTGTATAACGTCATACGTTATAACGCTATGTTATATAACGTAATACGTTATAACGTGATACCATATAACGTATTACGTTATAACTTTATACCATATAACGTATTACGTTATAACGTTATGTTATATAACGTAATACGTTATAACGTTATGTTATATAACGTAATACGTTATAGCATGTTACCATATAACGTATTACGTTATAACTTTATACCATATAACGTACTACGTTATAACGTTATGTTATATAACGTAATACGTTATAACGTGTTACCATATAACGTATTACGTTATAACTTTATACCATATAACGTATTACGTTATAACGTTAGGTTATATAACGCAATACGTTATAACGTGTTACCATATAACGTATTACGCTATATCGTTATACCATATAACGTTATGTTATATGACGTAATACGTTATAACGTGTTACCATATAACGTATTACGTTATAGCGTTATACCATATAACGTTATGTTATATGACGTAATACGTTATAACGTTATACCATATATCGAATTACGTTATAACGTTATGTTATATAACTTATTACGTTATGACGTTATACCATACAACGTTATGTTATATAACGTAATACGTTATAACGTGTTACCATATAACGTATTACGTTATATCGTTATACCATTAAACGTTATGTTATATATCGTAATAGGTTATAACGTTATACCATATAACGTATTACGGTATAACGTTATGTTATATAATGTAATACGTTATAACGTTATGTTATATAACGTAAGACGTTATAACGTGTTACCATATAACGTAATACGTTATAACGTTATACCTTATAACGTTATGTTATATATATCATAATAGGTTATAACGTTACACCATATAACGTATTACGTTATAACGTTATACCATATAACGTATTACGTTATAACGTTATTTTATATAACGTAATCCGTTATAACGTTATGTTATATAACGTAATACGTTATAACGTGATACCATATAACGTATTACGTTATAACTTTATACCATATAACGTATTACGTTATAACGTTATGTTATATAACGTAATACGTTATAACATGTTACCATATAACGTATTACGTTATAACTTTATACCATATAACGTACTACGTTATAACGTTATGTTATATAACGTAATACGTTGTAACGTGTTACCATATAACGTATTACGTTATAACTTTATGCCATATAATGTATTACGTTATAACGTTATGTTATATAACGTAATACGTTATAACGTTATGTTATATAACGTAATACGTTATAACGTGTTACCATATAACGTATTACATTATATCGTTATACCATATAACGTTATGTTATATGACGTAATACGTTATAACGTGTTACCATATAACGTATTACGTTATAGCGTTATACCATATAATGTTATGTTATATAACGTATTACGTTATAACTTTGTACCATATAACGTATTACGTTATAACGTTTTGTTAGATAACGTAATACGTTATAACGTTATGTTATATAACGTAATACGTTATAACGTGATACCATATAACGTATTACGTTATAACTTTATACCATATAACGTATTACGTTATAACGTTATGTTATATAACGTAATACGTTATAACGTTATGTTATATAACGTAATACGTTATAACGTGATACCATATAACGTATTACGTAACTCTTTCTACCATATAACGTATTACGTTATAACGTTTTGTTACATAACGTAATACGTTATAACGTTATGTTATATAACGTAATACGTTATAGCGTGTTACCATATAACGTATTACGTTATAACTATATACCATACAACGTATTACGTTATAACTTTATACCATATAACGTATTACGTTATAACGTTATGTTATATAACGTAATACGTTATAACGTGTTACCGTATAACGTATTACGTTGTATCGTTATACCATATAACGTTATGTTATATGACGTAATACGATATAACGTTATACCATATAACGTTATGTTATATATCGTAATAGGTTATAACGTTATACTATATAACGTATTACGTTATAACGTTATGTTATATAATGTAATACGTTATAACGTTATGTTATATAACGTAATACGTTATAACGTGTTACCATATAACGTAATACGTTATAACGTTATACCTTATAACGTTATGTTATATATCGTAATAGGTTATAACGTTACACCATATAACGTATTACGTTATAACGTTATTTTATATAACGTAATACGTTATAACGTTCTGTTATATAACGTAATACGTTATAACGTGATACCATGTAACGTATTACGTTATAACTTTATACCATTTAACTTATTACGTTATAACGTTATGTTATATAAAGTAATACGTTATAACGTTATGTTATATAACGTAATACGTTATAACATGTTACCATATAACGTATTACGTTATAACGTTATTTTATATAACGTAATACGTTATAACGTTCTGTTATATAACGTAATACGTTATAACATGTTACCATATAACGTATTACGTTATAACTTTATACCATATAACGTACTACGTTATAACGTTATGTTATATAACGTAATACGTTATAACGTGTTACCGTATAACGTATTACGTTGTATCGTTATACCGTATAACGTTATGTTATATGACGTAATACGTTATAACGTTATACCATATAACGTTATGTTATATATCGTAATAGGTTATAACGTTACACCATATAACGTATTACGTTATAACTTTATGCCATATAATGTATTACGTTATAACGTTATGTTATATAACGTAATACGTTATAACGTTATGTTATATAACGTAATACGTTATAACGTGTTACCATATAACGTATTACATTATATCGTTATACCATATAACGTTATGTTATATGACGTAATACGTTATAACGTGTTACCATATAACGTATTACGTTATAGCGTTATACCATATAATGTTATGTTATATAACGTATTACGTTATAACTTTGTACCATATAACGTATTACGTTATAACGTTTTGTTAGATAACGTAATACGTTAAAACGTTATGTTATATAACGTAATACGTTATAACGTGATACCATATAACGTATTACGTTATAACTTTATACCATATAACGTATTACGTTATAACGTTATGTTATATAACGTAATACGTTATAACGTTATGTTATATAACGTAATACGTTATAACGTGATACCATATAACGTATTACGTAATAACTTTCTACCATATAACGTATTACGTTATAACGTTTTGTTACATAACGTAATACGTTATAACGTTATGTTATATAACGTAATACGTTATAGCGTGTTACCATATAACGTATTACGTTATAACTATATACCATACAACGTATTACGTTATAACTTTATACCATATAACGTATTACGTTATAACGTTATGTTATATAACGTAATACGTTATAACGTGTTACCGTATAACGTATTACGTTGTATCGTTATACCATATAACGTTATGTTATATGACGTAATACGATATAACGTTATACCATATAACGTTATGTTATATATCGTAATAGGTTATAACGTTATACTATATAACGTATTACGTTATAACGTTATGTTATATAATGTAATACGTTATAACGTTATGTTATATAACGTAATACGTTATAACGTGTTACCATATAACGTAATACGTTATAACGTTATACCTTATAACGTTATGTTATATATCGTAATAGGTTATAACGTTACACCATATAACGTATTACGTTATAACGTTATTTTATATAACGTAATACGTTATAACGTTCTGTTATATAACGTAATACGTTATAACGTGATACCATGTAACGTATTACGTTATAACTTTATACCATTTAACTTATTACGTTATAACGTTATGTTATATAAAGTAATACGTTATAACGTTATGTTATATAACGTAATACGTTATAACATGTTACCATATAACGTATTACGTTATAACTTTATACCATATAACGTACTACGTTATGACGTTATGTTATATAACGTAATACGTTATAACGTGTTACCGTATAACGTATTACGTTGTATCGTTATACCGTATAACGTTATGTTATATGACGTAATACGTTATAACGTTATACCATATAACGTTATGTTATATATCGTAATAGGATATAACGTTATACCATATAACGTATTACGTTATAACGTTATGTTATATAACGTAATACGTTATAACGTTATGTTATATAACGTAATACGTTATAACGTGTTACCATATAACGTAATACGTTATAACGTTATACCTTATAACGTTATGTTATATATCGTAATAGGTTATAACGTTACACCATATAACGTATTACGTTATAACGTTATTTTATATAACGTAATACGTTATAACGTTCTGTTATATAACGTAATACGTTATAACATGTTACCATATAACGTATTACGTTATAACTTTATACCATATAACGTACTACGTTATAACGTTATGTTATATAACGTAATACGTTATAACGTGTTACCATATAACGTATTACGTTGTATCGTTATACCGTATAACGTTATGTTATATGACGTAATACGTTATAACGTTATACCGTATAACGTTATGTTATATATCGTAATAGGATATAACGTTATACCATATAACGTATTACGTTATAACGTTATACCATATAACGTTATGTTATATATCGTAATAGGATATAACGTTATACCATATAACGTATTACGTTATAACGTTATGTTATATAACGTAATACGTTATAACGTTATGTTATATAACGTAATACGTTATAACGTGTTACCATATAACGTAATACGTTATAACGTTATACCTTATAACGTTATGTTATATATCGTAATAGGTTATAACGTTACACCATATAACGTATTACGTTATAACGTTATACCATATAACGTATTACGTTATAACGTTATTTTGTATAACGTCATACGTTATAACGCTATGTTACATAACGTAATACGTTATAACGTGATACCATATAACGTATTACGTTATAACTTTATACCATATAACGTATTACGTTTTAACGTTATGTTATATAACGTAATACGTTATAACGTTATGTTATATAACGTAATACGTTATAACGTGATACCATATAACGTATTACGTTATAACTTTATACCATATAACGTATTACGTTATAACGTTATGTTATATAACGTAATATGTTATAACGTTATGTTATATAACGTAATACGTTATAGCATGTTACCATATAACGTATTACGTTATAACTTTATACCATATAACGTACTACGTTATAACGTTATGTTATATAACGTAATACGTTATAACGTGTTACCATATAACGTATTACGTTATAACTTTATACCATATAACGTATTACGTTATAACGTTAGGTTATATAACGCAATACGTTATAACGTGTTACCATATAACGCATTACGCTATATCGTTATACCATATAACGTTATGTTATATGACGTAATACGTTATAACGTGTTACCATATAACGTATTACGTTATAGCGTTATACCATATAACGTTATGTTATATGACGTAATAAGTTATAACGTTATACCATATAACGTAGTACGTTATAACGTTAGACCATACAACGTTATGTTATGTACCGTGTTCCTTTACAACGTTATACCATATATCGAATTACGTTATAACGTTATGTTATATAACTTATTACGTTATGACGTTATACCATACAACGTTATGTTATATAACGTAATACGTTATAACGTTATGTTATATAACGTAATACGTTATAACGTGTTACCATATAACGTATTACGTTATATCGTTATACCTTATAACGTTATGTTATATATCGTAATAGGTTATAACGTTACACCATATAACGTATTACGTTATAACGTTATACCATATAACGTATTACGTTATAACGTTATTTTGTATAACGTCATACGTTATAACGCTATGTTATATAACGTAATACGTTATAACGTGATACCATATAACGTATTACGTTATAACTTTATACCATATAACGTATTACGTTATAACGTTATGTTATATAACGTAATACGTTATAACGTTATGTTATATAACGTAATACGTTATAGCATGTTACCATATAACGTATTACGTTATAACTTTATACCATATAACGTACTACGTTATAACGTTATGTTATATAACGTAATACGTTATAACGTTATGTTATATAACGTAATACGTTATAACGTGTTACCATATAACGTATTACGTTATATCGTTATACCTTATAACGTTATGTTATATATCGTAATAGGTTATAACGTTACACCATATAACGTATTACGTTATAACGTTATACCATATAACGTATTACGTTATAACGTTATTTTGTATAACGTCATACGTTATAACGCTATGTTATATAACGTAATACGTTATAACGTGATACCATATAACGTATTACGTTATAACTTTATACCATATAACGTATTACGTTATAACGTTATGTTATATAACGTAATACGTTATAACGTTATGTTATATAACGTAATACGTTATAGCATGTTACCATATAACGTATTACGTTATAACTTTATACCATATAACGTACTACGTTATAACGTTATGTTATATAACGTAATACGTTATAACGTGTTACCATATAACGTATTACGTTATAACTTTATACCATATAACGTATTACGTTATAACGTTAGGTTATATAACGCAATACGTTATAACGTGTTACCATATAACGTATTACGCTATATCGTTATACCATATAACGTTATGTTATATGACGTAATACGTTATAACGTGTTACCATATAACGTATTACGTTATAGCGTTATACCATATAACGTTATGTTATATGACGTAATACGTTATAACGTTATACCATATAACGTAGTACGTTATAACGTTAGACCATACAACGTTATGTCATGTACCGTGTTCCTTTACAACGTTATACCATATATCGAATTACGTTATAACGTTATGTTATATAACTTATTACGTTATGACGTTATACCATACAACGTTATGTTACATAACGTAATACGTTATAACGTTATGTTATATAACGTAATACGTTATAACGTGTTACCATATAACGTATTACGTTATATCGTTATACCATTAAACGTTATGTTATATATCGTAATAGGTTATAACGTTATACCATATAACGTATTACGTTATAACGTTATGTTATATAATGTAATACGTTATAACGTTATGTTATATAACGTAAGACGTTATAACGTGTTACCATATAACGTAATACGTTATAGCGTTATACCATATAACGTTATGTTATATGACGTAATACGTTATAACGTGTTACCATATAACGTATTACGCTATATCGTTATACCATATAACGTTATGTTATATGACGTAATACGTTATAACGTGTTACCATATAACGTATTACGTTATAGCGTTATACCATATAACGTTATGTTATATGACGTAATACGTTATAACGTGTTACCATATAACGTATTACGTTATAGCGTTATACCATATAACGTTATGTTATATGACGTAATACGTTATAACGTTATACCATATAACGTAGTACGTTATAACGTTAGACCATACAACGTTATGTTATGTACCGTGTTCCTTTACAACGTTATACCATATATCGAATTACGTTATAACGTTATGTTATATAACTTATTACGTTATGACGTTATACCATACAACGTTATGTTATATAACGTAATACGTTATAACGTGTTACCGTATAACGTATTACGTTGTATCGTTATACCGTATAACGTTATGTTATATGACGTAATACGTTATAACGTTATACCATATAACGTTATGTTATATATCGTAATAGGATATAACGTTATACCATATAACGTATTACGTTATAACGTTATACCATATAACGTTATGTTATATATCGTAATAGGATATAACGTTATACCATATAACGTATTACGTTATAACGTTATGTTATATAACGTAATACGTTATAACGTTATGTTATATAACGTAATACGTTATAACGTGTTACCATATAACGTAATACGTTATAACGTTATACCTTATAACGTTATGTTATATATCGTAATAGGTTATAACGTTACACCATATAACGTATTACGTTATAACGTTATACCATATAACGTATTACGTTATAACGTTATTTTGTATAACGTCATACGTTATAACGCTATGTTACATAACGTAATACGTTATAACGTGATACCATATAACGTATTACGTTATAACTTTATACCATATAACGTATTACGTTATAACGTTATGTTATATAACGTAATACGTTATAACGTTATGTTATATAACGTAATACGTTAAAACGTGATACCGTATAACGTATTACGTTATAACTTTATACCATATAACGTATTACGTTATAACGTTATGTTATATAACGTAATATGTTATAACGTTATGTTATATAACGTAATACGTTATAGCATGTTACCATATAACGTACTACGTTATAACGTTATGTTATATAACGTAATACGTTATAACGTGTTACCATATAACGTATTACGTTATAGCTTTATACCATATAACGTATTACGTTATAACGTTATGTTATATAACGTAATACGTTATAACGTGTTACCATATAACGTATTACGCTATATCGTTATACCATATAACGTTATGTTATATGACGTAATACGTTATAACGTTATACCATATAACGTAGTACGTCATAACGTTAGACCATACAACGTTATGTTATGTACCGTATTCCTTTACAACGTTATACCATATATCGAATTACGTTATAACGTTATGTTATATAACTTATTACGTTCTGACGTTATACCATACAACGTTATGTTATATAACGTAATACGTTATAACGTTGAAACGTTATACCACATAGCGTATTACGTTATAACCTTATACCATACAACGTTATGTTATATAACGTATTACGTTATAACTTTCTACCATATAACGTATTACGTTATAACGTTTTGTTACATAACGTAATACGTTATAACGTTATGTTATATAACGTAATACGTTATAGCGTGTTACCATATAACGTGTTACGTTATAACTATATACCATATAACGTATTACGTTATAACTTTATACCATATAACGTATTACGTTATAACGTTATGTTATATAACGTAATACGTTATAACGTGTTACCGTATAACGTATTACGTTGTATCGTTATACCATATAACGTTATGTTATATGACGTAATACGTTATAACGTTATACCATATAACGTTATGTTCTATATCGTAATAGGTTATAACGTTATACCATTTAACGTATTACGTTATAACGTTATGTTATATAACGTAATACGTTATAACGTTATGTTATATAACGTAATACGTTATAACGTGTTACCATATAACGTAATACGTTATAACGTTATACCTTATAACGTTATGTTATATATCGTAATAGGTTATAACGTTACACCATATAACGTATTACGTTATAACGTTATTTTATATAACGTAATACGTTATAACGTTCTGTTATATAACGTAATACGTTATAACGTGATACCATATAACGTATTACGTTATAACTTTATACCATATAACGTATTACGTTATAACGTTATGTTATATAAAGTAATAAGTTATAACGTTATGTTATATAACGTAATACGTTATAACATGTTACCATATAACGTATTACGTTATAACTTTATACCATATAACGTACTACGTTATAACGTTATGTCATATATCGTAATACGTTATAACGTGTTACCGTATAACGTATTACGTTATAACGTTATACCATATAACGTTATGTTATATATCGTAATAGGTTATAACGTTATACCATATAACGTATTACGTTATAACGTTATGTTATATAACGTAATACGTTATAACGTTATGTTATATAACGTAATACGTTATAACGTGTTACCATATAACGTAATACCTTATAACGTTATACCTTATAACGTTATGTTATATATCGTAATAGGTTATAACGTTACACCATATAACGTATTACGTTATAACGTTATACCATATAACGTATTACGTTATAACGTTATTTTGTATAACGTATTACGTTATAACTTTATACCATATAACGTATTATGTTATAACGTTATGTTATATAACGTAATACGTTATAACGTTATGTTATATAACGTAATACGTTATAGCATGTTACCATATAACGTATTACGTTATAACTTTATACCATATAACGTACTACGTTATAACGTTATGTTATATAACGTAATACGTTATAACGTGTTACCATATAACGTATTACGTTATAACTTTATACTATATGACGTATTACGTTATAACGTTAGGTTATATAACGTAATACGTTATAACGTGTTACCATATAACGTATTACGTTATATCGTTATACCATATAACGTTATGTTATATGACGTAATACGTTATAACGTGTTACCATATAACGTATTACGTTATAGCGTTATACCATATAACGTTATGTTATATGACGTAATACGTTATAACGTTATACCATATAACGTAGTACGTTATAACGTTAGACCATACGACGTTAGGTTATGTACCGTATTCCTTTACAACGTTATACCATATATCGAATTACGTTATAACGTTATGTTATATAACGTATTACGTTGTATCGTTATACCATATAACGTTATGTTATATGACGTAATACGTTATAACGTTATACCATATAACGTTATGTTATATATCGTAATAGGTTATAACGTTATACCATATAACGTATTACGTTATAACGTTATGTTATATAACGTAATACGTTATAACGTTATGTTATATAACGTAATACGTTATAACGTGTTACCATATAACGTAATACGTTATAACGTTATACCTTATAACGTTATTTTATATAACGTAATACGTTACAACGTTCTGTTATATAACGTAATACGTTATAACGTGATACCATATAACGTATTACGTTATAACTTTATACCATATAACGTATTACGTTATAACGTTATGTTATATAAAGTAATACGTTATAACGTTATGTTATATAAAGTTATGTTATATATCGTAATAGGTTATTACGTTATACCATATAACGTATTACGTTATAACTTTATACCATATAACGTACTACGTTATAACGTTATGTCATATAACGTAATACGTTATAACGTGTTACCGTATAACGTATTACGTTGTATCGTTATACCATATAACGTTATGTTATATGACGTAATACGTTATAACGTTATACCATATAACGTTATGTTATATATCGTAATAGGTTATAACGTTATACCATATAACGTATTACGTTATAACGTTATGTTATATAACGTAATACGTTATAACGTTATGTTATATAACGTAATACGTTATAAAGTGTTACCATATAACGTAATACGTTATAACGTTATACCTTATAACGTTATGTTATATATCGTAATAGGTTATAACGTTACACCATATAACGTATTACGTTATAACGTTATACCATATAACGTATTACGTTATAACGTTATTTTGTATAACGTAATACGTTATAACGCTATGTTATATAACGTAATACGTTATAACGTGTTACCATATAACGTAATACGTTATAACGTTATACCTTATAACGTTATGTTATATATCGTAATAGGTTATAACGTTACACCATATAACGTATTACGTTATAACGTTATACCATATAACGTATTACGTTATAACGTCATTTTGTATAACGTAATACGTTATAACGCTATGTTACATAACGTAATACGTTATAACGTTATGTTATATAACGTAATACGTTATAGCGTGTTACCATATAACGTATTTCGTTATAACTTTATACCATACAACGTATTACGTTATAACTTTATACCATATAACGTATTACGTTATAACGTTATGTTATATAACGTAATACGTTATAACGTGTTACCGTATAACGTATTACGTTGTATCGTTATACCATATAACGTTATGATATGACGTAATACGTTATAACGTTATACCATATAACGTTATGTTATACATCGTAATAGGTTATAACGTTATACCATATAACGTATTACGCTATAACGTTATGTTATATAACGTAATACGTTATAACGTTATGTTATATAACGTAATACGTTATAACGTGTTACCATATAACGTATTACGTTATAACTTTATGCCATATAACGTATTACGTTATAACTTTATACCATATAACGTATTACGTTATAACTTTATACCATATAACGTATTACGTTATAACTTTATACCATATAACGTATTACGTTATAACGTTATGTTATATAACGAAATACGTTATAACGTGTTACCATATTACGTATTACGTTATAACCCTATGCCATATAACGTATTACGTTATAACGTTATGTCATATAACGTAATACGTTATAACGTTATGTTATATAACGTAATACGTTATAACGTGTTACCATATAACCTATTACGTTATATCATTATACCATATAAAGTTATGTTATATGACGTAATACGATATAACGCTATACCATATAACGTTATGTTATATATCGTAATAGGTTATAACGTTACACCATATAACGTAATACGTTATAACGTGTTACCATATAACGTATTACGTTATAACATTGTACCATATAACGTATTACGTTATAACGTTATGATATATAACGTAATACGTTATAACGTTATGTTATATAACGTAATACGTTATAACGTGTTACCATATAACGAATTACGTTATATCGTTATACCATTAAACGTTATGTTATATATCGTAATAGGTTATAACGTTACACCATATAACGTAATACGTTATAACGTGTTACCATATAACGTATTACGTTATATCGTTATATCATATAACGTTATGTTATATGACGTAATACGTTATAACGTTATACCATATAACGTTATGTTATATATCGTAATAGGTTATAACGTTACACCATATAACGTATTTCATTATAACGTTATACCATATAACGTATTACGTTATAACGTTATGTTATATAACGTAATACGTTATAACGTGTTACCATATAACCTATTACGTTATATCATTATACCATATAAAGTTATGTTATATGACGTAATACGATGTAACGCTATACCATATAACGTTATGTTATATATCGTAATAGGTTATAACGTTACACCATATAACGTATTACGTTATAACGTTATGTTATATAAAGTAATACGTTATAACGTTATGTTATATAACGTAATACGTTATAACATGTTACCATATAACGTATTACGTTATAACTTTATACCATATAACGTACTACGTTATAACGTTATGTCATATAACGTAATACGTTATAACGTGTTACCGTATAACGTATTACGTTGTATCGTTATACCATATAACGTTATGTTATATGACGTAATACGTTATAACGTTATACCATATAACGTTATGTTATATATCGTAATAGGTTATAACGTTATACCATATAACGTATTACGTTATAACGTTATGTTATATAACGTAATACGTTATAACGTTATGTTATATAACGTAATACGTTATAACGTGTTACCATATACCGTAATACGTTATAACGTTATACCTTATAACGTTATGTTATATATCGTAATAGGTTATAACGTTACACCATATAACGTATTACGTTATAACGTTATACCATATAACGTATTACGTTATAACGTTATTTTGTATAACGTAATACGTTATAACGCCATGTTATATAACGTAATACGTTATAACGTGTTACCATACAACGTAATACGTTATAACGTTATACCTTATAACGTTATGTTATATATCGTAATAGGTTATAACGTTACATCATATAACGTATTACGTTATAACGTTATACCATATAACGTATTACGTTATAACGTCATTTTGTATAACGTAATACGTTATAACGCTATGTTACATAACGTAATACGTTATAACGTTATGTTATATAACGTAATACGTTATAGCGTGTTACCATATAACGTATTACGTTATAACTTTATACCATACAACGTATTACGTTATAACTTTATACCATATAACGTATTACGTTATAACGTTATGTTATATAACGTAATACGTTATAACGTGTTACCGTATAACGTATTACGTTGTATCGTTATACCATATAACGTTATGATATGACGTAATACGTTATAACGTTATACCATATAACGTTATGTTATACATCGTAATAGGTTATAACGTTATACCATATAACGTATTACGCTATAACGTTATGTTATATAACGTAATACGTTATAACGTTATGTTATATAACGTAATACGTTATAACGTGTTACCATATAACGTATTACGTTATAACTTTATGCCATATAACGTATTACGTTATAACTTTATACCATATAACGTATTACGTTATAACTTTATACCATATAACGTATTACGTTATAACGTTATGTTATATAACGTAATACGTTATAGCATGTTACCATATAACGTATTACGTTATAACTTTATACCATATAACGTACTACGTTATAACGTTATGTTATATAACGTAATACGTTATAACGTTATGTTATATAACGTAATACGTTATAACGTGTTACCATATAACGTATTACGTTATAACCTTATACCATACAACGTTATGTTATATAACGTAATACGTTATAACGTTATGTTATATAACGTATTACGTTATTACTTTATACCATATAACGTATTACGTTATAACTTTATACCATATAACGTATTACGTTATAACTTTATACCATATAACGTATTACGTTATAACTTTATACCACATAACGTATTAAGTTATAACGTTATGTTATATAACGAAATACGTTATAACGTGTTACCATATTACGTATTATAACCCTATACCATATAACGTATTACGTTATAAAGTTATGTCATATAACGTAATACGTTATAACGTTATGTTATATAACGTAATACGTTATAACGTGTTACCATATAACCTATTACGTTATATCATTATTCCATATAAAGTTATGTTATATGACGTAATACGATATAACGCTATACCATATAACGTTATGTTATATATCGTAATTGGTTATAACGTTACACCATATAACGTATTACGTTATAACGTTATGTTATATAACGTAATACGTTATAGCGTTATGTTATATAACGTAATACGTTATAACATGTTACCATATAACGTATTACACAATAACCTTATACCATACAACGTTATGTTATATAACGTATTACGTTATAACTTTGTACCATATAACGTATTACGTTATAACGTTCTGTTAGATAACGTAATACGTTATAACGTTATGTTATATAACGTAATACGTTATAACCTGTTACCATATAACGTATTACGTTATAACTTTGTACCATATAACGTATTACGTTATAACGTTATGATATATAACGTAATACGTTATAACGTTATGTTATATAAAGTAATACGTTATAACGTGTTACCATATAACGTATTACGTTATATCGTTATACCATTAAACGTTATGTTATATATCGTAATAGGTTATAACGTTACACCATATAACGTAATACGTTATAACGTGTTACCATATAACGTATTACGTTATATCGTTATATCATATAACGTTATGTTATATGACGTAATACGTTATAACGTTATACCATATAACGTTATGTTATATATCGTAATAGGTTATAACGTTACACCATATAACGTATTTCGTTATAACGTTATACCATATAACGTATTACGTTGTAACTTTATACCATATAACGTATTACGTTATAACGTTATGTTATATAACGTAATACGTTATAACGTTATGTTATATAACGTAATACGTTATAACGTGTTACCATATAACGTATTACGTTATATCGTTATACCATATAACGTTATGTTATATGACTTATACGTTATATCGTGTTACCAGATAACGTATTACGTTATAGCGTTATACCATATAACGTTAAGTTATATGACGTAATACGTTATAACGTTATACCATATAACGTAGTACGTTATAACGTTAGACCATACAACGTTATGTTATATACCGTATTCCTTTACAACGTTATACCATATATCGAATTACGTTATAACGTTATGTTATATAACTTATTACGTTATGACGTTATACCATACAACGTTATGTTATATAACGTAATACGTTATAACGTTGAAACGTTATACCATATAGCGTATTACGTTATAACCTTATACCATACAACGTTATGTTATATAACGTATTACGTTATAACTTTATACCATATGACGTATTACGTTATAACGTTTTGTTACATAACGTAATACGTTATAACGTTATGTTATATAACGTAATACGTTATAGCGTGTTACCATATAACGTATTACGTTATAACTTTATACCATATGACGTATTACGTTATAACTTTATACCATATAACGTATTACGTTATAACTTTATACCATATAACGTATTACGTTATAACGTTATGTTATATAACGTAATACGTTATAACGTTATGTTATATAACGTAATACGTTATAACGTGTTACCATATAACGTATTACGTTATATCGTTATACCATATAACGTTATGTTATATGACGTAATACGTTATAACGTGTTACCATATAACGTATTACGTTATAGCGTTATACCATTAAACGTTATGTTATATATCGTAATAGGTTATAACGTTACACCATATAACGTAATACGTTATAACGTGTTACCATATAACGTATTACGTTATATCGTTATATCATATAAAGTTATGTTATATGACGTAATACGATATAACGCTATACCATATAACGTTATGTTATATATCGTAATAGGTTATAACGTTACACCATATAACGTATTACGTTATAGCGTTATACCATATAACGTTATGTTATATGACGTAATACGTTATAACGTTATACCATATAACGTAGTACGTTATAACGTTAGACCATACAACGTTAGGTTATGTACCGTATTCCTTTACAACGTTATACCATATATCGAATTACGTTATAACGTTATGTTATATAACGTATTACGTTGTATCGTTATACCATATAACGTTATGTTATATGACGTAATACGTTATAACGTTATACCATATAACGTTATGTTATATATCGTAATAGGTTATAACGTTACACCATATAACGTATTACGTTATAACGTTATGTTATATAACGTAATACGTTATAACGTTATGTTATATAACGTAATACGTTATAACGTGTTACCATATAACGTAATACGTTATAACGTTATACCTTATAACGTTATTTTATATAACGTAATACGTTACAACGTTCTGTTATATAACGTAATACGTTATAACGTGATACCATATAACGTATTACGTTATAACTTTATACCATATAACGTATTACGTTATAACGTTATGTTATATAAAGTAATACGTTATAACGTTATGTTATATAACGTAATACGTTATAACTTTATACCATATAACGTACTACGTTATAACGTTATGTCATATAACGTAATACGTTATAACGTGTTACCGTATAACGTATTACGTTGTATCGTTATACCATATAACGTTATGTTATATGACGTAATACGTTATAACGTTATACCATATAACGTTATGTTATATATCGTAATAGGTTATAACGTTATACCATATAACGTATTACGTTATAACGTTATGTTATATAACGTAATACGTTATAACGTTATGTTATATAACGTAATACGTTATAACGTGTTACCATATACCGTAATACGTTATAACGTTATACCTTATAACGTTATGTTATATATCGTAATAGGTTATAACGTTACACCATATAACGTATTACGTTATAACGTTATACCATATAACGTATTACGTTATAACGTTATTTTGTATAACGTAATACGTTATAACGCCATGTTATATAACGTAATACGTTATAACGTGTTACCATACAACGTAATACGTTATAACGTTATACCTTATAACGTTATGTTATATATCGTAATAGGTTATAACGTTACATCATATAACGTATTACGTTATAACGTTATACCATATAACGTATTACGTTATAACGTCATTTTGTATAACGTAATACGTTATAACGCTATGTTACATAACGTAATACGTTATAACGTTATGTTATATAACGTAATACGTTATAGCGTGTTACCATATAACGTATTACGTTATAACTTTATACCATACAACGTATTACGTTATAACCTTATACCATATAACGTATTACGTTATAACGTTATGTTATATAACGTAATACGTTATAACGTGTTACCGTATAACGTATTACGTTGTATCGTTATACCATATAACGTTATGATATGACGTAATACGTTATAACGTTATACCATATAACGTTATGTTATACATCGTAATAGGTTATAACGTTATACCATATAACGTATTACGCTATAACGTTATGTTATATAACGTAATACGTTATAACGTTATGTTATATAACGTAATACGTTATAACGTGTTACCATATAACGTATTACGTTATAACTTTATGCCATATAACGTATTACGTTATAACTTTATACCATATAACGTATTACGTTATAACTTTATACCATATAACGTATTACGTTATAACGTTATGTTATATAACGTAATACGTTATAACGTGTTACCATATAACGTATTACACAGTAACCTTATACCATACAACGTTATGTTTTATAACGTATTACGTTATAACTTTGTACCATATAACGTATTACGTTATAACGTTCTGTTAGATAACGTAATACGTTATAACGTTATGTTATATAACGTAATACGTTATAACGTGTTACCATATAACGTATTACGTTATAACATTGTACCATATAACGTATTACGTTATAACGTTATGATATATAACGTAATACGTTATAACGTTATGTTATATAACGTAATACGTTATAACGTGTTACCATATAACGAATTACGTTATATCGTTATACCATTAAACGTTATGTTATATATCGTAATAGGTTATAACGTTACACCATATAACGTAATACGTTATAACGTGTTACCATATAACGTATTACGTTATATCGTTATATCATATAACGTTATGTTATATGACGTAATACGTTATAACGTTATACCATATAACGTTATGTTATATATCGTAATAGGTTATAACGTTACACCATATAACGTATTTCATTATAACGTTATACCATATAACGTATTACGTTATAACGTTATGTTATATAACGTAATACGTTATAACGTTATGTTATATAACGTAATACGTTATAACGTGTTACCATATAACGTATTACGTTATATCGTTATACCATATAACGTTATGTTATATGACGTAATACGTTATATCGTGTTACCAGATATCGTATTACGTTATAGCGTTATACCATATAACGTTAAGTTATATGACGTAATTCGTTATAACGTTATACCATATAACGTAGTACGTTATAACGTTAGACCATACAACGTTATGTTATATACCGTATTCCTTTACAACGTTATACCATATATCGAATTACGTTATAACGTTATGTTATATAACTTATTACGTTATGACGTTATACCATACAATGCTATGTTATATAACGTAATACGTTATAACGTTGAAACTTTATACCATATAGCGTATTACGTTATAACCTTATACCATACAACGTTATGTTATATAACGTATTACGTTATAACTTTATACCATATAACGTATTACGTTATAACGTTTTGTTACACAACGTAATACGTTATAACGTTATGTTATATAACGTAATACGTTATAGCGTGTTACCATATAACGTATTACGTTATAACTTTATACCATATGACGTATTACGTTATAACTTTATACCATATAACGTATTACGTTATAACCTTATACCATATAACGTATTACGTTATAACGTTATGTTATATAACGTAATACGTTATAACGTGTTACCGTGTAACGTATTACGTTGTATCGTTATACCATATAACGTTATGTTATATGACGTAATACGTTATAACGTTATACCATATAACGTTATGTTATATATCGTAATAGGTTATAACGTTATACCATATAACGTATTACGTTATAACGTTATGTTATATAACGTAATACGTTATAACGTTATGTTATATAACGTAATACGTTATAACGTGATACCATATAACGTATTACGTTATAACTTTATACCATATAACGTATTACGTTATAACGTTATGTTATATAACGTAATACGTTATAACGTTATGTTATATAACGTAATACGTTATAACGTGATACCATATAACGTATTACGTTATAACTTTATACCATATAACGTATTACGTTATAACGTTATACCATATAACGTATTACGTTATAACGTTATTTTGTATAACGTAATACGTTATAACGCTATGTTATATAACGTAATACGTTATAACGTGATACCATATAACGTATTACGTTATAACTTTATACCATATAACGTATTACGTTATAACGTTATGTTATATAACGTAATACGTTATAACGTTATGTTATATAACGTAATACGTTATAGCATGTTACCATATAACGTATTACGTTATAACTTTATACCATATAACGTACTACGTTATAACGTTATGTTATATAACGTAATACGTTATAACGTTATGTTATATAACGTAATACGTTATAACGTGTTACCATATAACGTATTACGTTATAACCTTATACCATACAACGTTATGTTATATAACGTAATACGTTATAACGTTATGTTATATAACGTATTACGTTATTACTTTATACCATATAACGTATTACGTTATAACTTTATACCATATAACGTATTACGTTATAACTTTATACCATATAACGTATTACGTTATAACTTTATACCACATAACGTATTAAGTTATAACGTTATGTTATATAACGAAATACGTTATAACGTGTTACCATATTACGTATTATAACCCTATACCATATAACGTATTACGTTATAAAGTTATGTCATATAACGTAATACGTTATAACGTTATGTTATATAACGTAATACGTTATAACGTGTTACCATATAACCTATTACGTTATATCATTATTCCATATAAAGTTATGTTATATGACGTAATACGATATAACGCTATACCATATAACGTTATGTTATATATCGTAATAGGTTATAACGTTACACCATATAACGTATTACGTTATAACGTTATGTTATATAACGTAATACGTTATAACGTTATGTTATATAACGTAATACGTTATAACATGTTACCATATAACGTATTACACAATAACCTTATACCATACAACGTTATGTTATATAACGTATTACGTTATAACTTTGTACCATATAACGTATTACGTTATAACGTTCTGTTAGATAACGTAATACGTTATAACGTTATGTTATATAACGTAATACGTTATAACCTGTTACCATATAACGTATTACGTTATAACTTTGTACCATATAACGTATTACGTTATAACGTTATGATATATAACGTAATACGTTATAACGTTATGTTATATAAAGTAATACGTTATAACGTGTTACCATATAACGTATTACGTTATATCGTTATACCATTAAACGTTATGTTATATATCGTAATAGGTTATAACGTTACACCATATAACGTAATACGTTATAACGTGTTACCATATAACGTATTACGTTATATCGTTATATCATATAACGTTATGTTATATGACGTAATACGTTATAACGTTATACCATATAACGTTATGTTATATATCGTAATAGGTTATAACGTTACACCATATAACGTATTTCGTTATAACGTTATACCATATAACGTATTACGTTGTAACTTTATACCATATAACGTATTACGTTATAACGTTATGTTATATAACGTAATACGTTATAACGTTATGTTATATAACGTAATACGTTATAACGTGTTACAATATAACGTATTACGTTATATCGTTATACCATATAACGTTATGTTATATGACTTATACGTTATATCGTGTTACCAGATAACGTATTACGTTATAGCGTTATACCATATAACGTTAAGTTATATGACGTAATACGTTATAACGTTATACCATATAACGTAGTACGTTATAACGTTAGACCATACAACGTTATGTTATATACCGTATTCCTTTACAACGTTATACCATATATCGAATTACGTTATAACGTTATGTTATATAACTTATTACATTATGACGTTATACCATACAACGTTATGTTATATAACGTAATACGTTATAACGTTGAAACGTTATACCATATAGCGTATTACGTTATAACCTTATACCATACAACGTTATGTTATATAACGTATTACGTTATAACTTTATACCATATAACGTATTACGTTATAACGTTTTGTTACATAACGTAATACGTTATAACGTTATGTTATATAACGTAATACGTTATAGCGTGTTACCATATAACGTATTACGTTATAACTTTATACCATATGACGTATTACGTTATAACTTTATACCATATAACGTATTACGTTATAACTTTATACCATATAACGTATTACGTTATAACGTTATGTTATATAACGTAATACGTTATAACGTTATGTTATATAACGTAATACGTTATAACGTGTTACCATATAACGTATTACGTTATATCGTTATACCATATAACGTTATGTTATATGACGTAATACGTTATAACGTGTTACCATATAACGTATTACGTTATAGCGTTATACCATATAACGTATTACGTTATAACGTTATGTTATATAACGTAATACGTTATAACGTTATGTTATATAACGTAATACCTTATAACATGTTACCATATAACGTATTACGTTATAACCTTATACCATACAACGTTATGTTATATAACGTATTACGTTATAACTTTGTACCATATAACGTATTACGTTATAACGTTCTGTTAGATAACGTAATACGTTATAACGTTATGTTATATAAGGTAATACGCTATAACGTGTTACCATATAACGTATTACGTTATAACTTTATGTTATATAACGTAATACGTTATAACGTGTTACCGTATAACGTATTACGTTATATCGTTATACCATATAACGTTATGTTATATGACGTAAAACGTTATAACGTTATACCATATAACGTAGTACGTTATAACGTTAGACCATACAACGTTATGTTATATACCGTATAACTTTACAACGTTATACCATATATCGAATTACGTCATAACGTTATGTTATATAACTTATTACGTTTTGACGTTATACCATACAGCGTTATGTTATATAACGTAATAGGTTATAACGTTACACCATATAACGTATTACGTTATAACGTTATACCATATAACGTATTACGATATAACGTTATGTTATATAACGTAATACGTTATAACGTGTTACCACATAACTTATTACGTTATATCGTCATACCATATAACGGTATGTTATATAACGTAATACGTTATACCGATGAAACGTTATACCATAGCGTATTACGGTATAACCTTGTACCATACAACGTTATGTTATATAACGTATTACGTTATAACTTTATACCATATAACGTATTACGTTATAACGTTTTGTTACATAACGTAATACGTTATAACGTTATGTTATATAACGTAATACGTTATAGCGTGTTACCATATAACGTAGTACGTTATAACTTTATACCATATGACGTATTGCGTTATAACTTTATACCATATAACGTATTACGTTATAACTTTATACCATATAACGTATTACGTTATAACGTTATGTTATATAACGTAATACGTTATAACGTTATGTTATATAACGTAATACGTTATAACGTGTTACCATATAACGTATTACGTTATATCGTTATACCATATAACGTTATGTTATATGACGTAATACGTTATAACGTGTTACCATATAACGTATTACGTTATAACGTTATACCATATAACGTATTACGATATAACGTTATGTTATATAACGTAATACGTTATAACGTGTTACCACATAACTTATTACGTTATATCGTCATACCATATAACGTTATGTTATATGACGTAATACGTTATAACGTGTTACCATATTACGTATTACGTTATAGTGTTATAACATATATCGTTATGTTATATGACGTAATACGTTATAACGTTATACCATATAACGAATTACGTTATAACGTTACGTTATATAACTTATTACGATATAACGTTATACCATATAACGTATTACGTTATAACTTTATACCATATAACGTATTACGATATAACGTTATGTTATATAACGTAATACGTTATAACGTTATGTTATATAACGTAATACGTTATAACGTGTTACCATATAACGTATTACGTTATAACTTTATACCATATAACGTATTACGTTATAACGTTATGTTATATAACGTAATACGTTATAACGTTATGTTATATAACGTAATACGTTATAACGTGTTACCATATAACGTATTACGTTATATCGTTATACCATATAACGTTATGTTATATGACGTAATACGTTATAACGTGTTACCATATAACGTATAACGTTATAACGTTATGTTATATAACGTAATACGTTATAACGTTATGTTATATAACGTAATACGTTATAACGTGTTACCATATAACGTATTACGTTATATCGTCATACCATATAACGGTATGTTATATAACGTAATACGTTATACCGACGAAACGTTATACCATAGCGTGTTACGTTATAACCTTGTACCATACAACGTTATGTTATATAACGTATTACGTTATAACTTTGTACCATATAACGTATTACGTTATAACGTTATGTTATATAACGTAATACGTTATAACGTTATGTTATATAACGTAATACGTTATAACGTGTTACCATATAACGTATTACGTTATATCGTTGTACCATATAACGTTATGTTATATGACGTAATACGTTATAACGTGTTACCATATTACGTATTACGTTATAGTGTTATAACATATATCGTTATGTTATATGACGTAATACGTTATAACGTTATACCATATAACGAATTACGTTATAACGTTACGTTATATAACTTATTACGATATAACGTTATACCATATAACGTATTACGTTATAACTTTATACCATATAACGTATTACGATATAACGTTATGTTATATAACGTAATACGTTATAACGTTATGTTATATAACGAAATACGTTATAACGTGTTACCATATTACGTATTACGTTATAACTTTATACCATATAACGTATTACGTTATAACGATATGTTGTATAACGTAATACGTTATATCGTTATGTTATATAACGTAATACGTTATAACGTGTTACCATATAACGTATTACGTTATATCGTTATACCGTATAACGTTATGTTATATGACGTAATACGTTATAAAGTGTTACCATATAACGTATTACGTTATAGCGTTATACCATATAACGTTATGTTATATGACGTAATACGTTATAACGTTATACCATATAACGTAGTACGTTATAACGTTAGACCATACAACGTTATGTTATATACCGTATTCCTTTACAACGTTATAACATATATCGAATTACGTTATAACGTTATGTTATATAACTTATTACGTTATGACGTTATACCATACAACGTTATGTTATATAACGTAATACGTTATAACTTTGAAACGTTATACCATATAGCGTATTACGTTATAACCTTATAGCATACAACGTTATGTTATATAACGTATTTCGTTACAACTTTATACCATATAACGCATTACGTTATAACGTTTTGTTACATAACGTAATACGTTATAGCGTGTTACCATATAACGTATTACGTTATAACTTTATACCATATAACGTATTACGTTATAACTTTATACCATATAACGTAATACGTTATAACGTTATGTTATATAACGTAATACGTTATAACGTGTTACCATATAACGTATTACGTTATAACTTTATGTTATATAACGTAATACGTTATAACGAGTTACCGTATAACGTATTACGTTATATCGTTATACCATGTAACGTTATGTTATATGACGTAATACGTTATAACGTTATACCATATAACGTAGTACGTTATAACGTTAGACCATACAACGTTATGTTATACACCGTATAACTTTACAACGTTATACCATATATCGAATTACGTTATAACGTTATGTTATATAACTTATTACGTTATGACGTTATACCATACAGCGTTATGTTATATAACGTAATAGGTTATAATGTTACACCATATAACGTATTACGTTATAACGTTATACCATATAACGTATTACGATATAACGTTATGTTATATATCGTAATACGTTATAACGTGTTACCACATAACGTATTACGTTATATCGTCATACCATATAACGGTATGTTATATAACGTAATACGTTATACCGATGAAACGTTATACCATAGCGTATTACGTTATAACCTTGTACCATACAACGTTATGTTATATAACGTATTACGTTATAAATTTGTACCATATAACGTATTACGTTATAACGTTATGTTATATAACGTAATGCGTTATAACGTTATGTTATATAACGTAATACGTTATAACGTTATGTTATATAACGTAATACGTTATAACGTTATGTTATATAACGTAATACGTTATAACGTGTTACCACATAACGTATTACGTTATATCGTTATAGCATATAACGTTATGTTATATGACGTAATACGTTATAACGTGTTACCATATTACGTATTACGTTATAGTGTTATAACATATAACGTTATGTTATATGACGTAATACGTTATAACGTTATACCATATAACGTAGTACGTTATAACGTTAGACCATACAACGTTATGTTATATGACGTAATACGTTATAACGTTATGTTATATAACGTAATACGTTATAACGTTATGTTATATAACGTAATACGTTATAACGTGTTACCATATAACGTATTACGTTATAACGTTATATTATATAACGTAATACGTTATAACGTTATGTTATATAACGTAATACGTTATAACGTGATACCATATAACGTATTACGTTATAACTTTATACCATATAACGTATTACGTTATAACGTTATGTTATATAACGTAATACGTTATAACGTTATGTTATATAACGTAATACGTTATAACGTGTTACCATATAACGTATTACGTTATAGCTTTATACCATATAACGTACTACATTATAAGGTTATGTTATATAACGTAATACGTTATAACGTTATGTTATATAACGTAATACGTTCTAACGTGTTACCATATAACGTATTACGTTATAACTTTATACCATATAACGTATTACGTTATAACGTCATGTTATATAACGTTATGTTATATGACGTAATACGTTATAACGTGATACCATATAACGTTATGTTATATATCGTAATAGGTTATAACGTTACACCAAATAACGTATTACGTTATAACGTTATACCATATAACGTATTACGTTATAACGTTATGTTATATAACGTAATACGTTATAACGTTATGTTATATAACGTAATACGTTATAACGTTATGTTATATAACGTAATACGTTCTAACGTGTTACCATATAACGTATTACGTTATAACTTTATACCATATAACGTATTACGTTATAACGTTATGTTATATAACGTTATACGTTATAACGTTATGTTATATAACGTAATACGTTATAACGTTATGTTATATAACGTAATACGTTATAACGTGTTACCATATAACGTATTACGTTATAGCTTTATACCATATAACGTACTACATTATAACGTTATGTTATATAACGTAATACGTTATAACGTTATGTTATATAACGTAATACGTTCTAACGTGTTACCATATAACGTATTACGTTATAACTTTATACCATATAACGTTATGTTATATGACGTAATACGTTATAACGTTATACCATATAACGTTATGTTATATATAGTAATAGGTTATAACGTTGCACCAAATAATGTATTACGTTATAACGTTATACCATATAACGTATTACGTTATAACGTTATGTTATATAACGTAATACGTTATAACGTTATGTTATATAACGTAATACGTTATAACGTGTTACCATATAACGTATTACGTTATAACTTTATACCATATAACGTATTACGTTATAACGTTATGTTATATAACGTAATACGTTATAACGTGATACCATATAACGTTATGTTATATATCGTAATAGGTTATAACGTTACACCATATACCGTATTACGTTATAACGTTGTACCATATAACGTATTACGTTATAACGTTATGTTATATAACGTAATACGTTATATAGTAACACGTTATAACGTATTACGTTATATCGGTATAACATATAACGTTATGTCATATGACGTAATACGTTATAACGTTATACCATACAACGTTATGTTATATATCGTAATAGGTTATAACGTTACACCATATAACGTATTACGTTATAACGTTATGTTATATAACGTAATACGTTATAACGTTATGTTACATAACGTAATACGTTATAACGTGTTACCATATAACGTATTACGTTATAACATTATACCATATAGCGTATTACGTTATAACGTTATGTTATATAACGTAATACGTTATAACGTTATGTTATATAACGTAATACGTTATAACGTGTTACCATATAACGTATTACGTTATAACTTTATACCATATAACGTATTACGTTATAACGTTATGTTATATAACGTAATACGTTATAACATTATGTTATATAACGTAATACGTTATAACGTGTTACCATATAACGTATTACGTTATAGCTTTATACCATATAACGTACTACATTATAACGTTATGTTATATAACGTAATACGTTATAACGTTATGTTATATAACGTAATACGTTCTAACGTGTTACCATATAACGTATTACGTTATAGCTTTATACCATATAACGTACTACATTATAACGTTATGTTATATAACGTAATACGTTATAACGTTATGTTATATAACGTAATACGTTCTAACGTGTTACTATATATCGTATTACGTTATAACTTTATACCATATAACGTATTACGTTATAACGTTATGTTATATAACGTAATACGTTATAACGTGTTACCGTATAACGTATTACGTTATAACTTTATACCATATAACGTATTACGATATAACGTTATGTTATATAACGTAATACGTTATAACGTTATGTTATATAACGTAATACGTTATAACGTGTTACCATATAACGTATTACGTTATATCGTTATACCATATAACGTTATGTTATATGACGTAATACGTTATAACGTTATACCATATAACGTTATGTTATATATCGTAATAGGTTATAACGTTACACCAAATAATGTATTACGTTATAACGTTATACCATATAACGTATTACGTTATAACGTTATGTTATATAACGTAATACGTTATAACGTTATGTTATATAACGTAATACGATATAACGTGTTACCGTATAACGTATTACGTTGTATCGTTATACCATATAACGTTATGTTATATAACGTAATACGTTATAACGTGATACCATATAACGTTATGTTATGTATCGTAATAGGTTATAACGTTACACCATATACCGTATTACGTTATAACGTTGTACCATATAACGTATTACGTTATAACGTTATGTTATATAACGTAATACGTTATAACGTGTTACTATATAACGTATTACGTTATATCGGTATACCATATAACGTTATGTCATATGACGTAATACGTTATAACGTTATACCATATAACGTTATGTTATATATCGTAATAGGTTATAACGTTACACCATATAACGTATTACGTTATAACGTTATGTTATATAACGTAATACGTTATAACGTTATGTTACATAACGTAATACGTTATAACGTGTTACCATATAACGTATTACGTTATAACATTATACCATATAGCGTATTACGTTATAACGTTATGTTATATAACGTAATACGTTATAACGTTATGTTATATAACGTAATACGTTATAACGTGTTACCATATAACGTATTACGTTATAACTTTATACCATATAACGTATTACGTTATAACGTTATGTTATATAACGTAATACGTTATAACGTTATGTTATATAACGTAATACGTTATAACGTGTTACCATATAACGTATTACGTTATAGCTTTATACCATATAACGTACTACATTATAACGTTATGTTATATAACGTAATACGTTATAACGTTATGTTATATAACGTAATACGTTCTAACGTGTTACCATATAACGTATTACGTTATAACGTTATGTTATATAACGTAATACGTTATAACGTTATGTTATATAACGTAATACGTTATAACGTTATACCATATAACGTATTACGTTATAACTTTATACCATATAACGTATTACGATATAACGTTATGTTATATAACGTAATACGTTATAACGTTATGTTATATAACGTAATACGTTATAACCTGTTACCATATAACGTATTACGTTATATCGTTATACCATATAACGTTATGTTATATGACGTAATACGTTATAACGTTATACCATATAACGTTATGTTATATATCGTAATAGGTTATAACGTTACACCAAATAATGTATTACGTTATAACGTTATACCATATAACGTATTACGTTATAACGTTATGTTATATAACGTAATACGTTATAACGTTATGTTATATAACGTAATACGTTATAACGTGTTACCATATAACGTATTACGTTATAACTTTATACCATATATCGTATTACGTTATAACGTTATGTTATATAACGTTATGTTATATGACGTAATACGTTATAACGTGATACCATATAACGTTATGTTATATATCGTAATAGGTTATAACGTTACACCATATAACGTATTACGTTATAACGTTGTACCATATAACGTATTACGTTATAACGTTATGTTATATAACGTAATACGTTATAACGTTATATTATATAACGTAATACGTTATAACGTTATGTTATATAACGTAATACGTTATAACGTGATACCATATAACGTATTACGTTATAACTTTATACCATAAAACGTATTACGCTATAACGTTATGTTATATAACGTAATACGTTATAACGTTATGTTATATAACGTAATACGTTATAACGTGTTACCATATAACGTATTACGTTATAGCTTTATACCATATAACGTACTACATTATAACGTTATGTTATATAACGTAATACGTTATAACGTTATGTTATATAACGTAATACGTTCTAACGTGTTACCATATATCGTATTACGTTATAACTTTATACCATATAACGTATTACGTTATAACGTTATGTTATATAACGTAATACGTTATAACGTGTTACCGTATAACGTATTACGTTATAACTTTATACCATATAACGTATTACGATATAACGTTATGTTATATAACGTAATACGTTATAACGTTATGTTATATAGCGTAATACGTTATAACGTGTTACCATATAACGTATTACGTTATATCGTTATACCATATAACGTTATGTTATATGACGTAATACGTTATAACGTTATACCATATAACGTTATGTTATATATCGTAATAGGTTATAACGTTACACCAAATAATGTATTACGTTATAACGTTATACCATATAACGTATTACGTTATAACGTTATGTTATATAACGTAATACGTTATAACGTTATGTTATATAACGTAATACGTTATAACGTTATGTTATATAACGTAATACGTTATATCGTGATACCATATAACGTATTACGTTATAACTTTATACCATATAACGTATTACGTTATAACGTTATGTTATATAACGTAATACGTTATAACGTGATACCATATAACGTTATGTTATATATCGTAATAGGTTATAACGTTACACCATATAACGTATTACGTTATAACGTTGTACCATATAACGTATTACGTTATAACGTTATGTTATATAATGTAATACGTTATAACGTGTTACCATGTAACGTAATACGTTATAACGTGTTACCGTATAACGTATTACGTTATATCGTTATACCATATAACGTTATGTCATATGACGTAATACGTTATAAGGTTATACCATATAACGTTATGTTATATATCGTAATAGGTTATAACGTTACACCATATAACGTATTACGTTATAACCTTATGTTATATAACGTAATACGTTATAACGATATGTTACATAACGTAATACGTTATAACGTGTTACCATATAACGTATTACGTTATAACTTTATACCATATAGCGTAGTACGTTATAACGTTATGTTATATAACGTAATACGTTATAACGTTATGTTATGTAACGTAATTCGTTATAACGTGTTACCACATAACGTATTACGATATATCGTTATACCATATAACGTTATGTTATATACCGTACTCCTTTACAACGTTACACCATATATCGAATTACGTTATAACGTTATGCTATATAACTTATTACGTTATTACGTTATACCATATAACGTTATGTTATATGACATAATACATTATAACGTGTTACCATATAACGTATTACGTTATAGCGTTATACCATATAACGTTATGTGTTATGACGTAATACGTTATAACGTTATACCATATAACGTAGTACGTTATAACGTTAGACCATACAACGTTATGTTATATACCGTATTCCTTTACAACGTTATACCATGTATCGAATTACGTTATAACGTTATGTTATATAACTTATTACGTTATGACGTTATGTTATATAACGTAATACGTTATAGCGTGTTACCATATAACGAATTACGTTATAACTTTATACCATATGACGTATTACGTTATAACTCTATACCATATAACGTATTACGTTATAACGTTATGCTATATAACGTAATACGTTATAACGTTATGTTACATAACGTAATACGTTATAACGTGTTACCATATAACCTATTACGTTATATCGTTATACCATATAAAGTTATGTTATATGACGTAATACGATATAACGTTATACCATATACCATTACGTTATATATCGTAATAGGTTATAACGTTACACCATATAACGTATTACGTTATAACGTTATACCATATAACGTATTACGTTATAACGTTATTTTGTATAACGTAATACGTTATAACGTTATGCTATATAACGTTATTTTGTATAACGTAATACGTTATAACGTTATGTTATATAACGTAATACGTTATAACGTGATACCATATAACGTATTACGTTATAACGTGTTACCATATAACGTATTACGTTATAACGTTATACCATATAACGTTATGTCATATGACGTAATACGTTATAACGTTATACCATATAACGTTATGTTATATAACGTAATACGTTATAAAGTGTTACCATATAACGTATTACTTTATAACTTTATACCATATAACGTATTACGTTATAACGTTATGTTATATAACGTAATTCGTTATAACGTTATGTTATATAACGTAATACATTATAACGTGTTACCATATAACGTAATACATTATAACGTGTTACCATATAACGTATTACGTTATATCGTTATACCATATAACGTTATGTCATATGACGTAATACGTTATAACGTTATACCATATAACGTTATGTTATATATCGTAATAGGTTATAACGTTACACCATATAACGTATTACGTTATAACGTTATGTTATATAACGTAATACGTTATAACGTTATGTTATATAACGTAATACGTTATAACGTGTTACCATATAACGTAATACGTTATAACGTGTTACCATATAACCTATTACGTTATAACGTTATTTTATATAACGCAATACGTTATAACGTTATGTTATATAACGTAATACGTTATAACGTGTTACCATATAACGTATTACGTTATAGCTTTATACCATATAACGTACTACATTATAACGTTATGTTATATAACGTAATACGTTATAACGTTATGTTATATAATGTAATACGTTCTAACCTGTTACCATATAACGTATTACGTTATAACTTTATACCATATAACGTATTACGTTATAACGTTATGTTATATAACGTAATACGTTATAACGTGTTACCGTATAACGTATTACGTTATATCGTTATACCATATAACGTTATGTTATATGACGTAATACGTTATAACGTTATACCTTATAACGTTATGTTATATACCGTAATTGGTTATAACATTACACCATATAACGTATTACGTTATAACGTTATACCATATAACGTATTACGTTATAACGTTATGTTATATAACGTAATACGTTATAACGTTATGTTATATAACGTAATACGTTATAACGTGTTACCATATAACGTATTACATTATAACTTTATACCATATAACGTATTACGTTATAACGTTATGTTATATAACGTAATACGTTATAACGTTATGTTATATAACGTAATACATTATAACGTGTTACCATATAACGTAATACGTTATAACGTGTTACCATATAACGTATTACGTTATATCGTTATACCATATAACGTTATGTCATATGACGTAATACGTTATAACGTTATACCATATAACGTTATGTTATATATCGTAATAGGTTATAACGTTACACCATATAACGTATTACGTTATAACGTTATGTTATATAACGTAATACGTTATAACGTTATGTTATATAACGTAATACGTTATAACGTGTTACCATATAACGTAATACGTTATAACGTGTGACCATATAACCTATTACGTTATAACGTTATTTTATATAACGCAATACGTTATAACGTTATGTTATATAACGTAATACGTTATAACGTGTTACCATATAACGTATTACGTTATAGCTTTATACCATATAACGTACTACGTTATAACGTTATGTTATATAACGTAATACGTTATAACGTTATGTTATATAACGTAATACGTTCTAACGTGTTACCATATAACGTATTACGTTATAACTTTATACCATGTAACGTATTACGTTATAACGTTATGTTATATAACGTAATACGTTATAACGTTATGTTATATAACGTAATTCGTTATAACGTGTTACCATATAACGTATTACGATATATCGTTATACCATATAACGTTATGTTATATGACGTAATACGTTATATCGTGTTACCATACAAAGTATTTCGTTATAGCGTTATACCATATAACGTATTACGTTATATCGTTCTACCATATAACGGTATGTTATATAACGTATTCCATTACAACGTTATACCATATAACGTATTACGATATAACGTTATGTTATATAACGTAATACGTTATAACGTGTTACCATATAACGTATTACGTTATAACTTTATGTCATATAACGTAATACCTTATAACGTGTTACCATATAACGTAATACGTTATAACGTTATGTTATATAACGTAATACGTTATAACGTGTTACCATATAACGTATTACGTTATATCGTTCTACCATATAACGGTATGTTATATAACGTATTCCATTACAACGTTATACCATATAACGTATTACGATATAACGTTATGTTATATAACGTAATAAGTTATAACGTGTTACCATATAACGTATTACGTTATAACTTTATGTCATATAACGTAATACGTTATAACGTGTTACCATATAACGTAATACGTTATAACGTTATGTTATATAACGTAATACGTTATAACGTGTTACCATATAACGTATTACGTTATAACTTTATGTTATATAACGTAATACGTTATAACGTGTTACCGTATAACGTATGACGTTATATCGTTATACCATATAACGTTATGTTATATGACGTAATACGTTATAATCGTTATACCATATAACGTTATGTTATATATCGTAATAGGTTATAACGTTACACCATATAACGTAATACGTTATAACGTTATGTTATATAACGTAATACGTTATAACGTGTTACCATATAACGTATTACGTTATAACTTTATGTTATATAACGTAATACGTTATAACGTGTTACCGTATAACGTATGACGTTATATCGTTATACCATATAACGTTATGTTATATGACGTAATACGTTATAATCGTTATACCATATAACGTTATGTTATATATCGTAATAGGTTATAACGTTACACCATATAACGTATTACGTTATAACGTTATACCATATAACGTATTACGTTATAACGTTATTTTGTATAACGCAATACGTTATAACGTTACGTTATATAACGTAATACGTTATAACGTGATACCATATAACGTATTACGTTATAACGTTATGTTATATAACGTAATACGTTATAACGTTATGTTATATAACGTAATACGTTATAACGTGTTACCATATAACGTATTACGTTATATCGTTATACCATATAACGGTATGTTATATAACGTATTCCTTTACAACGTTATACCATATAACGTATTACGATATAACGTTATGTTATATAACGTAATACGTTATAACGTTATGTTATATAACGTAATACGTTATAACGTGTTACCATATAACGTATTACGTTATAACGTTTTGTTATATAACGTAATACGTTATAACATGATACCGTATAACGTATTACGTTATATCGTTATACCATATAACGTTATGTTATATGACATAATACGTTATAACGTTATACCATATAACGTTATGTTATATATCGTAATAGGTTATAACGTTACACCATATAACGTATTACGTTATAACGTTATACCATATAACGTATTACGTTATAACGTTATACCATATAACGTTATGTTATATATCGCAATAGGTTATAACGTTACACCATATAACGTATTACGTTATAACGTTATGTTATATAACGTAATACGTTATAACGTGTTACCATATAACGTATTACGTTATAACGTTATTTTATATAACGCAATACGTTATAACGTTATGTTATATAACGTAATACGTTATAACGTGATACCATATAACGTATTACGTTATAACTTTATACCATATAACGTATTACGTTATAACGTTATGTTATATAACGTAATACGTTATAACGTTATGTTACATAACGTAATACGTTATAACGTGTTACCATATAACGTATTACGTTATAGCTTTATACCATATAACGTACTACGTTATAACGTTATGTTATATAACGTAATACGTTATAACGTTATGTTATATAACGTAATACGTTCTAACGTGTTACCATATAACGTATTACGTTATAACTTTATACCATGCAACGTATTACGTTGTAACGTTATGTTATATAACGTAATACGTTATAACGTTATGTTATATTAGGTGAAGTAAAAAGTTCTGAGCGCTTTTTCGCTTTATTTCGACGATGAAATTAACATAGTCAAGATTATTCGATTTAGATTAAATATGCGCCGTTTTGTTCGATTACTTTTGTCCATTTTGAAGGCAATTTCATAATTCCGCGGTTGAAGAAGTCCTCGTCCCTATTGGTAAAAAACTTGACCAGCTCATTTTCACAAGCCTCTCTTGAGGCCAGTTTTGTACCATCAAGAAAATTTTGCAAAAACTTAAAAAGGTGATAATCGCTTGGTGCCAGGTCTGGACTGTACGGCGGATGCGATAGAACCTCCCAGCCAAGCTCTCGGAGCTTCTGACGCGTCGTTAAAGATGTGTGCGGCCTGGCGTTGTCTTGATGGAACACAATACCTTTCCTATTGGCCGATTCTGGCCGCTTCTGGTCGATCGCCTGCTTCAGTCTGGTCAGTTGTTGACAATAGAGGTCCGAATTAAGTGTTTGCCCCGATGGGAGCAGCTCATAATGGATGATTCCCTTCCAATCCCACCAAACACACAATAAAACCTTCTTGGCCGTTAATCCACGCTTGGCGATCGTTTGGGCCGGCCCACCGCGATTGGACCACGATCTTTTTCGGCTGTTGTTCTCGTATGTGACCCATTTTTCATCGCCAGTCACCATCCGCTTCAAAAATGGGTCGATTTCGTTACGTCTCAACAAAGAATCGCAGGCATCAATTCGGTCCAAAAGGTTCTTTTGCGTCAATTCATGTGGCACCCATACGTCGAGCTTCTTCTTGAGACCAGCCTTATGCAAATGGTTCCAAACGGTTTTCTGGCTAATCTTCAGTTCCTGGGCAATGGAATAAGTGCTCACATGCCGGTCCGACTCGACGATTTCCATGATTTTATCCACATTTTCGACGATTGGCCTACCAGAGCGTGCCTCATCTTCGACGTCCATATTACCAGAACGGAATCGTTGGAACCACCGCTTTGCTGTTGCATTCGATACTGTACTGGGTCCATAAACAGCACAAATTTTTTTGGCCGCCTGCTCCGCCTTTTCACCTTGGTCGTAGTGGTACTGAAGAATGTATCGAATTTTCTCTTTTTTTATCTCCATTTTCGAACGCTGTAACACACAACTGGCTTCACCGAACACAAAACTGACAAAGAACCTTTTTGATGCGTAATATCACCTTGAAATCGGTGTATACTATGACTCGATGCGATGTGCACATCGTGAGATATGGCTCACTAAAGACATCTAGCGAAAAACGCTCAGAACTTTTTACTTAACCTAATATAACGTAATTCGTTATAACGTGTTACCATATAACGTATGACGATATATCGTTATACCATATAACGTTATGTTATATGATGTAATACGTTATATCGTGTTACCATACAAAGTATTTCGTTATAGCGTTATACCATATAACGTTATGTTACATGACGTAATACGTTATAACGTTATACCATATAACGTAGTACGTTATAACGTTAGACCATACAACGTTATGTTATATACCGTACTCCTTTACAACGTTATACCATATATCGAATTACGTTATAACGTTATGCTATATAACTTATTACGCTATGACGTTATACCATATAACGTTATGTTATATGACATAATACGTTATAACGTGTTACCATATAACGTAGTACGTTATAACGTTAGACCATACAACGTTATGTTATATACCGTATTCCTTTACAACGTTATACCATATATCGAATTACGTTATAACGTTATGTTATATAACTTATTACGTTATGACGTTATATCATACAACGTTATGTTATATAACGTAATACGTTATAACGTTGAAACGTTATACCATATAGCGTATTACGTTATCACCTTATACCATACAACGTTATGTTATATAACGTATTACGTTATAACGTGATACCATATAACGAATTACGTTATAACTTTATACCATATAACGTATTACGTTATAACTTTATACCATATAACGTATTACGTTATAACTTTATGTCATATAACGTAATACGTTATAACGTGTTACCATATAACGTAATACGTTATAACGTTATTTTATATAACGCAATACGTTATAACGTTATGTTATATAACGTAATACGTTATAACGTGATACCATATAACGAATTACGTTATAACTTTATACCATATAACGTATTACGTTATAACTTTATACCATATAACGTATTACGTTATAACTTTATGTTATATAACGTAATACGTTATAACGTGTTACCGTATAACGTATGACGTTATATCGTTATACCATATAACGTTATGTTATATGACGTAATACGTTATAACGTTATACCATATAACGTTATGTTATATATCGTAATAGGTTATAACGTTACACCATATAACGTATTACGTTATAACGTTATACCATATAACGTATTACGTTATAACGTTATTTTGTATAACGTAATACGTTATAACGTGATACTATATAACGTATTACGTTATAACGTTATATTATATAACGTAATACGTTATAACGTTATTTTATATAACGTAATACGTTATAACGTTATGTAATATAACGTAATACGTTATAACGTGATACCATATAACGTATTACGTTATATCGTTATTTTATATAACGTAATACGTTATAACGTTATGTAATATAACGTAATACGTTATAACGTGATACCATATAACGTATTACGTTATATCGTTATGTTATATAACGTAATACGTTATAACGTTATGTTATATAACGTAATACGTTATAACGTGCTACCATATAACGTATTACGTTACAACGATATGTTATATAACGTAATACGTAATAACGTTATGTTATATAACGTAATACGTTATAACGAGTTACCATATAACGTATTACGTTATAACTTTATGATATATAACGTACGGTAACACGTTATAACGTATTACGTTATATCGTTATCCCATATAACGTTATGTTATATGACGTAATACGTTATAACGTTATTGCATATAACGTTATGTTATATATCGTAATAGGTTATAACGTTACACCATATAACGTATTACGTTATAACGTTATACCATATAACGTATTACGTTATAACGTTATGTTATATAACGTAATACGTTATAAAGTTATACCATATAACGTATTACGTTATAACGTTATGTTATATAACGTAATACGTTATAACGTGTTACCATATAATGTATTACGTTATATCGTTATACCATATAACGTTATGTTATATGACGTAATACGTTATAACGTTATACCATATAACGTTATGTTATATATCGTAATAGGTTATAACGTTACACCATATAACGTATTACGTTATAACGTTATACCATATAACGTATTACGTTATAACGTTATTTTATATAACGTAATACGTTATAACGTTATGTTATATAACGTAATACGTTATAACGTGATACCATATAACGTATTACGTTATAACTTTATACCATATAACGTATTACGTTATAACGTTTTGTTACATAAAGTAATACGTTATAACTTTATGTTATATAACGTAATACGTTATAGCGTGTTACCATATAACGTATTACGTTATAACTTTATACCATATAACGTAACACGTTATAACTTTATACCATATAACTTATTACGTTATAACGTTATGTTATATAACGTAATACGTTATAACGTGTTACCTTATAACGTATTACGTTATACCGTTATATCATATAACGTTATGTTATATGACGTAATACGTTATAACGTTATACCATATAACGTTAGGTTATATATCGTAATAGGTTATAACGTTACACCATATAACGTATTTCGTTATAACGTTATACCATATAAGGTATTACGTTATAACGTTATTTTATATAACGTAATACGTTATAACGTTATGTTATATAACGTAATACGTTATAACGTGATACCATATAACGTAATACGTTATAACTTTATACCATATAACGTATTACGTTATAACGTTATGTTATTTAACGTAATACGTTATAACGTTATGTTATATAACGTAATACGTTATTACGTGTTACCATATAACGCATTACGTTATATCGTTATACCATATAACACTTTGTTATATGACGTAATACGTTATATCGTGTTACCAGATAGCGTATTACGTTATAGCGTTATACCATATAACGTTAAGTTATATGACGTAATACGTTATAACGTTATACCATATAACGTAGTACGTTATAACGTTAGACCACACAACGTTATGTTATATACCGTATTCCTTTACAACGTTATACCATGTATCGAATTACGTTATAACGTTATGTTATATAACTTATTACGTTATGACGTTATACCATACAACGCTATGTTATATAACGTAATACGTTATAACGTTGAAACGTTATACCATATAGCGTATTACGTTATAACCTTATACCATACAACGTTATGTTATATAACGTATTACGTTATAACTTTATACCATATAACGTTATGTTATATATCGTAATAGGTTATAACGTTACACCATATAACGTATTTCGTTATAACGTTATACCATATAAGGTATTACGTTATAACGTTATTTTATATAACGTAATACGTTATAACGTTATGTTATATAACGTAATACGTTATAAAGTGATACCATATAACGTAATACGTTATAACTTTATACCATATAACGTAATACGTTATAACGTTATGTTATATAACGTAATACGTTATAACGTGATACCAAATAACGTAATACGTTATAACTTTATACCATATAACGTATTACGTTATAACGTTTTGTTACATAACGTAATACGTTATAACGTTATGTTATATAACGTAATACGTTATAGCGTGTTACCATATAACGTATTACGTTATAACTTTATACCATATAACGTATTACGTTATAACGGTATGTTATATAACGTAATACGTTATAACGTGTTACCGTATAACGTATTACGTTGTATCGTTATACCATATAACGTTATGTTATATATCGTAATAGGTTATAACGTTATACCATATAACGTATTACGTTATAACTTTATGTTATATAACGTAATACGTTATAACGTTATGTTATATAACGTAATACGTTATAACGTGTTACCATATAACGTATTACGTTATAACGTTATACCTTATAACGTTATGTTATATATCGTAATAGGTTATAACGTTACACCATATAACGTATTACGTTATAACGTTATACCATATAACGTATTACGTTATAACGTTATACCATATAACGTATTACGTTATAACGTTATGTTATATAACGTAATACGTTATTACGTTATGTTATATAACGTAATACGTTATAACGTGTTACCATATAACATATTACGTTATAACGTTATATTATATAACGTAATACGTTATAGCGTTATGTTATATAACGTAATACGTTATAACGTGAGACCATATAACGTATTACGTTATAACTTTATACCATATAACGTATTACGTTATAACGTTATGTTATATAACGTAATACGTTATAACGTGTTACCATATAACGTATTACGTTATAGCTTTATACCATATAACGTACTACATTATAACGTTATGTTATATAACGTAATACGTTATAACGTTATGTTATATAACGTAATACGTTCTAACGTGTTACCATATAACCTATTACGTTATAACTTTATACCATATAACGTATTACGTTATAACGTTATACCATATAACGTATTACGTTATAACGTTACTTTATATAACGTAATACGTTATAACGTTATGTTATATAACGTAATACATTATAACGTGATACCATATAACGTATTACGTTATAACTTTATACCATTTACCGTATTACGTTATAACGTTATGTTATATAACGTAATACGTTATAACATGTTGCCATATAACGTATTACGTTATAACTTTATACCACATTACGTACTACGTTATAACGTTATGTTATATAACGTAATACGTTATAACGTTATGTTATATAACGTAATACGTTATAACGTGTTACCATATAACGTATTATGTTATAACTTTATACCATACAACGTATTACGTTATAACATTATGTTATATAATGTAATACGTTATAACGTTATGTTATATAACGTAATACGTTATAACGTGTTACCGTATAACGTATTACGTTATATCGTTATACCATATAACGTTAAGTTATATGACGTAATACGTTATAACGTTATACCATATAACGTAGTACGTTATGACGTTAGACCACACAACGTTATGTTATATACCGTATTCCTTTACAACGTTATACCATATATCGAATTACGTTATAACGTTATGTTATATAACTTATTACGTTATGACGTTATACCATACAACGTTATGTTATATAACGTATTACGTTATAACATTATACCATATAACGTATTACGTTATAACGTTTTGTTACATAACGTAATACGTTATAACGTTATGTTATATAACGTAATACGTTATAGCGTGTTACCATATAACGTATTACGTTATAACTTTATACCATATAACGTATTACGTTATAACTTTATACCATATAACGTATTACGTTATAACTTTATACCATATAACGTATTACGTTATAATGTTATGTTATATAACGTAATACGTTATAACGTGTTACCGTATAACGTATTACGTTGTATCGTTATACCATATAACGTTATGATATATATCGTAATAGGTTATAACGTTATACCATATAACGTATTACGTTATAACGTTATGTTATATAACGTAATACGTTATAACGTTATGTTATATAACGTAATACGTTATAACGTGTTACCATATAACGTATTACGTTATAACGTTATACCTTATGACGTTATGTTATATATCGTAATAGGTTATAACGTTACACCATATAACGTATTACGTTATAACGTTATACCATATAACGTATTACGTTATAACGTTATGTTATATAACGTAATACGTTATAACGTTATGTTATATAACGTAATACGTTATAACGTTATGTTATATAACGTAATACGTTATAACGTGTTACCATATAACGTATTACGTTATAACGTTATATTATATATCGTAATACGTTATAACGTTATGATATATAACGTAATACGTTATAACGTGATACCATATAACGTATTACGTTATAACTTTAGACCATATTACGTATTACGTTATAGCGTTATGTTATATAACGTAATACGTTATAACGTTATGTTATATAACGTAATACGTTATAACGTGTTACCATATAACGTATTACGTTATAACTTTATACCATATAACGTATTACGTTATAACGTTATGTTATATAACGTAATACGTTATAACGTTATGTTATATAACGTAATACGTTATAACGTTATGTTATATAACGTAATACGTTATAACATGTTACCATATAACGTATTACGTTATAACTTTATACCATATAACGTACTACGTTATAACGTTATGTTATATAACGTAATACGTTATAACGTGTTACCATATAACGTATTACGTTATAACTTTATACCATATAACGTATTACGTTATAACGTTATGTTATATAACGTAATACGTTATAACGTTATGTTATATAACGTAATACGTTATAACGTGTTACCATATAACGTATTACGTTATATCGTTATACCATATAACGTTATGTTATATGACGTAATACGTTATAACGTGTTACCATATAACGTATTACGTTATAGCGTTATACCATATAACGTTGTGTTATATACCGTATTCCTTTACAACGTTATAACATATATCCAATTACGTTATAACGTTATGTTATATAACTTATTACGTTATGACGTTATACCATACAACGTTATGTTATATAACGTAATACGTTATAACTTTGAAACGTTATACCATATAGCGTATTACGTTATAACCTTATACCATACAACGTTATGTTATATAACGTATTACGTTATAACTTTATACCATATAACGCATTACGTTATAACGTTTTGTTACATAACGTAATACGTTATAACGTTATGTTATATAACGTAACACGTTATAGCGTGTTACCATATAACGTATTACGTTATAACTTTATACCACATAACGTATTACGTTATAACTTTATACCATATAACGTATTACGTTATAACGTTATGTTATATAACGTAATACGTTATAACGTTATGTTATATAACGTAATACGTTATAACGTTATGTTATATAACGTAATACGTTATAACGTGTTACCATATAACGTATTACGTTATATCGTTATACCATATAACGTTATGTTATATGACGTAATACGTTATAACGTGTTACCATATAACGTATTACGTTATAGTTTTATACCATATAACGTTATGTTATATGACGTAATACGTTATAACGTTATACCATATAACGTAGTACGTTATAACGTTAGACCATACAACGTTATGTTATATAGCGTATTCTTTACAACGTTATACCATATATCAAATTACGTTATAACGTTACGTTATATAACTTATTACGTTATAACGTTATACCATATAACGTATTACGTTATAACTTTATACCATATAACGTATTACGATATAACGTTATAACGTTATATAACGTAACGTATGTTATATAACGTAATACGTTATAACGTGTTACCATATAACGTATTACGTTATAACGTTATATTATATAACGTAATACGTTATAACGTTATGTTATATAACGTAATACGTTATAACGTGTTACCATATAACGTATTACGTTATAGCTTTATACCATATAACGTACTACATTATAACGTTATGTTATATAACGTAATACGTTATAACGTTATGTTATATAACGTAATACGTTCTAACGTGTTACCATATAACGTATTACGTTATAACTTTATACCATATAACGTATTACGTTATAACGTTATGTTATATAACGTAATACGTTATAACGTGTTACCGTATAACGTATTACGTTATATCGTTATACCATATAACGTTATGTTATATAACGTAATACGTTATAACGTTACACCATATAACGTATTACGTTATAACGTGTTACCATATAACGTATTACGTTATATCGTTATACCATATAACGTTATGTCATATGACGTAATACGTTATAACGTTATACCATATAACGTTATGTTATATATCGTAATAGGTTATAACGTTACACCATATAACGTATTACGTTATAACGTTATGTTATATAACGTAATACGTTATAACGTTATGTTATATAACGTAATACGTTATAACGTGTTACCATATAACGTATTACGTTATAACGTTATTTTATATAACGTAATACGTTATAACGTTATGTTATATAACGTAATACGTTATAACGTGATACCATATAACGTATTACGTTATAACTTTATACCATATAACGTATTACGTTATAACGTTATGTTATATAACGTAATACGTTATAACGTTATGTTATATAACGTAATACGTTATAACGTGTTACCATATAACGTATTACGTTATAGCTTTATACCATATAACGTACTACGTTATAACGTTATGTTATATAACGTAATACGTTATAACGTTATGTTATATAACCTAATACGTTCTAACGTGTTACCATATAACGTATTACGTTATAACTTTATACCATATAACGTATTACGTTATAACGTTACGTTATATAACGTAATACGTTTTAACGTTATACCATATAACGTAGTACGTTTTAACGTTAGACCATACAACGTTATGTTATATACCGTATTCCTTTACAACGTTATACCATATATCAAATTACGTTATAACGTTATGTTATATAACTTACTACGTTATGACGTTATATCATCCAACGTTATGTTATATAACGTAATACGTTATAACGTTGAAACGTTATACCATATAGCGTATTACGTTATAACCTTATACCATACAACGTTATGTTATATAACGTATTACGTTATAACTTTATACCATATAACGCATTACGTTATAACGTTTTGTTACAGAACGTTATACGTTATAACGTTATGTTATATAACGTAATACGTTATAGCGTGTTACCATATAACGTATTACGTTATAACTTTATACCATATAACGTATTACGTTATAACTTTATACCTTATAACGTATTACGTTATAACGTTATGTTATATAACGTAATACGTTATAACGTGTTACCATATAACGTATTACGTCATAACTTTATACCATATAACGTATTACGTTATAACGTTATGTTATATAACGTAATACGTTATAACGTTATGTTATATAACGTAATACGTTATAACGTGTTACCATATAACGTATTACGTTATATCGTTATACCATATAACGGTATGTTATATAACGTATTCCTTTACAACGTTATACCATATAACGTATTACGATATAGCGTTATGTTATATAACGTAATACGTTATAACGTTATGTTATATAACGTAATACGTTATAACGTGTTACCATATAACATATTACGTTATAAGGTTATGTTATATAACGTAATACGTTATAACGTGATAGCATATAACGTATTACGTTATAACGTTATGTTATATAACGTAATACGTTATAACGTTATGTTATATAACGTAATACGTTATAACGTGTTACCATATAACGTATTACGTTATATCGTTATACCATATAACGGTATGTTATATAACGTATTCCATTACAACGTTATACCATATAACGTATTACGATATAACGTTATGTTATATAACGTAATACGTTATAACGTTATGTTATATAACGTAATACGTTATGACGTTATGTTATATAACGTAATACGTTATAACGTGTTACCATATAACGTAATACGTTATAACGTGTTACCATATAACGTATTACGTTATATCGTTATACCATATAACGTTATGTCATATGACGTAATACGTTATAACGTTATACCATATAACGTTATGTTATATATCGTAATAGGTTATAACGTTACACCATATAACGTATTACGTTATAACGTTATGTTATATAACGTAATACGTTATAACGTTATGTTATATAACGTAATACGTTATAACGTGATACCATATAACGTATTACGTTATAACTTTATACCATATAACGTATTACGTTATAACGTTATGTTATATAACGTAATACGTTATAACGTTATGTTATATAACGTAATACGTTATAACGTGTTACCATATAACGTATTACGTTATAGCTTTATACCATATAACGTACTACGTTATAACGTTATGTTATATAACGTAATACGTTATAACGTTATGTTATATAACCTAATACGTTCTAACGTGTTACCATATAACGTATTACGTTATAACTTTATACCATATAACGTATTACGTTATAACGTTACGTTATATAACGTAATACGTTTTAACGTTATACCCTATAACGTAGTACGTTTTAACGTTAGACCATACAACGTTATGTTATATACCGTATTCCTTTACAACGTTATACCATATATCAAATTACGTTATAACGTTATGTTATATAACTTACTACGTTATGACGTTATATCATACAACGTTATGTTATATAACCTAATACGTTATAACGTTGAAACGTTATACCATATAGCGTATTACGTTATAACCTTATACCATACAACGTTATGTTATATAACGTATTACGTTATAACTTTATACCATATAACGCATTACGTTATAACGTTTTGTTACAGAACGTTATACGTTATAACGTTATGTTATATAACGTAATACGTTATAGCGTGTTACCATATAACGTATTACGTTATAACTTTATACCATATAACGTATTACGTTATAACTTTATACCTTATAACGTATTACGTTATAACGTTATGTTATATAACGTAATACGTTATAACGTGTTACCATATAACGTATTACGTCATAACTTTATACCATATAACGTATTACGTTATAACGTTATGTTATATAACGTAATACGTTATAACGTTATGTTATATAACGTAATACGTTATAACGTGTTACCATATAACGTATTACGTTATATCGTTATACCATATAACGGTATGTTATATAACGTATTCCTTTACAACGTTATACCATATAACGTATTACGATATAGCGTTATGTAATATAACGTAATACGTTATAACGTTATGTTATATAACGTAATACGTTATAACGTGTTACCATATAACATATTACGTTATAACGTTGTTTTATATAACGTAATACGTTATAACGTGTTACCATATAACGTATTACGTTATAACTTTATACCATATAACGTATTACGATATAACGTTATGTTATATAACGTAATACGTTATAACGTTATGTTATATAACGTAATACGTTATGACGTGTTACCATATAACGTATTACGTTATAACGTTATGTTATATAAAGTAATACGTTATAACGTGTTACCGTATAACGTATTACGTTATATCGTTCTACCATATAACGTTATGTTATATGACGTAATACGTTATAACGTTATACCATATAACGTTATGTTATATATCGTAATAGGTTATAACGTTACACCATATAACGTATTACGTTATAACGTTATACCATATAACGTATTACGTTATAACGTTGTTTTATATAACGTAATACGTTATAACGTGTTACCATATAACGTATTACGTTATAACTTTATACCATATAACGTATTACGATATAACGTTATGTTATATAACGTAATACGTTATAACGTTATGTTATATAACGTAATACGTTATGACGTGTTACCATATAACGTATTACGTTATAACGTTATGTTATATAAAGTAATACGTTATAACGTGTTACCGTATAACGTATTACGTTATATCGTTCTACCATATAACGTTATGTTATATGACATAATACGTTATAACGTTATACCATATAACGTTATGTTATATATCGTAATAGGTTATAACGTTACACCATATAACGTATTACGTTATAACGTTATACCATATAACGTATTACGTTATAACGTTATGTTATATAACGTAATACGTTATAACGTTATGTTATATAACGTAATACGTTATAACGTGTTACCATATAACGTATTACGTTATAACGTTATACCATATAACGTATTACGTTATAACGTTATGTTATATAACATAATACGTTATAACGTTATGTTATATAACGTAATAGGTTATAACGTTACACCATATAACGTATTACGTTGTAACGTTATACCATATAACGTATTACGTTATAACGTTATGTTATATAACGTAGTACGTTATAACGTTATGTTATATAACGTAATACGTTATAACGTTATGTTATATAACGTAATACGTTATAACGTTATGTTATATAACGTAATACGTTATAACGTGTTACCATATAACGTATTACGTTATATCGTTATACCATATAACGTTATGTTATATGACGTAATACGTTATAACGTGTTACCATATAACGTATTACGTTATAGCGTTATACCATATAACGTTATGTTATATGAAGTAATACGTTATAACTCTATACCATATAACGTATTACGTTATAACGTTATGTTATATAACGTAAGACGTTATAACGTTCTGTTATATAACGTAATCCGTTATAACGTGTTACCATATAACGTATTACGTTATTACTTTATACCATATAACGTATTACGTTATAACGTTATGTTATATAACGTAATACGTTATAACGTTATGTTATATAACGTAATACGTTATAACGTGTTACCATATAATGTATTACGTTATATCGTTATACCATATAACGTTATGTTATATGACGTAATACGTTATAACGTTATACCATATAACGTTATGTTATATATCGTAATAGGTTATAACGTTACACCATATAACGTATTACGTTATAACGTTATACCATATAACGTATTACGTTATAACGTTGTTTTATATAACGTAATACGTTATAACGTGTTACCATATAACGTATTACGTTATAACTTTATACCATATAACGTATTACGTTATAACGTTATGTTATATAACGTAATACGTTATAACGTTATGTTATATAACGTAATACGTTATAACGTGTTACCGTACAACGTATTACGTTATATCATTATACCATATAACGTTATGTTATATGACGTAATACGTTATAACGTTATACCATATAACGTTATGTTATATATCGTAATAGGTTATAACGTTACACCATATAACGTAATACGTTATAACTTTATACCATATAACGTATTACGTTATAACGTTATGTTATATAACGTAATACGTTATAACGTTATGTTATATAACGTAATACGTTATAACGTGTTACCGTACAACGTATTACGTTATTTCATTATACCATATAACGTTATGTTATATGACGTAATACGTTATAACGTTATACCATATAACGTTATGTTATATATCGTAATAGGTTATGACGTTACACCATATAACGTAATACGTTATAACGTGTTACCATATAACGTATTACGTTATAACTTTATACCATATAACGTATTACGTTATAACGTTATGTTATATACCGTAATACGTTATAACGTTATGTTATATAACGTAATACGTAATAACGTGTTACCGTATAACGTATTACGTTATATCATTATACCATATAACGCTATGTTATATGACGTAATACGTTATAACGTTATACCATATAACGTTATGTTATATATCGTAATAGGTTATAACGTTACACCGTATAACGTATTACGCTATAACGTTATACCATATAACGTATTACGTTATAACGTTATGTTATATAACGCAATACGTTATAACGTTATGTTATATAACGTAATACGTTATAACGTGTTACCATATAATGTATTGCGTTATCTCGTTATACCATATAACGTTATGTTATATGACGTAATACGTTATAACGTTATACCATATAACGTTATGTTATATATCGTAATAGGTTATAACGTTACACCATATAACGTATTAGGTTATAACGTTATACCATATAACGTATTACGTTATAACGTTATTTTATATAACGTAATACGTTATAACGTTATGTTATATAACGTAATACGTTATAACGTTGAAACGTTATACCATATAGCGTATCACGTTATAACCTTATACCATACAACGTTATGTTATATAACGTATTAGGTTATAACTTTATACCATATAACGCATTACGTTATAACGTTTTGTTACATAACGTAATACGTTATAACGTTATGTTATATAACGTAATACGTTATAGCGTGTTACCATATAACGTATTACGTTATAACTTTATACCATATAACGTATTACGTTATAAGTTTATACCATATAACGTATTACGTTATAAGTTTATACCATATAACGTATTACGTTATAACGTTATGTTATATAAAGTAATACGTTATAACGTGTTACCATATTACGTATTACGTTATAACTTCATGTTATATAACGTACGGTAACACGTTATAACGTATTACGATATATCGTTATATCATATAAAGTTATGTTATATGACGTAAAACGATATAACGTTATACCATATAACGTTATGATATATATCGTAATAGGTTACAACGTTACACCATATAACGTATTACGTAATAACGTTATACCATATAACGTATTACGTTACAACGTTATGTTATATAACGTAATACGTTATAACGTTATGTTATATGATGTAATACTTTATAACGTGTTACCATATAACGTATTACGTTATAACTTTATGTTATATAACGTACGGTAACACGTTATAACGTATTACGTTATATCGTTATCCCATATAACGTTATGTTATATGACGTAATACGTTATGACGTTATACCATATAACGTTATGTTATATATCGTAATAGGTTATAACGTTACACCATATAACGTATTACGTTATAACGTTATACCATATAACGTAATACGTTATAACGTTATGTTATATAACGTAATACGTTATATCGTTATACCATATAACGTTATGTTATATGACGTAATACGTTATAACGTTATACCATATAACGTTATGTTATATATCGTAATAGGTTATAAAGTTACACCATATAACGTATTACGTTATATCGTTATACCATATAATGTATTACGTTATAACGTTATGTTATATAACGTAATACGTTATAACGTTATGTTATATAACGTAATACGTTATAACGTTATGTTATATAACGTAATACGTTATAACGTTATGTTATATAACGTAATACGTTATAACGTGATACCATATAACGTATTACGTTATAACTTTATTCCATATAACGTATTACGTTATAACGTTATGTTATATAACGTAATACGTTATAACGTTATGTTATATAACGTAATACGTTATAACGTTATGTTATATAACGTAATACGTTATAACGTGTTACCATATAACGTATTACGTTATAACTTTATACCATATAACGTACTACGTTATAACGTTATGTTATATAACGTAATACGTTATAACGTGTTACCATATAACGTATTACGTTATAGCTTTATACCATATAACGTATTACGTTATAACGTTATGTTATATAACGTAATACGTTATAACGTTATGTTATATAACGTAATACGTTATAACGTGTTACCATATAACGTATTACGTTATATCGTTATACCATATAATGTTATGTTATATGACGTAATACGTTATAACGTGTTACCATATAACGTATTACGTTATAGCGTTATACCATATAACGTTATGTTATGTGAGGTAATACGTTATAACGTTATACCATATAACGTAGTACGTTATAACGGTAGGCCATACAACGTTATCAGTTCTGCCCGAGCAGTCGAGCTATGCGGACGTGAGAACCAGTGCTTCCGTAAGTGCGACAAGTGGGAAAGAAAAGAGAAGAGAAAAGAAAAGTGAAGTGTAACACAACCAATATACTAAAACTAAAGGATGGAAAACATCCAAAAAATACCAACTATAAAAATCCTAAACAAAGGCGAAACATATGCCATAAACAGAGCAATAGACCAACAGAGCTCAAATAAATCAACAAGTGAAGTGGATTGCTCAGATACAAACGAAATAGCGATGGAAATTACGAAAAAAGATGAAGGAAAAAATAATACTAGCAATGTTGCACCACATTACAACGAAAGCTGGAAGATTGCAACTCCCAGCAAAAAACGAAGGATAAACACAAACACAAATGCTAAGAGGACGATAGAACCAGAAGGACAAAAATGGCTACAGGAAATTCCTACACATAACTCTTTCAGCTCACTGCCAGAAGTGATGGACGTAGACCCAGCTGATAAACCAATAACAAACATTCCTAAACCTCCACCAATCTTCATTGATGCTAAAATAATAGACCCCCTCATCGAACTGCTAAACATCACGGCAGGAAAAGAAAATTACACCATCAAACAACTCAAACTAGAACAGGTAAAAGTACAAACCAATACCCCTGAAATATATAGAAAAGTAACAAAAGCGCTAAAGGAAAAAAACGCCGGGTATCATACCTACCAACCCAAATCTGATAAAAGCTACAAAGCAGTAATCAGAGGCTTACATCCTAAATCGAACACAAGCAACATATGTGAGGAATTAGCCAAAATCGGACACCAGGTGAGAACGATTAACAACATAACCAGATTTGACACCAAGCAACCACTACCGCTATTTTTAATAGAATTAGAACCTAAAAATAATAACAAAGAAATTTTTGAAATTAAGAAAATTTTAAACACGATAATCACAGTTGAGCCACCCAGACAAAAAAAAGACATACCGCAATGTATGAGGTGTCAACAATATGGGCATACAAAAAACTACTGTAACAGAAACCCGGCGTGTGTCAAATGCGCAGGAAAGCACCTAACAGCTAACTGCCCACATACGGGAAAAATAAATAACGCAAAGTGTTTCAATTGCGGTGGAAACCACCCAGCTAGTTACAAAGGCTGTTTAGTCAGAAAGCAACTACAAAAAAAACTTTTTCCGCCGCTTCGTAACAGGACATATAATAACTCTAACACTCAACAGGATAGCACAGTAACTGAAACATCAACAAACGTTCAGAATGTAATGAACCATAACAATACCAACACCCTTGGTAGCCGAAGCTACGCGCAAGTAGCCAAACAGTCAACACCTTTAGATAATCACAACCAGAACATTAACATCGACGACGCTGCAGAAATTAAAGAACTATTAAAGATATCCATCAAAAACACAGAATTCCTGGCAAAAATGATAAGTGAACAAAACGCAATCCTTAAACAGCAAACGCAACAAATCACACTCATGCTACAGCTACTTACAAACACGCTAACTAAAAAATAAAAATGGACACGCTTAAAATAGCAGCCTGGAACTCTAACGGCCTACAACAAAGGGCCCTAGAAACTAAAACATTCCTGTATAACAATAATATCGATATACTTCTTGTTTCAGAAACACACTTCACTATAAAAAACTATTTAAAAATACCGTACTACACCATATATGATACCAAGCATCCCTCAGGAAAAGCACACGGAGGAACCGCAGTAATAATAAGAAACGATATTAAACACCATCTACACAGTCAGGTTAGTAAAGAATATATCCAAGCAACCACCGTTACAGTACAAACTAGCAGCAACTATCTACAGCTGTCAGCAGTATATGTACCACCGCGACATAAAATTACATCTCAAATGTGGGAAGATTACTTTCACCATTTAGGTGATAAGTATATTGCAGCGGGAGACTATAATTCAAAGCACACACTATGGGGATCAAGAATCAATACACCTCGAGGTAGAACTTTGGAGAAATACATTAGAAACAATAACCTCAATATATTATCCACAGGAAGACCGACTTACTGGCCGACAGACTTGAGCAAAATACCTGACCTACTTGATTTTGCAGTTACAAAAGGACTAAATGCAAATAAACTAAATATAGAACCCAGCCTCGAGCTTAGCTCCGATCATACACCCATAATTATTACATACTTAAACAAACCAATAATTTATAAAAATTCAGAGACACTATGCAATAAAACCACCAAATGGCAAACATTTAAAGAAATAATTGAGAGCAAAATCAACTGCAACATCCCATTGAAAACACCCGAACATATCGAACAAGCAGTAATAACGCTTACAGAAACTATTCAGGAAGCAGCATGGGCAACCACCATACCTGAATCAACTAATAGACCAACAAAAATAATTCCGCCAGACATCCTTGAAAAAATTAGAGAAAAAAGAAAAGCGAAAGCAAAATGGCAAAAACATAGATCAAAAGAAAACAAAAAACACCTAAATAAACTTGCAAAGGAAATAAAAAACAAAATAAAAGAACACAATAACAATGAGTTCACAAAATTCATAGAGTCACTATCTGCACACGAGAACTCTAACTACTCCCTTTGGAAAGCCACAAAAAAAATAAAGAAGCCAATAAAACTAGTCCCAGCAATCAGAAAAGCAGATAATACATGGGCAAGAAGCAACGAAGAACAAGCTGAAGAATTTTCCAACCACCTAAGCAACATATTTACACCACATAATATCAATAATAGCAACCACAACTGTCATATGGACGAGGATGAGGTAATCACTAGTACTGCAACTGACAATCATTACATAATACCTAAAACAACAGCACATGAAATTAGAAACCTAATCGAGAAAACAAAAAATAATAAGGCACCAGGAATTGACCTAATCAATGGTATAATCTTGAAAAACCTTCCTCCAAAAGCGATACGGCTAATTACAATAATCTTTAATGCAATATTAAGAATCCAATACTATCCTAAACTATGGAAACTAGCACAGATCATAATGTTACCTAAACCAGGCAAAGACCCACATCAAACAGTATCGTACAGACCAATATCACTACTTCCAGTATTCTCCAAAATACTGGAAAAAATAATTTACGCCCGCCTAAAACCAATAATAGAGAAGGAAAAACTAATACCAGATCACCAATTTGGATTCAGGAACAAACACTCCACGATAGAGCAAATGCACAGACTCACAAACGAAATAATACTAGCAATAGAAAACAAACAATACTGTACAGCCCTCTTTATGGACATCGAGAAAGCATTCGACAAAATAAACCACGATAGTCTACTTCAATCAATCAGAAAACAATTCCCGGAGCAGATATACCATTTAACTAAATCCTACTTAAGCAACAGAACCTTTACAGTAAAAATTAAAGATACATACTCTCAAGTTAAAGACATCAAGGCAGGGGTTCCGCAAGGAAGCGTCTTGGGACCAATTCTCTACACACTATACACGGCCAACATACCAACAACCACCAACAGCAAAATACTGACATTTGCGGATGACACTGTGGTACTAGTCAGGCACACTAACCCAGCAACAGCAGTCGCATTGCTACAAGAGCATATTGCAAAAATAGAAAAGTGGCTTCAAGTTAAACAAATTAAAGCAAACCCTGATAAATGCAACCACATTACATTCACACTACGAAAACAGTTACCACCAAACATTACACTCAACGGCACGCACATAATACAAACAAGGCAAGTCAAATACCTAGGACTACACTTTGATACAAGATTCACATGGAAACAGCATATCAAATCAATAATAAGCAAAATACAGATAGCAAGGAGACAGATGTACTGGTTAACAAGTCGAAAATCCAAACTAAGCATAGAAAACAAATTAAAAATCTACAAAACCATCATAAAACCAATCTGGACGTACGGAATACCACTATGGGGAACAGCAGCAATGAGCCATATAACCAAACTAGAGGCAATGCAATCTAAAATACTTAGAACAATAGTAAACGCCCCATGGTACGTTAGAAACGAGGACATACGAAAAGACCTTGGAATACCAACGGTCAAGGAAGAGATTAGCAGATTCGCAAGAAGGTACAGAGAAAGATTAGCAACGCACCCGAACCGGCTGGCAGCGGAAACGATCACCACATTCATCGAAAGGAGATTAAAAAGGAAACATCCAGTAGATCTCATAAAGGATACACCCTAACAAGCACGAAGATGGAACCCCATTGGGGGTAGCCACCCACATGTTATATTAGTAAACAGCTATAACATTTTACCAAATGTCCTACTGGACAAATTGTAAAATTTAAAGCAAATAAATAAAAAAAAAAAAAAAAAAAAAAATATAACGTATTACGTTATATCGTTATAGCATATAACGTATTACGGTATAACGATATGTTATATAACGTAATCCGTTATAACGTTATGTTATATAACGTAATACGTTATAACGTGTTACCATATAACGTATTACGTTATAACTTTATACCATATAACGTATTACGTTATAACTATTATGTTATATAACGTAATACGTTATAACGTTATGTTATATAACGTAATACGTTATACATTGTTACCATATAACGTATTACGTTATATCGTTATACCATATAACGTTATGTTATATAACGTAATACGTTATAACGTGTTACCATATAACGTATTACGTTATAGTGTTATACCATATAACGATATGTTATATGACGTAATACGTTATAACGTTATTCCATATAACGAAGTACGTAATAACGTTAGACCATACAACGTTATGTTATATACCGTATTCCTTTACAACGTTATACCATATAACGAATTACGTTATAAAGTTACGTTATATAACTTATTACGTTATAACGTTATACCATATAACGTATTACGTTATAACGTTATACCATATAACGTATTACGTTATAACGTTATGTTATATAACGTAATACGTTATAACGTTATGTTATATAACGTAATACGTTATAACGTGTTACCATGTAACGTATTACGTTATAACGTTATACCATATAACGTTATGTTATATGACGTAATACGTTATAACGCGTTACCATATAACGTATTACGTTATATCGTTATACCATATAACGTTATGTTATATATCGTAAGAAGTTATAACGTTACGCCATATAACGTATTACGTTATAACGTTATACCATATGACGTATTACGTTATAACGTTATGTTATATAACGTAATACGTTATAACGTTATGTTATATAACGTAATACGTTATAACGTGTTATCATATAACGTATTACGTTATATCGCCATACCATATAACGTTATGTTATATAACGTAATACGTTATAACGATGAAACGTTATACCATAGCGTATTACGTTATAACCTTATACCATACAACGTTATGTTGTATAACGTATTACGTTATAACTTTATACCATATAACGTATTACGCTTTAACTTTATACCATATAACGTATTACGTTATAACGTTATGTTATTATATATAACGTAATACGTTATAACGTTATGTTATATAACGTAATACGTTATAACGTTATATTATATAACGTAATACGTTATAACGTGTTACCATATAACGTATTACGTTATTTCGATATAACATATAACATTATCTTATATGACGTAATACGTTATAACGTGTTACCGCATAACGTATTACGTTATAGCGTTGTACCATATAACGTTATATTATATGACGTAATACGTTAGAACGTGTTACCGTATAACGTATTACGTTATAACTTTATACCATATAACGTATTACGTTATATCGTTATACCATATAACGTTATGTTATATGACGTAATACGTTATAACGTGTTACCATATAACGTATTACATTATATCGTTATACCATATAACGTTATGTTATATGACGTAATACGTTATAACGTGTTACCATATAACGTATTACGTTATATCGTTATACCATATAACGTTATGTTATATGACGTAATACGTTATAACGTTATACCATATAACGTAGTACGTTATAATGTTAGACCATACAACGTTATGTTATATACCGTATTCCTTTATAACGTTATACCAAATATCGAATTACGTTATATCGTTATGTTATATAACGTATTACGTTATATCGTTATACCATATAACGTTATGTTATATGACGTAATACGTTATAACGTTATACCATATAACGTTATGTTATATAACGTAATACGTTATAACGTGTTACCATATATCGTATTACGTTATATCGTTATACCATATAACGTTATGTTATATGACGTAATACGTTATAACGTGTTACCGTATAACGTATTACGTTATAGCGTTATACCATATAACGTTATGTTATATGACATAATACGTTATAACGTGTTACCATATAACGTATTACGTTATAGCGTTATACCATATAACGTTATGTTATATGACGTAATACTCTATAACGTTATACCATATAACGTAGTACGTTATAACGTTAGACCATACAACGTTATGTTATATACCGTATTCCTTTATAACGTTATACCAAATATCGAATTACGTTATAACGTTATGTTATATAACTTATTACGTTATGACGTTATACCATACAACGTTATGTTATATACCGTAATACGTTATAACGTTGAAACGTTATACCATATAGCGTATTACGTTATAACCTTATACCACACAACGTTATGTTATATAACGTATTACGTTATAACTTTATACCATATAACGTATTACGTTAGGACGTTTTGTTACATAAAGTAATACGTTATAACGTTATGTTATATAACGTAATACGTTATAGCGTGTTACCATATAACGTATTACGTTATAACTTTATACCATATAACGTATTACGTTATAACTTTATACCATATAACGTATTACGTTATAACGTTATAGCATATAACGTTATGTTATATATCGTAATAGGTTATAACGTTACACCATATAACGTATTACGTTATAACGTTATACCATATAACGTATTACGTTATAACGTTATGCTATATAACGTAATACGTTATAACATTATGTTATACAACGTAATACGTATTACGTTATAACGTTATGTTATATAACGTAATACGTTATAACGTTATGTTATATAACGTAATACGTTATAACGTGTTACCATATAACGTATTACGTTATAACTTTATACCATATAACGTATTACGTTATGACGTTATGTTATAGAACGTAATACGTTATAACGTGTTACCATATTACTTATTACGTTATAACTCTATACCATATAACGTATTACGTTATAAGTTTATACCATATAACGTATTACGTTATAACGTTATGTTATATAACGTAATACGTTATAACGTTATGTTATATAACGTAATACGTTATAACGTGTTACCATATAACGTATTACGTTATAACTTTATACCATATAACGTATTACGTTATGACGTTATGTTATAGAACGTGATACGTTATAACTCTATACCATATAACGTATTACGTTATAACGTTATGTTATATAACGTAATACGTTATAACGTTATGTTATATAACGTAATACGTTATAACGTGTTACCATATAACGTATTACGTTATATCGTTATACCATATAACGGTATGTTATATAACGTAATACGTTATACCGATGAAACGTTGTACCATAGCGTATTACGTTAAAACCTTATACCATACAAGGTTATGTTATATAACGTATTACGTTATAACTTTGTACCATATAAGGTATCACGTTATAACGTTATACCATATAACGTATTACGTTATAACGTTATGTTATATGACGTAATACGTTATAACGTTATGTTATATAACGTAATACGTTATAACGTTATGTTATATAACGTAATCCGGTTTAACGTGTTACCATATAACGTATTACGTTTTTACTTTATACCATATAACGTATTACGTTATAACGTTATGTTATATAACGTAATACGTTATAACGTTATGTTATATAACGTAATACGTTATAACGTGTTACCGTATAACGTAATACGTTATATCGTTATAACATACAACGTTATGTTATATGACGTAATACGTTATAACGTTATACCATATAACGTTATGTTATATATCGTAATAGGTTATAACGTTACATCATATAACGAATTACGTTATAACGTTATACCATATAACGTATTACGTTATAACGTTATGTTATATAACGTAATACGTTATAACGTTATGTTATATAACGTAATACGTTATAACGTGTTACCATATAATGTATTACGTTATATCGTTATACCATATAACGTTATGTTATATGACCTAATACGGTATAACGTTATACCATATAACGTTATGTTATATATCGTAATAGGTTATAACGTTACACCATATAACCTATTACGTTATAACGTTATACCATATAACGTATTACGTTATAACGTTATTTTATATAATGTAATACGTTATAACGTTATGTTATATAACGTAATACGTTTTAACGTGATACCATATAACGTATTACGTTATAACTATATACCATATAACGTATTACGAGATAACTTTATACCATATAACGTATTACGTTATAACGTTATGTTATATAACGTAATAGGTTATAACGTTATGTTATATAACGTAATACGTTATAACGTGTTACCATATAACGTATTACGTTATATCTTTATACCATATAACGGATTACGTTATAACGTTATGTTATACAACGTAATACGTTATAACCATATAACGTATTACGTTATAACGTTATACCATATAATGTTATGTTATATGACGTAATACGTTATAACGTGTTACCATATAACGTATTACGTTATAGCGTTATACCATACAACGTTATGTTATATGACGTAATACGTTATAACGTTATACCATATAACGTAGTACGTTATAACGTTAGACCATACAACGTTATGTTATATACCGTATTCCTTTACAACGTTATACCATATATCGAATTACGTTATAACGTTATGTTATATAACTTATTACGTTATGACGTTATACCATACAACGTTATGTTATATAACGTAATACGTTATAACGTTGAAACGTTATACCATATAGCGTATTACGTTATAACCTTGTACCATACAACGTTATGTTATATAACGTATTACGTTATAACTTTATACCATATAACGTATTACGTTATAACGTTATGTTGTATAACGCAATACGTTATAACGTTATGTTATATAACGTAATACGTTATAACGTGTTACCATATAATGTATGACGTTATATCGTTATACCATATAACGTTATGTTATATGACGTAATCCGTTATAACGTTATACCATATAACGTTATGTTATATATCGTAATAGGTTATAACGTCACACCATATTACGTATTATGTTATAACGTCACACCATATAACGTATTAGGTTATAACGTTATACCATATAACGTAATACGTTATAACGTTATGTTATATAACGTAATACGTTATAACATGATACCATATAACGTATTACGTTATAACTTTATACCATATAACGTATTACGTTATAACGTTATGTTATATAACGTAATACGTTATAACGCTACGTTATATAACGTAATACGTTATAACGTGTTACCGTATAACGTATTACGTTATATCGTTATACCATATAACGTTATGTTATATGACGTAATACGTTATAACGTAATACCATATAACGCTATGTTATATATCGTAATAGGTTATAACGTTACACCATATAACGTATTACGTTATAACGTTATACCATATAACGTATTACGTTATAACGTTATGTTATATAACGTAATACGTTATACCGATGAAACGTTATACCATAGCGTATTACGTTATAACCTTATACTAAACAACGTTATGTTATATAACGTATTACGTTATAACTTTGTACCATATAACGTATTACGTTATAACGTTTTGTTACATAACGTAATACGTTATAACGTTATGTTATATAACGTAATACGTTATAGCGTGTTACCATATAACGTATTACGTTATAACTTTATACCATATAACGTATTACGTTATAACGTTATGTTATATAACGTAATACGTTATAACGTTATGTTACATAACGTAATACGTTATAACGTGTTACCATATAACGTATTACGTTATATCGTTATACCATATAACGTTATGTTATATGACGTAATACGTTATAACGTGTTACCATATAACGTAGTACGTTATAACGTTAGGCCATACAACGTTATGTTATATACCGTATTCCTTTACAACGTTATACCATATAACGAATTACGTTATAACGTTACGTTATATAACTTATTTCGTTATAACGTTATACCATATAACGTATTACGTTATAACTTTATACCATATAACGTATTACGTTATAACGTTATGTTATATAACGTATTACTGTTATTACATTACTGTTACATAACTGTTATATAACTTATTTCGTTATAACGTTATACCATATAACGTATTACGTTATGTAACAAAACGTTATAACGTAATACGTTATAACGTTATACCATACAACGTTATGTTATATAACGTATTACGTTATAACTTTATACTATATAACGTTTTACGTTGTAACGTTAGAACATACAACGTTAGGTTATATACCGTATTCCTTTATAACTTTATACCATATAACGAATTACGTTATAACGTTATGTTATATAACTTACAGTTCTGCCCGAGCAGTCGAGCTATGCGGACGTGAGAACCAGTGCTTCCGTTAGTGCGACAAGTGGGAAAGAAAAGAGAAGAGAAAAGAAAAGTGAAGTGCAACACAACCAATATACTAAAACTAAAGGATGGAAAACATCCAAAAAATACCAACTATAAAAATCCTAAACAAAGGCGAAACATATGCCATAAACAGAGCAATAGACCAACAGAGCTCAAATAAATCAACAAGTGAAGTGGATTGCTCAGATACAAACGAAATAGCGATGGAAATTACGAAAAAAGATGAAGGAAAAAATAATACTAGCAATGTTCCACCACATTACAACGAAAGCTGGAAGACTGCAACTCCCAGCAAAAAACGAATGATAAACACAAACACAAATGCTAAGAGGACGATAGAACCAGAAGGACAAAAATGGCTACAGGAAATTCCTATACATAACTCTTTCAGCTCACTTCCAGAAGTGATGGTTGTAGACCCAGCTGATAAACCAATAACAAACATTCCTAAACCTCCACCAATCTTCATTGATGCTAAAATAATAGACCCCCTCATCGAACTGCTAAACATCACGGCAGGAAAAGAAAATTACACCATCAAACAACTCAAACTAGAACAGGTAAAAGTACAAACCAATACCCCAGAAATATATAGAAAAGTAACAAAAGCGCTAAAGGAAAAAAACGCCGGGTATCATACCTACCAACCCAAATCTGATAAAAGCTACAAAGCAGTAATCAGAGGCTTACATCCTAAATCGAACACAAACAACATATGTGAGGAATTAGCCAAAATCGGACACCAGGTGAGAACGATTAACAACATAACCAGATTTGACACCAAGCAACCACTACCGCTATTTTTAATAGAATTAGAACCTAAAAATAATAACAAAGAAATTTTTGAAATTAAGAAAATTTTAAACACGATAATTACAGTTGAGCCACCCAGACAAAAAAAAGACATACCGCAATGTATGAGGTGTCAACAATATGGGCATACAAAAAACTACTGTAACAGAAACCCGGCGTGTGTCAAATGCGCAGGAAAGCACCTAACAGCTAACTGCCCACATACGGGAAAAATAAATAACGCAAAGTGTTTCAATTGCGGTGGAAACCACCCAGCTAGTTACAAAGGCTGTGTAGTCAGAAAGCAACTACAAAAAAAACTTTTTCCGCCGCTTCGTAACAGGACATATAATAACTCTAACACTCAACAGGATAGCATAGTAACTGAAACATCAACAAACGTTCAGAATGTAATGAACCATAACAATACCAACACCCTTGGTAGCCGAAGCTACGCGCAAGTAGCCAAACAGTCAACACCTTTAGATAATCACAACCAGAACATTAACATCGACGACGCTGCAGAAATTAAAGAACTATTAAAGATATCCATCAAAAACACAGAATTCCTGGCAAAAATGATAAGTGAACAAAACGCAATCCTTAAACAGCAAACGCAACAAATCACACTCATGCTACAGCTACTTACAAACACGCTAACTAAAAAATAAAAATGGACACGCTTAAAATAGCAGCCTGGAACTCTAACGGCCTACAACAAAGGGCCCTAGAAACTAAAACATTCCTGTATAACAATAATATCGATATACTTCTTGTTTCAGAAACACACTTCACTATAAAAAACTATTTAAAAATACCGTACTACACCATATATGATACCAAGCATCCCTCAGGAAAAGCACACGGAGGAACCGCAGTAATAATAAGAAACGATATTAAACACCATCTACACAGTCAGGTTAGTAAAGAATATATCCAAGCAACCACCGTTACAGTACAAACTAGCAGCAACTATCTACAGCTGTCAGCAGTATATGTACCACCGCGACATAAAATTACATCTCAAATGTGGGAAGATTACTTTCAACATTTAGGTGATAAGTATATTGCAGCGGGAGACTATAATTCAAAGCACACACTATGGGGATCAAGAATCAATACACCTCGAGGTAGAACTTTGGAGAAGTACATTAGAAACAATAACCTCAATATATTATCCACAGGAAGACCGACTTACTGGCCGACAGACTTGAGCAAAATACCTGACCTACTTGATTTTGCAGTTACAAAAGGACTAAATGCAAATAAACTAAATATAGAACCCAGCCTCGAGCTTAGCTCCGATCATACACCCATAATTATTACATACTTAAACAAACCAATAATTTATAAAAATTCAGAGACACTATGCAATAAAACCACCAAATGGCAAACATTTAAAGAAATAATTGAGAGCAAAATCAACTGCAACATCCCATTGAAAACACCCGAACATATCGAACAAGCAGTAATAACGCTTACAGAAACCATTCAGGAAGCAGCATGGGCAACCACCATATCTGAATCAACTAATAGACCAACAAAAATAATTCCGCCAGACATCCTTGAAAAAATTAGAGAAAAAAGAAAAGCGAAAGCAAAATGGCAAAAACACAGATCAAAAGAAAACAAAAAACACCTAAATAAACTTGCAAAGGAAATAAAAAACAAAATAAAAGAACACAATAACAATGAGTTCACAAAATTCATAGAGTCACTATCTGCACACGAAAACTCTAACTACTCCCTTTGGAAAGCCACAAAAAAAATAAAGAAGCCAATAAAACTAGTCCCAGCAATCAGAAAAGCAGATAATACATGGGCCAGAAGCAACGAAGAACAAGCTGAAGAATTTTCCAACCACCTAAGCAACATATTTACACCACATAATATCAATAATAGCAACCACAACTGTCATATGGACGAGGATGAGGTAATCACTAGTACTGCAACTGACAATCATTACATCATACCTAAAACAACAGCACATGAAATTAGAAACATAATCGAGAAAACAAAAAATAATAAGGCACCAGGAATTGACCTAATCAATGGTATAATCTTGAAAAACCTTCCTCCAAAAGCGATACGGCTAATTACAATAATCTTTAATGCAATATTAAGAATCCAATACTATCCTAAACTATGGAAACTAGCACAGATCATAATGTTACCTAAACCAGGCAAAGACCCACATCAAACAGTATCGTACAGACCAATATCACTACTTCCAGTATTCTCCAAAATACTGGAAAAAATAATTTACGCCCGCCTAAAACCAATAATAGAGAAGGAAAAACTAATACCAGATCACCAATTTGGATTCAGGAACAAACACTCCACGATAGAGCAAATGCACAGACTCACAAACGAAATAATACTAGCAATAGAAAACAAACAATACTGCACAGCCCTCTTTATGGACATCGAGAAAGCATTCGACAAAATAAACCACGATAGTCTACTTCAATCAATCAGAAAACAATTCCCGGAGCAGATATACCATTTAACTAAATCCTACTTAAGCAACAGAACCTTTACAGTAAAAATTAAAGATACATACTCTCAAGTTAAAGACATCAAGGCAGGGGTTCCGCAAGGAAGCGTCTTGGGACCAATTCTCTACACACTATACACGGCCAACATACCAACAACCACCAACAGCAAAATACTGACATTTGCGGATGACACTGTGGTACTAGTCAGGCACACTAACCCAGCAACAGCAGTCGCATTGCTACAAGAGCATATTGCAAAAATAGAAAAGTGGCTTCAAGTTAAACAAATTAAAGCAAACCCTGATAAATGCAACCACATTACATTCACACTGCGAAAACAGTTACCACCAAACATTACACTCAACGGCACGCACATAATACAAACAAGGCAAGTCAAATACCTAGGACTACACTTTGATACAAGATTCACATGGAAACAGCATATCAAATCAATAATAAGCAAAATACAGATAGCAAGGAGACAGATGTACTGGTTAACAAGTCGAAAATCCAAACTAAGCATAGAAAACAAATTAAAAATCTACAAAACCATCATAAAACCAATCTGGACGTACGGAATACCACTATGGGGAACAGCAGCAATGAGCCATATAACCAAACTAGAGGCAATGCAATCTAAAATACTTAGAACAATAGTAAACGCCCCATGGTACGTTAGAAACGAGGACATACGAAAAGACCTTGGAATACCAACGGTCAAGGAAGAGATTAGCAGATTCGCAAGAAGGTACAGAGAAAGATTAGCAACGCACCCGAACCGGCTGGCAGCGGAAACGATCACCACATTCATCGAAAGGAGATTAAAAAGGAAACATCCAGTAGATCTCATAAAGGATACACCCTAACAAGCACGAAGATGGAACCCCATTGGGGGTAGCCACCCACATGTTATATTAGTAAACAGCTATAACATTTTACCAAATGTCCTACTGGACAAATTGTAAAATTTAAAGCAAATAAATAAAAAAAAAAAAATATAACGTAATACGTTACAACGTTATGTTATATAACGTAATACGTTATAACGTGTTACCATATAACGTATTACGTTATAACTTTATACCATATAACGTTATGTTATATAACGTAATACGTTATAACGTGTTACCATATAACGTATTACGTTATAACGTTATACCATATAACGTATTACGTTATAACGTTATGTTATATAACGTAATACGTTATAACGTTATGTTATATAACGTAATACGTTATAACGTGTTACCATATAACGTATTACGTTATAACTTTATACCATATAACGTATTACGTTATGACGTTATGTTATAGAACGTAATACGTTATAACGTGTTACCATATTACTTATTACGTTATAACTCTATACCATATAACGTATTACGTTATAACTTTATACCATATAACGTATTACGTTATAACGTTATGTTATATAACGTAATACGTTATAACGTTATGTTATATAACGTAATGCGTTATAACGTGTTACCATATAACGTATTACGTTATAACTTTATACCATATAACGTATTACGTTATGACGTTATGTTATAGAACGTAATACGTTATAACTCTATACCATATAACGTATTACGTTATAACGTTATGTTATATAACGTAATACGTTATAACGTTATGTTATATAACGTAATACGTTATAACGTGTTACCATATAACGTATTACGTTATATCGTTATACCATATAACGGTATGTTATATAACGTAATACGTTATACCGATGAAACGTTGTACCATAGCGTATTACGTTATAACCTTATACCATACAAGGTTATGTTATATAACGTATTGCGTTATAACTTTGTACCATATAAGGTATCACGTTATAACGTTATACCATATAACGTATTACGTTATAACGTTATGTTATATAACGTAATACGTTATAACGTTATGTTATATAACGTAATACGTTATAACGTTATGTTATATAACGTAATCCGGTTTAACGTGTTACCATATAACGTATTACGTTTTTACTTTATACCATATAACGTATTACGTTATAACTTTATGTTATATAACGTAATACGTTATAACGTTATGTTATATAACGTAATACGTTATAACGTGTTACCGTATAACGTAATACGTTATATCGTTATAACATACAACGTTATGTTATATGACGTAATACGTTATAACGTTATACCATATAACGTTATGTTATATATCGTAATAGGTTATAACGTTACACCATATAACGAATTACGTTATAACGTTATACCATATAACGTATTACGTTATAACGTTATGTTATATAACGTAATACGTTATAACGTTATGTTATATAACGTAATACGTTATAACGTGTTACCATATAATGTATTACGTTATATCGTTATACCATATAACGTTATGTTATATGACGTAATACGGTATAACGTTATACCATATAACGTTATGTTATATATCGTAATAGGTTATAACGTTACACCATATAACCTATTACGTTATAACGTTATACCATATAACGTATTACGTTATAACGTTATTTTATATAATGTAATACGTTATAACGTTATGTTATATAACGTAATACGTTTTAACGTGATACCATATAACGTATTACGTTATAACTTTATACCATATAACGTATTACGTTATAACTTTATACCATATAACGTATTACGTTATAACGTTATGTTATATAACGTAATACGTTATAACCTTATGTTATATAACGTAATACGTTATAACGTGTTACCATATAACGTATTACGTTATAACTTTATACCATATAACGGATTACGTTATAACGTTATGTTATACAACGTAATACGTTATAACCATATAACGTATTACGTTATAACGTTATACCATATAATGTTATGTTATATGACGTAATACGTTATAACGTGTTACCATATAACGTATTACGTTATAGCGTTATACCATACAACGTTATGTTATATGACGTAATACGTTATAACGTTATACCATATAACGTAGTACGTTATAACGTTAGACCATACAACGTTATGTTATATACCGTATTCCTTTACAACGTTATACCATATATCGAATTACGTTATAACGTTATGTTATATAACTTATTACGTTATGACGTTATACCATACAACGTTATGTTATATAACGTAATACGTTATAACGTTGAAACGTTATACCATATAGCGTATTACGTTATAACCTTATACCATACAACGTTATGTTATATAACGTATTACGTTATAACTTTATACCATATAACGTATTACGTTATAACGTTATGTTATATAACGCAATACGTTATAACGTTATGTTATATAACGTAATACGTTATAACGTGTTACCATATAATGTATGACGTTATATCGTTATACCATATAACGTTATGTTATATGACGTAATCCGTTATAACGTTATACCATATAACGTTATGTTATATATCGTAATAGGTTATAACGTCACACCATATTACGTATTATGTTATAACGTCACACCATATAACGTATTAGGTTATAACGTTATACCATATAACGTAATACGTTATAACGTTATGTTATATAACGTAATACGTTATAACATGATACCATATAACGTATTACGTTATAACTTTATACCATATAACGTATTACGTTATAACGTTATGTTATATAACGTAATACGTTACAACGTTATGTTATATAACGTAATACGTTATACCGATGAAACGTTATACCATAGCGTATTACGTTATAACCTTATACCATACAACGTTATGTTATATAACGTATTACGTTATAACTTTGTGCCATATAACGTATTACGTTATAACGTTTTGTTACATAACGTAATACGTTATAACGTTATGTTATATAACGTAATACGTTATAACGTGTTACCATATAACGTATTACGTTATAACTTTATACCATATAACGTATTACGTTATAACGTTACGTTATATAACTTATTACGTTATAACGTCACACCATATAACGTATTACGTTATAACGTTATACCATATAACGTATTACGTTATAACGTTATGTTATATAACGTAATACGTTATAACGTTATGTTGTATAACGTAATACGTTATAACGTGTTACCATATAACGTATTACGTTATATCGTTATACCATATAAAGTTATGTTATATGACGTAATACGATATAACGTTATACCATATAACGTTATGTTATATATCGTAGTAGGTTATAACGTTACACCATATAACGTATTAGGTTATAACGTTATGCTATATAACGAAATACGTTATAACGTTATTTTATATAACGTAATACGTTATAACGTGTTACCATATAACGTATTACGTTATATCGTTATACCATATAACGTTATGTTATATGACGTAATACGTTATAACGTTATACCATATAACGTTATGTTATATATCGTAATAGGTTATAACGTTACACTATATAACGTATTACGTTATAACGTTATACCATATAACGTATTACGTTATAACGTTATACCATATAACGTATTACGTTATAACGTTATACCATATAAGGTATTACGTTATAACGTTATACCATATAACGTATTACGTTATAACGTTATGTTATATAACGTAATACGTTATAGCGTGTTACCATATAACGTATTACGTTATAACTTTATACCATATAACGTATTACGTTATAAGTTTATACCATATAACGTATTACGTTATAACGTTATGTTATATAACGTAATACGTTATAACGTGTTACCATATTACGTATTACGTTATAACTTCATGTTATATAACGTACGGTAACACGTTATAACGTATTACGATATATCGTTATATCATATAAAGTTATGTTATATGACGTAAAACGATATAACGTTATACCATATAACGTTATGTTATATATCGTAATAGGTTACAACGTTACACCATATAACGTATTACGTAATAACGTTATACCATATAACGTATTACGTTACAACGTTATGTTATATAACGTAATAAGTTATAACGTTATGTTATATAATGTAATACTTTATAACGTGTTACCATATAACGTATTACGTTATAACTTTATGTTATATAACGTACGGTAACACGTTATAACGTATTACGTTATATCGTTATCCCATATAACGTTATGTTATATGACGTAATACGTTATGACGTTATACCATATAACGTTATGTTATATATCGTAATAGGTTATAACGTTACACCATATAACGTATTACGTTATAACGTTATACCATATAACGTAATACGTTATAACGTTATGTTATATAACGTAATACGTTATATCGTTATACCATATAACGTTATGTTATATGACGTAATACGTTATAACGTTATACCATATAACGTTATGTTATATATCGTAATAGGTTATAAAGTTACACCATATAACGTATTACGTTATATCGTTATACCATATAATGTATTACGTTATAACGTTATGTTATATAACGTAATACGTTATAACGTTATGTTATATAACGTAATACGTTATAACGTTATGTTATATAACGTAATACGTTATAACGTGTTACCATATAACGTATTACGTTATATCGTTATACCATATAAAGTTATGTTATATGACGTAATACGATATAACGTTATACCATATAACGTTATGTTATATATCGTAGTAGGTTATAACGTTACACCATATAACGTATTAGGTTATAACGTTATGCTATATAACGAAATACGTTATAACGTTATTTTATATAACGTAATACGTTATAACGTGTTACCATATAACGTATTACGTTATATCGTTATACCATATAACGTTATGTTATATGACGTAATACGTTATAACGTTATACCATATAACGTTATGTTATATATCGTAATAGGTTATAACGTTACACTATATAACGTATTACGTTATAACGTTATGTTATATAACGTAATACGTTATAACGTTATGTTATATAACGTAATACGTTATAACGTGTGACCATATAACGTATTACGTTATATCGTCTTACCATATAACGTTATGCTATATGACGTAATACGTTATAACGTTATACCATATAACGTTATGTTATATATCGTAATAGGTTATAACGTTACACCATATAACGTATTACGTTATAACGTTATACCATATAAGGTATTACGTTATAACGTTATACCATATAACGTATTACGTTATAACGTTATGTTATATAACGTAATACGTTATAGCGTGTTACCATATAACGTATTACGTTATAACTTTATACCATATAACGTATTACGTTATAAGTTTATACCATATAACGTATTACGTTATAACGTTATGTTATATAACGTAATACGTTATAACGTGTTACCATATTACGTATTACGTTATAACTTCATGTTATATAACGTACGGTAACACGTTATAACGTATTACGATATATCGTTATATCATATAAAGTTATGTTATATGACGTAAAACGATATAACGTTATACCATATAACGTTATGTTATATATCGTAATAGGTTACAACGTTACACCATATAACGTATTACGTAATAACGTTATACCATATAACGTATTACGTTACAACGTTATGTTATATAACGTAATAAGTTATAACGTTATGTTATATAATGTAATACTTTATAACGTGTTACCATATAACGTATTACGTTATAACTTTATGTTATATAACGTACGGTAACACGTTATAACGTATTACGTTATATCGTTATCCCATATAACGTTATGTTATATGACGTAATACGTTATGACGTTATACCATATAACGTTATGTTATATATCGTAATAGGTTATAACGTTACACCATATAACGTATTACGTTATAACGTTATACCATATAACGTAATACGTTATAACGTTATGTTATATAACGTAATACGTTATATCGTTATACCATATAACGTTATGTTATATGACGTAATACGTTATAACGTTATACCATATAACGTTATGTTATATATCGTAATAGGTTATAAAGTTACACCATATAACGTATTACGTTATATCGTTATACCATATAATGTATTACGTTATAACGTTATGTTATATAACGTAATACGTTATAACGTTATGTTATATAACGTAATACGTTATAACGTTATGTTATATAACGTAATACGTTATAACGTTATGTTATATAACGTAATACGTTATAACGTGATACCATATAACGTATTACGTTATAGCTTTATACCATATAACGTATTACGTTATAACGTTATGTTATATAACGTAATACGTTATAACGTTATGTTATATAACGTAATACGTTATAACGTTATGTTATATAACGTAATACGTTATAACGTGTTACCATATAACGTATTACGTTATAACTTTATACCATATAACGTACTACGTTATAACGTTATGTTATATAACGTAATACGTAATAACGTTATGTTATATAACGTAATACGTTATAACGTGTTACCATATAACGTATTACGTTATAGCTTTATACCATATAACGTATTACGTTATAACGTTATGTTATATAACGTAATACGTTATAACGTTATGTTATATAACGTAATACGTTATAACGTGTTACCATATAACGTATTACGTTATATCGTTATACCATATAATGTTATGTTATATGACGTAATACGTTATAACGTGTTACCATATAACGTATTACGTTATAGCGTCATACCATATAACGTTATGTTATATAACGTAATACGTTATAACATGATACCATATAACGTATTACGTTATAACTTTATACCATATAACGTATTACGTTATAACGTTATGTTATATAACGTAATACGTTACAACGTTATGTTATATAACGTAATACGTTATAACGTGCTACCATATAACGTATTACGTTATAACTTTATACCATATAACGTTATGTTATATAACGTAATACGTTATAACGTGTTACCATATAACGTATTACGTTATAACGTTATACCATATAACGTAATACGTTATAACGTTATGTTATATAACGTAATACGTTATAACGTTATGTTATATAACGTAATACGTTATAACGTGTTACCATATAATGTATTACGTTATATCGTTATACCATATAACGTTATGTTATATGACGTAATACGTTATAACGTTATACCATATAACGTTATGTTATATATCGTAATGGGTTATAACGTTACACCATATAACGTATTACGTTATAACGTTATACCATATAACGTATTACGTTATAACGTTATTTTATATAACGTAATACGTTAGAACGTTATGTTATATAGCGTAATACGTTATAACTTTATACCATATAACGTATTACGATATAACGTTATGTTATATAACGTAATACGTTATAACGCTATGTTATATAACGTAATACGTTATAATGTGTTACCATATAACGTATTACGTTATATCGATATACCATATAACGTTATGTTATATGACGTAATCCGTTATAACGTTATACCATATAACGTTATGTTATATATCGTAATAGGTTATAACGTCACACCATATTACGTATTATGTTATAACGTCACACCATATAACGTATTAGGTTATAACGTTATACCATATAACGTAATACGTTATAACGTTATGTTATATAACGTAATACGTTATAACATGATACCATATAACGTATTACGTTATAACTTTATACCATATAACGTATTACGTTATAACGTTATGTTATATAACGTAATACGTTACAACGTTATGTTATATTAGGTTAAGTAAAAAGTTCTGAGCGTTTTTCGCTAGATGTCTTTAGTGAGCCATATCTCACGATGTGCACATCGCATCGAGTCATAGTATACACCGATTTCAAGGTGATATTACGCATCAAAAAGGTTCTTTGTCAGTTTTGTGTTCGGTGAAGCCAGTTGTGTGTTACAGCGTTCGAAAATGGAGATAAAAAAAGAGAAAATTCGATACATTCTTCAGTACCACTACGACCAAGGTGAAAAGGCGGAGCAGGCGGCCAAAAAAATTTGTGCTGTTTATGGACCCAGTACAGTATCGAATGCAACAGCAAAGCGGTGGTTCCAACGATTCCGTTCTGGTAATATGGACGTCGAAGATGAGGCACGCTCTGGTAGGCCAATCGTCGAAAATGTGGATAAAATCATGGAAATCGTCGAGTCGGACCGGCATGTGAGCACTTATTCCATTGCCCAGGAACTGAAGATTAGCCAGAAAACCGTTTGGAACCATTTGCATAAGGCTGGTCTCAAGAAGAAGCTCGACGTATGGGTGCCACATGAATTGACGCAAAAGAACCTTTTGGACCGAATTGATGCCTGCGATTCTTTGTTGAGACGTAACGAAATCGACCCATTTTTGAAGCGGATGGTGACTGGCGATGAAAAATGGGTCACATACGAGAACAACAGCCGAAAAAGATCGTGGTCCAATCGCGGTGGGCCGGCCCAAACGATCGCCAAGCGTGGATTAACGGCCAAGAAGGTTTTATTGTGTGTTTGGTGGGATTGGAAGGGAATCATCCATTATGAGCTGCTCCCATCGGGGCAAACACTTAATTCGGACCTCTATTGTCAACAACTGACCAGACTGAAGCAGGCGATCGACCAGAAGCGGCCAGAATTGGCCAATAGGAAAGGTGTTGTGTTCCATCAAGACAACGCCAGGCCGCACACATCTTTAACGACGCGTCAGAAGCTCCGAGAGCTTGGCTGGGAGGTTCTATCGCATCCGCCGTACAGTCCAGACCTGGCACCAAGCGATTATCACCTTTTTAAGTTTTTGCAAAATTTTCTTGATGGTACAAAACTGGCCTCAAGAGAGGCTTGTGAAAATGAGCTGGTCAAGTTTTTTACCAATAGGGACGAGGACTTCTTCAACCGCGGAATTATGAAATTGCCTTCAAAATGGACAAAAGTAATCGAACAAAACGGCGCATATTTAATCTAAATCGAATAATCTTGACTATGTTAATTTCATCGTCGAAATAAAGCGAAAAAGCGCTCAGAACTTTTTACTTCACCTAATATAACGTAATACGTTATAACGTGCTACCATATAACGTATTACGTTATAACTTTATACCATATAACGTTATGTTATATAACGTAATACGTTATAACGTGTTACCATATAACGTATTACGTTATAACGTTATACCATATAACGTAATACGTTATAACGTTATGTTATATAACGTAATACGTTATAACGTTATGTTATATAACGTAATACGTTATAACGTGTTACCATATAATGTATTACGTTATATCGTTATACCATATAACGTTATGTTATATGACGTAATACGTTATAACGTTATACCATATAACGTTATGTTATATATCGTAATAGGTTATAACGTTACACCATATAACGTATTACGTTATAACGTTATACCATATAACGTATTACGTTATAACGTTATTTTATATAACGTAATACGTTAGAACGTTATGTTATATAGCGTAATACGTTATAACTTTATACCATATAACGTATTACGATATAACGTTATGTTATATAACGTAATACGTTATAACGCTATGTTATATAACGTAATACGTTATAATGTGTTACCATATAACGTATTACGTTATATCGATATACCATATAACGTTATGTTATATGACGTAATACGTTATAACGTAATACCATATAACGTTATGTTATATATCGTAATAGGTTATAACGTTACACCATATAACGTATTACGTTATAACGTTGTACCATATAACGTATTACGTTATGTTATATAACGTAATACGTTATACCGATGAAACGTTATACCATAGCGTATTACGTTATAACCTTATACCATACAACGTTATGTTATATAACGTATTACGTTATAACTTTGTGCCATATAACGTATTACGTTATAACGTTTTGTTACATAACGTAATACGTTATAACGTTATGTTATATAACGTAATACGTTATAACGTGTTACCATATAACGTATTACGTTATAACGTTATACCATATAACGTATTACGTTATAACGTTATGTTATATAACGTAATACGTTATAACGTTATGTTGTATAACGTAATACGTTATAACGTGTTACCATATAACGTATTACGTTATATCGTTATACCATATAAAGTTATGTTATATGACGTAATACGATATAACGTTATACCATATAACGTTATGTTATATATCGTAGTAGGTTATAACGTTACACCATATAACGTATTAGGTTATAACGTTATGCTATATAACGAAATACGTTATAACGTTATTTTATATAACGTAATACGTTATAACGTGTTACCATATAACGTATTACGTTATATCGTTATACCATATAACGTTATGTTATATGACGTAATACGTTATAACGTTATACCATATAACGTTATGTTATATATCGTAATAGGTTATAACGTTACACTATATAACGTATTACGTTATAACGTTATACCATATAACGTATTACGTTATAACGTTATACCATATAACGTATTACGTTATGACGTTATGTTATATAACGTAATACGTTATAACGTTATGTTATATAACGTAATACGTTATAACGTGTTACCATATAACGTATTACGTTATATCGTTATACCATATAAAGTTATGTTATATGACGTAATACGATATAACGTTATACCATATAACGTTATGTTATATAACGTAATACGTTATAACGTGTTTCCATATAACGTATTACGTTATAACGTTATACCATATAACGTTATGCTATATAACGTAATACGTTATAACGTTATACCATATAACGTTATGTTATATATCGTAATAGGTTATAACGTTACACCATATAACGTATTACGTTATAACGTTATACCATATAAGGTATTACGTTATAACGTTATACCATATAACGTATTACGTTATAACGTTATGTTATATAACGTAATACGTTATAACGTTATGTTATATAACGTAATACGTTATAACGTTATGTTATATAACGTAATACGCTATAACGTTATGTTATATAACGTAATACGTTATAACGTTATGTTATATAACGTAATACGTTATAACGTGTTACCATATAATGTATTACGTTATATCGTTATACCATATAAAGTTATGTTATATGACGTAATACGTTATAACGTTATACCATATAACGTTATGTTATATATCGTAATAGGTTATAACGTTACACTATATAACGTATTACGTTATAACGTTATACCATATAACGTAATACGTTATAACGTTATGTTATATAACGTAATACGTTATAACGTTATGTTATATAACGTAATACGTTATAACGTGTTACCATATAATGTATTACGTTATATCGTTATACCATATAAAGTTATGTTATATGACGTAATACGTTATAACGTTATACCATATAACGTTATGTTATATATCGTAATAGGCTATAACGTTACTCTATATAACGTATTACGTTATAACTTTATACCATATAACGTACTACGTTATAACGTTATGTTATATAACGTAATACGTTATAACGTTATGTTATATAACGTAATACGTTATAACGTGTTACCATATAACGTATTACGTTATAACTTTATACCATATAACGTATTACGTTATAACGTTATGTTATATAACGTAATACGTTATAACGTTATGTTATATAACGTTATACGTTATAACGTGTTACCATATAACGTATTACGTTATGGCGTTATACCATATAACGTTATGTTATATGACGTAATACGTTATAACGTTATACCATATAACGTAGTACGTTATAACGTTAGACCATACAACGTTATGTTATATACCGTATTCCTTTACAACGTTATACCATATATCGAATTACGTTATAACGTTTTGTTATATAACTTAATACGTTATGACGTTATACCGTACAACGTTATGTTATATAACGTAATACGTTATAACGTTGAAACGTTATACCATATAGCGTATTACGTTATAACCTTATACCATACAACGTTATGTTATATAACGTTTTACGTTATAACTTTATACCATTTAACGTATTACGTTATAACGTTTTGTTACATAACGTAATACGTGATAACGTTATGTTATATAACGTGATGCGTTATAGCGTGTTACCATATAACGTATTACGTTATAACTTTATACCATATAACGTATTACGTTATAACATTATACCATATAACGTATTACGTTATAACGTTATGTTATATAACGTAATACGTTATAACGTAATGTTATATAACGTAATACGTTATAACGTGTTACCGTATAACGTAATACGTAATATCGTTATACCATATAACGTTATGTTATATGACGTAATACGTTATAACGTTATACCATATAACGTTATGTTATATATCGTAATAGGTTATAACGTTACACTATATAACGTATTACGTTATAACGTTATACCATATAACGTATTACGTTATAACGTTATGTTCTATAACGTAATACGTTATAACGTTATGTTATATAACGTAATACGTTATAACGTTACTTTGTATAACGTAATACGTTATAACGTTATGTTATATAACGTAATACGTTATAACGTGATACCATATAACGTATTACGTTATAACTTTATACCATATTACGTATTACGTTATAACGTTATGTTATATAACGTAATACGTTATAACGTTGAAACGTTATACCATATAGCGTATTACGTTATAACCTTATACCATACAACGTTATGTTATATAACGTTTTACGTTATAACTTTCTACCATTTAACGTATTACGTTATAACGTTTTGTTACATAACGTAATACGTGATAACGTTATGTTATATAACGTAATGCGTTATAGCGTGTTACCATATAACGTATTACGTTATAACTTTATACCATATAACGTATTACGTTATAACATTATACCATATAACGTATTACGTTATAACGTTATGTTATATAACGTATTACGTTATAACGTTATGCTATATAACGTAATACGTTATAACGTTATGTTATATAACGTAATACGTTTTAACGTGTTACCATATAACGTATTACGTTATATCGTTATACCATATAACGTTATGTTATATGACGTAATACGTTATAACGTTATACCATATAACGTTATGTTATATATCGTAATAGGTTATAACGTTACACCATATAACGTATTACGTTATAACGTTATACCATATAACGAATTACGTTATAACGTTATTTTATATAACGTAATACGTTAGAACGTTATGTTATATAGCGTAATACGTTATAACTTTATACCATATAACGTATTACGATATAACGTTATGTTATATAACGTAATACGTTATAACGCTATGTTATATAACGTAATACGTTATAATGTGTTACCATATAACGTATTACGTTATATCGATATACCATATAACGTTATGTTATATGACGTAATACGTTATAACGTAATACCATATAACGTTATGTTATATATCGTAATAGGTTATAACGTTACACCATATAACGTATTACGTTATAACGTTGTACCATATAACGTATTACGTTATGTTATATAACGTAATACGTTATACCGATGAAACGTTATACCATAGCGTATTACGTTATAACCTTATACCATACAACGTTATGTTATATAACGTATTACGTTATAACTTTGTGCCATATAACGTATTACGTTATAACGTTTTGTTACATAACGTAATACGTTATAACGTTATGTTATATAACGTAATACGTTATAACGTGTTACCATATAACGTATTACGTTATAACGTTATACCATATAACGTATTACGTTATAACGTTATGTTATATAACGTAATACGTTATAACGTTATGTTGTATAACGTAATACGTTATAACGTGTTACCATATAACGTATTACGTTATATCGTTATACCATATAAAGTTATGTTATATGACGTAATACGATATAACGTTATACCATATAACGTTATGTTATATATCGTAGTAGGTTATAACGTTACACCATATAACGTATTAGGTTATAACGTTATGCTATATAACGAAATACGTTATAACGTTATTTTATATAACGTAATACGTTATAACGTGTTACCATATAACGTATTACGTTATATCGTTATACCATATAACGTTATGTTATATGACGTAATACGTTATAACGTTATACCATATAACGTTATGTTATATATCGTAATAGGTTATAACGTTACACTATATAACGTATTACGTTATAACGTTATACCATATAACGTATTACGTTATAACGTTATACCATATAACGTATTACGTTATGACGTTATGTTATATAACGTAATACGTTATAACGTTATGTTATATAACGTAATACGTTATAACGTGTTACCATATAACGTATTACGTTATATCGTTATACCATATAAAGTTATGTTATATGACGTAATACGATATAACGTTATACCATATAACGTTATGTTATATAACGTAATACGTTATAACGTGTTTCCATATAACGTATTACGTTATAACGTTATACCATATAACGTTATGCTATATAACGTAATACGTTATAACGTTATACCATATAACGTTATGTTATATATCGTAATAGGTTATAACGTTACACCATATAACGTATTACGTTATAACGTTATACCATATAAGGTATTACGTTATAACGTTATACCATATAACGTATTACGTTATAACGTTATGTTATATAACGTAATACGTTATAACGTTATGTTATATAACGTAATACGTTATAACGTTATGTTATATAACGTAATACGCTATAACGTTATGTTATATAACGTAATACGTTATAACGTTATGTTATATAACGTAATACGTTATAACGTGTTACCATATAATGTATTACGTTATATCGTTATACCATATAAAGTTATGTTATATGACGTAATACGTTATAACGTTATACCATATAACGTTATGTTATATATCGTAATAGGTTATAACGTTACACTATATAACGTATTACGTTATAACGTTATACCATATAACGTAATACGTTATAACGTTATGTTATATAACGTAATACGTTATAACGTTATGTTATATAACGTAATACGTTATAACGTGTTACCATATAATGTATTACGTTATATCGTTATACCATATAAAGTTATGTTATATGACGTAATACGTTATAACGTTATACCATATAACGTTATGTTATATATCGTAATAGGCTATAACGTTACTCTATATAACGTATTACGTTATAACTTTATACCATATAACGTACTACGTTATAACGTTATGTTATATAACGTAATACGTTATAACGTTATGTTATATAACGTAATACGTTATAACGTGTTACCATATAACGTATTACGTTATAACTTTATACCATATAACGTATTACGTTATAACGTTATGTTATATAACGTAATACGTTATAACGTTATGTTATATAACGTTATACGTTATAACGTGTTACCATATAACGTATTACGTTATGGCGTTATACCATATAACGTTATGTTATATGACGTAATACGTTATAACGTTATACCATATAACGTAGTACGTTATAACGTTAGACCATACAACGTTATGTTATATACCGTATTCCTTTACAACGTTATACCATATATCGAATTACGTTATAACGTTTTGTTATATAACTTAATACGTTATGACGTTATACCGTACAACGTTATGTTATATAACGTAATACGTTATAACGTTGAAACGTTATACCATATAGCGTATTACGTTATAACCTTATACCATACAACGTTATGTTATATAACGTTTTACGTTATAACTTTATACCATTTAACGTATTACGTTATAACGTTTTGTTACATAACGTAATACGTGATAACGTTATGTTATATAACGTAATGCGTTATAGCGTGTTACCATATAACGTATTACGTTATAACTTTATACCATATAACGTATTACGTTATAACATTATACCATATAACGTATTACGTTATAACGTTATGTTATATAACGTAATACGTTATAACGTAATGTTATATAACGTAATACGTTATAACGTGTTACCGTATAACGTAATACGTAATATCGTTATACCATATAACGTTATGTTATATGACGTAATACGTTATAACGTTATACCATATAACGTTATGTTATATATCGTAATAGGTTATAACGTTACACTATATAACGTATTACGTTATAACGTTATACCATATAACGTATTACGTTATAACGTTATGTTCTATAACGTAATACGTTATAACGTTATGTTATATAACGTAATACGTTATAACGTTACTTTGTATAACGTAATACGTTATAACGTTATGTTATATAACGTAATACGTTATAACGTGATACCATATAACGTATTACGTTATAACTTTATACCATATTACGTATTACGTTATAACGTTATGTTATATAACGTAATACGTTATAACGTTGAAACGTTATACCATATAGCGTATTACGTTATAACCTTATACCATACAACGTTATGTTATATAACGTTTTACGTTATAACTTTCTACCATTTAACGTATTACGTTATAACGTTTTGTTACATAACGTAATACGTGATAACGTTATGTTATATAACGTAATGCGTTATAGCGTGTTACCATATAACGTATTACGTTATAACTTTATACCATATAACGTATTACGTTATAACATTATACCATATAACGTATTACGTTATAACGTTATGTTATATAACGTATTACGTTATAACGTTATGCTATATAACGTAATACGTTATAACGTTATGTTATATAACGTAATACGTTTTAACGTGTTACCATATAACGTATTACGTTATATCGTTATACCATATAACGTTATGTTATATGACGTAATACGTTATAACGTTATACCATATAACGTTATGTTATATATCGTAATAGGTTATAACGTTACACCATATAACGTATTACGTTATAACGTTATACCATATAACGTATTACGTTATAACGTTATACCACATATCGTTATGTTATATATCGTAATAGGTTATAACGTTACACCATATAACGTATTACGTTATAACGTTATACCATCTAACGTATTACGTTATAACGTTATACCATATAACGTATTACGTTATAACGTTATGTTATATAACGTAATACGTTATAACGTGTTACCATATAACGTATTACGTTATACCGTTATACCATATAACGGTATGTTATATAACGTAATAAGTTATACCGATGAAACGTTATACCATAGCGTATTACGTTGTAACCTTATACCATACAACGTTATGTTATATAACGGATTACGTTATAACATTGTACCATATTACGTGTTACGTTATAACGTTTTGTTACATAACGTAATACGTTATAACGTTATGTTATATAACGTAATACGTTACAACGTGTTACCATACAACGTATTACGTTATAACTTTATACCATATAACGTATTACGTTATAACGTTATGTTATATAACGTAATACGTTATAACGTTATGTTATATAACGTAATACGTTATAACGTGTTACCATATAATGTATTACGTTATATCGTTATACCATATAAAGTTATGTTATATGACGTAATACGTTATAACGTTATACCATATAACGTTATGTTATATATCGTAATACGTTATAACGTGATACCATATAACGTATTACGTTCTAACTTTATACCATATTACGTATTACGTTATAACGTTATGTTATATAACGTAATACGTTATAACGTTACGTTATATAACTTATTACGTTATAACGTTATACCATATAACGTATTACGTTATAACGTTATACTATATAACGTATTACGTTATAACGTTATGTTATATAACGTAATACGTTATAACGTTATGTTGTATAACGTAATACGTTATAACGTGTTACCATATAACGTATTACGTTATATCGTTATACCATATAAAGTTATGTTATATGACGTAATACGATATAACGTTATACCATGTAACGTTATGTTATATATCGTAGTAGGTTATAACGTTACACCATATAACGTATTACGTTATAACGTTATGCTATATAACGAAATACGTTATAACGTTATTTTATATAACGTAATACGTTATAACGTGTTACCATATAACGTATTACGTTATATCGTTATACCATATAACGTTATGTTATATGACGTAATACGTTATAACGTTATACCATATAACGTTCTGTTATATATCGTAATAGGTTATAACGTTACACCATATAACGTATTACGTTATAACGTTATACCATATAACGTATTACGTTATAACCTCTATACCATATAACGTATTACGTTATAACGTTATGTTATATAACGTAATACGTTATAACGTTATGTTATATAACGTAATACGTTATAACGTGTTACCATATAACGTATTACGTTATATCGTTATACCATATAAAGTTATGTTATATGACGTAATACGATATAACGTTATACCATTTAACGTTATGTTATATAACGTAATACGTTATAACGTGTTACCATATAACGTATTACGTTATATCGTTATACCATATAACGTTATGCTATATGACGTAATACGTTATAACGTTATACCATATAACGTTATGTTATATATCGTAATAGGTTATAACGTTACACCATATAACGTATTACGTTATAACGTTATACCATATAAGGTATTACGTTATAACGTTATACCATATAACGTATTACGTTATAACGTTATGTTATATAACGTAATACGTTATAACGTTATGTTATATAACGTAATACGTTATAACGTTATGTTATATAACGTAATACGTTATAACGTTATGTTATATAACGTAATACGTTATAACGTTATGTTATATAACGTAATACGTTATAACGTAATGTTATAAAACGTAATACGTTATAAGGTGTTACCGTATAACGTAATACGTAATATCGTTATACCATATAACGTTATGTTATATGACGTAATAGGTTATAACGTTATACCATATAACGTTATGTTATATATCGCAATAGGTTATAACGTTACACTATATAACGTATTACGTTATAACGTTATACCATATAACGTATTACGTTATAACGTTATGTTATATAACGTAATACATTATAACGTTATGTTATATAACGTAATACGTTATAACGTGTTACCATATAATGTATTACGTTATATCGTTATACCATATAAAGTTATGTTATATGACGTAATACGTTATAACGTTATACCATATAACGTTATGTTATATATCGTAATAGGCTATAACGTTACTCTATATAACGTATTACGTTATAACTTTATACCATATAACGTACTACGTTATAACGTTATGTTATATAACGTAATACGTTATAACGTTATGTTATATAACGTAATACGTTATAACGTTATGTTATATAACGTAATACGTTATAACGTGTTACCATATAACGTATTACGTTATAACTTTATACCATATAACGTATTACGTTATAACGTTATGTTATATAACGTAATACGTTATAACGTTATGTTATATAACGTAATACGTTATAACGTGTTACCATATAACGTATTACGTTATGGCGTTATACCATATAACGTTATGTTATATGACGTAATACGTTATAACGTTATACCATATTACGTAGTACGTTATAACGTTAGACCATACAACGTTATGTTATATACCGTATTCCTTTACAACGTTATACCATATATCGAATTACGTTATAACGTTTTGTTATATAACTTAATACGTTATGACGTTATACCGTACAACGTTATGTTATATAACGTAATACGTTATATCGTTGAAACGTTATACCATATAGCGTATTACGTTATAACCTTATACCATACAACGTTATGTTATATAACGTATTACGTTATAACATTGTACCATATTACGTATTACGTTATAACGTTTTGTTACATAACGTAATACGTTATAACGTTATGTTATATATCGTAATAGGTTATAACGTTACACCATATAACGTATTACGTTATAACGTTATACCATATAACGTATTACGTTATAACGTTATACCATATATCGTTATGTTATATATCGTAATAGGTTATAACGTTACACCATATAACGTATTACGTTATAACGTTATACCATTTAACGTATTACGTTATAACGTTTTGTTACATAACGTAATACGTGATAACGTTATGTTATATAACGTAATGCGTTATAGCGTGTTACCATATAACGTATTACGTTATAACTTTATACCATATAACGTATTACGTTATAACATTATACCATATAACGTACTACGTTATAACGTTATGCTATATAACGTAATACGTTATAACGTAATGTTATATAACGTAATACGTTATAACGTGTTACCATATAACGTATTACGTTATATCGTTATACCATATAACGTTATGTTATATGACGTAATACGTTATAACGTTATACCATATAACGTTATGTTATATATCGTAATAGGTTATAACGTTACACCATATAACGTATTACGTTATAACGTTATACCATATAACGTATTACGTTATAACGTTATACCATATATCGTTATGTTATATATCGTAATAGGTTATAACGTTACACCATATAACGTATTACGTTATAACGTTATACCATATAACGTATTACGTTATAACGTTATACCATATAACGTATTACGTTATAACGTTATGTTATATAACGTAATACGTTATAACGTGTTACCATATAACGTATTACGTTATACCGTAATACCATATAACGGTATGTTATATAACGTAATACGTTATACCGATGAAACGTTATACCATAGCGTATTACGTTGTAACCTTATACCATACAACGTTATGTTATATAACGTATTACGTTATAACATTGTACCATATTGCGTATTACGTTATAACGTTTTGTTACATAACGTAATACGTTATAACGTTATGTTATATAACGTAATACGTTACAACGTGTTACCATACAACGTATTACGTTATAACTTTATACCATATAACGTATTACGTTATAACGTTATGTTATATAACGTAATACGTTATAACGTTATGTTATATAACGTAATACGTTATAACGTGTTACCATATAATGTATTACGTTATATCGTTATACCATATAAAGTTATGTTATATGACGTAATACGTTATAACGTTATACCATATAACGTTATGTTATATATCGTAATAGGTTATAACGTTACACCATATAACGGATTACGTTATAACGTTATACCATATAACGTATTACGTTATAACGTTACTTTGTATAACGTAATACGTTATAACGTTATGTTATATAACGTAATACGTTATAACGTGATACCATATAACGTATTACGTTATAACTTTATACCATATTACGTATTACGTTATAACGTTATGTTATATAACGTAATACGTTATAACGTTATGTTATATAACGTAATACGTTATAGCGTGTTACCATATAACGTATTACGTTATAACTTTATACCATATAACGTATTACGTTATAACTTTATACCATATAACGTATTACGTTATAACGTTATACCATATAACGTATTACGTTATAACGTTATGCTATATAACGTAATACGTTATAACGTTATGTTATATAACGTAATACGTTATAACGTGTTACCATATAATGTATTACGTTATATCGTTATACCATATAAAGTTATGTTATATGACGTAATACGTTATAACGTTATACCATATAACGTTATGTTATATATCGTAATAGGTTATAACGTTACACCATATAACGGATTACGTTATAACGTTATACCATATAACGTATTACGTTATAACGTTACTTTGTATAACGTAATACGTTATAACGTTATGTTATATAACGTAATACGTTATAACGTGATACCATATAACGTATTACGTTATAACTTTATACCATATTACGTATTACGTTATAACGTTATGTTATATAACGTAATACGTTATAACGTTATGTTATATAACGTAATACGTTATAGCGTGTTACCATATAACGTATTACGTTATAACTTTATACCATATAACGTATTACGTTATAACTTTATACCATATAACGTATTACGTTATAACGTTATACCATATAACCTATTACGTTATAACGTTATGCTATATAACGTAATACGTTATAACGTTATGTTATATAACGTAATACGTTATAACGTGTTACCATATAACGTATTACGTTATATCGTTATACCATATAACGTTATGTTATATGACGTAATACGTTATAACGTTATACCATATAACGTTATGTTATATATCGTAATAGGTTATAACGTTACACCATATAACGTATTACGTTATAACGTTATACCATATAACGTATTACGTTATAACGTTATACCATATATCGTTATGTTATATATCGTAATAGGTTATAACGTTACACCATATAACGTATTACGTTATAACGTTATACCATATAACGTATTACGTTATAACGTTATACCATATAACGTATTACGTTATGACGTTATGTTATATAACGTAATACGTTATAACGTTATGTTATATAACGTAATACGTTATAACGTGTTACCATATAACGTATTACGTTATACCGTTATACCATATAACGGTATGTTATATAACGTAATACGTTATACCGATGAAACGTTATACCATAGCGTATTACGTTGTAACCTTATACCATACAACGTTATGTTATATAACGTATTACGTTATAACATTGTACCATATTACGTATTACGTTATAACGTTTTGTTACATAACGTAATACGTTATAACGTTATGTTATATAACGTAATACGTTATAACGTGTTACCATACAACGTATTACGTTATAACTTTATACCATATAACGTATTACGTTATAACGTTATGTTATATAACGTAATACGTTATAACGTTATGTTATATAACGTAATACGTTATAACGTGTTACCATATAACGCATTACGTTATATCGTTATACAATATAACGTTATGTTATATGACGTAATACGTTATAACGTGTTACCATATAACGTATTACGTTATAGTGTTATACCATATAACGTTATGTTATATGACGTTATACGTTATAACGTTATACCATATAACGTAGTACGTTATAACGTTAGACCATACAACGTTATGTTATATGACGTAATACGTTATAACGTAATACCATATAACGTTATGTTATATATCGTAATAGGTTATAACGTTACACCATATAACGTATTACGTTATAACGTTGTACCATATAACGTATTACGTTATAACGTTATGTATTATAACGTAATACGTTATACCGATGAAACGTTATACCATAGCGTATTACGTTATAACCTTATACCATACAACGATATGTTATATAACGTATTACGTTATAACTTTGTACCATATAACGTTGTACGTTATAACGTTTTGTTACATAACGTAATACGTTATAAGGTTATGTTATATAACGTAATACGTTATAACGTTATACCATATAACGTTATGTTATATATCGTAATAGGTTATAACGTTACACTATATAACGTATTACGTTATGACGATATACCATATAACGTGTTACGTTATAACGTTATGTTATATAACGTAATACGTTATAACGTTATGTTATATAACGTAATACGTTATAACGTGTTATCATATAACGTATTACGTTATATCGTTATACCATATAAAGTTCTCTTATATGACGTAATACGTTATAACGTTATACCATATAACGTTATGTTATATATCGTAATAGGTTATAACGTTGCACCATATAACGGATTACGTTATAACGTTATACCATATAACGTATTACGTTATAACGTTACTTTATATAACGTAATACGTTATAACGTGATACCATATAACGGATTACGTTGTAACTTTATACCATATTACGTATTACGTTATAACGTTATGTTATATAACGTAATACGTTATAACGTTATGTTGTATAACGTAATACGTTATAACGTGTTACCATATAACGTATTACGTTATATCGTTATACCATATAAAGTTATGTTATATGACGTAATACGATATAACGTTATACCATATAACGTTATGTTATATATCGTAGTAGGTTATAACGTTACACCATATAACGTATTACGTTATAACGTTATGCTATATAACGAAATACGTTATAACGTTATTTTATATAACGTAATACGTTATAACGTGTTACCATATAACGTATTACGTTATATCGTTATACCATATAACGTTATGTTATATGACGTAATACGTTATAACGTTATACCATATAACGTTCTGTTATATATCGTAATAGGTTATAACGTTACACCATATAACGTATTACGTTATAACGTTATACCATATAACGTATTACGTTATAACGTTATACCATATAACGTATTACGTTATAACGTTATGTTATATAACGTAATACGTTATAACGTTATGTTATATAACGTAATACGTTATAACGTGTTACCATATAACGTATTACGTTATATCGTTATACCATATAAAGTTATGTTATATGACGTAATACGATATAACGTTATACCATTTAACGTTATGTTATATAACGTAATACGTTATAACGTGTTACCATATAACGTATTACGTTATATCGTTATACCATATAAAGTTATGTTATATGACGTAATACGATATAACGTTATACCATTTAACGTTATGTTATATAACGTAATACGTTATAACGTGTTACCATATAACGTATTACGTTATATCGTTATACCATATAACGTTATGCTATATGACGTAATACGTTATAACGTTATACCATATAACGTTATGTTATATATCGTAATAGGTTATAACGTTACACCATATAACGTATTACGTTATAACGTTATACCATATAAGGTATTACGTTATAACGTTATACCATATAACGTATTACGTTATAACGTTATGTTATATAACGTAATACGTTATAACGTTATGTTATATAACGTAATACGTTATAACGTTATGTTATATAACGTAATACGTTATAACGTTATGTTATATAACGTAATACGTTATAACGTTATGTTATATAACGTAATACGCTATAACGTAATGTTATAAAACGTAATACGTTATAAGGTGTTACCGTATAACGTAATACGTAATATCGTTATACCATATAACGTTATGTTATATGACGTAATAGGTTATAACGTTATACCATATAACGTTATGTTATATATCGTAATAGGTTATAACGTTACACTATATAACGTATTACGTTATAACGTTATACCATATAACGTATTACGTTATAACGTTATGTTATATAACGTAATACATTATAACGTTATGTTATATAACGTAATACGTTATAACGTGTTACCATATAATGTATTACGTTATATCGTTATACCATATAAAGTTATGTTATATGACGTAATACGATATAACGTTATACCATATAACGTTATGTTATATATCGTAATAGGCTATAACGTTACTCTATATAACGTATTACGTTATAACTTTATACCATATAACGTACTACGTTATAACGTTATGTTATATAACGTAATACGTTATAACGTTATGTTATATAACGTAATACATTATAACGTTATGTTATATAACGTAATACGTTATAACGTGTTACCATATAATGTATTACGTTATATCGTTATACCATATAAAGTTATGTTATATGACGTAATACGTTATAACGTTATACCATATAACGTTATGTTATATATCGTAATAGGCTATAACGTTACTCTATATAACGTATTACGTTATAACTTTATACCATATAACGTACTACGTTATAACGTTATGTTATATAACGTAATACGTTATAACGTTATGTTACATAACGTAATACGTTATAACGTTATGTTATATAACGTAATACGTTATAACGTGTTACCATATAACGTATTACGTTATAACTTTATACCATATAACGTATTACGTTATAACGTTATGTTATATAATGTAATACGTTATAACGTTATGTTATATAACGTAATACGTTATAACGTGTTACCATATAACGTATTACGTTATGGCGTTATACCATATAACGTTATGTTATATGACGTAATACGTTATAACGTTATACCATATTACGTAGTACGTTATAACGTTAGACCATACAACGTTATGTTATATACCGTATTCCTTTACAACGTTATACCATATATCGAATTACGTTATAACGTTTTGTTATATAACTTAATACGTTATGACGTTATACCGTACAACGTTATGTTATATAACGTAATACGTTATATCGTTGAAACGTTATACCATATAGCGTATTACGTTATAACCTTATACCATACAACGTTATGTTATATAACGTTTTACGTTATAACTTTATACCATTTAACGTATTACGTTATAACGTTTTGTTACATAACGTAATACGTGATAACGTTATGTTATATAACGTAATGCGTTATAGCGTGTTACCATATAACGTATTACGTTATAACTTTATACCATATAACGTATTACGTTATAACATTATACCATATAACGTACTACGTTATAACGTTATGTTATATAACGTAATACGTTATAACGTAATGTTATATAACGTAAAACGTTATAACGTGTTACCATATAACGTATTACGTTATATCGTTATACCATATAACGTTATGTTATATGACGTAATACGTTATAACGTTATACCATATAACGTTATGTTATATATCGTAATAGGTTATAACGTTACACCATATAACGTATTACGTTATAACGTTATACCATATAACGTATTACGTTATAACGTTATACCATATATCGTTATGTTATATATCGTAATAGGTTATAACGTTACACCATATAACGTATTACGTTATAACGTTATACCATATAACGTATTACGTTATAACGTTATACCATATATCGTTATGTTATATATCGTAATAGGTTATAACGTTACACCATATAACGTATTACGTTATAACGTTATACCATATAACGTATTACGTTATAACGTTATACCATATAACGTATTACGTTATAACGTTATGTTATATAACGTAATACGTTATAACGTGTTACCATATAACGTATTACGTTATACCGTAATACCATATAACGGTATGTTATATAACGTAATACGTTATACCGATGAAACGTTATACCATAGCGTATTACGTTGTAACCTTATACCATACAACGTTATGTTATATAACGTATTACGTTATAACATTGTACCATATTGCGTATTACGTTATAACGTTTTGTTACATAACGTAATACGTTATAACGTTATGTTATATAACGTAATACGTTACAACGTGTTACCATACAACGTATTACGTTATAACTTTATACCATATAACGTATTACGTTATAACGTTATGTTATATAACGTAATACGTTATAACGTTATGTTATATAACGTAATACGTTATAACGTGTTACCATATAATGTATTACGTTATATCGTTATACCATATAAAGTTATGTTATATGACGTAATACGTTGTAACGTTATACCATATAACGTTATGTTATATATCGTAATAGGTTATAACGTTACACCATATAACGGATTACGTTATAACGTTATACCATATAACGTATTACGTTATAACGTTACTTTGTATAACGTAATACGTTATAACGTTATGTTATATAACGTAATACGTTATAACGTGATACCATATAACGTATTACGTTATAACTTTATACCATATTACGTATTACGTTATAACGTTATGTTATATAACGTAATACGTTATAACGTTATGTTATATAACGTAATACGTTATAGCGTGTTACCATATAACGTATTACGTTATAACTTTATACCATATAACGTATTACGTTATAACTTTATACCATATAACGTATTACGTTATAACGTTATACCATATAACGTATTACGTTATAACGTTATGCTATATAACGTAATACGTTATAACGTTATGTTATATAACGTAATACGTTATAACGTTATGTTATATAACGTAATACGTTATAACGTGTTACCATATAACGTATTACGTTATACCGTTATACCATATAACGGTATGTTATATAACGTAATACGTTATACCGATGAAACGTTATACCATAGCGTATTACGTTGTAACCTTATACCATACAACGTTATGTTATATAACGTATTACGTTATAACATTGTACCATATTACGTATTACGTTATAACGTTTTGTTACATAACGTAATACGTTATAACGTTATGTTATATAACGTAATACGTTATAACGTGTTACCATACAACGTATTACGTTATAACTTTATACCATATAACGTATTACGTTATAACGTTATGTTATATAACGTAATACGTTATAACGTTATGTTATATAACGTAATACGTTATAACGTGTTACCATATAACGCATTACGTTATATAGTTATACAATATAACGTTATGTTATATGACGTAATACGTTATAACGTGTTACCATATAACGTATTACGTTATAGTGTTATACCATATAACGTTATGTTATATGACGTTATACGTTATAACGTTATACCATATAACGTAGTACGTTATAACGTTAGACCATACAACGTTATGTTATATGACGTAATACGTTATAACGTAATACCATATAACGTTATGTTATATATCGTAATAGGTTATAACGTTACACCATATAACGTATTACGTTATAACGTTGTACCATATAACGTATTACGTTATAACGTTATGTAATATAACGTAATACGTTATACCGATGAAACGTTATACCATAGCGTATTACGTTATAACCTTATACCATACAACGATATGTTATATAACGTATTACGTTATAACTTTGTACCATATAACGTATTACGTTATAACGTTTTGTTACATAACGTAATACGTTATAAGGTTATGTTATATAACGTAATACGTTATAACGTTATACCATATAACGTTATGTTATATATCGTAATAGGTTATAACGTTACACTATATAACGTATTACGTTATGACGATATACCATATAACGTATTACGTTATAACGTTATGTTATATAACGTAATACGTTATAACGTTATGTTATATAACGTAATACGTTATAACGTGTTATCATATAACGTATTACGTTATATCGTTATACCATATAACGGTATGTTATATAACGTAATACGTTATACCGATGAAACGTTATACCATAGCGTATTACGTTGTAACCTTATACCATACAACGTTATGTTATATAACGTATTACGTTATAACATTGTACCATATTACGTATTACGTTATAACGTTATGTTATATAACGTAATACGTTATAACGTGTTACCATATAACGTATTACGTTATACCGTTATACCATATAACGGTATGTTATATAACGTAATACGTTATACCGATGAAACGTTATACCATAATGTATTACGTTGTAACCTTATACCATACAACGTTATGTTATATAACGTATTACGTTATAACATTGTACCATATTACGTATTACGTTATAACGTTTTGTTACATAACGTAATACGTTATAACGTTATGTTATATATCGTAATAGGTTATAACGTTACACCATATAACGTATTACGTTATAACGTTATACCATATAACGTATTACGTTATAACGTTATACCATATATCGTTATGTTATATATCGTAATAGGTTATAACGTTACACCATATAACGTATTACGTTATAACGTTATACCATATAACGTATTACGTTATAACGTTATACCATATAACGTATTACGTTATGACGTTATGTTATATAACGTAATACGTTATAACGTTATGTTATATAACGTAATACGTTATAACGTGTTACCATATAACGTATTACGTTATACCGTTATACCATATAACGGTATGTTATATAACGTAATACGTTATACCGATGAAACGTTATACCATAGCGTATTACGTTGTAACCTTATACCATACAATGTTATGTTATATAACGTATTACGTTATAACATTCTACCATATTACGTATTACGTTATAACGTTTTGTTACATAACGTAATACGTTATAACGTTATGTTATATAACGTAATACGTTATAACGTTATGTTATATAACGTAATACGTTATAGCGTGTTACCATATAACGTATTACGCTATAACTTTATACCATATAACGTATTACGTTATAACTTTATACCATATAACGTATTACGTTATAACGTTATACCATATAACGTATTACGTTATAACGTTATGCTATATAACGTAATACGTTATAACGTTATGTTATATAACGTAATACGTTATAACGTGTTACCATATAACGTATTACGTTATATCGTTATACCATATAACGTTATGTTATATGACGTAATACGTTATAACGTTATACCATATAACGTTATGTTATATATCGTAATAGGTTATAACGTTACACCATATAACGTATTACGTTATAACGTTATACCATATAACGTATTACGTTATAACGTTATACCATATATCGTTATGTTATATATCGTAATAGGTTATAACGTTACACCATATAACGTATTACGTTATAACGTTATACCATATAACGTATTACGTTATAACGTTATACCATATAACGTATTACGTTATGACGTTATGTTATATAACGTAATACGTTATAACGTTATGTTATATAACTTAATACGTTATAACGTGTTACCATATAACGTATTACGTTATACCGTTATACCATATAACGGTATGTTATATAACGTAATACGTTATACCGATGAAACGTTATACCATAGCGTATTACGTTGTAACCTTATACCATACAACGTTATGTTATATAACGTATTACGTTATAACATTGTACCATATTACGTATTACGTTATAACGTTTTGTTACATAACGTAATACGTTATAACGTTATGTTATATAACGTAATACGTTATAACGTGTTACCATACAACGTATTACGTTATAACTTTATACCATATAACGTATTACGTTATAACGTTATGTTATATAACGTAATACGTTATAACGTTATGTTATATAACGTAATACGTTATAGCGTGTTACCATATAACGTATTACGTTATAACTTTATACCATATAACGTATTACGTTATAACTTTATACCATATAACGTATTACGTTATAACGTTATACCATATAACGTATTACGTTATAACGTTATGCTATATAACGTAATACGTTATAACGTTATGTTATATAACGTAATACGTTATAACGTGTTACCATATAACGTATTACGTTATATCGTTATACCATATAACGTTATGTTATATGACGTAATACGTTATAACGTTATACCATATAACGTTATGTTATATATCGTAATAGGTTATAACGTTACACCATATAACGTATTACGTTATAACGTTATAACATATAACGTATTACGTTATAACGTTATACCATATATCGTTATGTTATATATCGTAATAGGTTATAACGTTACACCATATAACGTATTACGTTATAACGTTATACCATATAACGTATTACGTTATAACGTTATACCATATAACGTATTACGTTATAACGTTATGTTATATAACGTAATACGTTATAACGTGTTACCATATAACGTATTACGTTATACCGTTATACCATATAACGGTATGTTATATAACGTAATACGTTATACCGATGAAACGTTATACCATAGCGTATTACGTTGTAACCTTATACCATACAACGTTATGTTATATAACGTATTACGTTATAACATTGTACCATATTACGTATTACGTTATAACGTTTTGTTACATAACGTAATACGTTATAACGTTATGATATATAACGTAATACGTTATAACGTGTTACCATACAACGTATTACGTTATAACTTTATACCATATAACGTATTACGTTATAACGTTATGTTATATAACGTAATACGTTATAACGTTATGTTATATAACGTAATACGTTATAACGTGTTACCATATAACGCATTACGTTATATCGTTATACAATATAACGTTATGTTATATGACGTAATACGTTATAACGTGTTACCATATAACGTATTACGTTATAGTGTTATACCATATAACGTTATGTTATATGACGTTATACGTTATAACGTTATACCATATAACGTAGTACGTTATAACTTTATACCATATAACGTATTACGATATAACGTTATGTTATATAACGTAATACGTTATAACGCTATGTTATATAACGTAATACGTTATAATGTGTTACCATATAACGTATTACGTTATATCGTTATACCATATAACGTTATGTTATATGACGTAATACGTTATAATGTAATACCATATAACGTTATGTTATATATCGTAATAGGTTATAACGTTACACCATATAACGTATTACGTTGTAACGTTGTACCATATAACGTATTACGTTATAACGTTATGTTATATAACGTAATACGTTATACCGAAGAAACGTTATACCATAGCGTATTACGTTATAACCTTATACCATACAACGTTATGTTATATAACGTATTACGTTATAACATTGTACCATATTACGTATTACGTTATAACGTTTTGTTACATAACGTAATACGTTATAACGTTATGTTATATAACGTAATACGTTATAACGTGTTACCATATAACGTATTACGTTATTACTTTATACCATATAACGTATTACGTTATAACGTTATGTTATATAACGTAATACGTTATAACGTTATGTTATATAACGTAATACGTTATAACGTGTTACCATATAACGTATTACGTTATATCGTTATACCATATAACGTTATGTTATATGACGTAATACGTTATAACGTGTTACAATATAACGTATTACGTTATATCGTTATACCATATAAAGTTATGTTATATGACGTAATACGATATAACGTTATACCATATAACGTTATGTTATATATCGTAATAGGTTATAACGTTACACCATATAACGTATTACGTTATAACGTTGTACCATATAACGTATTACGTTATAAAGTTATGTTATATAACGTAATACGTTATAACGTTATGTTATATAACGTAATACGTTATAACGTGTTACCATATAACGTATTACGTTACATCGTTATACCATATAACGGTATGTTATATAACGTAATACGTTATACCGATGAAACGTTATACCATAGCGTATTACGTTATAACCTTATACCATACAACGATATGTTATATAACGTATTACGTTATAACTTTGTACCATATAACGTATTACGTTATAACGTTTTGTTACATAACGTAATACGTTATAAGGTTATGTTATATAACGTAATACGTTATAACGTTATACCAAATAACGTTATGTTATATATCGTAATAGGTTATAACGTTACACTATATAACGTATTACGTTATAACGTTATACCATATAACGTATTACGTTATAACGTTATGTTATATAACGTAATACGTTATAACGTTATGTTATATAACGTAATACGTTATAACGTGTTACCATAGAACGTATTACGTTATATCGTTATACCATATAAAGTTCTGTCATATGACGTAATACGTTATAACGTTTTACCATATAACGTTATGTTATATATCGTAATAGGTTATAACGTTGCACCATATAACGGATTACGTTATAACGTTATACCATATAAAGTTATGTTATATGACGTAATACGATATAACGTTATACCATATAACGTTATGTTATATATCGTAATAGGTTATAACGTTACACCATATAACGTATTACGTTATAACGTTATACCATATAACGTGTTACGTTATAACGTTATGTTATATAACGTAATACGTTATAACGTTATGTTATATAACGTAATACGTTATAACGTGTTACCATATAACGTATTACGTTATAACTTTATACCATATAACGTATTACGTTATAACGTTATGTCATATAACGTAATACGTTATAACATTATGTTATATAACGTAATACGTTATAACGTTATGTTATATAACGTAATACGTTATAACGTGTTACCATATAACGTAATACGTAACGTAATAACGATATAACGTAATACGTTATAACGTGTTACCATATAACGTATTACGTTATATCGTTATACCATATAACGTTATGTTATATATCGTAATATGTTATAACGTTACACCATATAACGTATTACGTTATAACGTTATACCAGATAACGTATTATGTAATAACGTTATGTTATATAACGTAATACGTTATAACGTTATGTTATATAACGTAATACGTTATAACGTGTTACCATATAACCTATTACGTTATAACTTTATACCATATAACGTATTACGTTATAACGTTTTGTCATATAACGTAATACGTTATAACATTATGTTATATAACGTAATACGTTATAACGTTATGTTATATAACGTAATACGTTATAACGTGTTACCATATAACGTAATACGTAACGTAATAACGATATAACGTAATACGTTATAACGTGTTACCATATAACGTATTACGTTATATCGTTATACCATATAAAGTTATGTTATATGACGTAATACGATATAACGTTATACCATATAACGTTATGTTATATATCGTAATAGGTTATAACGTTACACCATATAACGTATTACGTTATAACGTTATACCATATAACGTGTTACGTTATAACGTTATGTTATATAACGTAATACGTTATAACGTTATGTTATATAACGTAATACGTTATAACGTGTTACCATATAACGTATTACGTTATATCGTTATACCATATAACGGTATGTTATATAACGTAATACGTTATACCGATGAAACGTTATACCATAGCGTATTACGTTGTAACCTTATACCATACAACGTTATGTTATATAACGTATTACGTTATAACATTGTACCATATTACGTATTACGTTATAACGTTATGTTATATAACTTAATACGTTATAACGTTATGTTATATAACGTAATACGTTATAACGTGTTACCATATAACGCATTACGTTATATCGTTATACCATATAACGTTATGTTATATGATGTAATACGTTATAACGTTATACCATATAACGTATTACGTTATAACTTTGTACCATATAACGTATTACGTTATAACGTTTTGTTACATAACGTAATGCGTTATAACGTTATGTTATATAACGTAATACGTTATAACGTGTTACCATATAACGTATTACGTTATAACTTTATGCCATATAACGTATTACGTTATAACATTATGTTATATAACGTAATACGTTATAACGTTATGTTATATAACGTAATACGTTATAACGTGTTACCATATAACGAATTACGTTATATCGTTATACCATATAACGTTATGTTATATGACGTAATACGTTATAACGTGTTACCATATAACGTAGTACGTTATAACGTTAGACCATACAACGTTATGTTATATACCGTATTCCTTTACAACGTTATACCATATAACGAATTACGTTATAACGTTACGTTATATAACTTATTACGTTATAACGTTATACCATATAACGTATTACGTTATAACGTTATACCATATAACGTACTACGTTATAACGTTCTATTATATAACGTAATACGTTATAACGTTATGTTATATAACGTAATACGTTATAACGTGTTACCATATAACGTATTACGTTATATCGTTATACCATATAAAGTTATGTTATATGACGTAATACGATATAACGTTATACCATATAACGTTATGTTATATAACGCAATAGGTTATAACGTTACACCATATAACGTATTACGTTATAACGTTATACCATATAACGTATTACGTTATATCGTTATACCATATAACGTTATGTTATATGACGTAATACGTTATAACGTGTTACCATATAACGTATTACGTTATATCGTTATACCATATAACGTTATGTTATATATCGTAATAGGTTATAACGTTACACCATATAACGTATTACGTTATAACGTTATACCATATAACGTACTACGTTATAACGTTATGTTATATAACGTAATACGTTATAACGTGTTACCATATAACGCATTACGTTATATCGTTATACCATATAACGTTATGTTATATGATGTAATACGTTATAACGTTATACCATATAACGTATTACGTTATAACTTTGTACCATATAACGTATTACGTTATAACGTTTTGTTACATAACGTAATGCGTTATAACGTTATGTTATATAACGTAATACGTTATAACGTGTTACCATATAACGTATTACGTTATAACTTTATGCCATATAACGTATTACGTTATAACATTATGTTATATAACGTAATACGTTATAACGTTATGTTATATAACGTAATACGTTATAACGTGTTACCATATAACGAATTACGTTATATCGTTATACCATATAACGTTATGTTATATGACGTAATACGTTATAACGTGTTACCATATAACGTAGTACGTTATAACGTTAGACCATACAACGTTATGTTATATACCGTATTCCTTTACAACGTTATACCATATAACGAATTACGTTATAACGTTACGTTATATAACTTATTACGTTATAACGTTATACCATATAACGTATTACGTTATAACGTTATACCATATAACGTACTACGTTATAACGTTCTATTATATAACGTAATACGTTATAACGTTATGTTATATAACGTAATACGTTATAACGTGTTACCATATAACGTATTACGTTATATCGTTATACCATATAAAGTTATGTTATATGACGTAATACGATATAACGTTATACCATATAACGTTATGTTATATAACGCAATAGGTTATAACGTTACACCATATAACGTATTACGTTATAACGTTATACCATATAACGTATTACGTTATATCGTTATACCATATAACGTTATGTTATATGACGTAATACGTTATAACGTGTTACCATATAACGTATTACGTTATATCGTTATACCATATAACGTTATGTTATATATCGTAATAGGTTATAACGTTACACCATATAACGTATTACGTTATAACGTTATACCATATAACGTACTACGTTATAACGTTATGTTATATAACGTAATACGTTATAACGTTATGTTATATAACGTAATACGTTATAACGTGTTACCATATAACGTATTACGTTATAACGTTATGTTATATAACGTAATACGTTATAACGTTATGTTATATAACGTAATACGTTATAACGTTATGTTATATAACGTAATACGTTATAATGTGTTACCATATAACGTATTACGTTATAACGTTATGTTATATAACGTAATACGTTATAACGTTATGTTATATAACGTAATACGTTATAACGTGTTACCATATAACGTATTACGTTATAACGTTATACCATATAACGTACTACGTTATAACGTTATGTTATATAACGTAATACGTTATAACGTTATGTTATATAACGTAATACGTTATAACGTTATGTTATATAACGTAATACGTTATAACGTTATGTTATATAACGTAATACGTTATAACGTGTTACCATATAACGTATTACGTTATATCGTTATACCATATAACGTTATGTTATATATCGTAATAGGTTATAACGTTACACCATATAACGTATTACGTTATAACGTTATACCATATAACGTACTACGTTATAACGTTATGTTATATAACGTAATACGTTATAACGTTATGTTATATAACGTAATACGTTATAACGTGTTACCATATAACGTATTACGTTATAACTTTATACCATATAACGTATTACGTTATAACGTTATGTTATATAACGTAATACGTTACAACGTTATGTTATATAGGGTAATACGTTATAACGTGTTACCATATAACGTATTACGTTATATCGTTATACCATATAACGTTATGTTATATGACGTAATACGGTATAACGTGTTACCATATAACGTATTACGTTATAGCGTTATACCATATAACGTTATGTTATATGACGTAATACGTTATAACGTTATACCATATAACGTAGTACGTCATAACGTTAGACCATACAACGTTATGTTATATATCGTATTCCTTTACAACGTTATGCCATATATCGAATTACGTTATAACTTTATACCATATAACGTATTACGTTATAACGATATGTTATATAACGTAATACGTTATAACGTTATGTTATATAACGTAATACGTTAAAACGTGTTACCATATAACGTAGTACGTTATAACGTTAGACCATACAACGTTATGTTATATACCGTATTCCTTTACAACGTTATACCATATAACGAATTACGTTATAACGTTACGTTATATAACTAATTACGTTATAACGTTATACCATATTACGTATTACGATATAACGTTATGTTATATAACGTCATACGTTATAACGTTATGTTATATAACGTAATACGTTATAACGTTATGTTATATAACGTAATACGTTATAACGTTATGTTATATAACGTAATACGTTAAAACGTGTTACCATATAACGTAGTACGTTATAACGTTAGACCATACAACGTTATGTTATATACCGTATTCCTTTACAACGTTATACCATATAACGAATTACGTTATAACGTTACGTTATATAACTAATGACGTTATAACGTTATACCATATTACGTATTACGATATAACGTTATGTTATATAACGTCATACGTTATAACGTTATGTTATATAACGTAATACGTTATAACGTTATGTTATATAACGTAATACGTTATAACGTGTTACCATATAACGTATTACCTTTTAACTTTATACCATATAACGTATAACGTTATAACGTTATGTAATATAACGTAAAACGTTATAACGTGTTACCATATAACGTATTACGTTATATCGTTATACCATATAACGTTATGTTATATGACGTAATACGTTATAACGTTATACCATATAACGTTATGTTATATATCGTAATAGGTTATAACGTTACACCAAATAACGTATTACGTTATAACGTTATACCATATAACGTATTACGTTATAACGTTATGTTATATAACGTAATACGTTATAACGTTATGTTATATAACGTAATACGTTATAACGTGTTACCATATAACATATTACGTTATAACGTTATACCATATAACGTATTACGTTATAACGTTGCGTTATATCACGTAATACGTTATAACGTGTTACCGTATAACGTGTTACGTTATATCGTTATACCATATAACGTTATGTTACATGACGTAATACGTAATAACGTTATACCATATAACGTTATGTTATATATCGTAATAGGTTATAACGTTACACCATATAACGTATTACGTTGTAACGTTATACCATATAACGGATTACGTTATAACGTTATGATATATAACGTAATACGTTATAACGTTATATTATATAACGTAATACGTTATAACGCGTTACCATATAACGTATTACGTTATAACTTTATACCATATAACGTATTACGTTATAACGTTATGTTATATAACGTAATACGTTATAACGTTTTGTTATATAACGTAATACGTTATTACGTTATGTTATATAACGTAATACATTATAACGTGTTACCATATAACGTATTACGTTATAACTTTATACCATATAACGTATTACGTTATAACGATATGTTATATAACGTAATACGTTATAACGTTATGTTATATAACGTAATACGTTATAACGTGTTACCATATAACGTAGTACGTTATAACGTTAGACCACACAACGTTATGTTATATACCGTATTCCTTTACAACGTTATACCATATAACGCATTACGTTATATCGTTATACAATATAACGTTATGTTATATGACGTAATACGTTATAACGTGTTACCATATAACGTATTACGTTATAGTGTTATACCATATAACGTTATGTTATATGACGTTATACGTTATAACGTTATACCATATAACGTAGTACGTTATAACTTTATACCATATAACGTATTACGTTATAACGATATGTTATATAACGTAATACGTTATAACGTTATGTTATATAACGTAATACGTTATAACGTGTTACCATATAACGTAGTACGTTATAACGTTAGACCACACAACGTTATGTTATATACCGTATTCCTTTACAACGTTATACCATATAACGCATTACGTTATATCGTTATACAATATAACGTTATGTTATATGACGTAATACGTTATAACGTGTTACCATATAACGTATTACGTTATAGTGTTATACCATATAACGTTATGTTATATGACGTTATACGTTATAACGTTATACCATATAACGTAGTACGTTATAACTTTATACCATATAACGTATTACGATATAACGTTATGTTATATAACGTAATACGTTATAACGCTATGTTATATAACGTAATACGTTATAATGTGTTACCATATAACGTATTACGTTATATCGTTATACCATATAACGTTATGTTATATGACGTAATACGTTATAATGTAATACCATATAACGTTATGTTATATATCGTAATAGGTTATAACGTTACACCATATAACGTATTACGTTATAACGTTGTACCATATAACGTATTACGTTATAACGTTATGTTATATAACGTAATACGTTATACCGAAGAAACGTTATACCATAGCGTATTACGTTATAACCTTATACCATACAACGTTATGTTATATAACGTATTACGTTATAACATTGTACCATATTACGTATTACGTTATAACGTTTTGTTACATAACGTAATACGTTATAACGTTATGTTATATAACGTAATACGTTATAACGTGTTACCATATAACGTATTACGTTATTACTTTATACCATATAACGTATTACGTTATAACGTTATGTTATATAACGTAATACGTTATAACGTTATGTTATATAACGTAATACGTTATAACGTGTTACCATATAACGTATTACGTTATATCGTTATACCATATAACGTTATGTTATATGACGTAATACGTTATAACGTGTTACAATATAACGTATTACGTTATATCGTTATACCATATAAAGTTATGTTATATGACGTAATACGATATAACGTTATACCATATAACGTTATGTTATATATCGTAATAGGTTATAACGTTACACCATATAACGTATTACGTTATAACGTTGTACCATATAACGTATTACGTTATAAAGTTATGTTATATAACGTAATACGTTATAACGTTATGTTATATAACGTAATACGTTATAACGTGTTACCATATAACGTATTACGTTACATCGTTATACCATATAACGGTATGTTATATAACGTAATACGTTATACCGATGAAACGTTATACCATAGCGTATTACGTTATAACCTTATACCATACAACGATATGTTATATAACGTATTACGTTATAACTTTGTACCATATAACGTATTACGTTATAACGTTATGTCATATAACGTAATACGTTATAACATTATGTTATATAACGTAATACGTTATAACGTTATGTTATATAACGTAATACGTTATAACGTGTTACCATATAACGTAATACGTAACGTAATAACGATATAACGTAATACGTTATAACGTGTTACCATATAACGTATTACGTTATATCGTTATACCATATAACGTTATGTTATATATCGTAATATGTTATAACGTTACACCATATAACGTATTACGTTATAACGTTATACCAGATAACGTATTATGTAATAACGTTATGTTATATAACGTAATACGTTATAACGTTATGTTATATAACGTAATACGTTATAACGTGTTACCATATAACGTATTACGTTATAACTTTATACCATATAACGTATTACGTTATAACGTTATGTCATATAACGTAATACGTTATAACATTATGTTATATAACGTAATACGTTATAACGTTATGTTATATAACGTAATACGTTATAACGTGTTACCATATAACGTAATACGTAACGTAATAACGATATAACGTAATACGTTATAACGTGTTACCATATAACGTATTACGTTATATCGTTATACCATATAAAGTTATGTTATATGACGTAATACGATATAACGTTATACCATATAACGTTATGTTATATATCGTAATAGGTTATAACGTTACACCATATAACGTATTACGTTATAACGTTATAGCATATAACGTGTTACGTTATAACGTTATGTTATATAACGTAATACGTTATAACGTTATGTTATATAACGTAATACGTTATAACGTGTTACCATATAACGTATTACGTTATATCGTTATACCATATAACGGTATGTTATATAACGTAATACGTTATACCGATGAAACGTTATACCATAGCGTATTACGTTGTAACCTTATACCATACAACGTTATGTTATATAACGTATTACGTTATAACATTGTACCATATTACGTATTACGTTATAACGTTATGTTATATAACTTAATACGTTATAACGTTATGTTATATAACGTAATACGTTATAACGTGTTACCATATAACGCATTACGTTATATCGTTATACCATATAACGTTATGTTATATGATGTAATACGTTATAACGTTATACCATATAACGTATTACGTTATAACTTTGTACCATATAACGTATTACGTTATAACGTTTTGTTACATAACGTAATGCGTTATAACGTTATGTTATATAACGTAATACGTTATAACGTGTTACCATATAACGTATTACGTTATAACTTTATGCCATATAACGTATTACGTTATAACATTATGTTATATAACGTAATACGTTATAACGTTATGTTATATAACGTAATACGTTATAACGTGTTACCATATAACGAATTACGTTATATCGTTATACCATATAACGTTATGTTATATGACGTAATACGTTATAACGTGTTACCATATAACGTAGTACGTTATAACGTTAGACCATACAACGTTATGTTATATACCGTATTCCTTTACAACGTTATACCATATAACGAATTACGTTATAACGTTACGTTATATAACTTATTACGTTATAACGTTATACCATATAACGTATTACGTTATAACGTTATACCATATAACGTACTACGTTATAACGTTCTATTATATAACGTAATACGTTATAACGTTATGTTATATAACGTAATACGTTATAACGTGTTACCATATAACGTATTACGTTATATCGTTATACCATATAAAGTTATGTTATATGACGTAATACGATATAACGTTATACCATATAACGTTATGTTATATAACGCAATAGGTTATAACGTTACACCATATAACGTATTACGTTATAACGTTATACCATATAACGTATTACGTTATATCGTTATACCATATAACGTTATGTTATATGACGTAATACGTTATAACGTGTTACCATATAACGTATTACGTTATATCGTTATACCATATAACGTTATGTTATATATCGTAATAGGTTATAACGTTACACCATATAACGTATTACGTTATAACGTTATACCATATAACGTACTACGTTATAACGTTATGTTATATAACGTAATACGTTATAACGTTATGTTATATAACGTAATACGTTATAACGTGTTACCATATAACGTATTACGTTATAACGTTATGTTATATAACGTAATACGTTATAACGTTATGTTATATAACGTAATACGTTATAACGTTATGTTATATAACGTAATACGTTATAACGTGTTACCATATAACGTATTACGTTATAACGTTATGTTATATAACGTAATACGTTATAACGTTATGTTATATAACGTAATACGTTATAACGTGTTACCATATAACGTATTACGTTATAACGTTATACCATATAACGTACTACGTTATAACGTTATGTTATATAACGTAATACGTTATAACGTTATGTTATATAACGTAATACGTTATAACGTTATGTTATATAACGTAATACGTTATAACGTTATGTTATATAACGTAATACGTTATAACGTGTTACCATATAACGTATTACGTTATATCGTTATACCATATAACGTTATGTTATATATCGTAATAGGTTATAACGTTACACCATATAACGTATTACGTTATAACGTTATACCATATAACGTACTACGTTATAACGTTATGTTATATAACGTAATACGTTATAACGTTATGTTATATAACGTAATACGTTACAACGTTATGTTATATAGGGTAATACGTTATAACGTGTTACCATATAACGTATTACGTTATATCGTTATACCATATAACGTTATGTTATATGACGTAATACGGTATAACGTGTTACCATATAACGTATTACGTTATAGCGTTATACCATATAACGTTATGTTATATGACGTAATACGTTATAACGTTATACCATATAACGTAGTACGTCATAACGTTAGACCATACAACGTTATGTTATATATCGTATTCCTTTACAACGTTATGCCATATATCGAATTACGTTATAACTTTATACCATATAACGTATTACGTTATAACGATATGTTATATAACGTAATACGTTATAACGTTATGTTATATAACGTAATACGTTAAAACGTGTTACCATATAACGTAGTACGTTATAACGTTAGACCATACAACGTTATGTTATATACCGTATTCCTTTACAACGTTATACCATATAACGAATTACGTTATAACGTTACGTTATATAACTAATTACGTTATAACGTTATACCATATTACGTATTACGATATAACGTTATGTTATATAACGTCATACGTTATAACGTTATGTTATATAACGTAATACGTTATAACGTTATGTTATATAACGTAATACGTTATAACGTTATGTTATATAACGTAATACGTTAAAACGTGTTACCATATAACGTAGTACGTTATAACGTTAGACCATACAACGTTATGTTATATACCTTATTCCTTTACAACGTTATACCATATAACGAATTACGTTATAACGTTACGTTATATAACTAATGACGTTATAACGTTATACCATATTACGTATTACGATATAACGTTATGTTATATAACGTCATACGTTATAACGTTATGTTATATAACGTAATACGTTATAACGTTATGTTATATAACGTAATACGTTATAACGTGTTACCATATAACGTATTACCTTTTAACTTTATACCATATAACGTATAACGTTATAACGTTATGTAATATAACGTAAAACGTTATAACGTGTTACCATATAACGTATTACGTTATATCGTTATACCATATAACGTTATGTTATATGACGTAATACGTTATAACGTTATACCATATAACGTTATGTTATATATCGTAATAGGTCATAACGTTACACCAAATAACGTATTACGTTATAACGTTATACCATATAACGTATTACGTTATAACGTTATGTTATATAACGTAATACGTTATAACGTTATGTTATATAACGTAATACGTTATAACGTGTTACCATATAACATATTACGTTATAACGTTATACCATATAACGTATTACGTTATAACGTTGCGTTATATCACGTAATACGTTATAACGTGTTACCGTATAACGTGTTACGTTATATCGTTATACCATATAACGTTATGTTACATGACGTAATACGTAATAACGTTATACCATATAACGTTATGTTATATATCGTAATAGGTTATAACGTTACACCATATAACGTATTACGTTATAACGTTATACCATATAACGGATTACGTTATAACGTTATGATATATAACGTAATACGTTATAACGTTATATTATATAACGTAATACGTTATAACGCGTTACCATATAACGTATTACGTTATAACTTTATACCATATAACGTATTACGTTATAACGTTATGTTATATAACGTATTCCTTTACAACGTTATACCATATAACGAATTACGTTATAACGTTACGTTATATAACTTATTACGTTATAACGTTATACCATATAACGTATTACGTTATAACTTTATACCATATAACGTATTACGATATAACGTTATGTTATATAACGTAATACTTTATAACGTTATGTTATATAACGTAATACGTTAAAACGTGTTACCATATAACGTAGTACGTTATAACGTTAGACCATACAACGTTATGTTATATACCGTATTCCTTTACAACGTTATACCATATAACGAATTGCGTTATAACGTTACGTTATATAACTTATTACGTTATAACGTTATACCATATAACGTATTACGATATAACGTTATGTTATATAACGTCATACGTTATAACGTTATGTGATATAACGTAATACGTTATAACGTTATGTTATATAACGTAATACGTTATAACGTGTTACCATATAACATATTACGTTATAACGTTATACCATATAACGTATTACGTTATAACGTTGCGTTATATAACGTAATACGTTATAACGTGTTACCGTATAACGTGTTACGTTATATCGTTATACCATATAACGTTATGTTACATGACGTAATACGTAATAACGTTATACCATATAACGTTATGTTATATATCGTAATAGGTTATAACGTTACACCATATAACGTATTACGTTATAACGTTATACCATATAACGTATTACGTTATAACGTTATGATATATAACGTAATACGTTATAACGTTATATTATATAACGTAATACGTTATAACGCGTTACCATATAACGTATTACGTTATAACTTTATACCATATAACGTATTACGTTATAACGTTATGTTATATAACGTAATACGTTATAACGTATTGTTATATAACGTAATACGTTATTACGTTATGTTATATAACGTAATACATTATAACGTGTTACCATATAACGTATTACGTTATAACTTTATACCATATAACGTATTACGTTATAACGATATGTTATATAACGTAATACGTTATAACGTTATGTTATATAACGTAATACGTTATAACGTGTTACCATATAACGTAGTACGTTATAACGTTAGACCACACAACGTTATGTTATATACCGTATTCCTTTACAACGTTATACCATATAACGAATTACGTTATAACGTTACGTTATATAACTTATTACGTTATAACGTTATACCATATAACGTATTACGTTATAACTTTATACCATATAACGTATTACGATATAACGTTATGTTATATAACGTAATACGTTATAACGTTATGTTATATAACGTAATACGTTAAAACGTGTTACCATATAACGTAGTACGTTATAACGTTAGACCATACAACGTTATGTTATATACCGCATTCCTTTACAACGTTATACCATATAACGAATTGCGTTATAACGTTACGTTATATAACTTATTACGTTATAACGTTATACCATATAACGTATTACGATATAACGTTATGTTATATAACGTCATACGTTATAACGTTATGTTATATAACGTAATACGTTATAACGTTATGTTATATAACGTAATACGTTATAACGTGTTACCATATAACGCATTACCTTATAACTTTATACCATATAACGTATTACGTTATAACGTTATGTTATATAACGTAATACGTTATAACGTTATGTTATATAACGTAATACGTTATAACGTGTTACCATATAAAGTATTACGCTATATCGTTATACCATATAAAGTTATGTTATATGACGTAATACGATATAACGTTATACCATATAACGTTATGTTATATATCGTAATAGATTATAACGTTACACCATATAACGTATTACGCTATAACGTTATACCATATAACGTATTACGTTATAACGTTATGTTATATAAAGTAATACGTTATAACGTTATGTTATATAAGGTAATACGTTATAACGTGTTACCATATAACGTATTACGTTATATCGTTATACCATATAACATTATGTTATATGACGTAATACGTTATAACGTTATACCATATAACGTATTACGTTATAACGTTATGTTATATAACGTAATACGTTATAACGTTATGTTATATAACGTAATACGTTATAACGTGTTACCATATAACGTATTACGTTATATCGTTATACCATATAACGTTATGTTATATATCGTAATAGGTTATAACGTTACACCATATAACGTATTACGTTATAACGTTATGTTATATAACGTAATACGTTATAACGTTATGTTATATAACGTAATACGTTATAACGTGTTACCATATAACATATTACGTTATAACGTTATACCATATAACGTATTACGTTATAACGTTGCGTTATATCACGTAATACGTTATAACGTGTTACCGTATAACGTGTTACGTTATATCGTTATACCATATAACGTTATGTTACATGACGTAATACGTAATAACGTTATACCATATAACGTTATGTTATATATCGTAATAGGTTATAACGTTACACCATATAACGTATTACGTTATAACGTTATACCGTATAACGGATTACGTTATAACGTTATGATATATAACGTAATACGTTATAACGTTATATTATATAACGTAATACGTTATAACGCGTTACCATATAACGTATTACGTTATAACTTTATACCATATAACGTATTACGTTATAACGTTATGTTATATAACGTAATACGTTATAACGTTTTGTTATATAACGTAATACGTTATTACGTTATGTTATATAACGTAATACATTATAACGTGTTACCATATAACGTATTACGTTATAACTTTATACCATATAACGTATTACGTTATAACGATATGTTATATAACGTAATACGTTATAACGTTATGTTATATAACGTAATACGTTATAACGTGTTACCATATAACGTAGTACGTTATAACGTTAGACCACACAACGTTATGTTATATACCGTATTCCTTTACAACGTTATACCATATAACGAATTACGTTATAACGTTACGTTATATAACTTATTACGTTATAACGTCATACCATATAACGTATTACGTTATAACTTTATACCATATAACGTATTACGATATAACGTTATGTTATATAACGTAATACGTTATAACGTTATGTTATATAACGTAATACGTTAAAACGTGTTACCATATAACGTAGTACGTTATAACGTTAGACCATACAACGTTATGTTATATACCGTATTCCTTTACAACGTTATACCATATAACGAATTGCGTTAAAACGTTACGTTATATAACTTATTACGTTATAACGTTATACCATATAACGTATTACGATATAACGTTATGTTATGTAACGTCATACGTTATAACGTTATGTGATATAACGTAATACGTTATAACGTTATGTTATATAACGTAATACGTTATAACGTGTTACCATATAACATATTACGTTATAACGTTATACCATATAACGTATTACGTTATAACGTTGCGTTATATAACGTAATACGTTATAACGTGTTACCGTATAACGTGTTACGTTATATCGTTATACCATATAACGTTATGTTACATGACGTAATACGTAATAACGTTATACCATATAACGTTATGTTATATATCGTAATAGGTTATAACGTTACACCATATAACGTATTACGTTATAACGTTATACCATATAACGTATTACGTTATAACGTTATGATATATAACGTAATACGTTATAACGTTATATTATATAACGTAATACGTTATAACGCGTTACCATATAACGTATTACGTTATAACTTTATACCATATAACGTATTACGTTATAACGTTATGTTATATAACGTAATACGTTATAACGTTTTGTTATATAACGTAATACGTTATTACGTTATGTTATATAACGTAATACATTATAACGTGTTACCATATAACGTATTACGTTATAACTTTATACCATATAACGTATTACGTTATAACGATATGTTATATAACGTAATACGTTATAACGTTATGTTATATAACGTAATACGTTATAACGTGTTACCATATAACGTAGTACGTTATAACGTTAGACCACACAACGTTATGTTATATACCGTATTCCTTTACAACGTTATACCATATAACGAATTACGTTATAACGTTACGTTATATAACTTATTACGTTATAACGTTATACCATATAACGTATTACGTTATAACTTTATACCATATAACGTATTACGATATAACGTTATGTTATATAACGTAATACGTTATAACGTTATGTTATATAACGTAATACGTTAAAACGTGTTACCATATAACGTAGTACGTTATAACGTTAGACCATACAACGTTATGTTATATACCGTATTCCTTTACAACGTTATACCATATAACGAATTGCGTTATAACGTTACGTTATATAACTTATTACGTTATAACGTTATACCATATAACGTATTACGATATAACGTTATGTTATATAACGTAATACGTTATAACGTTATGTTATATAACGTAATACGTTATAACGTGTTACCATATAACGTATTACGTTATATCGTTATACCATATAACGTTATGTTATATATCGTAATAGGTTATAACGTTACACCATATAACGTATTACGTTATAACGTTATACCATATAACGTACTACGTTATAACGTTATGTTATATAACGTAATACGTTATAACGTTATGTTATATAAGGTAATACGTTATAACGTGTTACCATATAACGTATTACGTTATATCGTTATACCATATAACGTTATGTTATATGACGTAATACGGTATAACGTGTTACCATATAACGTATTACGTTATAGCGTTATACCATATAACGTTATGTTATATGACGTAATACGTTATAACGTTATACCATATAACGTAGTACGTTATAACGTTAGACCATACAACGTTATGTTATATATCGTATTCCTTTACAACGTTATGCCATATATCGAATTACGTTATAACTTTATACCATATAACGTATTACGATATAACGTTATGTTATATAACGTAATACGTTATAACGTTATGTTATATAACGTAATACGTTATAACGTGTTACCATATAACGTATTACGTTATATCGTTATACCATATAACGTTATGTTATATATCGTAATAGGTTATAACGTTACACCATATAACGTATTACGATATAACGTTATACCATATAACGTATTACGTTATAACGTTATGTTATATAACGTAATACGTTATAACGTTATGTTATATAACGTAATACGTTATAACGCGTTACCATATAACGTATTACGTTATATCGTTATACCATATAACGTATTACGTTATAACGTTATGTTATATAACGTAATACGTTATAACGTTATGTTATATAACGTAATACGTTATAACGTTATGTTATATAACGTAATACGTTATAACGCGTTACCACATAACGTATTACGTTATATCGTTATACCATATAACGTTATGTTATATGACGTAATACGTTATAACGTTATACCATATAACGTTATGTTATATATCGTAATAGGTTATAACGTTACACCAAATTACGTATTACGTTATAACGTTATACCATATAACGTATTACGTTATAACGTTATGTTATATAACGTAATACGTTATAACGTTATGTTATATAACGTAATACGTTATAACGTTATGTTATATAACGTAATACGTTATAACGTGTTACCATATAACGTAATAGGTTATAACGTGTTACCATATAACATATTACGTTATAACTTTATACCATATAACGTATTGCGTTATAACGTTACGTTATATAACGTAATACGTTATAACGTGTTACCGTATAACGTATTACGTTATATCGTTATAACATATAACGTTATGTTACATGACGTAATACGTAATAACGTTATACCATATAACGTTATGTTATATATCGTAATAGGTTATAACGTTACACCATATAACGTATTACGTTATAACGTTATACCATATAACGTATTACGTTATAACGTTATGTTATATAACGTAATACGTTATAACGTGTTACCATATAACGTAATAGGTTATAACGTGTTACCATATAACGTATTACGTTATATCGTTATACCATATAACGTTATGTTATATGACGCAATACGTTATAACGTTATACCATATAACGTTATGTTATATAACGTAATACGTTATAACGTGATACCATATAACCTTTTTCGTTATAACTTTATACCATATAACGTATTACGTTATAACGTTATGTTATATAACGTATTACGTTATGACGTTATACCATACAACGTTATGTTATATAACGTATTACGTTATAGCTTTATACCATATAACGCATTACGTTATAACGTTTTGTTACATAACGTAATACGTTATAACGTTATGTTATATAACGTAATACGTTATAGCGTGTTACCATATAACGTATTACGTTATAACTTTATACCATATAACGTATTACGTTGTGACTTTATACCATATAACGTATTACGTTATAACGTTATGTTATATAACGTAATACGTTATAACGTGTTACCATATAACGTATTACGTTATAACTTTATACCATATAACGTATTACGTTATAACGTTATGTTATATAACGTAATACGTTACAACGTTATGTTATATAAGGTAATACGTTATAACGTGTTACCATATAACGTATTACGTTATATCGTTATACCATATAACGTTATGTTATATGACGTAATACGGTATAACGTGTTACCATATAACGTATTACGTTATAACTTTGTACCATATAACGTATTACGTTATAACGTTTTGTTACATAACGTAATGCGTTATAACGTTATGTTATATAACGTAATACGTTATAACGTGTTACCATATAACGTATTACGTTATAACTTTATGCCATATAACGTATTACGTTATAACATTATGTTATATAACGTAATACGTTATAACGTTATGTTATATAACGTAATACGTTATAACGTGTTACCATATAACGTATTACGTTATATCGTTATACCATATAACGTTATGTTATATGACGTAATACGTTATAACGTGTTACAATATAACGTATTACGTTATATCGTTATACCATATAAAGTTATGTTATATGACGTAATACGATATAACGTTATACCATATAACGTTATGTTATATATCGTAATAGGTTATAACGTTACACCATATAACGTATTACGTTATAACGTTGTACCATATAACGTATTACGTTATAAAGTTATGTTATATAACGTAATACGTTATAACGTTATGTTATATAACGTAATACGTTATAACGTGTTACCATATAACGTATTACGTTACATCGTTATACCATATAACGGTATGTTATATAACGTAATACGTTATACCGATGAAACGTTATACCATAGCGTATTACGTTATAACCTTATACCATACAACGATATGTTATATAACGTATTACGTTATAACTTTGTACCATATAACGTATTACGTTATAACGTTATGTCATATAACGTAATACGTTATAACATTATGTTATATAACGTAATACGTTATAACGTTATGTTATATAACGTAATACGTTATAACGTGTTACCATATAACGTAATACGTAACGTAATAACGATATAACGTAATACGTTATAACGTGTTACCATATAACGTATTACGTTATATCGTTATACCATATAACGTTATGTTATATATCGTAATATGTTATAACGTTACACCATATAACGTATTACGTTATAACGTTATACCAGATAACGTATTATGTAATAACGTTATGTTATATAACGTAATACGTTATAACGTTATGTTATATAACGTAATACGTTATAACGTGTTACCATATAACGTATTACGTTATAACTTTATACCATATAACGTATTACGTTATAACGTTATGTCATATAACGTAATACGTTATAACATTATGTTATATAACGTAATACGTTATAACGTTATGTTATATAACGTAATACGTTATAACGTGTTACCATATAACGTAATACGTAACGTAATAACGATATAACGTAATACGTTATAACGTGTTACCATATAACGTATTACGTTATATCGTTATACCATATAAAGTTATGTTATATGACGTAATACGATATAACGTTATACCATATAACGTTATGTTATATATCGTAATAGGTTATAACGTTACACCATATAACGTATTACGTTATAACGTTATAGCATATAACGTGTTACGTTATAACGTTATGTTATATAACGTAATACGTTATAACGTTATGTTATATAACGTAATACGTTATAACGTGTTACCATATAACGTATTACGTTATATCGTTATACCATATAACGGTATGTTATATAACGTAATACGTTATACCGATGAAACGTTATACCATAGCGTATTACGTTGTAACCTTATACCATACAACGTTATGTTATATAACGTATTACGTTATAACATTGTACCATATTACGTATTACGTTATAACGTTATGTTATATAACTTAATACGTTATAACGTTATGTTATATAACGTAATACGTTATAACGTGTTACCATATAACGCATTACGTTATATCGTTATACCATATAACGTTATGTTATATGATGTAATACGTTATAACGTTATACCATATAACGTATTACGTTATAACTTTGTACCATATAACGTATTACGTTATAACGTTTTGTTACATAACGTAATGCGTTATAACGTTATGTTATATAACGTAATACGTTATAACGTGTTACCATATAACGTATTACGTTATAACTTTATGCCATATAACGTATTACGTTATAACATTATGTTATATAACGTAATACGTTATAACGTTATGTTATATAACGTAATACGTTATAACGTGTTACCATATAACGAATTACGTTATATCGTTATACCATATAACGTTATGTTATATGACGTAATACGTTATAACGTGTTACCATATAACGTAGTACGTTATAACGTTAGACCATACAACGTTATGTTATATACCGTATTCCTTTACAACGTTATACCATATAACGAATTACGTTATAACGTTACGTTATATAACTTATTACGTTATAACGTTATACCATATAACGTATTACGTTATAACGTTATACCATATAACGTACTACGTTATAACGTTCTATTATATAACGTAATACGTTATAACGTTATGTTATATAACGTAATACGTTATAACGTGTTACCATATAACGTATTACGTTATATCGTTATACCATATAAAGTTATGTTATATGACGTAATACGATATAACGTTATACCATATAACGTTATGTTATATAACGCAATAGGTTATAACGTTACACCATATAACGTATTACGTTATAACGTTATACCATATAACGTATTACGTTATATCGTTATACCATATAACGTTATGTTATATAACGTAATACGTTATAACGTGTTACCATATAACGTATTACGTTATATCGTTATACCATATAACGTTATGTTATATATCGTAATAGGTTATAACGTTACACCATATAACGTATTACGTTATAACGTTATACCATATAACGTACTACGTTATAACGTTATGTTATATAACGTAATACGTTATAACGTTATGTTATATAACGTAATACGTTATAACGTGTTACCATATAACGTATTACGTTATAACGTTATGTTATATAACGTAATACGTTATAACGTTATGTTATATAACGTAATACGTTATAACGTTATGTTATATAACGTAATACGTTATAATGTGTTACCATATAACGTATTACGTTATAACGTTATGTTATATAACGTAATACGTTATAACGTTATGTTATATAACGTAATACGTTATAACGTGTTACCATATAACGTATTACGTTATAACGTTATACCATATAACGTACTACGTTATAACGTTATGTTATATAACGTAATACGTTATAACGTTATGTTATATAACGTAATACGTTATAACGTTATGTTATATAACGTAATACGTTATAACGTTATGTTATATAACGTAATACGTTATAACGTGTTACCATATAACGTATTACGTTATATCGTTATACCATATAACGTTATGTTATATATCGTAATAGGTTATAACGTTACACCATATAACGTATTACGTTATAACGTTATACCATATAACGTACTACGTTATAACGTTATGTTATATAACGTAATACGTTATAACGTTATGTTATATAACGTAATACGTTACAACGTTATGTTATATAGGGTAATACGTTATAACGTGTTACCATATAACGTATTACGTTATATCGTTATACCATATAACGTTATGTTATATGACGTAATACGGTATAACGTGTTACCATATAACGTATTACGTTATAGCGTTATACCATATAACGTTATGTTATATGACGTAATACGTTATAACGTTATACCATATAACGTAGTACGTCATAACGTTAGACCATACAACGTTATGTTATATATCGTATTCCTTTACAACGTTATGCCATATATCGAATTACGTTATAACTTTATACCATATAACGTATTACGTTATAACGATATGTTATATAACGTAATACGTTATAACGTTATGTTATATAACGTAATACGTTAAAACGTGTTACCATATAACGTAGTACGTTATAACGTTAGACCATACAACGTTATGTTATATACCGTATTCCTTTACAACGTTATACCATATAACGAATTACGTTATAACGTTACGTTATATAACTAATTACGTTATAACGTTATACCATATTACGTATTACGATATAACGTTATGTTATATAACGTCATACGTTATAACGTTATGTTATATAACGTAATACGTTATAACGTTATGTTATATAACGTAATACGTTATAACGTTATGTTATATAACGTAATACGTTAAAACGTGTTACCATATAACGTAGTACGTTATAACGTTAGACCATACAACGTTATGTTATATACCTTATTCCTTTACAACGTTATACCATATAACGAATTACGTTATAACGTTACGTTATATAACTAATGACGTTATAACGTTATACCATATTACGTATTACGATATAACGTTATGTTATATAACGTCATACGTTATAACGTTATGTTATATAACGTAATACGTTATAACGTTATGTTATATAACGTAATACGTTATAACGTGTTACCATATAACGTATTACCTTTTAACTTTATACCATATAACGTATAACGTTATAACGTTATGTAATATAACGTAAAACGTTATAACGTGTTACCATATAACGTATTACGTTATATCGTTATACCATATAACGTTATGTTATATGACGTAATACGTTATAACGTTATACCATATAACGTTATGTTATATATCGTAATAGGTCATAACGTTACACCAAATAACGTATTACGTTATAACGTTATACCATATAACGTATTACGTTATAACGTTATGTTATATAACGTAATACGTTATAACGTTATGTTATATAACGTAATACGTTATAACGTGTTACCATATAACATATTACGTTATAACGTTATACCATATAACGTATTACGTTATAACGTTGCGTTATATCACGTAATACGTTATAACGTGTTACCGTATAACGTGTTACGTTATATCGTTATACCATATAACGTTATGTTACATGACGTAATACGTAATAACGTTATACCATATAACGTTATGTTATATATCGTAATAGGTTATAACGTTACACCATATAACGTATTACGTTATAACGTTATACCATATAACGGATTACGTTATAACGTTATGATATATAACGTAATACGTTATAACGTTATATTATATAACGTAATACGTTATAACGCGTTACCATATAACGTATTACGTTATAACTTTATACCATATAACGTATTACGTTATAACGTTATGTTATATAACGTATTCCTTTACAACGTTATACCATATAACGAATTACGTTATAACGTTACGTTATATAACTTATTACGTTATAACGTTATACCATATAACGTATTACGTTATAACTTTATACCATATAACGTATTACGATATAACGTTATGTTATATAACGTAATACTTTATAACGTTATGTTATATAACGTAATACGTTAAAACGTGTTACCATATAACGTAGTACGTTATAACGTTAGACCATACAACGTTATGTTATATACCGTATTCCTTTACAACGTTATACCATATAACGAATTGCGTTATAACGTTACGTTATATAACTTATTACGTTATAACGTTATACCATATAACGTATTACGATATAACGTTATGTTATATAACGTCATACGTTATAACGTTATGTGATATAACGTAATACGTTATAACGTTATGTTATATAACGTAATACGTTATAACGTGTTACCATATAACATATTACGTTATAACGTTATACCATATAACGTATTACGTTATAACGTTGCGTTATATAACGTAATACGTTATAACGTGTTACCGTATAACGTGTTACGTTATATCGTTATACCATATAACGTTATGTTACATGACGTAATACGTAATAACGTTATACCATATAACGTTATGTTATATATCGTAATAGGTTATAACGTTACACCATATAACGTATTACGTTATAACGTTATACCATATAACGTATTACGTTATAACGTTATGATATATAACGTAATACGTTATAACGTTATATTATATAACGTAATACGTTATAACGCGTTACCATATAACGTATTACGTTATAACTTTATACCATATAACGTATTACGTTATAACGTTATGTTATATAACGTAATACGTTATAACGTATTGTTATATAACGTAATACGTTATTACGTTATGTTATATAACGTAATACATTATAACGTGTTACCATATAACGTATTACGTTATAACTTTATACCATATAACGTATTACGTTATAACGATATGTTATATAACGTAATACGTTATAACGTTATGTTATATAACGTAATACGTTATAACGTGTTACCATATAACGTAGTACGTTATAACGTTAGACCACACAACGTTATGTTATATACCGTATTCCTTTACAACGTTATACCATATAACGAATTACGTTATAACGTTACGTTATATAACTTATTACGTTATAACGTTATACCATATAACGTATTACGTTATAACTTTATACCATATAACGTATTACGATATAACGTTATGTTATATAACGTAATACGTTATAACGTTATGTTATATAACGTAATACGTTAAAACGTGTTACCATATAACGTAGTACGTTATAACGTTAGACCATACAACGTTATGTTATATACCGCATTCCTTTACAACGTTATACCATATAACGAATTGCGTTATAACGTTACGTTATATAACTTATTACGTTATAACGTTATACCATATAACGTATTACGATATAACGTTATGTTATATAACGTCATACGTTATAACGTTATGTTATATAACGTAATACGTTATAACGTTATGTTATATAACGTAATACGTTATAACGTGTTACCATATAACGCATTACCTTATAACTTTATACCATATAACGTATTACGTTATAACGTTATGTTATATAACGTAATACGTTATAACGTTATGTTATATAACGTAATACGTTATAACGTGTTACCATATAAAGTATTACGCTATATCGTTATACCATATAAAGTTATGTTATATGACGTAATACGATATAACGTTATACCATATAACGTTATGTTATATATCGTAATAGATTATAACGTTACACCATATAACGTATTACGCTATAACGTTATACCATATAACGTATTACGTTATAACGTTATGTTATATAAAGTAATACGTTATAACGTTATGTTATATAAGGTAATACGTTATAACGTGTTACCATATAACGTATTACGTTATATCGTTATACCATATAACATTATGTTATATGACGTAATACGTTATAACGTTATACCATATAACGTATTACGTTATAACGTTATGTTATATAACGTAATACGTTATAACGTTATGTTATATAACGTAATACGTTATAACGTGTTACCATATAACGTATTACGTTATATCGTTATACCATATAACGTTATGTTATATATCGTAATAGGTTATAACGTTACACCATATAACGTATTACGTTATAACGTTATGTTATATAACGTAATACGTTATAACGTTATGTTATATAACGTAATACGTTATAACGTGTTACCATATAACATATTACGTTATAACGTTATACCATATAACGTATTACGTTATAACGTTGCGTTATATCACGTAATACGTTATAACGTGTTACCGTATAACGTGTTACGTTATATCGTTATACCATATAACGTTATGTTACATGACGTAATACGTAATAACGTTATACCATATAACGTTATGTTATATATCGTAATAGGTTATAACGTTACACCATATAACGTATTACGTTATAACGTTATACCGTATAACGGATTACGTTATAACGTTATGATATATAACGTAATACGTTATAACGTTATATTATATAACGTAATACGTTATAACGCGTTACCATATAACGTATTACGTTATAACTTTATACCATATAACGTATTACGTTATAACGTTATGTTATATAACGTAATACGTTATAACGTTTTGTTATATAACGTAATACGTTATTACGTTATGTTATATAACGTAATACATTATAACGTGTTACCATATAACGTATTACGTTATAACTTTATACCATATAACGTATTACGTTATAACGATATGTTATATAACGTAATACGTTATAACGTTATGTTATATAACGTAATACGTTATAACGTGTTACCATATAACGTAGTACGTTATAACGTTAGACCACACAACGTTATGTTATATACCGTATTCCTTTACAACGTTATACCATATAACGAATTACGTTATAACGTTACGTTATATAACTTATTACGTTATAACGTCATACCATATAACGTATTACGTTATAACTTTATACCATATAACGTATTACGATATAACGTTATGTTATATAACGTAATACGTTATAACGTTATGTTATATAACGTAATACGTTAAAACGTGTTACCATATAACGTAGTACGTTATAACGTTAGACCATACAACGTTATGTTATATACCGTATTCCTTTACAACGTTATACCATATAACGAATTGCGTTAAAACGTTACGTTATATAACTTATTACGTTATAACGTTATACCATATAACGTATTACGATATAACGTTATGTTATGTAACGTCATACGTTATAACGTTATGTGATATAACGTAATACGTTATAACGTTATGTTATATAACGTAATACGTTATAACGTGTTACCATATAACATATTACGTTATAACGTTATACCATATAACGTATTACGTTATAACGTTGCGTTATATAACGTAATACGTTATAACGTGTTACCGTATAACGTGTTACGTTATATCGTTATACCATATAACGTTATGTTACATGACGTAATACGTAATAACGTTATACCATATAACGTTATGTTATATATCGTAATAGGTTATAACGTTACACCATATAACGTATTACGTTATAACGTTATACCATATAACGTATTACGTTATAACGTTATGATATATAACGTAATACGTTATAACGTTATATTATATAACGTAATACGTTATAACGCGTTACCATATAACGTATTACGTTATAACTTTATACCATATAACGTATTACGTTATAACGTTATGTTATATAACGTAATACGTTATAACGTTTTGTTATATAACGTAATACGTTATTACGTTATGTTATATAACGTAATACATTATAACGTGTTACCATATAACGTATTACGTTATAACTTTATACCATATAACGTATTACGTTATAACGATATGTTATATAACGTAATACGTTATAACGTTATGTTATATAACGTAATACGTTATAACGTGTTACCATATAACGTAGTACGTTATAACGTTAGACCACACAACGTTATGTTATATACCGTATTCCTTTACAACGTTATACCATATAACGAATTACGTTATAACGTTACGTTATATAACTTATTACGTTATAACGTTATACCATATAACGTATTACGTTATAACTTTATACCATATAACGTATTACGATATAACGTTATGTTATATAACGTAATACGTTATAACGTTATGTTATATAACGTAATACGTTAAAACGTGTTACCATATAACGTAGTACGTTATAACGTTAGACCATACAACGTTATGTTATATACCGTATTCCTTTACAACGTTATACCATATAACGAATTGCGTTATAACGTTACGTTATATAACTTATTACGTTATAACGTTATACCATATAACGTATTACGATATAACGTTATGTTATATAACGTAATACGTTATAACGTTATGTTATATAACGTAATACGTTATAACGTGTTACCATATAACGTATTACGTTATATCGTTATACCATATAACGTTATGTTATATATCGTAATACGTTATAACGTTACACCATATAACGTATTACGTTATAACGTTATACCATATAACGTACTACGTTATAACGTTATGTTATATAACGTAATACGTTATAACGTTATGTTATATAAGGTAATACGTTATAACGTGTTACCATATAACGTATTACGTTATATCGTTATACCATATAACGTTATGTTATATGACGTAATACGGTATAACGTGTTACCATATAACGTATTACGTTATAGCGTTATACCATATAACGTTATGTTATATGACGTAATACGTTATAACGTTATACCATATAACGTAGTACGTTATAACGTTAGACCATACAACGTTATGTTATATATCGTATTCCTTTACAACGTTATGCCATATATCGAATTACGTTATAACTTTATACCATATAACGTATTACGATATAACGTTATGTTATATAACGTAATACGTTATAACGTTATGTTATATAACGTAATACGTTATAACGTGTTACCATATAACGTATTACGTTATATCGTTATACCATATAACGTTATGTTATATATCGTAATAGGTTATAACGTTACACCATATAACGTATTACGATATAACGTTATACCATATAACGTATTACGTTATAACGTTATGTTATATAACGTAATACGTTATAACGTTATGTTATATAACGTAATACGTTATAACGCGTTACCATATAACGTATTACGTTATATCGTTATACCATATAACGTATTACGTTATAACGTTATGTTATATAACGTAATACGTTATAACGTTATGTTATATAACGTAATACGTTATAACGTTATGTTATATAACGTAATACGTTATAACGCGTTACCACATAACGTATTACGTTATATCGTTATACCATATAACGTTATGTTATATGACGTAATACGTTATAACGTTATACCATATAACGTTATGTTATATATCGTAATAGGTTATAACGTTACACCAAATTACGTATTACGTTATAACGTTATACCATATAACGTATTACGTTATAACGTTATGTTATATAACGTAATACGTTATAACGTTATGTTATATAACGTAATACGTTATAACGTTATGTTATATAACGTAATACGTTATAACGTGTTACCATATAACGTAATAGGTTATAACGTGTTACCATATAACATATTACGTTATAACTTTATACCATATAACGTATTGCGTTATAACGTTACGTTATATAACGTAATACGTTATAACGTGTTACCGTATAACGTATTACGTTATATCGTTATAACATATAACGTTATGTTACATGACGTAATACGTAATAACGTTATACCATATAACGTTATGTTATATATCGTAATAGGTTATAACGTTACACCATATAACGTATTACGTTATAACGTTATACCATATAACGTATTACGTTATAACGTTATGTTATATAACGTAATACGTTATAACGTGTTACCATATAACGTAATAGGTTATAACGTGTTACCATATAACGTATTACGTTATATCGTTATACCATATAACGTTATGTTATATGACGCAATACGTTATAACGTTATACCATATAACGTTATGTTATATAACGTAATACGTTATAACGTGATACCATATAACCTTTTTCGTTATAACTTTATACCATATAACGTATTACGTTATAACGTTATGTTATATAACGTATTACGTTATGACGTTATACCATACAACGTTATGTTATATAACGTATTACGTTATAGCTTTATACCATATAACGCATTACGTTATAACGTTTTGTTACATAACGTAATACGTTATAACGTTATGTTATATAACGTAATACGTTATAGCGTGTTACCATATAACGTATTACGTTATAACTTTATACCATATAACGTATTACGTTGTGACTTTATACCATATAACGTATTACGTTATAACGTTATGTTATATAACGTAATACGTTATAACGTGTTACCATATAACGTATTACGTTATAACTTTATACCATATAACGTATTACGTTATAACGTTATGTTATATAACGTAATACGTTACAACGTTATGTTATATAAGGTAATACGTTATAACGTGTTACCATATAACGTATTACGTTATATCGTTATACCATATAACGTTATGTTATATGACGTAATACGGTATAACGTGTTACCATATAACGTATTACGTTATAGCGTTATACCATATAACGTTATGTTATATGACGTAATACGTTATAACGTTATACCATATAACGTAGTACGTTATAACGTTAGACCATACAACGTTATGTTATATATCGTATTCCTTTACAACGTTATGGCATATATCGAATTACGTTATAACTTTACACCATATAACGTATTACGTTATAACGATATGTTATATAACGTAATACGTTATAACGTTATGTTACATAACGTAATACGTTAAAACGTGTTACCATATAACGTAGTACGTTATAACGTTAGACCATACAACGTTATGTTATATACCGTATTCCTTTACAACGTTATACCATATAACGTATTACGATATAACGTTATGTTATATAACGTCATACGTTATAACGTTATGTTATATAACGTAATACGTTATAACGTTATGTTATATAACGTAATACGTTATAACGTGTTACCATATAACGTATTACGTTTTAACTTTATACCATATAACGTATTACGTTATAACGTTATGTTATATAACGTAAAACGTTATAACGTGTTACCATATAACGTATTACGTTATATCGTTATACCATATAACGTTATGTTATATGACGTAATACGGTATAACGTGTTACCATATAACGTATTACGTTATAGCGTTATACCATATAACGTTATGTTACATGACGTAATACGTAATAACGTTATACCATATAACGTTATGTTATATATCGTAATAGGTTATAACGTTACACCATATAACGTATTACGTTATAACGTTATACCATATAACGTATTACGTTATAACGTTATGTTATATAACGTAATACGTTATAACGTGTTACCATATAACGTATTACGATATAACTTTATGTTTTATAACGTAATACGTTATAACGTTATGTTATATAACGTAATACGTTATAACCCGTTACCATATAACGTATTACGTTATAACTTTATATCATATAACGTATTACGTTATAACGTTAGTCCATACAACGTTATGTGATATACCGTATTCCTTTACAACGTTATACCATATAACGAATTACGTTATAACGTTACGTTATATAACTTATTACGTTATAACGTTATACCATATAACGTATTACGTTATAACGTTATGTCATATATCGTAATACATTATAACGATATGTTATATAACGTAATACGTTATAACGTGTTACCATATAACGTAGTACGTTATAACGTTAGACCACACAACGTTATGTTATATACCGTATTCCTTTACAAGGTTATACCATATAACGAATTACGTTATAAGGTTACGTTATATAACTTATTACGTTATAAGGTTATACCATATAACGTATTACGTTATAACTTTATACCATATAACGTATTACGATATAACGTTATGTTATATAACGTAATACGTTATAACGTTATGTTATATAACGCAATACGTTATAACGTGTTACCATATAACGTATTACGTTATATCGTTATACCATATAAAGTTATGTTATATGACGTAATACGTTATAACGTTATACCATATAACGTTATGTTATATATCGTAATAGGTTATAACGTTACACCAAATAACGTATTACGTTATAACTTTATACCATATAACGTATTAAGTTGTAACTTTATACCATATAACGTATTACGTTATAACGTTATGTTATATAACGTAATACGTTATAACGTGTTACCATATAACGTATTACGTTATAACATTATGTTATATAACGTATTACGTTATAACTTTATGTTATAAAACGTAATACGTTATAACGTTATGTTATATAACGTAATACGTTATAACGCGTTACCATATAACGTATTACGTTATATCGTTATACCATATAACGTTATGTTTTATGACGTAATACGTTATAACGTTATACCATATAACGTTATGTTATATCTCGTAATAGGTTATAACGTTACACCAAATAACGTATTACGTTATAACGTTATACCATATAACGTATTACGTTATAACGTTATGTTATATAACGTAATACGTTTTAACGTTATGTTATATAACGTAATACGTTATAACGTGTTACCATATAACATATTACGTTATAACTTTATACCATATAACGTATTACGTTATAACGTTACGTTATATAACGTAATACGTTATAACGTATTACCGTATAACGTATTACGTTATATCGTTATACCATATAACGTTATGTTACATGACGTAATACGTAATAACGTTATACCATATAACGTTATGTTATATATCGTAATAGGTTATAACGTTACACCAAATAACGTATTACGTTATAACTTTATACGATATAACGTATTAAGTTGTAACTTTATACCATATAACGTATTACGTTATAACGTTATGTTATATAACGTAATACGTTATAACGTATTACCGTATAACGTATTACGTTATATCGTTATAACATATAACGTTATGTCACATGACGTAATACGTAATAACGTTATACCATATAACGTTATGTTATATATCGTAATAGGTTATAACGTTACACCATATAACGTATTACGTTATAACGTTATACCATATAACGTACTACGTTATAACGTTATGTTATATAACGTAATACGTTATAACGTTATGTTATATAAGGTAATACGTTATAACGTGTTACCATATAACGTATTACGTTATATCGTTATACCATATAACGTTATGTTATATGACGTAATACGTTATGACGTTATACCATATAACGTAGTACGTTATAACGTTAGACCATACAACGTTATGTTATATATCGTATTCCTTTACAACGTTATGCCATATATCGAATTACCATATAACTTTATACCATATAACGTATTACTATATAACGTTATGTTATATAACGTATTACGTTATATCGTTATACCATATAACGTTATGTTATATGACGTAATACGTTATAACGTTATACCATATAACGCTATGTTATATATCGTAATAGGTTATAACGTTACACCAAATAACGTATTACGTTATAACGTTATACCATATAACGTATTACGTTATAACGTTATGTTATATAACGTAATACGTTATAACGTTATGTTATATAACGTAATACGTTATAACGTGTTACCATATAACATATTACGTTATAACTTTATACCATATAACGTATTACGTTATAACGTTACGTTATATAACGTAATACGTTATACGGTAACACGTTATAACGTATTACGTTATATAACGTAACGTTATAACGTAATACGTTATATGGTATAAAGTTATAACGTAATATGTTATATGGTAACACGTTATAACGTATTACGTTATATAACATAACGTTATATCGTTATACCATATAACGTTATGTTACATGACGTAATACGTAATAACGTTATACCATATAACGTTATGTTATATATCGTAATAGGTTATAACGTTACACCATATAACGTATTATGTTATAACGTTATACCATATAACGTATTCCGTTATAACGTTATGTTATATAACGTAATACGTTATAACGTTATGTTATATAACGTAATACGTTATAACGTTATGTTATATAACGTAATACGTTATAACGTTATGTTATATAACGTAATACGTTATAACGTTATGTTATATAACGTAATACGTTATAACGCGTTACCATATAACGTATTACGTTATATCGTTATACCATATAACGTTATGTTATATGACGTAATACGTTATAACGTTATACCATATAACGTTATGTTATATATCGTAATAGGTTATAACGTTACACCAAATAACGTATTACGTTATAACGTTATACCATATAACGTATTACGTTATATAACATATAACGTAATGTTATATAACGTAATACGTTATAACGTGTTACCATATAACATATTACGTTATAACTTTATACCATATAACGTATTACGTTATAACGTTATTCCATATAACGTATTACGTTATAACGTTATGTTATATAACGTAATACGTTATAACGTGTTACCATATAACGTAATAGGTTATAACGTGATACCATATAACCTTTTTCGTTATAACTTCATACCATATAACGTATTACGTTATAACGTTATGTTATATAACGTATTACGTTATGACGTTATACCATACAACGTTATGTTATATAACGTATTACGTTATAGCTTTATACCATATAACGCATTACGTTATAACGTTTTGTTACATAACGTAATACGTTATAACGTTATGTTATATAACGTAATACGTTATAGCGTGTTACCATATAACGTATTACGTTATAACTTTATACCATATAACGTATTACGTTGTAACTTTATACCATATAACGTATTACGTTATAACGTTATGTTATATAACGTAATACGTTATAACGTGTTACCATATAACGTATTACGTTATAACTTTATGTTATATAACGTAATACGTTATAACGTTATGTTATATACCGTAATACGTTATAACCCGTTACCATATAACGTATTACGTTATAACTTTATAGCATATAACGTATTACGTTATAACGTTAGTCCATACAACGTTATGTGATATACCGTATTCCTTTACAACGTTATACCATATAACGAATTACGTTATAACGTTACGTTATATAACTTATTACGTTATAACGTTATACCATATAACGTATTACGTTATAACTTTATACCATATAACGTATTACGATATAACGTTATGTTATATAACGTAATACGTTATAACGTTATGTTATATAACGTAATACGTTATAACGTTATGTTATATAACGTAATACATTATAACGTGTTACCATATAACGTATTACGTTATAACTTTATACCGTATAACGTATTACGTTATAACGTTATGTTATATAACGTAATACGTTATAACGTTATGTTATATAACGTAGTACGTTATAACGTGTTACCATATAACGTAGTACGTTATAACGTTAGACCACACAACGTTATGTTATATACCGTATTCCTTTACAAGGTTATACCATATAACGAATTACGTTATAAGGTTACGTTATATAACTTATTACGTTATAACGTTATACCATATAACGTATTACGTTATAACTTTATACCATATAACGTATTACGATATAACGTTATGTTATATAACGTAATACGTTATAACGTTATGTTATATAACGCAATACGTTATAACGTGTTACCATATAACGTATTACGTTATATCGTTATACCATATAACATTATGTTATATGACGTAATACGTTATAACGTTATACCATATAACGTTATGTTATATATCGTAATAGGTTATAACGTTACACCAAATAACGTATTACGTTATAACTTTATACCATATAACGTATTACGTTGTAACTTTATACCATATAACGTATTACGTAATAACGTTATGTTATATAACGTAATACGTTATAACGTGTTACCATATAACGTATTACGTTATAACTTTATGTTATATAACCTAATACGTTATAACGTTATGTTATATAACGTAATACGTTATAACCCGTTACCATATAACGTATTACGTTATAACTTTATACCATATAACGTATTACGTTATAACGTTAGTCCATACAACGTTATGTGATATACCGTATTCCTTTACAACGTTATACCATATAACGAATTACGTTATAACGTTACGTTATATAACTTATTACGTTATAACGTTATATCATATAACGTATTACGTTATAACTTTATACCATATAACGTATTACGATATAACGTTATGTTATATAACGTAATACGTTATAACGTTATGTTATATAACGTAATACGTTATAACGTTATGTTATATAACGTAATACGTTATAACGTTATGTTATATAACGTAATACGTTATAACGTTATGTTATATAACGTAATACGTTATAACGTTATGTTATATAACGTAATACGTTATAACGTGTTACCATATAACGTATTACGTTATAACTTTATGTTATATAACGTAATACGTTATAACGCGTTACCATATAACGTATTACGTTATATCGTTATACCATATAACGTTATGTTATATGACGTAATACGTTATAACGTTATACCATATAACGTTATGTTATATATCGTAATAGGTTATAACGTTACACCAAATAACGTATTACGTTATAACGTTATACCATATAACGTATTACGTTATAACGTTATGTTATATAACGTAATACGTTATAACGTTATGTTATATAACGTAATACGTTATAACGTGTTACCATATAACATATTACGTTATAACTTTATACCATATAACGTATTACGTTATAACGTTACGTTATATAACGTAATACGTTATAACGTTTTACCGTAAAACGTATTACGTTATATCGTTATAACATATAACGTTATGTTACATGACGTAATACGTAATAACGTTATACCATATAACGTTATGTTATATATCGTAATAGGTTATAACGTTACACCATATAACGTATTACGTTATAACGTTATACCATATAACGTATTACGTTATAACGTTATGTTATATAACGTAATACGTTATAACGTTATGTTATATAACGTAATACGTTATAACGCGTTACCATATAACGTATTACGTTATAACGTTATGTTATATAACGTAATACGTTATAACGTTATGTTATATAACGTAATACGTTATAACCCGTTACCATATAACGTATTACGTTATAACTTTATACCATATAACGTATTACGTTATATCGTTATACCATATAACGTTATGTTATATGACGTAATACGTTATAACGTTATACCATATAACGCTATGTTATATATCGTAATAGGTTATAACGTTACACCAAATAACGTATTACGTTATAACGTTATACCATATAACGTATTACGTTATAACGTTATGTTATATAACGTAATACGTTATAACGTTATGTTATATAACGTAATACGTTATAACGTTATGTTATATAACGTAATACGTTATAACGTTATGTTATATAACGTAATACGTTATAACGTTATGTTATATAACGTAATACGTTATAACGTTATGTTATATAACGTAATACGTTATAACGCGTTACCATATAACGTATTACGTTATATCGTTATACCATATAACGTTATGTTATATGACGTAATACGTTATAACGTTATACCATATAACGTTATGTTATATATCGTAATAGGTTATAACGTTACACCAAATAACTTATTACGTTATAACGTTATACCATATAACGTATTACGTTATATAACATATAACGTAATGTTATATAACGTAATACGTTATAACGTGTTACCATATAACATATTACGTTATAACTTTATACCATATAACGTATTACGTTATAACGTTATTCCATATAACGTATTACGTTATAACGTTATGTTATATAACGTAATACGTTATAACGTGTTACCATATAACGTAATAGGTTATAACGTGATACCATATAACCTTTTTCGTTATAACTTCATACCATATAACGTATTACGTTATAACGTTATGTTATATAACGTATTACGTTATGACGTTATACCATACAACGTTATGTTATATAACGTATTACGTTATAGCTTTATACCATATAACGCATTACGTTATAACGTTTTGTTACATAACGTAATACGTTATAACGTTATGTTATATAACGTAATACGTTATAGCGTGTTACCATATAACGTATTACGTTATAACTTTATACCATATAACGTATTACGTTGTAACTTTATACCATATAACGTATTACGTTATAACGTTATGTTATATAACGTAATACGTTATAACGTGTTACCATATAACGTATTACGTTATAACTTTATGTTATATAACGTAATACGTTATAACGTTATGTTATATACCGTAATACGTTATAACCCGTTACCATATAACGTATTACGTTATAACTTTATAGCATATAACGTATTACGTTATAACGTTAGTCCATACAACGTTATGTGATATACCGTATTCCTTTACAACGTTATACCATATAACGAATTACGTTATAACGTTACGTTATATAACTTATTACGTTATAACGTTATACCATATAACGTATTACGTTATAACTTTATACCATATAACGTATTACGATATAACGTTATGTTATATAACGTAATACGTTATAACGTTATGTTATATAACGTAATACGTTATAACGTTATGTTATATAACGTAATACATTATAACGTGTTACCATATAACGTATTACGTTATAACTTTATACCGTATAACGTATTACGTTATAACGTTATGTTATATAACGTAATACGTTATAACGTTATGTTATATAACGTAGTACGTTATAACGTGTTACCATATAACGTAGTACGTTATAACGTTAGACCACACAACGTTATGTTATATACCGTATTCCTTTACAAGGTTATACCATATAACGAATTACGTTATAAGGTTACGTTATATAACTTATTACGTTATAACGTTATACCATATAACGTATTACGTTATAACTTTATACCATATAACGTATTACGATATAACGTTATGTTATATAACGTAATACGTTATAACGTTATGTTATATAACGCAATACGTTATAACGTGTTACCATATAACGTATTACGTTATATCGTTATACCATATAACATTATGTTATATGACGTAATACGTTATAACGTTATACCATATAACGTTATGTTATATATCGTAATAGGTTATAACGTTACACCAAATAACGTATTACGTTATAACTTTATACCATATAACGTATTACGTTGTAACTTTATACCATATAACGTATTACGTAATAACGTTATGTTATATAACGTAATACGTTATAACGTGTTACCATATAACGTATTACGTTATAACTTTATGTTATATAACGTAATACGTTATAACGTTATGTTATATAACGTAATACGTTATAACCCGTTACCATATAACGTATTACGTTATAACTTTATACCATATAACGTATTACGTTATAACGTTAGTCCATACAACGTTATGTGATATACCGTATTCCTTTACAACGTTATACCATATAACGAATTACGTTATAACGTTACGTTATATAACTTATTACGTTATAACGTTATATCATATAACGTATTACGTTATAACTTTATACCATATAACGTATTACGATATAACGTTATGTTATATAACGTAATACGTTATAACGTTATGTTATATAACGTAATACGTTATAACGTTATGTTATATAACGTAATCCGTTATAACGTTATGCTATATAACGTAATACGTTATAACGTTATGTTATATAACGTAATACGTTATAACGTGTTACCATATAACGTATTACGTTATAACTTTATGTTATATAACGTAATACGTTATAACGTTATGTTATATAACGTAATACGTTATAACGCGTTACCATATAACGTATTACGTTATATCGTTATACCATATAACGTTATGTTATATGACGTAATACGTTATAACGTTATACCATATAACGTTATGTTATATATCGTAATAGGTTATAACGTTACACCAAATAACGTATTACGTTATAACGTTATACCATATAACGTATTACGTTATAACGTTATGTTATATAACGTAATACGTTATAACGTTATGTTATATAACGTAATACGTTATAACGTGTTACCATATAACATATTACGTTATAACTTTATACCATATAACGTATTACGTTATAACGTTACGTTATATAACGTAATACGTTATAACGTTTTACCGTAAAACGTATTACGTTATATCGTTATAACATATAACGTTAGGTTACATGACGTAATACGTAATAACGTTATACCATATAACGTTATGTTATATATCGTAATAGGTTATAACGTTACACCATATAACGTATTACGTTATAACGTTATACCATATAACGTATTACGTTATAACGTTATGTTATATAACGTAATACGTTATAACGTTATGTTATATAACGTAATACGTTATAACGCGTTACCATATAACGTATTACGTTATAACGTTATGTTATATAACGTAATACGTTATAACGTTATGTTATATAACGTAATACGTTATAACCCGTTACCATATAACGTATTACGTTATAACTTTATACCATATAACGTATTACGTTATAACATTATGTTATATAACGTAATACGTTATAACGTTATGTTATATAACGTCATACATTATAACGTTATGTTATATAACGTAATACGTTATAACGTGTTACCATATAACGTAATAGGTTATAACTTGTTACCATATAACGTATTACGTTATATCGTTATACCATATAACGTTATGTTATATGACGTAATACGTTATAACGTTATACCATATAACATTATGTTATATAACGTAATACGTTATAACGTGATACCATATAACCTTTTTCGTTATAACTTTATACCATATAACGTATTACGTTATACCGTTATGTTATATAACGTATTACGTTATGACGTTATACCATACAACGTTATGTTATATAACGTATTGCGTTATAGCTTTATACCATATAACGCATTACGTTATAACGTTTTGTTACATAACGTAATACGTTATAACGTTATGTTATATAACGTAATACGTTATAGCGTGTTACCATATAACGTATTACGTTATAACTTTATACCATATAACGTATTACGTTGTAACTTCATACCATATAACGTATTACGTTATAACGTTATGTTATATAACGTAATACGTTATAACGTTTTACCATATAACGTATTACGTTATAACTTTATGTTATATAACGTAATACGTTATAACGTGTTACCGTATAACGTATTACGTTATAGCTTTATACCATATAACGCATTACGTTATAACGTTTTGTTACATAACGTAATACGTTATAACGTTATGTTATATAACGTAATACGTTATAACGCGTTACCATATAACGTATTACGTTATAACGTTATGCTATATAACGTAATACGTTATAACGTTATGTTATATAAAGTAATACGTTATAACGTTATGTTATATACCGTAATACGTTATAACCCGTTACCATATAACGTATTACGTTGTAACTTTATACCATATAACGTATTACGTTATAACGTTATGTTATATAACGTAATACGTTATAACGTGTTACCATATAACGTATTACGTTATAACTTTATGTTATATAACGTAATACGTTATAACGTTATGTTATATACCGTAATACTTTATAACCCGTTACCATATAACGTATTACGTTATAACTTTATACCATATAACGTATTACGTTATAACGTTAGTCCATACAACGTTATGTGATATACCGTATTCCTTTACAACGTTATACCATATAACGAATTACGTTATAACGTTACGTTATATAACTTATTACGTTATAACGTTATACCATATAACGTATTACGTTATAACTTTATACCATATAACGTATTACGATATAACGTTATGTTATATAACGTAATACGTTATAACGTTATGTTATATAACGTAATACGTTATAACGTTATGTTATATAACGTAATAGGTTATAACGTGTTACCATATAACGTATTACGTTATATCGTTATACCATATAACGTTATGTTATATGACGCAATACGTTATAACGTTATACCATATAACGTTATGTTATATAACGTAATACGTTATAACGTGATACCATATAACCTTTTTCGTTATAACCTTATACCATATAACGTATTACGTTATAACGTTATGTTATATAACGTATTACGTTATGACGTTATACCATACAACGTTATGTTATATAACGTATTACGTTATAGCTTTATACCATATAACGCATTACGTTATAACGTTTTGTTACATAACGTAATACGTTATAACGTTATGTTATATAACGTAATACGTTATAGCGTGTTACCATATAACGTATTACGTTATAACTTTATACCATATAACGTATTACGTTGTGACTTTATACCATATAACGTATTACGTTATAACGTTATGTTATATAACGTAATACGTTATAACGTGTTACCATATAACGTATTACGATATAACTTTATGTTTTATAACGTAATACGTTATAACGTTATGTTATATAACGTAATACGTTATAACCCGTTACCATATAACGTATTACGTTATAACTTTATATCATATAACGTATTACGTTATAACGTTAGTCCATACAACGTTATGTGATATACCGTATTCCTTTACAACGTTATACCATATAACGAATTACGTTATAACGTTACGTTATATAACTTATTACGTTATAACGTTATACCATATAACGTATTACGTTATAACGTTATGTTATATATCGTAATACATTATAACGTTATGTTATATAACGTAATACGTTATAACGTGTTACCATATAACGTAGTACGTTATAACGTTAGACCACACAACGTTATGTTATATACCGTATTCCTTTACAAGGTTATACCATATAACGAATTACGTTATAAGGTTACGTTATATAACTTATTACGTTATAAGGTTATACCATATAACGTATTACGTTATAACTTTATACCATATAACGTATTACGATATAAAGTTATGTTATATAACGTAATACGTTATAACGTTATGTTATATAACGCAATACGTTATAACGTGTTACCATATAACGTATTACGTTATATCGTTATACCATATAAAGTTATGTTATATGACGTAATACGTTATAACGTTATACCATATAACGTTATGTTATATATCGTAATAGGTTATAACGTTACACCAAATAACGTATTACGTTATAACTTTATACCATATAACGTATTAAGTTGTAACTTTATACCATATAACGTATTACGTTATAACGTTATGTTATATAACGTAATACGTTATAACGTGTTACCATATAACGTATTACGTTATAACTTTATGTTATATAACGTATTACGTTATAACTTTATGTTATATAACGTAATACGTTATAACGTTATGTTATATAACGTAATACGTTATAACGCGTTACCATATAACGTATTACGTTATATCGTTATACCATATAACGTTATGTTATATGACGTAATACGTTATGACGTTATACCATATAACGTAGTACGTTATAACGTTATACCATATAGCGTTATGTTATATATCGTAATAGGTTATAACGTTACACCAAATAACGTATTACGTTATAACTTTATACGATATAACGTATTAAGTTGTAACTTTATACCATATAACGTATTACGTTATAACGTTATGTTATATAACGTAATACGTTATAACGTGTTACCATATAACGTATTACGTTATAACTTTATGTTATATAACGTAATACGTTATAACGTTATGTTATATAACGTAATACGTTATAACGCGTTACCATATAACGTATTACGTTATATCGTTATACCATATAACGTTATGTTATATGACGTAATACGTTATAACGTTATACCATATAACGTTATGTTATATATCGTAATAGGTTACAACGTTACACCAAATAACGTATTACGTTATAACGTTATACCATATAACGTATTACGTTATAACGTTATGTTATATAACGTAATACGTTATAACGTTATGTTATATAACGTAATACGTTATAACGTGTTACCATATAACATATTACGTTATAACTTTATACCATATAACGTATTACGTTATAACGTTACGTTATATAACGTAATACGTTATAACGTATTACCGTATAACGTATTACGTTATATCGTTATAACATATAACGTTATGTTACATGACGTAATACGTAATAACGTTATACCATATGACGTTATGTTATATATCGTAATAGGTTATAACGTTACACCATATAACGTATTACGTTATAACGTTATACCATATAACGTACTACGTTATAACGTTATGTTATATAACGTAATACGTTATAACGTTATGTTATATAAGGTAATACGTTATAACGTGTTACCATATAACGTATTACGTTATATCGTTATACCATATAACGTTATGTTATATGACGTAATACGTTATGACGTTATACCATATAACGTAGTACGTTATAACGTTAGACCATACAACGTTATGTTATATATCGTATTCCTTTACAACGTTATGCCATATATCGAATTACCATATAACTTTATACCATATAACGTATTACTATATAACGTTATGTTATATAACGTATTACGTTATAACGTTATGTTATATAACGTATTACGTTATAACGTTATGTTATATAACGTAATACGTTATAACGTGTTACCATATAACGTATTACGTTATATCGTTATACCATATAACGTATTACGTTATAACGTTATGTTATATAACGTAATACGTTATAACGTGTTACCATATAACATATTACGTTATAACTTTATACCATATAACGTATTACGTTATAACGTTACGTTATATAACGTAATACGTTATAACGTGTTACCGTATAACGTATTACGTTATATCGTTATACCATATAACGTTATGTTACATGACGTAATACGTAATAACGTTATACCATATAACGTTATGTTATATATCGTAATAGGTTATAACGTTACACCATATAACGTATTACGTTATAACGTTATACCATATAAGGTATTCCGTTATAACGTTATGTTATATAACGTAATACGTTATAACGTTATGTTATATAACGTAATACGTTATAACGTTATGTTATATAACGTAATACGTTATAACGTTATGTTATATAACGTAATACGTTATAACGCGTTACCATATAACGTATTACGTTATATCGTTATACCATATGACGTTATGTTATATGACGTAATACGTTATAACGTTATACCATATAACGTTATGTTATATATCGTAATAGGTTATAACGTTACACCAAATAACGTATTACGTTATAACGTTATACCGTATAACGTATTACGTTATATAACATATAACGTAATGTTATATAACGTAATACGTTATAACGTGTTACCATATAACATATTACGTTATAACTTTATACCATATAACGTATTACGTTATAACGTTACGTTATATAACGTTATACGTTATAACGTGTTACCGTATAACGTATTACGTTATATCGTTATAACATATAACGTTATGTTATATGACGTAATACGTTATAACGTTATACCATATAACGTTATGTTATATATCGTAATAGGTTATAACGTTACACCATATAACGTATTACGTTATAACGTTATTCCATATAACGTATTACGTTATAACGTTATGTTATATAACGTAATACGTTATAACGTGTTACCATATAACGTAATAGGTTATAACGTGATACCATATAACCTTTTTCGTTATAACTTCATACCATATAACGTATTACGTTATAACGTTATGTTATATAACGTATTACGTTATGACGTTATACCATACAACGTTATGTTATATAACGTATTACGTTATTGCTTTATACCATATAACGCATTACGTTATAACGTTTTGTTACATAACGTAATACGTTATAACGTTATGTTATATAACGTAATACGTTATAGCGTGTTACCATATAACGTATTACGTTATAACTTTATACCATATAACGTATTACGTTGTAACTTTATACCATATAACGTATTACGTTATAACGTTATGTTATATAACGTAATACGTTATAACGTGTTACCATATAACGTATTACGTTATAACTTTATGTTATATAACGTAATACGTTATAACGTTATGTTATATACCGTAATACGTTATAACCCGTTACCATATAACGTATTACGTTATAACTTTATACCATATAACGTATTACGTTATAACGTTAGTCCATACAACGTTATGTGATATACCGTATTCCTTTACAACGTTATACCATATAACGAATAACGTTATAACGTTACGTTATATAACTTATTACGTTATAACGTTATACCATATAACGTATTACGTTATAACTTTATACCATATAACGTATTACGATATAACGTTATGTTATATAACGTAATACGTTATAACGTTATGTTATATAACGTAATACGTTATAACGTTATGTTATATAACGTAATACATTATAACGTGTTACCATATAACGTATTACGTTATAACTTTATACCGTATAACGTATTACGTTATAACGTTATGTTATATAACGTAATACGTTATAACGTTATGTTATATAACGTAATACGTTATAACGTGTTACCATATAACGTAGTACGTTATAACGTTAGACCACACAACGTTATGTTATATACCGTATTCCTTTACAAGGTTATACCATATAACGAATTACGTTATAAGGTTACGTTATATAACTTATTACGTTATAACGTTATACCATATAACGTATTACGTTATAACTTTATACCATATAACGTATTACGATATAACGTTATGTTATATAACGTAATACGTTATAACGTGTTACCATATAACGTATTACGTTATAACTTTATGTTATATAACGTAATACGTTATAACCCGTTACCATATAACGTATTACGTTATAACTTTATACCATATAACGTATTACGTTATAACGTTAGTCCATACAACGTTATGTGATATACCGTATTCCTTTACAACGTTATACCATATAACGAATTACGTTATAACGTTACGTTATATAACTTATTACGTTATAACGTTATATCATATAACGTATTACGTTATAACTTTATACCATATAACGTATTACGATATAACGTTATGTTATATAACGTAATACGTTATAACGTTATGTTATATAACGTAATACGTTATAACGTTATGTTATATAACGTAATACGTTATAACGTTATGTTATATAACGTAATACGTTATAACGTTATGTTATATAACGTAATACGTTATAACGTGTTACCATATAACATATTACGTTATAACTTTATACCATATAACGTATTACGTTATAACGTTACGTTATATAACGTAATACGTTATAACGTTTTACCGTAAAACGTATTACGTTATATCGTTATAACATATAACGTTATGTTACATGACGTAATACGTAATAACGTTATACCATATAACGTTATGTTATATATCGTAATAGGTTATAACGTTACACCATATAACGTATTACGTTATAACGTTATACCATATAACGTATTACGTTATAACGTTATGTTATATAACGTAATACGTTATAACGTTATGTTATATAACGTAATACATTATAACGCGTTACCATATAACGTATTACGTTATAACGTTATGTTATATAACGTAATACGTTATAACGTTATGTTATATAACGTAATACGTTATAACCCGTTACCATATAACGTATTACGTTATAACTTTATACCATATAACGTATTACGTTATAACATTATGTTATATAACGTAATACGTTATAACGTTATGTTATATAACGTCATACATTATAACGTTATGTTATATAACGTAATACGTTATAACGTGTTACCATATAACGTAATAGGTTATAACGTGTTACCATATAACGTATTACGTTATATCGTTATACCATATAACGTTATGTTATATGACGTAATACGTTATAACGTTATACCATATAACATTATGTTATATAACGTAATACGTTATAACGTGATACCATATAACCTTTTTCGTTATAACTTTATACCATATAACGTATTACGTTATAACGTAATGTTATATAACGTATTACGTTATGACGTTATACCATACAACGTTATGTTAATTACGTATTGCGTTATAGCTTTATACCATATAACGCATTACGTTATAACGTTTTGTTACATAACGTAATACGTTATAACGTTATGTTATATAACGTAATACGTTATAGCGTGTTACCATATAACGTATTACGTTATAACTTTATACCATATAACGTATTACGTTGTAACTTCATACCATATAACGTATTACGTTATAACGTTATGTTATATAACGTAATACGTTATAACGTGTTACCATATAACGTATTACGTTATAACTTTATACCATATAACGTATTACGATATAACGTTATGTTATATAACGTAATACGTTATAACGTTATGTTATATAACGCAATACGTTATAACGTGTTACCATATAACGTAGTACGTTATAACGTTAGACCATACAACGTTATGTTATATACCGTATTCCTTTACAACGTTATACCATATAACGAATTACGTTCTAATGTTACGTTATATAACTTATTACGTTATAACGTTATACCATATAACGTATTACGTTATAACTTTATACCATATAACGTATTACGATATAACGTTATGTTATATAACGTAATACGTTCTAACGTTATGTTATATATCGTAATAGGTTATAACGTTACACCATATAACGTATTACGTTATAACGTTATACCATATAACGTACTACGTTATAACGTTATGTTATATAACATAGTACGTTATAACGGGTTACCATATAACGTATTACATTATATCGTTATACCATATAACGTTATGTTATATATCGTAATAGGTTATAACGTTACACCATATAACGTATTACGTTATAACGTTATACCATATAACGTACTACGTTATAACGTTATGTTATATAACGTAATACGTTATAACGTTATGTTATATAACGTAATACGTTATAACGTGTTACCATATAACGTATTACGTTATAGCGTTATACCATATAACGTTATGTTATATGACGTAATACGTTATAACGTTATACCATATAACTTAGTACGTTATAACGTTAGACCATACAACGTTATGTTATATATCGTGTTCCTTTACAACGTTATACCATATATCGAATTACGTTATAACGTTATGTTATATAACTTATTACGTTATGACGTTATACCATACAACGTTATGTTATATAACGTATTACGTTATAGCTTTATACCATATAACGCATTACGTTATAACGTTTTGTTACATAACGTAATACGTTATAACGTTATGTTATATAACGTAATACGTTATAACGTTATGTTATATAACGTAATACGTTATAACGTGTTACCATGTAACGTATTACATTATATCGTTATACCATATAACGTTATGTTATATATCGTAATTGGTTATAACGTTACACCATATAACGTATTACGTTATAACGTTATACCATATAACGTACTACGTTATAACGTTATGTTATATAACGTAATACGTTATAACGTTATGTTATATAACGTAATACGTTATAACGTGTTACCATATAACGTATTACGTTATAACTTTATACCATATAACGTATTACGTTATAACGTTATGTTATATAACGTAATACGTTATAACGTTATGTTATATAAGGTAATACGTTATAACGTGTTACCATATAACGTATTACGTTATATCGTTATACCATATAACGTTATGTTATATATCGTAATAGGTTATAACGTACCACCATATAACGTATTACGTTATAACGTTATACCATATGACGTACTACGTTATAACGTTATGTTATATAACGTAATACGTTATAACGTTATGTTATATAACGTAATACGTTATAACGTGTTACCATATAACGTATTACGTTATAACCTTATACCATATAACGTATTACGTTATAACGTTATGTTATATAACGTAATACGTTATAACGTTATGTTATATAAGGTAATACGTTATAACGTGTTACCATATAACGTATTACGTTATATCGTTATACAATATAACGTTATGTTATATGACGTAATACGTTATAACGTGTTACCATATAACGTATTACATTATATCGTTATACCATATAACGTTATGTTATATATCGTAATAGGTTATAACGTTACACCATATAACGTATTACGTTATAACGTTATACCATATAACGTACTACGTTATAACGTTATGTTATATAACGTAATACGTTATAACGTTATGTTATATAACGTAATACGTTATAACGTGTTACCATATAACGTATTACGTTATAACTTTATACCATATAACGTATTACGTTATAACGTTATGTTATATAACGTATTACGTTATAACGTTATACCATATAACGTACTACGTTATAACGTTATGTTATATAACATAATACGTTATAACGTGTTACCATATAACGTACTACATTATATCGTTATACCATATAACGTTATGTTATATATCGTAATAGGTTATAACGTTATGTTATATAACGTAATACGTTATAACGTGTTACCATATAACGTATTACGTTGTATCGTTATACCATATAATGTTATGTTATATGACGTAATACGTTATAACGTGTTACCATATAACGTATTACGTTATAGCGTTATACCATAAAACGTTATGTTATATGACGTAATACGTTATAACGTTATACCATATAACGTAGTACGTTATAACGTTAGGCCATGCAACGTTATGTTATATACCGTATTCCTGTACAACGTTATACCATATATCGAATTACGTTATAACGATATGTTATATAACTTATTACGTTATGACGTTATACCATACAACGTTATGTTATATAACGTAATACGTTATAACGTTGAAACGTTATACCATATAGCGTATTACGTTATAACCTTATACCATACAATGTTATGTTATATAACGTATTACGTTATAACTTTATACCATATAACGTATTACGTTATAACGTTTTGTTACATAAAGTAATACGTCATAACGTTATGTTATATAACGTAATACGTTATAGCGTGTTACCATATAACGTATTACGTTATAACTTTATACCATATAACGTATTACGTTATGACTTTATACCATATAACGTATTACGTTATAACGTTATGTTATATAACGCAATACGTTATAACGTTATATTATATAACGTAATACGTTATAACGTGTTACCATATAATGTATGACGTTATATCGTTATACCATATAACGTTATGTTATATGACGTAATACGTTATATCGTTATACCATATAACGTTATGTTATATATCGTAATAGGTTATAACGTTACACCATATAACGTATTAGGTTATAACGTTATACCATATAACGTATTACGTTATAACGTTATTTTATATAACGTAATACGTTATAACGTTATGTTATATAACGTAATACGTTATAACGTGATACCATATAACGTATTACGTTATAACTTTATACCATATAACGTATTACGTTATAACGTTGTGTTATATAACGAAATACGTTATAACGTTATGTTATATAACGTAATACGTTATAACGTTATGTTATATAACGTAATACGTTAAAACGTGTTACCATATAATGTATTACGTTATATCGTTATACCATATAACGTTATATTATATGACGTAATTCGTTATAACGTTATACCATATAACGTTATGTTATATATCGTAATAGGTTATAACGTTACACCATATAACGGATTACGTTATAACGTTATACCATATAACGTATTACGTTATAACGTTATTTTATATAACGTAATACGTTATAACGTTATGTTATATAACGTAATACGTTATAACGTGATACCATATAACGTATTACGTTATAACATTATACCATATTACGTATTACGTTATAACGTTGTGTTATATAACGTAATACGTTATAACGTTATGTTATATAACGTAATACGTTATAGCGTGTTACCATATAACGTATTACGTTATAACTTTATACCATATAACGTACTACGTTATAACGTTAGGTTATATAACGTAATACGGTATAAGGTCATGTTATATATCGTAATACGTTATAACGTGTTACCATATAACGTATTACAATATAACTTTATACCATATAACGTATTACGTTATAACGTTATGTTATATAACGTAATACGTTATAACGTTAAGTTATATAACGTAATACGTTATAACGTGTTACCATATAACGCATTACGTTATATGGTTATACCATATAATGTTATGTTATATGACGTAATACGTTATAACGTGTTACCACATAACGTATTACGTTATAGCGTTATACCATATAACGTTGTGTTATATGACGTAATACGTTATAACGTTATACCATATAACGTAGTACGTTATAACGTTAGACCATACAACGTTATGTTATATACCGTATTCCTTTACAACGTTACACCATATATCGAATTACGTTATAACGTTATGTTATATAACTTATTCCGTTATGACGTTATACCATACAACGTTATGTTATATAACGTAATACGTTATAACGTTGAAACGTTATACCATATAGCGTATTACGTTATAACCTTATACCATACAATGTTATGTTATATAACGTATTACGTTATAACTTTATACCATACAACGTATTACGTTATAACGTTTTGTTACATAAAGTAATACGTCATAACGTTATGTTATATAACGTAATACGTTATAGCGTGTTACCATATAACGTATTACGTTATAACTTTATACCATATAACGTGTTACGTTATAACTTTATACCATATAACGTATTACGTTATAACGTTATGTTATATAACGTAATACGTTATAACGTGTTACCATATAACGTATTACGTTATATCGTTATACCATATAATGTTATGTTATATGACGTAATACGTTATAACGTGTTACCATATAACGTATTACGTTATAGCGTTATACCATATAACGTTATGTTATATGACGTAATACGTTATAACGTTATACCATATAACGTAGTACGTTATAACGTTAGACCATACAACGTTATGTTATATACCGTATTCCTTTACAACGTTATACCATATATCGAATTACGTTATAACGTTATGTTATATAACTTATTACGTTATGACGTTATACCATACAACGTTATGTTATATAACGTAATACGTTATAACGTGTTACCGTATAGCGTATTACGTTATATCGTTATACCATATAACGTTATGTTATATGACATAATACGTTATAACGTTATACCATATAACGTTATGTTATATATCGTAATAGGTTATAACGTTACACCATATAACGTATTACGTTATAACGTTATACCATATAACGTATTACGTAATAACGTTATACCATATAACGTATTACGTTATAACGTTATGTTATATAACGTAATACGTTATAACGTTATGTTATATAACGTAATACGTTACAACGTGTTACCATATAACGTATTACGTTATAACTTTATATCATATGACGTATTACGTTAAAACGTTATGTTATATAACGTTATATAACGTTATATACGTAATACCATATAACGTTATGTTATATGACGTAATACGTTATAACGTTATACCATATAACGTAGTACGTTATAACGTTAGACCATACAACGTTATGTTATATACCGTATTCCTTTACAACGTTATACCATATATCGAATTACGTTATAACGTTATGTTATATAACTTATTACGTTATGACGTTATACCATACAACGTTATGTTATATAACGTAATACGTTATAACGTGTTACCGTATAGCGTATTACGTTATATCGTTATACCATATAACGTTATGTTATATGACATAATACGTTATAACGTTATACCATATAACGTTATGTTATATATCGTAATAGGTTATAACGTTACACCATATAACGTATTACGTTATAACGTTATACCATATAACGTATTACGTAATAACGTTATACCATATAACGTATTACGTTATAACGTTATGTTATATAACGTAATACGTTATAACGTTATGTTATATAACGTAATACGTTACAACGTGTTACCATATAACGTATTACGTTATAACTTTATATCATATGACGTATTACGTTAAAACGTTATGTTATATAACGTTATATAACGTTATATACGTAATACCATATAACGTTATGTTATATGACGTAATACGTTATAACGTTATACCATATAACGTAGTACGTTATAACGTTAGACCATACAACGTTATGTTATATACCGTATTCCTTTACAACGTTATACCATATATCGAATTACGTTATAACGTTATGTTATATAACGTAATACGTTATAACGTGTTACCATATAACGTATTACGTTATAACTTTATACCATATAACGTAATACGTTAAAACGTTATGTGATATAACGTAATACGTTAAAACGTTATGTTATATAACGTAATACGTTATAACGTTATGTTATATAACGTACTACGTTATAACGTTATGTTATATAACGTAATACGTTATAACGTTATGTTATATAACGTAATACGTTATAACGTTATGTTATATAACGTAGTACGTTATAACGTGTTACCATATAACGTATTACGTTATAACTTTATACCATATAACGTTATGTTATATCGACGTAATACGTTATAACGTTATACCATATAACGTTATGTTATATATCGTAATAGGTTATAACGTTACACCATATAACGTATTAGGTTATAACGTTATACCATCTAACGTATTACGTTATAACGTTATTTTATATAACGTAATACGTTATAACGTTATGTTATATAACGTAATACGTTATAACGTGATACCATATAACGTATTACGTTATAACTTTATACCATATAACGTATTACGTTATAACGTTGTGTTATATAACGAAATACGTTATAACGTAATGTTATATAACGTAATACGTTATAACGTGTTACCATATAACGTATTACGTTATAACTTTATACCATATAACGTATTACGTTACAACGTTATGTTATATAACGTAATACGTTATAGCGTGTTACCATATAACGTATTACGTTATAACTTTATACCATATAACGTATTACGTTATAACTTTATACCATATAACGTATTACGTTATAACGTTATACCATATAACGTATTACGTTATAACGTTATGGTATATAACGTAATACGTTATAACGTTATGTTATATAACGTAATACGTTATAACGTGTTACCATATAACGTATTACGTTATATCGTTATACCATATAACGTTATGTTATATGACGTAATACGTTATAACGTTATACCATATAACGTTACGTTATATATCGTAATAGGTTATAACGTTACACCATATAACGTATTACGTTATAACGTTATACCATATAACGTATTACGTTATAACGTTATACCATATAACGTATTACGTTATAACGTTATGTTATATAACGTAATACGTTATACCGTGTTACCATATAACGTATTACATTATATCGTTATACCATATAACGTTATGTTATATGACGTAATACGTTATAACGTGTTACCATATAACGTAGTACGTTATATCGTTAGACCATACAACGTTATGTTATATACCGTATTCCTTTACAACGTTATACCATATAACGAATTACGTTATAACGTTACGTTATATAACTTATTACGTTATAACGTTATACCATATAGCGTATTACGTTATAACTTTATACCATATAACGTATTACGATATAACGTTATGTTATATAACGTAATACGTTATAACGTTATGTTATATAACGAATTATGTTATAACTTTATATCATATAACGTATTACGTTATAACTTTATACCATATTACGTATTACGTTATAACGTTATGTTATATGACGTAATACATTATAACGTTATGTTATATAACGTAATACGTTATAACGTGTTACCATATAACGTATTACGTTATAGCGTTATACCATATAGCGTTATGTTATATGACGTAATACGTTATAACGTTATACCATATAACGGAGTACGTTATAACGTTAGACCATACAACGTTATGTTATAAACCGTATTCCTTTACAATGTTATACCATATATCGAATTACGTTATAACATTATGTTATATAACTTATTACGTTATGACCTTATACCAAACAACGTTATGTTATATAACGTAATACGTTATAACGTTGAAACGTTATACCATATAGCGTATTACGTTATAACCTTATACCATACAACGTTATGTTATATAACGTATTACGTTATAACGTTATACCATATAACGTATTACGTTATAACGTTACGGTATATAACGTAATACGTTATAACGTTATGTTATATAACGTAATACGTTATAACGTGTTACGATATAACGTATTACGTTATATCGTTATACCATATAACGTTATGTTATATGACGTAATACGTTATAACGTTATACCATATAACGTTATGTTATATATCGTAATAGGTTATAACGTTACACCATATAACGTATTACGTTATAACGTTATACCATATAACGTATTACGTTATAACGTTATGTTATATAACGTAATACGATATAACGTTATGTTATATAACGTAATACGTTATAACGTGTTACCATATAACGTATTACGTTATATCGTTATACCACATAAAGTTATGTTATATGACGTAATACGATATAACGTTATACCATATAACGTTAAGTTATATATCGTAATAGGGTATAACGTTACACCATATAACGTATTACGTTATAACGTTATACCATATAAGGTATTACGTTATAACGTTATGTTATATAACGTAATACGTTATAACGTTATGTTATATAACGTAATACGTTATAACGTGTTACCATATAACGTATTACGTTATATCGTTATACCATATAACGGTATGTTATATAACGTAATACGTTATACCGATGAAATGTTATACCATAGCGTATTACGTTGTAACCTTATACCATACAACGTTATGTTATATAACGTATTACGTTATAACGTTGTACCATATTACGTATTACGTTATAACGTTTTGTTACATAACGTAATACGTTATAACGTTATGTTATATAACGTAATAAGTTATAACGTGTTCCCATATAACGTATTACGTTATAACCTTATACCATATAACGTATTACGTTATAACGTTATGTTATATAACGTAATACGTTGTAACGTTATGTTATATAACGTAATACGTTATAACGTTATGTTGTATAACGTAATACGTTATAACGTGTTACCATATAACGTATTACGTTATATCGTTATACCATATAACGTTATGTTATATGACGTAATACGATATAACGTGTTACCATATAACGTATTACGTTATAGTGTTGTACCATATAACGTTATGTTATATGACGTAATACGTTATAACGTTATACCATATAACGTAGTACGTTATAACGTTAGACCATACAACGTTATGTTATATACCGTATTCCTTTACAACGTTATACCATATAACGAATCACGTTATAACGTTACGTTATATAACTAATTACGTTATAACGTTATACCATATAACGCATTACGTTATAACTTTATACCATATAACGTATTACGATATAACGTTATGTTATATAACGTAATACGTTATAACGCTATGTTATATAACGTAATACGTTATAACGTGTTACCATATAACATATTACGTTATATCGTTATACCATATAACGTTATGTTATATGACGTAATACGTTATATCTTTATACCACAACACGTATTACGTTATAACGTTATGTTATATAACGTAGTACGCTATAACGTTATGTTATATAACGTAATACGTTATAACGTGTTACCATATAACGTATTACGTTATATCGTTATACCATATAACGTATTACGTTATATCGTTATACCATATAACGTTATGTTATATGACGTAATACGTTATAACGTGTTACCATATAACGTAGTACGTTATAACGTTAGGCCATACAACGTTATGTTATATACCGTTTTCCTTTACAACGTTATACCATATAACGAATTACGTTATAACGTTACGTTATATAACTTATTACGTTATAACGTTATACCATATAACGTTATGTTATATGACGTAATACGTTATATCTTTATACCACATAACGTATTACGTTATAACGTTATGTTATATAACGTAATACGTTATAACGTTATGTTATATAACGTAATCCGTTATAACGTGCTACCATGTAACGTATTACGTTATATCGTTATACTATATAACGTTATGTTATATGACGTAATACGTTATAACGTAATACCATATAACGTTATGTTAGATATCGTAATATGGTATAACGTTACACCATATAACGTATTACGTTATAACGTTATACCATATAACGTATTACGTTATAACGTTATGTTATATAACGTAATACGTTATACCGATGAAACGTTATACCATATCGTATTACGTTATAACCTTATACCATACAACGTTATGTTATATAACGTATTACGTTATAACTTTGTACTATATAACGTATTACGTTATAACGTTTTGTTACATAACGTAATACGTTATAACGTTATGTTATATAACGTAATACGTTATAACGTTATGTTATATAACGTAATACGTTATAACGTGTTACCATATAACGTATTACGTTATATCGTTATACCATATAACGTTATGTTATATGACGTAATACGTTATAACGTGTTACCATATAACGTAGTACGTTATATCATTAGACCATACAACGTTATGTTATATACCGTATTCCTTTACAACGTTATACCATATAACGAATTACGTTATAACGTTACGTTATATAACTCATTGCGTTATAACGTTATACCATATAACGTATTACGTTATAACTTTATACCATATAACGTATTACGATATAACCTTATGTTATATAACGTAATACGTTATAACGTTATGTTATATAACGTAATACGTTATAACGTGCTACCATATAACGTATTACGTTATATCGTTATACTATATAACGTTATGTTATATGACGTAATACGTTATAACGTAACACCATATAACGTTATGTTAGATATCGTAATAGGTTATAACGTTACACCATATAACGTATTACGTTATAACGTTATACCATATAACGTATTACGTTATAACGTTATGTTATATAACGTAATACGATATAACGTTATGTTATATAACGTAATACGTTATAACGTGTTACCGTATAACGTATTACGTTATATCGTTATACCATATAACGTTATGTTATATGACGTAATACGTTATAACGTTATACCATATAACGTTATGTTATATATAGTAATAGGTTATAACGTTACACCATATAACGTATTACGTTATAACGTTATACTATATAACGTATTACGTTATAACGTTATGTTATATAACGCAATACGTTATAACGTTATGTTATATAACGTAATACGCTATAACGTGTTACCATATAATGTATGACGTTATATCGTTATACCATATAACGTTATGTTATATCACGTAATACGTTATAACGTTATACCATAAAACGTTATGTTATATATCGTAATAGGTTATAACGTTGAAACGTTATACCATATAGCGTATTACGTTATAACCTTATACCATACAACGTTATGTTATATAACGTATTACGTTATAGCGTGTTACCATATAACGTATTACGTTATAACTTTATACCATATAACATTTTACGATATAACGTTGTACCATATAACGTATTACGTTATAACGTTATGTTATATAACGTAATACGTTATAGCGTTATGTTATATAACGTAATACGTTATAACGTGTTACCATATAACGTATTACGTTATATCGTTAAACAATATAATGTTATGTTATATGACGTAATACGTTATAACGTGTTACCATATAACGTATTACGTTATAGCGTTATACCATATAACGTTATGTTATATGACGTAATACGTTATAACGTTATACCATATAACGTAGTACGTTATAACGTTAGAACATACAACGTTATGTTATATACCGTATTCCTTTACAACGTTATACCATATATCGAATTACGTTATAACGTTATGTTATATAACTAATTACGTTATGACGTTATACCATACAACGTTATGTTATATATCGTAATACGTTATAACGTTGAAACGTTATACCATATAGCGTATTACGTTATAACCTTATACCATACAACGTTATGTTATATAACGTATTACGTTATAGCGTGTTACCATATAACGTATTACGTTATAACTTTATACCATATAACGTATTACGTTATAACGTTATGTTATATAACATAATACGTTATAACGTTATGTTATATAACGTAATACGTTATAACGTGTTACCATATAACGTATTACGTCATAACTTTATACCATATAACGTATTACGTTATATCCTTATGTTATATAACGTAATACGTTATAACGTTATGTTATATAACGTAATACGTTATAACGTGTTACCGTATAACGTATTACGTTATATCGTTATACCATATAACGTTATGTTATATGACGTAATACGTTATAACGTTATACCATATAACGTTATGTTATATATAGTAATAGGTTATAACGTTACACCATATAACGTATTACGTTATAACGTTATACCATATAACGTATTACGTTATAACGTTATGTTATATAACGTAATACGTTATAACGTTATGTTATATAACGTAATACGTTATAACGTGTTACCATATAACGTATTACGTTATAACTTTATACCATATAACGTATTACGTTATAACGTTATGTTATATAACGTAATACGTTATAACGTTATGTTATATAACGTAATACGTTATAACGTTATGTTATATAACGTAATACGTTATAACGTGTTACCATATAACGTATTACGTTATGGCGTTATACCATATAACGTTATGTTATATAACGTATTACGTTATAACTTTATACCATTTAACGTATTACGTTATAACGTTTTGTTACATAACGTAATACGTTATAACGTTATGTTATATAACGTAATACGTTATAGCGTGTTACCATATAACGTATTACGTTATAACTTTATACCATATAACGTATTACGTTATAACTTTATACCATATAACGTATTACGTTATAACGTTATGTTATATAACGTAATACGTTATAACGTGTTACCGTATAACGTATTACGTTATAACGTTATGTTATATAACGTAATACGTTATAACGTTATGTTATATAACGTAATACGTTATAACGTGTTACCATATAATGTATTACGTTATATCGTTATACCATATAAAGTTATGTTATATGACGTAATACGTTATAACGTTATACCATATAACGTTATGTTATATATCGTAATAGGTTATAACGTTACACCATATAACGGATTACGTTATAACGTTATACCATATAACGTATTACGTTATAACGATATTTTATATAACGTAATACGTTATAACGTTATGTTATATAACGTAATACGTTATAACGTGATACCATATAACGTATTACGTTATAACTTTATACCATATAACGTATTACGTTATAACTTTATACCATATAACGTATTACGTTATAACGTGTTACCATATAACGTATTACGTTATAACTTTATACCATATAACGTACTACGTTATAACGTTATGTTATATAACGTAATACGTTATAACGTTATGTTATATAACGTAATAGGTTATAACGTGTTACCATATAATGTATTACGTTATATCGTTATACCATATAAAGTTATGTTATATGACGTAATACGTTATAACGTTATACCATATAACGTTATGTTATATATCGTAATAGGTTATAACGTTACACCATATAACGGATTACGTTATAACGTTATACCATATAACGTATTACGTTATAACGTTATTTTATATAACGTAATACGTTATAACGTTATGTTATATAACGTAATACGTTATAACGTGATACCATATAACGTATTACGTTATAACTTTATACCATATTACGTATTACGTTATAACGTTATGTTATATAACGTAATACGTTATAACGTTATACCATATAACGTTGTACGTTATAACGTTAGACCATACAACGTTATGTTATATACCGTATTCCTTTACAACGTTATACCATATATCGAATTACGTTATAACGTTATGTTATATAACGTAATACGTTATAACGTGCTACCATATAACGTATTACGTTATAACTTTATACCATATAACGTATTACGTTATAACTTTATACCATATAACGTATTACGTTATAACGTTATACCATATAACGTATTACGTTATAACGTTAAGGTATATAACGTAATACGTTATAACGTTATGTTATATAACGTAATACGTTATAACGTGTTACCATATAACGTATTACGTTATAACGTTATACCATATAACGTATTACGTTATAACGTTATGTTATATAACGTAATACTATATAACGTTATGTTATATAACGTAATAGGATATAACGTGTTACCATATAACGTATTACGTTATATCGTTATACCATATAAAGTTATGTTATATGACGTAATACGTTATAACGTTATACCATATAATGTTATGTTATATAACGTATTACGTTATAACGTTATACCATATAACGTATTACGTTATAACGTTATGGTATATAACGTAATACGATATAGCGTTATGTTATATAACGTAATACGTTATAACGTGTTACCATATAACGTATTACGTTATATCGTTATACAATATAACGTTATGTTATATGACGTAATACGTTATAACGTTATACCATATAACGTTATGTTATATATCGTAATAGGTTATAACGTTACACCATATAACGTATTACGTTATAACGTTATACCATATAACGTATTACGTTATAACGTTATACCATATAACGTATTACGTTATAACGTTATGTTATATAACGTAATATGATATAACGTTATGTTATATAACGTAATACGTTATAACGTGTTACCATATAACGTATTACGTTATATCGTTATACCATATAAAGTTATGTTATATGACGTAATACGATATAACGTTATACCATATAACGTTATGTTATATATCGTAATAGGGTATATCGTTACACCATATAACGTATTACGTTATAACGTTATGTTATATAACGTAATACGTTATAACGTTATGTTATATAACCTAATACGTTATAACGTGTTACCATATAACGTATTACGTTATATCGTTATACCATATAACGGTATGTTATATAACGTAATACGTTATACCGATGAGACCTTATACCATAGCGTATTACGTTGTAACCTTATACCATACAACGTTATGTTATATAACGTATTACGTTATAACTTTGTACCATATAACGTATTACGTTATAAAGTTTTGTTACATAACGTAATACGTTATAACGTTATGTTATATAACGTAATACTTTATAACGTGTTACCATATAACGTATTACGTTATAACTTTATACCATATAACGTATTACGTTATAACGTTATGTTATATAACGTAATACGTTATAACGTTGTGTTATATAACGTAATACGTTATAACGTTGTACCATATTACGTATTACGTTATAACGTTTTGTTACATAACGTAATACGTTATAACGTTATGTTATATAACGTAATACGTTATAACGTGTTCCCATATAACGTATTACGTTATATCGTTATACAATATAACGTATTACGTTATAACGTTAAGGTATATAACGTAATACGTTATAACGTTATGTTATATAACGTAATACGTTATAACGTTGTGTTATATAACGTAATACGTTATAACGTGTTACCATATTACGTATTACGTTATATCGTTATACAATATAACGTTATGTTATATGACGTAATACGTTATAACGTTATACCATATAACGTTATGTTATATATCGTAATACGTTATAACGTTACACCATATAACGTATTACGTTATAACGTTATACCATATAACGTATTACGTTATAACGTTATACCATATAACGTATTACGTTATAACGTTATGTTATATAACGTAATATGATATAACGTTATGTTATATAACGTAATACGTTATACCGATGAAACGTTATACCATAGCGTATTACGTTGTAACCTTATACCATACAACGTTATGTTATATAACGTATTACGTTATAACGTTGTACCATATTACGTATTACGTTATAACGTTTTGTTACATAACGTAATACGTTATAACGTTATGTTATATAACGTAATACGTTATAACGTGTTCCCATATAACGTATTACGTTATAACCTTATACCATATAACGTATTACGTTATAACGTTATGTTATATAACGTAATACGTTGTAACGTTATGTTATATAACGTAATACGTTATAACGTTATGTTATATAACGTAATACGTTATAACGTGTTACCATATAACGTATTACGTTATATCGTTATACCATATAACGTTATGTTATATGACGTAATACGTTATAACGTGTTACCATATAACGTATTACGTTATAGTGTTATACCACATAACGTTATGTTATATGACGTAATACGTTATAACGTTATACCATATAACGTAGTACGTTATAACGTTAGACCATACAACGTTATGTTATATACCGTATTCCTTTACAACGTTATACCATATAACGAATTACGTTATAACGTTACGTTATATAACTTATTACGTTATAACGTTATACCATATAACGTATTACGTTATAACTTTATACCATATAACGTATTACGATATAAAGTTATGTTATATAACGTAATACGTTATAACGTTATGTTATATAACGTAATACGTTATAACGTGTTACCATATAACGTATTACGTTATAACTTTATACCATATAACGTATTACGTTATAACGTTATGTTATATAACGTATTACGTTATAACGTTATGTTATATAACATAATACGTTATAACGTTATGTTATATAACGTAATACGTTATAACGTGTTACCATATAACGTATTACGTTATATCGTTATACCATATAACGTTATGTTAAATGACGTAATACGTTATAACGTGTTACCATATAACGTAGTACGTTATATCGTCCGACCATACAACGTTATGTTATATACCGTATTCCTTTACAACGTTATACCATATAACGAATTACGTTATAACGTTACGTTATATAACTTATTAAGTTATAACGTTATACCATATAACGTATTACGTTATAACTTTATACCATATAGCGTATTACGATATAACGTTATGTTATATAACGTAATACGTTATAACGTTATGTTATATAACGAATTACGTTATAACTTTATATCATATAACGTATTACGTTATAACTTTATACCATATTACGTATTACGTTATAACGTTATGTTATATGACGTAATACGTTATAACGTTATGTTATATACCGTATTCCTTTACAACGTTATACCATATAACGAATTACGTTATAACGTTACGTTATATAACTTATTACGTTGTAACGTTATACCATATAACGTATTACGTTATAACCTTATACCATACAACGTTATGTTATATAACGTATTACGTTATAACGTTATACCATATAACGAATTACGTTATAACGTTATGGTATATAACGTAATACGTTTAAACGTTATGTTATATAACGTAATACGTTATAACGTGTTACCATATAACGTATTACGTTATATCGTTATACAATATAACGTTATGTTATATGACGTAATACGTTATATCGTTATACCATATAACGTTATGTTATATATCGTAATAGGTTATAACGTTACACCATATAACGTATTACGTTATAACGTTATACCATATAACGTATTACGTTATAACGTTATACCATATAACGTATTACGTTATAACGTTATGTTATATAACGTAATATGATGTAACGTTATGTTATATAACGTAATACGTTATAAAGTGTTACCATATAACGTATTACGTTATATCGTTATACCATATAAAGTTATGTTATATGACGTAATACGATATAACGTTATACCATATAACGTTATGTTATATATCGTAATAGGGTATAACGTTACACCATATAACGTATTACGTTATAACGTTATGTTATATAACGCAATACGTTATAACGTTATGTTATATAACGTAATACGTTATAACGTGTTACCATATAACGTATTACGTTATATCGTTATACCATATAACGGTATGTTATATAACGTAATACGTTATACCGATGAAACGTTATACCATAGCGTATTACGTTGTAACCCTATACCATACAACGTTATGTTATATAACGTATTACGTTATAACGTTGTACCATATTACGTATTACGTTATAACGTTTTGTTACATAACGTAATACGTTATAACGTTATGTTATATAACGTAATACGTTATAACGTGTTCCCATATAACGTATTACGTTATAACCTTATACCATATAACGTATTACGTTATAACGTTATGTTATATAACGTAATACGTTGTAACGTTATGTTATATAACGTAATACGTTGTAACGTTATGTTATATAACGTAATACGTTATAACGTGTTACCATATAACGTATTACGTTATATCGTTATACCATATAACGTTATGTTATATGACGTAATACGTTATAACGTGTTACCATATAACGTATTACGTTATAGTGTTATACCATATAACGTTATGTTATATGACGTAATACGTTATAACGTTATACCTTATAACGTAGTACGTTATAACGTTAGACCATACAACGTTATGTTATATACCGTATTCCTTTACAACGTTATACCATATAACGAATTACGTTATAACGTTACGTTATATAACTTATTACGTTATAACGTTATACCATATAACGTATTACGTTATAACTTTATACCATATAACGTATTACGATATAACGTTATGTTATATAACGTAATACGTTATAACGGTATGTTATATAACGTAATACGTTATACCGATGAAACGTTATACCATAGCGTATTATGTTGTAACCCTATACCATACAACGTTATGTTATATAACGTATTACGTTATAACGTTGTACCATATTACGTATTACGTTATAACGTTTTGTTACATAACGTAATACGTTATAACGTTATGTTATATAACGTAATACGTTATAACGTGTTCCCATATAACGTATTACGTTATAACCTTATACCATATAACGTATTACGTTATAACGTTATGTTATATAACGTAATACGTTGTAACGTTATGTTATATAACGTAATACGTTGTAACGTTATGTTATATAACGTAATACGTTATAACGTGTTACCATATAACGTATTACGTTATATCGTTATACCATATAACGTTATGTTATATGACGTAATACGTTATAACGTGTTACCATATAACGTATTACGTTATAGTGTTATACCATATAACGTATTACGATATAACGTTATGTTATATAACGTAATACGTTATAACGCTATGTTATATAACGTAATACGTTATAACGTGTTACCATATAACGTATTACGTTATAACGTTATACCATATAACGTATTACGTTATAACGTTATACCATATAACGTATTACGTTATAACGTTATGTTATATAACGTAATATGATATAACGTTATGTTATATAACGTAATACGTTATAACGTGTTACCATATAACGTATTACGTTATATCGTTATACCATATAACGTTATGTTATATGACGTAATACGTTATAACGTTATACCATATAACGTAGTACGTTATAACGTTAGACCATACAACGTTATGTTATATACCGTATTCCTTTACAACGTTATACCATATAACGAATTACGTTATAACGTTACGTTATATAACTTATTACGTTATAACGTTATACCATATAACGTATTACGTTATAACTTTATACCATATAACGTATTACGATATAACGTTATGTTATATAACGTAATACGTTATAACGCTATGTTATATAACGTAATACGTTATAACGTGTTACCATATAACGTATTACGTTATAACGTTATACCATATATCGTATTACGTTATAACGTTATGTTATATAACGTAATACGTTATACCGATGAAACGTTATACCATAGCGTATTACGTTATAACCTTATACCATACAACGTTATGTTATATAACGTATTACGTTATAACTTTGTACCATATAACGTATTACGTTATAAAGTTTTGTTACATAACGTAATACGTTATAACGTTACACCATATAACGTATTACGTTATAACGTTATACCATATAACGTATTACGTTATAACGTTATACCATATAACGTATTACGTTATAACGTTATGTTATATAACGTAATATGATATAACGTTATGTTATATAACGTGATACGTTATAACGTGTTACCATATAACGTATTACGTTATATCGTTATACCATATAAAGTTATGTTATATGACGTAATACGATATAACGTTATACCATATAACGTTATGTTATATATCGTAATAGGGTATAACGTTACACCATATAACGTATTACGTTATAACGTTATGTTATATAACGTAATACGTTATAACGTTATGTTATATAACGTAATACGTTATAACGTTATGTTATATAACGTAATACGTTATAACGTTATGTTATATAACGTAATACGTTATAACGTGTTACCATATAACGTATTACGTTATATCGTTATACCATATAACGGTATGTTATATAACGTAATACGTTATACCGATGAAACGTTATACCATAGCGTATTACGTTGTAACCTTATACCATACAACGTTATGTTATATAACGTATTACGTTATAACGTTGTACCATATTACGTATTACGTTATAACGTTTTGTTACATAACGTAATACGTTATAACGTTATGTTATATAACGTAATACGTTATAACGTGTTCCCATATAACGTATTACGTTATAACCTTATACCATATAACGTATTACGTTATAACGTTTTGTTATATAACGTAATACGTTGTAACGTTATGTTATATAACGTAATACGTTATAACGTTATGTTATATAACGTAATACGTTATAACGTGTTACCATATAACGTATTACGTTATATCGTTATACCATATAACGTTATGTTATATGACGTAATACGTTATAACGTGTTACCATATAACGTATTACGTTATAGTGTTATGCCATATAACGTTATGTTATATGACGTAATACGTTATAACGTTATACCATATAACGTAGTACGTTATAACGTTAGACCATACAACGTTATGTTATATACCGTATTCCTTTACAACGTTATACCATATAACGAATTACGTTATAACGTTACGTTATATAACTTATTACGTTATAACGTTATACCATATAACGTATTACGTTATAACTTTATACCATATAACGTATTACGATATAACGTTATGTTACATAACGTAATACGTTATAACGTTATGTTATATAACGTAATACGTTATAACGTGTTACCATATAACGTATTACGTTATAACTTTATACCATATAACGTATTACGTTATAACGTTATGTTATATAACGTAATACGTTATAACGTGTTACCATATAACGTATTACGTTATATCGTTATACCATATAACGGTATGTTATATAACGTAATACGTTATACCGATGAAACGTTATACCATAGCGTATTACGTTGTAACCTTATACCATACAACGTTATGTTATATAACGTATTACGTTATAACGTTGTACCATATTACGTATTACGTTATAACGTTTTGTTACATAACGTAATACGTTATAACGTTATGTTATATAACGTAATACGTTATAACGTGTTCCCATATAACGTATTACGTTATAACCTTATACCATATAACGTATTACGTTATAACGTTTTGTTATATAACGTAATACGTTGTAACGTTATGTTATATAACGTAATACGTTATAACGTTATGTTATATAACGTAATACGTTATAACGTGTTACCATATAACGTATTACGTTATATCGTTATACCATATAACGTTATGTTATATGACGTAATACGTTATAACGTGTTACCATATAACGTATTACGTTATAGTGTTATGCCATATAACGTTATGTTATATGACGTAATACGTTATAACGTTATACCATATAACGTAGTACGTTATAACGTTAGACCATACAACGTTATGTTATATACCGTATTCCTTTACAACGTTATACCATATAACGAATTACGTTATAACGTTACGTTATATAACTTATTACGTTATAACGTTATACCATATAACGTATTACGTTATAACTTTATACCATATAACGTATTACGATACAACGTTATGTTATATAACGTATTACGTTATAACGTTATGTTATATAACGTAATACGTTATAACGTTATGTTATATAACGTACTACGTTATAACGTGTTACCATATAACGTAATACGTTATATCGTTATACCATATAACGTATTACGTTACAACTTTATACCATATAACGTATTACGATATAACGTTATGTTATATGACGTAATACGTTATAACGTAATACCATATAACGTTATGTTATATATCGTAATAGGTTATAACGTTACACCATATAACGTATTACGTTATAACGTTATACCATATAACGTATTACGTTATAACGTTATGTTATATAACGTAATACGTTATACCGATGAAACGTTATACCATAGCGTATTACGTTATAACCTTATACCATACAACGTTATGTTATATAACGTATTACGTTATAACTTTGTACTATATAACGTATTACGTTATAACGTTTTGTTACATAACGTAATACGTTATAACGTTATGTTATATAACGTAATACGTTATAACGTGTTACCATATAACGTATTACGTTATAACTTTATACCATATAACGTATTACGTTATAACGTTATGTTATATAACGTATTACGTTATAACGTTATGTTATATAACGTAATACGTTATAACGTTATGTTATATAACGTAATACGTTATAACGTGTTACCATATAATGTATTACGTTATATCGTTATACCATATAACGTTATGTTAAATGACGTAATACGTTATAACGTGTTACCATATAACGTAGTACGTTATATCGACAGACCATACAACGTTATGTTATATACCGTATTCCTTTACAACGTTATACCATATAACGAATTACGTTATAACGTTACGTTATATAACTTATTACGTTATAACGTTATACCATATAACGTATTACGTTATAACTTTATACCATATAGCGTATTACGATATAACGTTATGTTATATAACGTAATACGTTATAACGTTATGTTATATAACGAATTACGTTATAACTTTATATCATATAACGTATTACGTTATAACTTTATACCATATTACGTATTACGTTATAACGTTATGTTATATGACGTAATACGTTATAACGTTATGTTATATACCGTATTCCTTTACAACGTTATACCATATAACGAATTACGTTATAACGTTACGTTATATAACTTATTACGTTATAACGTTATACCATATAACGTATTACGTTATAACCTTATACCATACAACGTTATGTTATATAACTTATTACGTTATAACGTTATACCATATAACGTATTACGTTATAACGTTATGGTATATAACGTAATACGTTATAACGTTATGTTATATAACGTAATACGTTAAAACGTGTTACCATATAACGTATTACGTTATATCGTTATACAATATAACGTTATGTTATATGACGTAATACGTTATAACGTTATACCATATAACGTTATGTTATATATCGTAATAGGTTATAACGTTACACCATACAACGTATTACGTTATAACGTTATACCATATAACGTATTACGTTATAACGTTATACCATATAACGTATTACGTTATAACGTTATGTTATATAACGTAATATGATATAACGTTATGTTATATAACGTAATACGTTGTAACGTTATGTTATATAACGTAATACGTTGTAACGTTATGTTATATAACGTAATACGTTATAACGTTATGTTATATAACGTAATACGTTATACCGATGAAACGTTATACCATAGCGTATTACGTTATAACCTTATACCATACAACGTTATGTTATATAACGTAGTACGTTATAACGTTAGACCATACAACGTTATGTTATATACCGTATTCCTTTACAACGTTATACCATATAACGAATTACGTTATAACGTTACGTTATATAACTTATTACGTTATAAGGTTATACCATATAACGTATGACGTTATAACTTTATACCATATAACGTATTACGATATAACGTTATGTTATATAACGTAATACGTTATAACGCTATGTTATATAACGTAATACGTTATAACGTGTTACCATATAATGTATTACGTTATAACGTTATACCATATATCGTATTACGTTATAACGTTATGTTATATAACGTAATACGTTATACCGATGAAACGTTATACCATAGCGTATTACGTTATAACCTTATACCATACAACGTTATGTTATATAACGTATTACGTTATAACTTTGTACCATATAACGTATTACGTTATAAAGTTTTGTTACATAACGTAATACGTTATAACGTTATGTTATATAACGTAATACGTTATAACGTGTTACCATATAACGTATTGCGTTATAACTTTATACCATATAACGTATTACGTTATAACGTTATGTTATATAACGTAATACGTTATAACGTTATGTTATATAACGTAATACGTTATAACGTGTTACCATATAACGTATTACGTTATATCGTTATACCATATAACGTTATGTTATATGACGTAATACGTTATAACGTGTTACCATATAACGTAGTACGTTAAAACGTTAGGCCATACAACGTTATGTTATATACCGTATTCCTTTACAACGTTATACCATATAACGAATTACGTTATAACGTTACGTTATATAACTTATTACGTTATAACGTTATACCATATAACGTATTACGTTATAACGTTATACCACATAACGTATTACGTTATATCGTTATGCCATATAACGTTATGTTATATGACGTAATACGTTATAACGTAATACCATATAACGTTATGTTATATATCGTAATAGGTTATAACGTTACACCATATAACGTATTACGTTATAACGTTATACCATATAACGTATTACGTTATAACGTTATGTTATATAACGTAATGCGTTATACCGATGAAACGTTATACCATAGCGTATTACGTTATAACCTTATACCATACAACGTTATGTTATATAACGTATTACGTTATAACGTGTTACCATATAACGTATTACGTTATATCGTTATACCATATAACGGTATGTTATATAACGTAATACGTTATAACGTGATACCATATAACGTAGTACGTTATATCGACAGACCATACAACGTTATGTTATATAACGTATTCCTTTACAACGTTATACCATATAACGAATTACGTTATAACGTTACGTTATATAACTTATTACGTTATAACGTTATACCATATAACGTATTACGTTATAACTTTATACCATATAGCGTATTACGATATAACGTTATGTTATATAACGTAATACGTTATAACGTTATGTTATATAACGAATTACGTTATAACTTTATATCATATAACGTATTACGTTATAACTTTATACCATATTACGTATTACGTTATAACGTTATGTTATATGACGTAATACGTTATAACGTTATGTTATATACCGTATTCCTTTACAACGTTATACCATATAACGAATTACGTTATAACGTTACGTTATATAACTTATTACGTTATAACGTTATACCATATAACGTATTACGTTATAACCTTATACCATACAACGTTATGTTATATAACGTATTACGTTATAACGTTATACCATATAACGTATTACGTTATAACGTTATACCATATAACGTATTACGTTATAACGTTATGGTATATAACGTAATACGTTATAACGTTATGTTATATAACGTAATACGTTATAACGTGTTACCATATAACGTATTACGTTATATCGTTATACCATATAAAGTTATGTTATATGACGTAATACGATATAACGTTATACCATATAACGTTATGTTATATATCGTAATAGGGTATAACGTTACACCATATAACGTATTACGTTATAACGTTATGTTATATAACGTAATACGTTATAACGTTATGTTATATAACGTAATACGTTATAACGTGTTACCATATAACGTATTACGTTATATCGTTATACCATATAACGGTATGTTATATAACGTAATACGTTATACCGATGAAACGTTATACCATAGCGTATTACGTTGTAACCTTATACCATACAACGTTATGCTATATAACGTATTACGTTATAACGTTGTACCATATTACGTATTACGTTATAACGTTTTGTTACATAACGTAATACGTTATAACGTTATGTTATATAACGTAATACGTTATAACGTGTTCCCATATAACGTATTACGTTATAACCTTATACCATATAACGTATTGCGTTATAACGTTATGTTATATAACGTAATACGTTGTAACGTTATGTTATATAACGTAATACGTTATAACGTTATGTTATATAACGTAATACGTTATACCGATGAAACGTTATACCATAGCGTATTACGTTATAACCTTATACCATACAACGTTATGTTATATAACGTAGTACGTTATAACGTTAGACCATACAACGTTATGTTATATACCGTATTCCTTTACAACGTTATACCATATAACGAATTACGTTATAACGTTACGTTATATAACGTATTACGTTATAACGTTATACCATATAACGTATTACGTTATAACGTTATACCATATAACGTATTACGTTATAACGTTATGTTATATAACGTAATATGATATAACGTTATGTTATATAACGTAATACGTTATAACGTGTTACCATATAACGTATTACGTTATATCGTTATACCATATAAAGTTATGTTATATGACGTAATACGATATAACGTTATACCATATAACGTTATGTTATATATCGTAATAGGGTATAACGTTACACCATATAACGTATTACGTTATAACGTTATGTTATATAACGTAATACGTTATAACGTTATGTTATATAACGTAATACGTTATAACGTGTTACCATATAACGTATTACGTTATATCGTTATACCATATAACGGTATGTTATATAACGTAATACGTTATACCGATGAAACGTTATACCATAGCGTATTACGTTGTAACCTTATACCATACAACGTTATGTTATATAACGTATTACGTTATAACGTTGTACCATATTACGTATTACGTTATAACGTTTTGTTACATAACGTAATACGTTATAACGTTATGTTATATAACGTAATACGTTATAACGTGTTCCCATATAACGTATTACGTTATAACCTTATACCATATAACGTATTGCGTTATAACGTTATGTTATATAACGTAATACGTTGTAACGTTATGTTATATAACGTAATACGTTATAACGTTATGTTATATAACGTAATACGTTATACCGATGAAACGTTATACCATAGCGTATTACGTTATAACCTTATACCATACAACGTTATGTTATATAACGTAGTACGTTATAACGTTAGACCATACAACGTTATGTTATATACCGTATTCCTTTACAACGTTATACCATATAACGAATTACGTTATAACGTTACGTTATATAACTTATTACGTTATAACGTTATACCATATAACGTATTACGTTATAACTTTATACCATATAACGTATTACGATATAACGTTATGTTATATAACGTAATACGTTATAACGCTATGTTATATAACGTAATACGTTATAACGTGTTACCATATAATGTATTACGTTATAACGTTATACCATATATCGTATTACGTTATAACGTTATGTTATATAACGTAAAACGTTATACCGATGAAACGTTATACCATAGCGTATTACGTTATAACCTTATACCATACAACGTTATGTTATATAACGTATTACGTTATAACTTTGTACCATATAACGTATAACGTTATAAAGTTTTGTTACATAACGTAATACGTTATAACGTTATGTTATATAACGTAATACGTTATAACGTGTTACCATATAACGTATTGCGTTATAACTTTATACCATATAACGTAATACGTTGTAACGTTATGTTATATAACGTAATACGTTATAACGTTATGTTATATAACGTAATACGTTATAACGTGTTACCATATAACGTATTACGTTATATCGTTATACCATATAACGTTATGTTATATGACGTAATAGGTTATAACGTGTTACCATATAACGTATTACGTTATAGTGTTATACCATATAACGTTATGTTATATGACGTAATACGTTATAACGTTATACCATATAACGTTATGTTATATAACGTAATACGTTATAACGTGATACCATATATCGTATTACGGTATAACTTTATACCATATAACGTATTACGTTATAACGTTATGTTATATAACGTAATACGTTATAACGTTATGTTATATAACGTAATACGTTATAACGTGTTACCATATAACGAAATACGTTATAACGTTATGTTATATAACGTAACACGTTATAACGTGTTACCATATAACGTAATACGTTATAACGTGTTACCATATAACGTATTACGTTATATCGTTATATCATATAACGTTATGTTATATGACGTAATACGTTATAACGTTATACCATATAACGTTATGTTATATAACGTAATACGTTATAACGTGATACCATATATCGTATTACGGTATAACTTTATACCATATAACGTATTACGTTATAACGTTATGTTATATAACGTAATACGTTATAACGTTATGTTATATAACGTAATACGTTATAATGTTATACCATATAACGTATTACGTTATAACGTTATACCATATAACGTATTACGTTATAACGTTATGTTATATAACGTGATACGTTATAACGATATGTTATATAACGTAATACGTTATAACGTGTTACCATATAACGTATTACGTTATAACATTATACCATATAACGTATTACGTTATAACGTTATGTTATATAACGTAATACGTTATAACGATATGTTATATAACGTAATACGTTATAACGTGTTACCATATAACGTAATACGTTATAACGTTATACCATATAACGTTATGTTATATATCGTAATAGGTTATAACGTTACACCATATAACGTATTACGTTATAACGTTATACCATATAACGTATTACGTTATAACGTTATTTTATATAACGTAATACGTTATAACGTTATGTTATATAACGTAATACGTTATAACGTGATACCATATAACGTATTACGTTATATCGTTATACCATATAACGTTATGTTATATGACGTAATACATTATAACGTGTTACCATATAACGTATTACGTTATAGCGTTATACCATATAACGTTATGTTATACGACGTAATACGTTATAACGTTATACCATATAACGTAGTACGTTATAACGTTAGACCATACAACGTTATGTTATATATCGTATTCCATTACAACGTTATACCATATATCGAATTACGTTATAACGTTATGTTATATAACTTATTACATTATGACGTTATACCATACAACGTTATGTTATATAACGTAATACGTTATAGCGTGTTACCATATAACGTATTACGTTATAACTTTATACCATATAACGTATTACGTTGTAACTTTATACCATATAACGTATTACGTTATAACGTTATGTTATATAACGTAATACGTTATAACGTGTTACCATATAACGTATTACGTTATAACTTTATGTTATATAACGTAATACGTTATAACGTGTTACCGTATAACGTATTACGTTATATCGTTATACCATATAACGTTATGTTATATGACGTAATACGTTATAACGTTATACCATATAGCGTTATGTTACATATCGTAATAGGTTATAACGTTACACCATATAACGTATTACGTTGTAACGTTATACCACATAACGTATTACGTTATAACGTTATACCACATAACGTATTACGTTATAACGTTATTTTATATAACGTAATACGTTATAACGTTATGTTATATAACGTAATACGTTATAACGTGATACCATATAACGTATTACGGTATAACTTTATACCATATAACGTATTACGTTATAACGTTATGTTATATAACGTAATACGTTATAACGTTATGTTATATAACGTAATACGTTATAATGTTATACCATATAACGTATTACGTTATAACGTTATACCATATAACGTATTACGTTATAACGTTATGTTATATAACGTAATACGTTATAACGATATGTTATATAACGTAATACGTTATAACGTATTACCATATAACGTATTACGTTATAACTTTATACCATATAACGTATTACGTTATAACGTTATGTTATATAACGTAATACGTTATAACGATATGTTATATAACGTAATACGTTATAACGTGTTACCATATAACGTAATACGTTATAACGTTATACCATATAACGTTATGTTATATATCGTAATAGGTTATAACGTTACACCATATAACGTATTACGTTATAACGTTATACCATATAACGTATTACGTTATAACGTTATTTTATATAACGTAATACGTTATAACGTTATGTTATATAACGTAATACGTCATAACGTGATACCATATAACGTATTACGTTATATCGTTATACCATATAACGTTATGTTATATGAGGTAATACATTATAACGTGTTACCATATAACGTATTACGTTATAGCGTTATACCATATAACGTTATGTTATACGACGTAATACGTTATAACGTTATACCATATAACGTAGTACGTTATAACGTTAGACCATACAACGTTATGTTATATATCGTATTCCTTTACAACGTTATACCATATATCGAATTACGTTATAACGTTATGTTATATAACTTATTACATTATGACGTTATACCATACAACGTTATGTTATATAACGTAATACGTTATAGCGTGTTACCATATAACGTATTACGTTATAACTTTATACCATATAACGTATTACGTTGTAACTTTATACCATATAACGTATTACGTTATAACGTTATATTATATAACGTAATACGTTATAACGTGTTACCATATAACGTATTACGTTATAACTTTATGTTATATAACGTAATACGTTATAACGTGTTACCGTATAACGTATTACGTTATATCGTTATACCATATAACGTTATGTTATATGACGTAATACGTTATAACGTTATACCATATAGCGTTATGTTATATATCGTAATAGGTTATAACGTTACACCATATAACGTATTACGTTGTAACGTTATACCACATAACGTATTACGTTATAACGTTATACCACATAACGTATTACGTTATAACGTTATTTTATATAACGTAATACGTTATAACGTTATGTTATATAACGTAATACGTTATAACGTGATACCATATAACGTATTACGGTATAACTTTATACCATATAACGTATTACGTTATAACGTTATGTTGTATAACGTAATACGTTATAACGTTATGTTATATAACGTAATACGTTATAATGTTATACCATATAACGTATTACGTTATAACGTTATACCATATAACGTATTACGTTATAACGTTATGTTATATAACGTAACACGTTATAACGTTATGTTATATAACGTAATACGTTATAACGTTATGTTATATAACGTAATACGTTATAACGTGTTACCGTATAACGTATTACGTTATAACTTTATACCATATAACGTTATTTTATATAACGTAATACGTTATAACGTGTTACCATATAACGTATTACGTTATATCGTTATACCATATAAAGTTATGTTATATGACGTAATACGATATAACGTTATACCATATAACGTTATGTTATATATCGTAATACGTTATAACGTGTTACCATATAACGTATTACGTTATAACTTTATACCGTATAACGTACTACGTTATAACGTTATGTTATATAACGTAATACGTTATAACGTTATGTTATATAAGGTAATACGTTATAACGTGTTACCATATAACGTATTACGTTATATCGTTATACCATATAATGTTATGTTATATGACGCAATACGTTATAACGTGTTACCATATAACGTATTACGTTATAACGTCATACCATATAACGTTATGTTATATGACGTAATACGTTATAACGTTATACCATATAACGTAGTACGTTATAACGTTAGACCATACAACGTTATGTTATATATCGTATTCCTTTACAACGTTATACCATATATCGAATTACGTTATAACGTTATGTTATATAACTTATTACGTTATGACGTTATACCATTCAACGTTATGTTATATAACGTATTACGTTATAACTTTATACCATATAACGTATTACGTTATAACGTTATACCATATACCGTATTACGTTATAACGTTATGTTATATAACGTAATACGTTATAACGTTATGTTATATAACGTAATACGTTATAACGTGTTACCATATAACGTATTACGTTATATCGTTATACCATATAACGGTATGTTATATAACGTAATACGTTATACCGATGAAACGTTATGCCATAGCGCATTACTTTATAACCTTATACCATACAACGTTATGTTATATAACGTATTACGTTATAACTTTGTACCATATAACGTATTACCTTATAACGTTTTGTTACATAACGTAATACGTTATAACGTTATGTTATATAACGTAATACGTTATAACGTGTTACCATATAACGAAATACGTTATAACTTTATACCATATAACGTATTACGTTATAACGTTATACCATATAACGTTATGTTATATGACGTAATTCGTTATAACGTGTTACCATATAACGTATTACGTTATATCGTTATACCATATAACGTTATGTTATATGACGTAATTCGTTATAACGTGTTACCATATAACGTATTACGTTATAGTGTTATACCATATAACGTTATGTTATATGACGTAATTCGTTATAACGTGTTACCATATAACGTATTACGTTATATCGTTATACCATATAACGTTATGTTATATGACGTAATTCGTTATAACGTGTTACCATATAACGTATTACGTTATAGTGTTATACCATATAACGTTATGTTATATAACGTAATACGTTATAACGTGTTACCATATAACGTATTACGTTATATCGTTATATCATATAACGTTATGTTATATGACGAAATACGTTATAACGTTATACCATATAACGTTATGTTATATAACGTAATACGTTATAACGTGATACCATATAACGTATTACGGTATAACTTTATACCATATAACGTATTACGTTATAACGTTATGTTATATAACGTAATACGTTATAACGTTATGTTATATAACGTAATACGTTATAATGTTATACCATATAACGTATTACGTTATAACGTTATACCATATAACGTATTACGTTATAACTTTATACCATATAACGTATTACGTTATAACGTTATGTTATATAACGTAATACGTTATAACGATATGTTATATAACGTAATACGTTATAACGTGTTACCATATAACGTAATACGTTATAACGTTATACCATATAACGTTATGTTATATATCGTAATAGGTTATAACGTTACACCATATAACGTATTACGTTATAACGTTATACCATATAACGTATTACGTTATAACGTTATTTTATATAACGTAATACGTTATAACGTTATGTTATATAACGTAATACGTTATAACGTGATACCATATAACGTATTACGTTATAACTTTGTACCATATAACGTATTACGTTATAACGTTATGTTATATAACGTAATACGTTATAACGTGTTACCATATAACGTATTACGTTATAACGTTATACCACATCACGTATTACGTTATAACGTTATGTTATATAACGTAATACGTTATAACGTTATGTTATATAACGTAATACGTTATAACGTTAGACCATACTACGTTATGTTATATATCGTATTCCTTTACAACGTTATACCATATATCGAATTACATTATAACGTTATGTTATATAACTTATTACGTTATGACGTTATACCATTCAACGTTATGTTATATAACGTATTACGTTATAACTATATACCATATAACGCATTACATTATAACGTTTTGTTACATAACGTAATACGTTATAACGTTATGTTATATAACGTAATACGTTATAGCGTGTTACCATATAACGTATTACGTTATAACTTTGTACCATATAACGTATTACGTTATAACGTTATGTTATATAACGTAATACGTTATAACGTTTTACCATATAACGTATTACGTTATATCGTTATACCATATAATGTTATGTTATATGACGTAATACGTTATAACGCGTTACCATATAACGTATTACGTTATAACGTCATACCATATAACGTTATGTTATATGACGTAATACGTTATAACGTTATACCATATAACGTAGTACGTTATAACGTTAGACCATACAACGTTATGTTATATATCGTATTCCTTTAAACGTTATACCATATATCGAATTACGTTATAACGTTATGTTATATAACTTATTACGTTATGACGTTATACCATTCAACGTTATGTTATATAACGTATTACGTTATAACTATATACCATATAACGCATTACATTATAACGTTTTGTTACATAACGTAATACGTTATAACGTTATGTTATATAACGTAATACGTTATAGCGTGTTACCATATAACGTATTACGTTATAACTTTATACCATATAACGTATTACGTTATAACTTTATACCATATAACGCATTACGTTATAACGTTTTGTTACATAACGTAATACGATATAACGTTATGTTATATAACGTAATACGTTATAACGTGTTACCGTATAACGTATTACGTTATATCGTTATACCATATAACGTTATGTTATATGACGTAATACGATATAACGTTATACCATATAACGTTATGTTATATAACGTATTACGTTATAACTTTATACCATATAACGTATTACGTTATAACTTTATACCATATAACGCATTACGTTATAACGTTTTGTTACATAACGTAATACGTTATAACGTTATGTTATATAACGTAATACGTTATAACGTGTTACCGTATAACGTATTACGTTATATCGTTATACCATATAACGGTATGTTATATAACGTAATACGTTATACCGATGAAACGTTATGCCATAGCGTATTACTTTATAACCTTAAACCATACAACGTTATGTTATATAACGTATTACGTTATAACTTTGTACCATATAACGTATTACCTTATAACGTTTTGTTACATAACGTAATACGTTATAACGTTATGTTATATAACGTAATACGTTATAACGTGTTACCATATAACGAAATACGTTATAACTTTATACCATATAACGTATTACGTTATAACGTTATTTTATATAACGTAAAACGTTATAACGTTATGTTATATAACGTAGTACATTATAACGTGTTACCATATAACGTATTACGTTATATCGTTATACCATATAACGTTATGTTATATGACGTAATTCGTTATAACGTGTTACCATATAACGTATTACGTTATAGTGTTATACCATATAACGTTATGTTATATGACGTAATACGTTATGACGTTGTACCATATAATGTAGTACGTTATAACGTTAGACCATACAACGTTATGTTATATACCGTATTCCTTTACAACGTTATACCATATAACGAATTACGTTATAACGTTACGTTATATAACTTATTACGTTATAACGTTATACCATATAACGTATTACGGTATAACTTTATACCATATAACGTATTACGATATATCGTTATACCATATAACGTTATGTTATATGACGTAATACGTTATAACGTTATACCATATAACGTTATGTTATATATCGTAATAGGTTATAACGTTACACCAAATAACGTATTACGTTATAACGTTATACCATATAACGTATTACGTTATAACGTTATGTTATATAACGTAATACGTTATAACGTTATGTTATATAACGTAATACGTTATAACGTATTACCATATAACGTATTACGTTATAACTTTATACCATATAACGTATTACGTTATAACCTTATACCATACAACGTTATGTTATATAACGTATGACGTTATAGCTTTATACCATATAACGCATTACGTTATAACGTTTTGTTACATAACGTAATACGTTATAACGTTATGTTATATAACGTAATACGTTATAGCGTGTCACCATATAACGTATTACGTTATAACTTTATACCATATAACGTAGTACGTTATAACTTTATACCATATAACGTAATATGTTATAACGTTATGTTATATAACGTAATACGTTATAACGTGATACCATATAACGTATTACGTTATAACGTTATGTTATATAACGTAATACGTTATAACGTGTTACCATATAACGTATTACGTTATAACGTTATACCATATAACGTATTACGTTAGGACGTTATGTTATATAACGTAATACGTTATAACGTTATGTTATATAACATAATACGTTATAAAGTGATACCATATAACGTATTGCGTTATAACTTTATACCATATAACGTTCTGTTATATAACGTAATACGTTATATCGTGTTACCATATAACGTATTACGTTATATCGTTATACCATATAACGGTATGTTATATAACGTAATACGTTACACCCGTGAAACGTTATACCATAGCGTATTACGTTATAACCTTATACAATACAACGTTATGTTATATAACGAATTACGTTATAACTTTGTACCATATAACGTATTACGTTATAACGTTTTGTTACATAACGTAATACGTTATAACGTTATGTTATATAACGTAATACGTTATAACGTGTTACCATATAACGTATTACATTATAACTTTATACCATATAACGTATTACGTTATAACGTTATGTTATATAACGTAATACGTTATAACGTTATGTTATATAACGTAATACGTTATAACGTGTTACCATATAACGTATTACGTTATATCGTTATACCATATGACGTTATGTTATATGACGTAATACGTTATAACGTGTTACCATATAACGTATTACGTTATAGGGTTATGCCATATAACGTTATGTTATATGACGTAATACGTTATAACGGTATACCATATAACGTAGTACGTTATAACGTTAGACCATACAACGTTATGTTATATACCGTATTCCTTTACAACGTTATACCATATAACGAATTACGTTATAACGTTACGTTATATAACTAATTACGTTATAACGTTATACCATATAACGTATTACGTTATAACTTTATACCATATAACGTATTACGATATAACGTTATGTTATATAACGTAATACGTTATAACGAGTTACCATATAACGTATTACGTTATATCGTTATACCATATAACGTTATGTTATATGACGTAATACGTTATAACGTTATACCATATAACGTTATGTTATATATCGTAATAGGTTATAACGTTACACCAAATAACGTATTACGTTATAACGTTATACCATATAACGTATTACGTTATAACGTTATGTTATATAACGTAATATGTTATAACGTTATGTTATATAACGTAATACGTTATAACGTGATACCATATAACGTATTACGTTATAACGTTATGTTATATAACGTAATACGTTATAACGTGTTACCATATAACGTAATACGTTATAACGTTATACCATATATCGTTATGTTATATATCGTAATAGGTTATAACGTTACACCATATAACGTATTACGTTATAACGTTATACCATATAAGGTATTACGTTATAACGTTATACCATATAACGTATTACGTTATAACGTTATTTTATATAACGTAATACGTTATAACGTTATGTTATATAACGTAATACGTTATAACGTGATACCATATAACGTATTACGTTGTAACTTTATTTTATATAACGTAATATGTTATAACGTTATGTTATATAACGTAATACGTTATAACGTGATACCATATAACGTATTACGTTATAACGTTATGTTATATAACGTAATACGTTATAACGTGTTACCATATAACGTATTACGTAATAACTTTATACAATATAACGTATTACGTTATAACGTTATGTTATATAACGTAATACGTTATAACGTTATGTTATATAACGTAACACGTTATAACGTGTTACCATATAACGTAATACGTTATAACGTGTTACCATATAACGTATTACGTTATATCGTTATATCATATAACGTTATGTTATATGACGTAATACGTTATAACGTTATACCATATAACGTTATGTTATATAACGTAATACGTTATAACGTGATACCATATAACGTATTACGGTATAACTTTATACCATATAACGTATTACGTTATAACGTTATGTTATATAACGTAATACGTTATAACGTTATGTTATATAACGTAATACGTTATAATGTTATACCATATAACGTATTACGTTATAACGTTATACCATATAACGTATTACGTTATAACTTTATACCATATAACGTATTACGTTATAACGTTATGTTATATAACGTAATACGTTATAACGATATGTTATATAACGTAATACGTTATAACGTGTTACCATATAACGTAATACGTTATAACGTTATACCATATAACGTTATGTTATATATCGTAATAGGTTATAACGTTACACCATATAACGTATTACGTTATAACGTTATACCATATAACGTATTACGTTATAACGTTATTTTATATAACGTAATACGTTATAACGTTATGTTATATAACGTAATACGTTATAACGTGATACCATATAACGTATTACGTTATAACTTTGTACCATATAACGTATTACGTTATAACGTTATGTTATATAACGTAATACGTTATAACGTGTTACCATATAACGTATTACGTTATAACGTTATACCACATCACGTATTACGTTATAACGTTATGTTATATAACGTAATACGTTATAACGTTATGTTATATAACGTAATACGTTATAACGTTATGTTATATAACGTAATACGTTATAACGTTAGACCATACAACGTTATGTTATATATCGTATTCCTTTACAACGTTATACCATATATCGAATTACGTTATAACGTTATGTTATATAACTTATTACGTTATGACGTTATACCATTCAACGTTATGTTATATAACGTATTACGTTATAACTATATACCATATAACGCATTACAATATAACGTTTTGTTACATAACGTAATACGTTATAACGTTATGTTATATAACGTAATACGTTATAGCGTGTTACCATATAACGTATTACGTTATAACTTTATACCATATAACGTATTACGTTATAACTTTATACCATATAACGCATTACGTTATAACGTTTGGTTACATAACGTAATACGTTATAACGTTATGTTATATAACGTAATACGTTATAACGTGTTACCGTATAACGTATTACGTTATATCGTTATACCATATAACGTTATGTTATATGACGTAATACGATATAACGTTATACCATATAACGTTATGTTATATAACGTATTACGTTATAACTTTATACCATATAACGTATTACGTTATAACTTTATACCATATAATGCATTACGTTATAACGTTTTGTTACATAACGTAATACGTTATAACGTTATGTTATATAACGTAATACGTTATAACGTGTTACCGTATAACGTATTACGTTATATCGTTATACCATATAACGGTATGTTATATAACGTAATACGTTATACCGATGAAACGTTATGCCATAGCGTATTACTTTATAACCTTATACCATACAACGTTATGTTATATAACGTATTACGTTATAACTTTGTACCATATAACGTATTACCTTATAACGTTTTGTTACATAACGTAATACGTGTTAACGTTATGTTATATAACGTAATACGTTATAACGTGTTACCATATAACGACATACGTTATAACTTTATACCATATAACGTATTACGTTATAACGTTATTTTATATAACGTAAAACGTTATAACATTGTGTTATATAACGTAGTACATTATAACGTGTTACCATATAACGTATTACGTTATATCGTTATACCATATAACGTTATGTTATATGACGTAATTCGTTATAACGTGTTACCATATAACGTATTACGTTATAGTGTTATACCATATAACGTTATGTTATATGACGTAATACGTTATGACGTTATACCATATAATGTAGTACGTTATAACGTTAGACCATACAACATTATGTTATATACCGTATTCCTTTACAACGTTATACCATATAACGAATTACGTTATAACGTTACGTTATATAACTTATTACGTTATAACGTTATACCATATAACGTATTACGGTATAACTTTATACCATATAACGTATTACGATATATCGTTATACCATATAACGTTATGTTATATGACGTAATACGTTATAACGTTATACCATATAACGTTATGTTATATATCGTAATAGGTTATAACGTTACACCAAATAACGTATTACGTTATAACGTTATACCATATAACGTATTACGTTATAACGTTATGTTATATAACGTAATACGTTATAACGTTATGTTATATAACGTAATACGTTATAACGTATTACCATATAACGTATTACGTTATAACTTTATACCATATAACGTATTACGTTATAACCTTATACCATACAACGTTATGTTATATAACGTATTACGTTATAGCTTTATACCATATAACGCATTACGTTATAACGTTTTGTTACATAACGTAATACGTTATAACGTTATGTTATATAACGTAATACGTTATAGCGTGTCACCATATAACGTATTACGTTATAACTTTATACCATATAACGTAGTTCGTTATAACTTTATACCATATAACGTAATATGTTATAACGTTATGTTATATAACGTAATACGTTATAACGTGATACCATATAACGTATTACGTTATAACGTTATGTTATATAACGTAATACGTTATAACGTTATACCACATAACGTAATACGTTATAACGTGTTACCATATAACGTAATACGTTATAACGTTATGTTATATAACGTAATACGTTATAACGTGTTTCCATATAACGTAATACGTTATAACGTTATACCATATAACGTAGTACGTTATAACGTTAGACCATACAACGTTATGTTATATACCATATTACGTTATAACGTTATGTTATATAACTTAATACGTTATAACGTTATGTTATATAACGTATTACGTTATAACTTTATACCATATAACGTATTACGTTATAACGTTATGTTTTATAACGCAATACGTTATAACGTTATGTAATATAACGCAATACGTTATAACGTTATGTTATATAACGTAATACGTTATAACGTGTTAGCATATAACGTATTACGTTATAACTTTATGTTATATAACGTAATACGTTATAACGTGTTAGCATATAACGTATTACGTTATATCGTTATACCATATCACGTTATGTTATATGACGTAATACGTTATAACGTTATACCATATAACGTTATGTTATATATCGTAATAGGTTATAACGTTACACCATATAACGTATTACGTTATAACGTTATACCATATAACGTATTACGTTATAACGTTATACCATACAAGGTATTACGTCATAACGTTACACCATACAACGTTATGTAATATATCGTAATACGTTATAACGTTATACCATATAACGTTATGTTATATAACGTAATACGTTATAACGTAATACCACATAACGTAATACGTTATAACGTAATACCATATATCGTATAGCGTTATAACGTTACACCATACAACGTATTACGTCATAACGTTACACCATACAACGTTATGTAACATATCGTAATACGTTATAACGTTACACCATATAACGTATTACGTTATAACGTTATACCATATAACGTATTACGTTATAACGTTATACCATACAACGTATTACGACATAACGTTACACCATACAACGTTATGTAATATATCGTAATACGTTATAACGTTATACCATATAACGTTATGTTATATAACGTAATACGTTATAACGTTATACCACATAACGTAATACGTTATAACGTAATACCATATATCGTATAGCGTGATAGCGTTACCCCATACAACGTTGTGTTATATAACGTATTACGTTATAACGTTATGTTATATAACTTAATACGTTATAACGTTATGTTATACAACGTTTCGTTATAACGTTATACTATACAACGTATTACGTTATAATGATACACCATATAACGTTATGTTATATGACGTAATACGTTATAACGTGTTACCATATATCGTATTACGTTATAGCGTTATACCATATAACGTAGTACGTTATATCGTTAGACCATACAACGTTATGTTATATACCGTATTCCTTTACAACGTTATACCATATAACGAATTACGTTATAACGTTACACCATACAACGTTATGTAATATATCATAATACGTTATAACGTTTTGCCATATAACGTTATGTTATATAACGTAATACGTTATAACGTTATACCACATAACGTAATACGTTATAACGTAATACCATATATCGTATAGCGTTATAACGTTACACCATACAACGTTATGTTATATGACGTAATACGTTATAACGTTATACCATATAACGTAGTACGTTATAACGTTATGTTATATAACGTAATACGTTATAACGTGTTACCATATAACGTATTACGTTATATCGTTATACCATATAACGTTATGTTATAAGACGTAATACGTTATAACGTGTTACCATATAACGTAGTACGTTATAACGTTATACCATTTAACGTTATGTTATATGACGTAATACGTTATAACGTGTTACCATATAAAGTATTACGTTATAACGTTATACCATATAACGTAGTACGTTATATCGTTAGACCATACAACGTTATGTTATATACCGTATTCCTTTACAACGTTATACCATATAACGAATTACGTTATAACGTTACACCATACAACGTTATGTAATATATCATAATACGTTATAACGTTTTGCCATTTAACGTTATGTTATATAACGTAATACGTTATAACGTTATACCACATAACGTAATGCGTTATAACGTAATACCATATAACGTATAGCATTATAACGTTACACCATACAACGTTATGTTAAATAACGTATTACGTTATAACGTTATGTTATATACCATATTCCTTTACAACGTTATACCATATAACGAATTACGTTATAACGTTGCACCATACAACGTTATGTAATATATCATAATACGTTATAACGTTTTGCCATATAACGTTATGTTATATAACGTAATACGTTATAACGTTATACCACATAACGTAATACGTTATAACGTTATACCATATAACGTAGTACGTTATAACGTTATGTTATATAACGTAATACGTTATAACGTGTTACCATATAACGTATTACGTTATATCGTTGTACCATATAACGTTTTGTTACATAACGTAATACGTTATAACGTTATGTTATATAACGTAATACGTTATAACGTGTTACCATATAACGTATTACGTTATAGCTTTATGCCATATAACGTATTACGTTATAACGTTATGTTATATAACGTAATACGTTATAACGTGTTACCATATAACGTAATACGTTATAACGTAATACCATATATCGTATAGCGTTATAACGTTACACCATACAACGTTATGTTATATATCGTATTACGTTATAACGTTATGTTATATAACTTAATACGTTATAACGTTATGTTATATAACTTAATACGTTATAACGTTATGTTATATAACGTAATAGGTTATAACGTTATGCCATATAACGTAATACGTTATAACGTTATACCATATAACGTTTTGTTACATAACGTAATACGTTATAACGTTATGTTATATAACGTAATACGTTATAACGTGTTACCATATAACGTATTACGTTATAGCTTTATGCCATATAACGTATTACGTTATAACGTTATGTTATATAACGTAATACGTTATAACGTGTTACCATATAACGTAATACGTTATAACGTTATACCATATAACGTAGTACGTTATAACGTTATGTTATATAACGTAATACGTTATAACGTGTTACCATATAACGTATTACGTTATATCGTTGTACCATATAACGTTACGTTATAAGACGTAATACGTTATAACGTGTTACCATATAACGTAGTACGTTATAACGTTATACCATATGACGTTATGTTATATGACGTAATACGTTATAACGTGATACCATATAACGTATTACGTTATAACGTTATACCATATAACGTAGTACGTTATAGCGTTACACCATACAACGTTATGTTATATAACGTATTACGTTATAACGTTATGTTATATAACTTAATACGTTATAACGTTATGTTATATAACGTAATAGGTTAGAACGTTATACCATATAACGTAATACGTTATAACGTTATACCATATAACGTTATGTTATATAACGTAATACGTTATAACGTTATGTTATATAACGTAATACGTTATAACGTTATACCATATAACGTTATGTTATATTACGCAGTACGTTATAACGTTATATCATATAACGTATTACGTTATAACGTTATACCATATAACGTTATACCACATAACGTAATACGTTATAACGTAATACCATATATCGTATAGCGTTATAACGTTACACCATACAACGTTATGTTATATAACGTATTACGTTATAACGTTATGTTATATAACTTAATACGCTATAACGTTATGTTATATAACGTAATATGTTATAACGTTATACTATATAACGTATTACGTTAGAACGTTATACCATATAACGCATTACGTTATAACGTTATACCATACAACGTATTACGTTATAATGATACACCATACAACGTTATGTTATATGACGTAATATGTTATAACGTTACACCATATAACGTATTACGTTATAACGTTATACCATACAACGTATTACGTTATAATGATACACCATATAACGTTATGTTATATGACGTAATATGGTATAACGTTACACCATATAACGTATTACGTTATAACGTTATACCATATAACGTACTACGTTATACCGTTATACCATACAAAGTATTACGTCATAACGTTACACCATACAACGTTATGTAATATACCGTAATACGTTATAACGTTATACCATATAACGTTATGTTATATAACGTAATACGTTATAACGTTATACCATATAACGTTATGTTATATTACGCAATACGTTATAACGTTATAGCAAATAACGCTATGTTATATAACGTAATACGTTATAACGTTATGTTATATAACGTAATACGTTATAAATTTATACCATATAACGTTATGTTATATTACGCAGTACGTTATAACGTTATATCATATAACGTATTACGTTATAACGTTATACCATATAACGTTGTACCACATAACGTAATACGTTATAACGTAATACCATATATCGTATATCGTTATAACGTTACACCATACAACGTTATGTTATATAACGTATTACGTTATAACGTTATGTTATATAACTTAATACGTTATACCGTTATGTTATATAACGTAATATGTTATAACATTATACTATATAACGTATTACGTTAGAACGTTATACCATATAACGTATTACGTTATAACGTTATACCATACAACGTATTACGTTATAATGATACACCATATAACGTTATGTTATATGACGTAATACGTTATAACGCTATACCATATAACGTAATACGTTATAACGTGTTACCATATAACGTATTACGTTGTATCGTTATACCATATAACGTATTACGTTATAACGTTATACCATACAACGTATTACGTTATAATGATACACCATATAACGTTATGTTATATGACGTAATAGGTTATAACGTTATACCATACAACGTATTACGTTATAATGATACACCATATAACGTTATGTTATATGACGTAATAGGTTATAGCATTATACCATATAACGTAGTACGTTATAACGTTATGTTATATAACGTAATACGTTATAACGTGTTACCATATAACGTATTACGTTATATCGTTATACCATATAACGTTATGTTATAAGACGTAATACGTTATAACGTGTTACCATATAAAGTATTACGTTATAGCGTTATACCATATAACGTTATACCATATAACGTATTACGTTATAACGTTATACCATACAACGTATTACGTTATAATGATACACCATATAACGTTATGTTATATGACGTAATACGTTATAACGTTATACCATATAACGTAGTACGTTATAACGTTAGACCATACAACGTTATGTTACATACCGTATTCCTTTACAACGTTATACCATATAACGAATAACGTTATAACGTTATGTTATATAACTTATTACGTAATGACGTTATACCATACAACGTTCTGTTATGTAACGTAATACGTTATAACGTTGAAACGTTATAGCATATAGCGTATTACGTTATAACCTTATACCATACAACGTTATGTTATATAACGTATTACGTTACAACTTTATACCATATAACGTATTACGTTATAACGTTATGTTATATAACGTAATACGGTATACCGTTATGTTATATAACGTAATACGTTATAACGTGTTACCATATAACGTAATACGTTATAACGTGTTACCATATAACGTAATACGTTATAACGTGTTACCATATAACGTAATACGTTATAACGTTATGTTATATAACGTAGTACGTTATAACGTTATGTTATATAACGTAATACGTTATAACGTGTTACCATATAACGTATTACGTTATATCGTTATACCATATAACGTTATGTTATAAGACGTAATACGTTATAACGTGTTACCATATAAAGTATTACGTTATAGCGTTATACCATATAACGTTATACCATATAACGTATTACGTTATAACGTTATACCATACAACGTATTACGTTATAATGATACACCATATAACGTTATGTTATATGACGTAATACGTTATAACGTTATACCATATAACGTAGTACGTTATAACGTTAGACCATACAACGTTATGTTATATACCGTATTCCTTTACAACGTTATACCATATAACGAATAACGTTATAACGTTATGTTATATAACTTATTACGTAATGACGTTATACCATACAACGTTCTGTTATGTAACGTAATACGTTATAACGTTGAAACGTTATAGCATATAGCGTATTACGTTATAACCTTATACCATACAACGTTATGTTATATAACGTATTACGTTACAACTTTATACCATATAACGTATTACGTTATAACGTTATGTTATATAACGTAATACGGTATACCGTTATGTTATATAACGTAATACGTTATAACGTCTTACCATATAACGTAATACGTTATAACGTGTTACCATATAACGTAATACGTTATAACGTGTTACCATATAACGTAATACGTTATAACGTTATACCATATAACGTTATGTTATATAACGTATTACGTTATAACGTTATGTTATATAACTTAATACGTTATAACGTTATGTTATATAACGTAATATGTTATAACGTTATACCGTACAACGTATTACGTTATAATGATACACCATATAACGTTATGTTATATGACGTAATACGTTATAACGATATACCATATAACGTAGTACGTTATAACGTTATGTTATATAACGTAATACGTTATAACGTGTTACCATATAACGTATTACGTTATATCGTTATACCATATAACGTTATGTTATAAGACGTAATACGTTATAACGTGTTACCATATAAAGTATTACGTTATAGCGTTATACCATATAATGTTATACCATATAACGTATTACGTTATAACGTTATACCATACAACGTATTACGTTATAATGACACACCATATAACGTTTGTTATATGACGTAATACGTTATAACGTTGTACCATATAACGTAGTACGTTATAACGTTAGACCATACAACGTTATGTTATATACCGTATTCCTTTACAACGTTATACCATATAACGAATAACGTTATAACGTTATGTTATATAACGTATTACGTAATGACGTTATACCATACAACGTTATGTTATGTAACGTATTACGTTATAACGTTGAAACGTTATACCATATAGCGTATTACGTTATAACCTTATACCATACAACGTTATGTTATATAACGTATTACGTTATAACATTATACCATATAACGTATTACGTTATAACGTTATGTTATATAAAGTAATACGGTATACCGTTATGTTATATAACGTAATACGTTATAACGTGTTACCATATAACGTAGTACGTTATAACGTTAGACCATACAACGTTATGTTATATACCGTATTCCTTTACAACGTTATACCATATAACGAATTACGTTATAACGTTACGTTATATAACTTATTACGTTATAACGTTATACCATATAACGTATTACGTTATAACTTTATACCATATAACGTATTACGTTATAACGTTATGTTATATAACGTAATACGTTATAACGTTACACCATACAACGTTATGTTATATAACGTATTACGTTATAACGTTATGTTATATAACTTAATACGTTATAACGTTATGTTATATAACGTAATAGGTTATAACGTTATGCCATATAACGTAATACGTTATAACGTTATACCATATAACGTTTTGTTACATAACGTAATACGTTATAACGTTATGTTATATAACGTAATACGTTATAACGTGTTACCATATAACGTATTACGTTATAGCTTTATGCCATATAACGTATTACGTTGTAACGTTATGTTATATAACGTAATACGTTATAACGTGTTACCATATAACGTAATACGTTATAACGTTATGTTATATAACGTAATACGTTATAACGTGTTACCAAATAACGTATTACGTTATATCGTTGTACCATATAACGTTATGTTATAAGACGTAATACGTTATAACGTGTTACCGTATAACGTAGTACGTTATAACGTTATACCATATGACGTTATGTTATATGACGTAATACGTTATAACGTGATACCATATAACGTATTACGTTATAACGTTATACCATATAACGTAGTACGTTATATCGTTAGACCATACAACGTTATGTTATATACCGTATTCCTTTACAACGTTATACCATATAACGAATTACGTTATAAGGTTACACCATACAACGTTATGTAATATATCGTAATACGTTATAACGTTATACCAGATAACGTTATGTTATATAACGTAATACGTTATAACGTTATACCACATAACGTAATACGTTATAACGTGTTACCATATAACGTAATACGTTATAACGTTATGTTATATAACGTAATACGTTATAACGTGTTTCCATATAACGTAATACGTTATAACGTTATACCATATAACGTAGTACGTTATAACGTTAGACCATACAACGTTATGTTATATACCATATTACGTTATAACGTTATGTTATATAACTTAATACGTTATAACGTTATGTTATATAACGTATTACGTTATAACTTTATACCATATAACGTATTACGTTATAACGTTATATTTTATAACGCAATACGTTATAACGTTATGTTATATAACGCAATACGTTATAACGTTATGTTATATAACGTAATACGTTATAACGTGTTAGCATATAACGTATTACGTTATATCGTTATACCATATCACGTTATGTTATATGACGTAATACGTTATAACGTTATACCATATAACGTTATGTTATATATCGTAATAGGTTATAACGTTACACCATATAACGTATTACGTTATAACGTTATACCACATAACGTAATACGTTATAACGTAATACCATATATCGTATAGCGTTATAACGTTACACCATACAACGTATTACGTCATAACGTTACAACATACAACGTTATGTAACATTTCGTAATACGTTATAACGTTACACCATATAACGTATTACGTTATAACGTTATACCACATAACGTTATGTTATATAACGTAATACGTTGTAACGTTATGCCACATAACGTAATACGTTATAACGTAATACCATATATCGTATAGCGTTATAGCGTTACACCATACAACGTTATGTTATATAACGTATTACGTTATAACGTTATGTTATATAACTTAATACGTTATAACGTTATGTTATATAACGTAATAGGTTAGAACGTTATACCATATAACGTAATACGTTATAACGTTATACCATATAACGTTATGTTATATAACGTAATACGTTATAACGTTATGTTATATAACGTAATACGTTATAACGTTATACCATATAACGTTATGTTATATAACGTATTACGTTATAACGTTATGTTATATAACGTAATATGTTATAACGTTATACTATATAACGTATTACGTTAGAACGTTATACCATATAACGTATTACGTTATAACGTTATACCATACAACGTATTACGTTATAATGATACACCATACAACGTTATGTTATATGACGTAATATGTTATAACGTTACACCATATAACGTATTACGTTATAACGTTATACCATGTAACGTACTACGTTATAACGTTATACCATATAACGTATTACGCTATAACGTTATACCATACAACGTATTACGTCATAACGTTACACCATACAACGTTATGTTATATAACGTAATACGTTATAACGTTATGTTATATAACGTATTACGTTATAACGTTATGTTATATAACGTAATACGTTATAACGTTATACCATATAACGTTATGTTATATTACGCAATACGTTATAACGTTATAGCAAATAACGCTATGTTATATAACGTAATACGTTATAACGTTATGTTATATAACGTAATACGTTATAACGTTATACCATATAACGTTATGTTATAGTACGCAGTATGTTATAACGTTATATCATATAACGTATTACGTTATCACGTTATACCATATAACGTTGTACCACATAACGTAATACGTTATAACGTAATTCCATATATCGTATATCGTTATAACGTTACACCATACAACGTTATGTTATATAACGTATTACGTTATAACGTTATGTTATATAACTTAATACGTTATACCGTTATGTTATATAACGTAATATGTTATAACGTTATACTATATAACGTATTACGTTAGAACGTTATACCATATAACGTATTACGTTATAACGTTATACCATACAACGTATTACGTTATAATGATACACCATATAACGTTATGTTATATGACGTAATACGTTATAACGCTATACCATATAACGTAATACGTTATAACGTGTTACCATATAACGTATTACGTTATATCGTTATACCATATAACGTATTACGTTATAACGTTATACCATACAACGTATTACGTTATAATGATACACCATATAACGTTATGTTATATGACGTAATAGGTTATAACGTTATACCATACAACGTATTACGTTATAATGATACACCATATAACGTTATGTTATATGACGTAATAGGTTATAGCATTATACCATATAACGTAGTGCGTTATAACGTTATGTTATATAACGTAATACGTTATAACGTGTTACCATATAACGTATTACGTTATATCGTTATACCATATAACGTTATGTTATAAGACGTAATACGTTATAACGTGTTACCATATAAAGTATTACGTTATAGCGTTATACCATATAACGTTATACCATATAACGTATTACGTTATAACGTTATACCATACAACGTATTACGTTATAATGATACACCATATAACGTTATGTTATATGACGTAATACGTTATAACGTTATACCATATAACGTAGTACGTTATAACGTTAGACCATACAACGTTATGTTATATACCGTATTCCTTTACAACGTTATACCATATAACGAATAACGTTATAACGTTATGTTATATAACTTATTACGTAATGACGTTATACCATACAACGTTCTGTTATGTAACGTAATACGTTATAACGTTGAAACGTCATAGCATATAGCGTATTACGTTATAACCTTATACCATACAACGTTATGTTATATAACGTATTACGTTATAACTTTATACCATATAACGTATTACGTTATAACGTTATGTTATATAACGTAATACGGTATACCGTTATGTTATATAACGTAATACGTTATAACGTGTTACCACATAACGTAATACGTTATAACGTGTTACCATATAACGTAATACGTTATAACGTGTTACCATATAACGTAATACGTTATAACGTTATACCATATAACGTTATGTTATATTACGCAATACGTTATAACGTTATAGCAAATAACGCTATGTTACATAACGTAATACGTTATAACGTTATGTTATATAACGTAATACGTTATAACGTTATACCATATAACGTTATGTTATATTACGCAGTACGTTATAACGTTATATCATATAACGTATTACGTTATAACGTTATACCACATAACGTTATACCACATAACGTAATACGTTATAACGTAATACAATATATCGTATTACGTTATAACGTTATACCATACAACGTATTACGTTATAATGACACACCATATAACGTTTGTTATATGACGTAATACGTTATAACGTTGTACCATATAACGTAGTACGTTATAACGTTAGACCATACAACGTTATGTTATATACCGTATTCCTTTACAACGTTATACCATATAACGAATAACGTTATAACGTTATGTTATATAACGTATTACGTAATGACGTTATACCATACAACGTTATGTTATGTAACGTAATACGTTATAACGTTGAAACGTTATACCATATAGCGTATTACGTTATAACCTTATACCATACAACGTTATGTTATATAACGTATTACGTTGTAACTTTATACCATATAACGTATTACGTTATAACGTTTTGTTACATAACGTAATACGTTATAACGTTATGTTATATATCGTGATACGTAATAACGTGTTACCATATAACGTATTACGTTATAACATTATACCATATAACGTATTACGTTATAACGTTATGTTATATAACGTAATACGGTATACCGTTATGTTATATAACGTAATACGTTATAACGTTATACCATATAACGTTATGTTATATTACGCAGTATGTTATAACGTTATATCATATAACGTATTACGTTATAACGTTATACCATATAACGTTGTACCACATAACGTAATACGTTATAACGTAATTCCATATATCGTATATCGTTATAACGTTACACCATACAACGTTATGTTATATAACGTATTACGTTATAACGTTATGTTATATAACTTAATACGTTATACCGTTATGTTATATAACTTAATATGTTATAACGTTATACTATATAACGTATTACGTTAGAACGTTATACCATATAACGTATTACGTTATAACGTTATACCATACAACGTATTACGTTATAATGATACACCATATAACGTTATGTTATATGACGTAATACGTTATAACGCTATACCATATAACGTATTACGTTATAACGTGTTACCATATAACGTATTACGTTATATCGTTATACCATATAACGTATTACGTTATAACGTTATACCATACAACGTATTACGTTATAATGATACACCATATAACGTTATGTTATATGACGTAATAGGTTATAACGTTATACCATACAACGTATTACGTTATAATGATACACCATATAACGTTATGTTATATGACGTAATAGGTTATAGCATTATACCATATAACGTAGTACGTTATAACGTTATGTTATATAACGTAATACGTTATAACGTGTTACCATATAACGTATTACGTTATATCGTTATACCATATAACGTTATGTTATAAGACGTAATACGTTATAACGTGTTACCATATAAAGTATTACGTTATAGCGTTATACCATATAACGTTATACCATATAACGTATTACGTTATAACGTTATACCATACAACGTATTACGTTATAATGATACACCATATAACGTTATGTTATATGACGTAATACGTTATAACGTTATACCATATAACGTAGTACGTTATAACGTTAGACCATACAACGTTATGTTATATACCGTATTCCTTTACAACGTTATACCATATAACGAATAACGTTATAACGTTATGTTATATAACTTATTACGTAATGACGTTATACCATACAACGTTCTGTTATGTAACGTAATACGTTATAACGTTGAAACGTCATAGCATATAGCGTATTACGTTATAACCTTATACCATACAACGTTATGTTATATAACGTATTACGTTATAACTTTATACCATATAACGTATTACGTTATAACGTTATGTTATATAACGTAATACGGTATACCGTTATGTTATATAACGTAATACGTTATAACGTGTTACCACATAACGTAATACGTTATAACGTGTTACCATATAACGTAATACGTTATAACGTGTTACCATATAACGTAATACGTTATAACGTTATACCATATAACGTTATGTTATATTACGCAATACGTTATAACGTTATAGCAAATAACGCTATGTTACATAACGTAATACGTTATAACGTTATGTTATATAACGTAATACGTTATAACGTTATACCATATAACGTTATGTTATATTACGCAGTACGTTATAACGTTATATCATATAACGTATTACGTTATAACGTTATACCAGATAACGTTATACCACATAACGTAATACGTTATAACGTAATACAATATATCGTATTACGTTATAACGTTATACCATACAACGTATTACGTTATAATGACACACCATATAACGTTTGTTATATGACGTAATACGTTATAACGTTGTACCATATAACGTAGTACGTTATAACGTTAGACCATACAACGTTATGTTATATACCGTATTCCTTTACAACGTTATACCATATAACGAATAACGTTATAACGTTATGTTATATAACGTATTACGTAATGACGTTATACCATACAACGTTATGTTATGTAACGTAATACGTTATAACGTTGAAACGTTATACCATATAGCGTATTACGTTATAACCTTATACCATACAACGTTATGTTATATAACGTATTACGTTGTAACTTTATACCATATAACGTATTACGTTATAACGTTTTGTTACATAACGTAATACGTTATAACGTTATGTTATATATCGTGATACGTAATAACGTGTTACCATATAACGTATTACGTTATAACATTATACCATATAACGTATTACGTTATAACGTTATGTTATATAACGTAATACGGTATACCGTTATGTTATATAACGTAATACGTTATAACGTTATACCATATAACGTTATGTTATATTACGCAGTATGTTATAACGTTATATCATATAACGTATTACGTTATAACGTTATACCATATAACGTTGTACCACATAACGTAATACGTTATAACGTAATTCCATATATCGTATATCGTTATAACGTTACACCATACAACGTTATGTTATATAACGTATTACGTTATAACGTTATGTTATATAACTTAATACGTTATACCGTTATGTTATATAACGTAATATGTTATAACGTTATACTATATAACGTATTACGTTAGAACGTTATACCATATAACGTATTACGTTATAACGTTATACCATACAACGTATTACGTTATAATGATACACCATACAACGTTATGTTATATGACGTAATACGTTATAACGCTATACCATATAACGTAATACGTTATAACGTGTTACCATATAACGTATTACGTTATATCGTTATACCATATAACGTATTACGTTATAACGTTATACCATACAACGTATTACGTTATAATGATACACCATATAACGTTATGTTATATGACGTAATAGGTTATAACGTTATACCATACAACGTATTACGTTATAATGATACACCATATAACGTTATGTTATATGACGTAATAGGTTATAGCATTATACCATATAACGTAGTACGTTATAACGTTATGTTATATAACGTAATACGTTATAACGTGTTACCATATAACGTATTACGTTATATCGTTATACCATATAACGTTATGTTATAAGACGTAATACGTTATAACGTGTTACCATATAAAGTATTACGTTATAGCGTTATACCATATAACGTTATACCATATAACGTATTACGTTATAACGTTATACCATACAACGTATTACGTTATAATGATACACCATATAACGTTATGTTATATGACGTAATACGTTATAACGTTATACCATATAACGTAGTACGTTATAACGTTAGACCATACAACGTTATGTTATATACCGTATTCCTTTACAACGTTATACCATATAACGAATAACGTTATAACGTTATGTTATATAACTTATTACGTAATGACGTTATACCATACAACGTTCTGTTATGTAACGTAATACGTTATAACGTTGAAACGTCATAGCATATAGCGTATTACGTTATAACCTTATACCATACAACGTTATGTTATATAACGTATTACGTTATAACTTTATACCATATAACGTATTACGTTATAACGTTTTGTTACATAACGTAATACGTTATAACGTTATGTTATATATCGTGATACGTAATAACGTGTTACCATATAACGTATTACGTTATAACATTATACCATATAACGTATTACGTTATAACGTTATGTTATATAACGTAATACGGTATACCGTTATGTTATATAACGTAATACGTTATAACGTTATACCATATAACGTTATGTTATATTACGCAGTATGTTATAACGTTATATCATATAACGTATTACGTTATAACGTTATACCATATAACGTTGTACCACATAACGTAATACGTTATAACGTAATTCCATATATCGTATATCGTTATAACGTTACACCATACAACGTTATGTTATATAACGTATTACGTTATAACGTTATGTTATATAACTTAATACGTTATACCGTTATGTTATATAACGTAATATGTTATAACGTTATACTATATAACGTATTACGTTAGAACGTTATACCATATAACGTATTACGTTATAACGTTATACCATACAACGTATTACGTTATAATGATACACCATATAACGTTATGTTATATGACGTAATACGTTATAACGCTATACCATATAACGTAATACGTTATAACGTGTTACCATATAACGTATCACGTTATATCGTTATACCATATAACGTATTACGTTATAACGTTATACCATACAACGTATTACGTTATAATGATACACCATATAACGTTATGTTATATGACGTAATAGGTTATAACGTTATACCATACAACGTATTACGTTATAATGATACACCATATAACGTTATGTTATATGACGTAATAGGTTATAGCATTATACCATATAACGTAGTACGTTATAACGTTATGTTATATAACGTAATACGTTATAACGTGTTACCATATAACGTATTACGTTATATCGTTATACCATATAACGTTATGTTATAAGACGTAATACGTTATAACGTGTTACCATATAAAGTATTACGTTATAGCGTTATACCATATAACGTTATACCATATAACGTATTACGTTATAACGTTATACCATACAACGTATTACGTTATAATGATACACCATATAACGTTATGTTATATGACGTAATACGTTATAACGTTATACCATATAACGTAGTACGTTATAACGTTAGACCATACAACGTTATGTTATATACCGTATTCCTTTACAACGTTATACCATATAACGAATAACGTTATAACGTTATGTTATATAACTTATTACGTAATGACGTTATACCATACAACGTTCTGTTATGTAACGTAATACGTTATAACGTTGAAACGTCATAGCATATAGCGTATTACGTTATAACCTTATACCATACAACGTTATGTTATATAACGTATTACGTTATAACTTTATACCATATAACGTATTACGTTATAACGTTATGTTATATAACGTAATACGGTATACCGTTATGTTATATAACGTAATACGTTATAACGTGTTACCACATAACGTAATACGTTATAACGTGTTACCATATAACGTAATACGTTATAACGTGTTACCATATAACGTAATACGTTATAACGTTATACCATATAACGTTATGTTATATTACGCAATACGTTATAACGTTATAGCAAATAACGCTATGTTACATAACGTAATACGTTATAACGTTATGTTATATAACGTAATACGTTATAACGTTATACCATATAACGTTATGTTATATTACGCAGTACGTTATAACGTTATATCATATAACGTATTACGTTATAACGTTATACCACATAACGTTATACCACATAACGTAATACGTTATAACGTAATACAATATATCGTATTACGTTATAACGTTATACCATACAACGTATTACGTTATAATGACACACCATATAACGTTTGTTATATGACGTAATACGTTATAACGTTGTACCATATAACGTAGTACGTTATAACGTTAGACCATACAACGTTATGTTATATACCGTATTCCTTTACAACGTTATACCATATAACGAATAACGTTATAACGTTATGTTATATAACGTATTACGTAATGACGTTATACCATACAACGTTATGTTATGTAACGTAATACGTTATAACGTTGAAACGTTATACCATATAGCGTATTACGTTATAACCTTATACCATACAACGTTATGTTATATAACGTATTACGTTGTAACTTTATACCATATAACGTATTACGTTATAACGTTTTGTTACATAACGTAATACGTTATAACGTTATGTTATATATCGTGATACGTAATAACGTGTTACCATATAACGTATTACGTTATAACATTATACCATATAACGTATTACGTTATAACGTTATGTTATATAACGTAATACGGTATACCGTTATGTTATATAACGTAATACGTTATAACGTTATACCATATAACGTTATGTTATATTACGCAGTATGTTATAACGTTATATCATATAACGTATTACGTTATAACGTTATACCATATAACGTTGTACCACATAACGTAATACGTTATAACGTAATTCCATATATCGTATATCGTTATAACGTTACACCATACAACGTTATGTTATATAACGTATTACGTTATAACGTTATGTTATATAACTTAATACGTTATACCGTTATGTTATATAACGTAATATGTTATAACGTTATACTATATAACGTATTACGTTAGAACGTTATACCATATAACGTATTACGTTATAACGTTATACCATACAACGTATTACGTTATAATGATACATCATATAACGTTATGTTATATGACGTAATACGTTATAACGCTATACCATATAACGTAATACGTTATAACGTGTTACCATATAACGTATTACGTTATATCGTTATACCATATAACGTATTACGTTATAACGTTATACCATACAACGTATTACGTTATAATGATACACCATATAACGTTATGTTATATGACGTAATAGGTTATAACGTTATACCATACAACGTATTACGTTATAATGATACACCATATAACGTTATGTTATATGACGTAATAGGTTATAGCATTATACCATATAACGTAGTACGTTATAACGTTATGTTATATAACGTAATACGTTATAACGTGTTACCATATAACGTATTACGTTATATCGTTATACCATATAACGTTATGTTATAAGACGTAATACGTTATAACGTGTTACCATATAAAGTATTACGTTATAGCGTTATACCATATAACGTTATACCATATAACGTATTACGTTATAACGTTATACCATACAACGTATTACGTTATAATGATACACCATATAACGTTATGTTATATGACGTAATACGTTATAACGTTATACCATATAACGTAGTACGTTATAACGTTAGACCATACAACGTTATGTTATATACCGTATTCCTTTACAACGTTATACCATATAACGAATAACGTTATAACGTTATGTTATATAACTTATTACGTAATGACGTTATACCATACAACGTTCTGTTATGTAACGTAATACGTTATAACGTTGAAACGTCATAGCATATAGCGTATTACGTTATAACCTTATACCATACAACGTTATGTTATATAACGTATTACGTTATAACTTTATACCATATAACGTATTACGTTATAACGTTATGTTATATAACGTAATACGGTATACCGTTATGTTATATAACGTAATACGTTGTAACGTGTTACCACATAACGTAATACGTTATAACGTGTTACCATATAACGTAATACGTTATAACGTGTTACCATATAACGTAATACGTTATAACGTTATACCATATAACGTTATGTTATATTACGCAATACGTTATAACGTTATAGCAAATAACGCTATGTTACATAACGTAATACGTTATAACGTTATGTTATATAACGTAATACGTTATAACGTTATACCATATAACGTTATGTTATATTACGCAGTACGTTATAACGTTATATCATATAACGTATTACGTTATAACGTTATACCACATAACGTTATACCACATAACGTAATACGTTATAACGTAATACAATATATCGTATTACGTTATAACGTTATACCATACAACGTATTACGTTATAATGACACACCATATAACGTTTGTTATATGACGTAATACGTTATAACGTTGTACCATATAACGTAGTACGTTATAACGTTAGACCATACAACGTTATGTTATATACCGTATTCCTTTACAACGTTATACCATATAACGAATAACGTTATAACGTTATGTTATATAACGTATTACGTAATGACGTTATACCATACAACGTTATGTTATGTAACGTAATACGTTGTAACGTTGAAACGTTATACCATATAGCGTATTACGTTATAACCTTATACCATACAACGTTATGTTATATAACGTATTACGTTGTAACTTTATACCATATAACGTATTACGTTATAACGTTTTGTTACATAACGTAATACGTTATAACGTTATGTTATATATCGTGATACGTAATAACGTGTTACCATATAACGTATTACGTTATAACATTATACCATATAACGTATTACGTTATAACGTTATGTTATATAACGTAATACGGTATACCGTTATGTTATATAACGTAATACGTTATAACGTTATACCATATAACGTTATGTTATATTACGCAGTATGTTATAACGTTATATCATATAACGTATTACGTTATAACGTTATACCATATAACGTTGTACCACATAACGTAATACGTTATAACGTAATTCCATATATCGTATATCGTTATAACGTTACACCATACAACGTTATGTTATATAACGTATTACGTTATAACGTTATGTTATATAACTTAATACGTTATACCGTTATGTTATATAACGTAATATGTTATAACGTTATACTATATAACGTATTACGTTAGAACGTTATACCATATAACGTATTACGTTATAACGTTATACCATACAACGTATTACGTTATAATGATACACCATATAACGTTATGTTATATGACGTAATACGTTATAACGCTATACCATATAACGTAATACGTTATAACGTGTTACCATATAACGTATTACGTTATATCGTTATACCATATAACGTATTACGTTATAACGTTATACCATACAACGTATTACGTTATAATGATACACCATATAACGTTATGTTATATGACGTAATAGGTTATAACGTTATACCATACAACGTATTACGTTATAATGATACACCATATAACGTTATGTTATATGACGTAATAGGTTACAGCATTATACCATATAACGTAGTACGTTATAACGTTATGTTATATAACGTAATACGTTATAACGTGTTACCATATAACGTATTACGTTATAACGTTATACCACATAACGTTATGTTATATAACGTAATACGTTGTAACGTTATGCCACATAACGTAATACGTTATAACGTAATACCATATATCGTATAGCGTTATAGCGTTACACCATACAACGTTATGTTATATAACGTATTACGTTATAACGTTATGTTATATAACTTAATACGTTATAACGTTATGTTATATAACGTAATAGGTTAGAACGTTATACCATATAACGTAATACGTTATAACGTTATACCATATAACGTTATGTTATATAACGTAATACGTTATAACGTTATGTTATATAACGTAATACGTTATAACGTTATACCATATAACGTTATGTTATATTACGCAGTACGTTATAACGTTATATCATATAACGTATTACGTTATAACGTTATACCATATAACGTTATACCACATAACGTAATACGTTATAACGTAATACCATATATCGTATAGCGTTATAACGTTACACCATACAACGTTATGTTATATAACGTATTACGTTATAACGTTATGTTATATAACTTAATACGCTATAACGTTATGTTATATAACGTAATATGTTATAACGTTATACTATATAACGTATTACGTTAGAACGTTATACCATATAACGTATTACGTTATAACGTTATACCATACAACGTATTACGTTATAATGATACACCATACAACGTTATGTTATATGACGTAATATGTTATAACGTTACACCATATAACGTATTACGTTATAACGTTATACCATGTAACGTACTACGTTATAACGTTATACCATATAACGTATTACGCTATAACGTTATACCATACAACGTATTACGTCATAACGTTACACCATACAACGTTATGTTATATAACGTATTACGTTATAACGTTATGTTATATAACGTATTACGTTATAACGTTATGTTATATAACGTAATACGTTATAACGTTATACCATATAACGTTATGTTATATTACGCAATACGTTATAACGTTATAGCAAATAACGCTATGTTATATAACGTAATACGTTATAACGTTATGTTATATAACGTAATACGTTATAACGTTATACCATATAACGTTATGTTATATTACGCAGTACGTTATAACGTTATATCATATAACGTATTACGTTATAACGTTATACCATATAACGTTGTACCACATAACGTAATACGTTATAACGTAATTCCATATATCGTATATCGTTATAACGTTACACCATACAACGTTATGTTATATAACGTATTACGTTATAACGTTATGTTATATAACTTAATACGTTATACCGTTATGTTATATAACGTAATATGTTATAACGTTATACTATATAACGTATTACGTTAGAACGTTATACCATATAACGTATTACGTTATAACGTTATACCATACAACGTATTACGTTATAATGATACACCATATAACGTTATGTTATATGACGTAATACGTTATAACGCTATACCATATAACGTAATACGTTATAACGTGTTACCATATAACGTATTACGTTATATCGTTATACCATATAACGTATTACGTTATAACGTTATACCATACAACGTATTACGTTATAATGATACACCATATAACGTTATGTTATATGACGTAATAGGTTATAACGTTATACCATACAACGTATTACGTTATAATGATACACCATATAACGTTATGTTATATGACGTAATAGGTTATAGCATTATACCATATAACGTAGTACGTTATAACGTTATGTTATATAACGTAATACGTTATAACGTGTTACCATATAACGTATTACGTTATATCGTTATACCATATAACGTTATGTTATAAGACGTAATACGTTATAACGTGTTACCATATAAAGTATTACGTTATAGCGTTATACCATATAACGTTATACCATATAACGTATTACGTTATAACGTTATGTTATATAACGTAATACGGTATACCGTTATGTTATATAACGTAATACGTTATAACGTGTTACCATATAACGTAATACGTTATAACGTGTTACCATATAACGTAATACGTTATAACGTGTTACCATATAACGTAATACGTTATAACGTTATACCATATAACGTTATGTTATATTACGCAATACGTTATAACGTTATAGCAAATAACGCTATGTTACATAACGTAATACGTTATAACGTTATGTTATATAACGTAATACGTTATAACGTTATACCATATAACGTTATGTTATATTACGCAGTACGTTATAACGTTATATCATATAACGTATTACGTTATAACGTTATACCACATAACGTTATACCACATAACGTAATACGTTATAACGTAATACAATATATCGTATAGCGTTATAACGTTACACCATACAACGTTATGTTATATAACGTATTACGTTATAACGTTATGTTATATAACTTAATACGTTATAACGTTATGTTATATAACGTAATATGTTATAACGTTATACCGTACAACGTATTACGTTATAATGATACACCATATAACGTTATGTTATATGACGTAATACGTTATAACGATATACCATATAACGTAGTACGTTATAACGTTATGTTATATAACGTAATACATTATAACGTGGTACCATATAACGTATTACGTTATATCGTTATACCATATAACGTTATGTTATAAGACGTAATACGTTATAACGTGTTACCATATAAAGTATTACGTTATAGCGTTATACCATATAATGTTATACCATATAACGTATTACGTTATAACGTTACACCATACAACGTATTACGTTATAATGACACACCATATAACGTTATGTTTTATGACGTAATACGTTATAACGTTGTACCATATAACGTAGTACGTTATAACGTTAGACCATACAACGTTATGTTATATACCGTATTCCTTTACAACGTTATACCATATAACGAATAACGTTATAACGTTATGTTATATAACGTATTACGTAATGACATTATACCATACAACGTTATGTTATGTAACGTAATACGTTATAACGTTGAAACGTTATACCATATAGCGTATTACGTTATAACCTTATACCATACAACGTTATGTTATATAACGTATTACGTTATAACTTTATACCATATAACGTATTACGTTATAACGTTATGTTATATAACGTAATGCGTTATACCGTTATGTTATATAACGTAATACGTTATAACGTGTTACCATATAACGTAATACGTTATAACGTGTTACCATATAACGCAATACGTTATAACGTTATGTTATATAACGTAATACGTTATAATGTTATGTTATATAACGTAATACGTTATAACGTGTTACCATATAACGTAATACGTTATAACGTTATACCATATAACGTAGTACGTAATAACGTTAGACCATACAACGTTATGTTATATACCGTATTCCTTTACAACGTTATACCATATAACGAATTACGTTATAACGTTACGTTATATAACTTATTACGTTATAACGTTATACCATATAACGTATTACGTTATAACTTTATACCGTATAACGTATTACGTTATAACGTTATACCATATAACGTTATGTTATATAACGTAATACGTTATAACGTGTTACCATACAACGTATTACGTTATATCGTTATACCATATCACGTTATGTTATATGACGTAATTCGTTTTAACGTTATACCATATAACGTTATGTTATATAACGTAATACGTTATAACGTTATACCACATAACGTAATACGTTATAACGTAATACAATATATCGTATAGCGTTATAACGTTACACCATACAACGTTATGTTATATAACGTATTACGTTATAACGTTATGTTATATAACTTAATACGTTATAACGTTACGTTATATAACGTAATATGTTATAACGTTATACCGTACAACGTATTACGTTATAATGATACACCATATAACGTTATGTTATATGACGTAATACGTTATAACGATATACCATATAACGTAGTACGTTATAACGTTATGTTATATAACGTAATACGTAATAACGTGTTACCATATAACGTATTACGTTATATCGTTATACCATATAACGTTATGTTATAAGACGTAATACGTTATAACGTGTTACCATATAAAGTATAACGTTATAGCGTTATACCATATAATGTTATACCATATAACGTATTACGTTATAACGTTATACCATACAACGTATTACGTTATAATGATACACCATATAACGTTATGTTATATGACGTAATACGTTATAACGTTGTACCATATAACGTAGTACGTTATAACGTTAGACCATACAACGTTATGTTATATACCGTATTCCTTTACAACGTTATACCATATAACGAATAACGTTATAACGTTATGTTATATAACGTATTACGTAATGACGTTATACCATACAACGTTATGTTATGTAACGTAATACGTTATAACGTTGAAACTTTATACCATATAGCGTATTACGTTATAACCTTATACCATACAACGTTATGTTATATAACGTATTCCTTTACAACGTTATACCATATAACGAATTACGTTATAACGTTACGTTATATAACTTATTACGTTATAACGTTATACCATATAACGTATTACGTTATAACTTTATACCATATAACGTATTACGTTATAACGTTATGTTATATAACGTAATACGTTATAACGTTATACCATATAACGTATTACGTTATAACGTTTTGTTACATAACGTAATACGTTATAACGTTATGTTATATATCGTGATACGTAATAACGTGTTACCATATAACGTATTACGTTATAACATTATACCATATAACGTATTACGTTATAACGTTATATGGTACGTTATAACGTTATAACGTAATACGGTATACCGTTATGTTATATAACGTAATACGTTATAACGTGTTACCGATTAACGCAATACGTTATAACGTGTTACCATATAACGTAATACGTTATAACGTGTTACCATATAACGTAATACGTTATTACGTTATACCATATAACGAAGTACGTTATAACGTTAGACCATACAACGTTATGTTATATACCGTATTCCTTTACAACGTTATACCATATAACGAATTACGTTATAACGTTACGTTATATAACTTATTACGTTATAACGTTATACCATATAACGTATTACGTTATAACTTTATACCATATAACGTATTACGTTATAACGTTATGTTATATAACGTAATACGTTATAACGTCATACCATATAACGTTATGTTATATTACGCAGTACGTTATAACGTTATATCATATAACGTATTACGTTATAACGTTATACCACATAACGTTATACCACATAACGTAATACGTTATAACGTAATACCATATATCGTATAGCGTTATAACGTTACACCATACAACGTTATGTTATATAACGTATTACGTTATAACGTTATGTTATATAACTTAATACGTTATAACGTTATGTTATATAACGTAATATGTTATAACGTTATACCGTACAACGTATTACGTTATAATGATACACCATATAACGTTATGTTATATGACGTAATACGTTATAACGATATACCATATAACGTAGTACGTTATAACGTTATGTTATATAACGTAATACGTTATAACGTGTTACCATATAACGTATTACGTTATATCGTTATACCATATAACGTTATGTTATAAGACGTAATACGTTATAACGTGTTACCATATAAAGTATTACGTTATAGCGTTATACCATATAATGTTATACCATATAACGTATTACGTTATAACGTTATACCATACAACGTATTACGTTATAATGATACACCATATAACGTTATGTTATATGACGTAATACGTTATAACGTTGTACCATATAACGTAGTACGTTATAACGTTAGACCATACAACGTTATGTTATATACCGTATTCCTTTACAACGTTATACCATATAACGAATAACGTTATAACGTTATGTTATATAACGTATTACGTAATGACGTTATACCATACAACGTTATGTTATGTAACGTAATACGTTATAACGTTGAAACGTTATACCATATAGCGTATTACGTTATAACCTTATACCATACAACGATATGTTATATAACGTATTACGTTATAACTTTATACCATATAACGTATTACGTTATAACGTTTTGTTACATAACGTAATACGTTATAACGTTATGTTATATAACGTAATTCGTTATAACGTGTTACCATATAACGTATTACGTTATAACTTTATACCATATAACGTATTACGTTATAACTTTATACCATATAACGTATTACGTTATAACGTTATGTTATATAACGTAATGCGTTATACCGTTATGTTATATAACGTAATACGTTATAACGTGTTACCATATAACGTAATACGTTATAACGTGTTACCATATAACGTAATACGTTATAACGTTATGTTATATAACGTAATACGTTATAACGTTATGTTATATAACGTAATACGTTATAACGTGTTACCATATAACGTAATACGTTATAACGTTATACCATATAACGTAGTACGTAATAACGTTAGACCATACAACGTTATGTTATATACCGTATTCCTTTACAACGTTATACCATATAACGAATTACGTTATAACGTTACGTTATATAACTTATTACGTTATAACGTTATACCATATAACGTATTACGTTATAACTTTATACCATATAACGTATTACGTTATAACGTTATACCATATAACGTTATGTTATATAACGTAATACGTTATAACGTGTTACCATACAACGGATTACGTTATATCGTTATACCATATCACGTTATGTTATATGACGTAATACGTTTTAACGTTATACCATATAACGTTATGTTATATAACGTAATACGTTATAACGTTATACCACATAACGTAATACGTTATAACGTAATACCATATATCGCATAGCGTTATAACGTTACACCATACAACGTTATGTTATATAATACATTACGTTATAACGTTATACCATATAACGTTATGTTATATAACGTAATACGTTATAACGTTATACCACATAACGTAATACGTTATGACGTAATACCATATATCGCATAGCGTTATAACGTTACACCATACAACGTTATGTTATATAATACATTACGTTATAACGTTATGTTATATAACGTAATACGTTATAACGTTGTACCATATAACGTTATGTTATATTTCGCAGTACGTTATAACGTTATATCATATAACGTATTACGTTATAACGTTATACCATATAACGTTATACCACATAACGTAATACGTTATAACGTAATACCATATATCGTATAGCGTTATAACGTTACACCATACAACATTATGTTATATAACTTATTACGTATAACGTTATACCATATAACGAAGTACGTTATAACGTTAGACCATACAACGTTATGTTATATACCGTATTCCTTTACAACGTTATACCATATAACGAATTACGTTATAACGTTACGTTATATAACTTATTACGTTATAACGTTATACCATATAACGTATTACGTTATAACTTTATACCATATAACGTATTACGTTATAACGTTATGTTATATAACGTAATACGTTATAACGTTATACCATATAACGTTATGTTATATTACGCAGTACGTTATAACGTTATATCATATAACGTATTACGTTATAACGTTATACCACATAACGTTATACCACATAACGTAATACGTTATAACGTAATACCATATATCGTATAGCGTTATAACGTTACACCATACAACGTTATGTTATATAACGTATTACGTTATAACGTTATGTTATATAACTTAATACGTTATAACGTTATGTTATATAACGTAATATGTTATAACGTTATACCGTACAACGTATTACGTTATAATGATACACCATATAACGTTATGTTATATGACGTAATACGTTATAACGATATACCATATAACGTAGTACGTTATAACGTTATGTTATATAACGTAATACGTTATAACGTGTTACCATATAACGTATTACGTTATATCGTTTTACCATATAACGTTATGTTATAAGACGTAATACGTTATAACGTGTTACCATATAAAGTATTACGTTATAGCGTTATACCATATAATGTTATACCATATAACGTATTACGTTATAACGTTATACCATACAACGTATTACGTTATAATGATACACCATATAACGTTATGTTATATGACGTAATACGTTATAACGTTGTACCATATAACGTAGTACGTTATAACGTTAGACCATACAACGTTATGTTATATACCGTATTCCTTTACAACGTTATACCATATAACGAATAACGTTATAACGTTATGTTATATAACGTATTACGTAATGACGTTATACCATACAACGTTATGTTATGTAACGTAATACGTTATAACGTTGAAACGTTATACCATATAGCGTATTACGTTATAACCTTATACCATACAACGTTATGTTATATAACGTATTACGTTATAACTTTATACCATATAACGTATTACGTTATAACGTTTTGTTACATAACGTAATACGTTATAACGTTATGTTATATAACGTAATTCGTTATAACGTTTTACCATATAACGTATTACGTTATAACTTTATACCATATAACGTATTACGTTATAACTTTATACCATATAACGTATTACGTTATAACGTTATGTTATATAACGTAATGCGTTATACCGTTATGTTATATAACGTAATACGTTATAACGTGTTACCATATAACGTAATACGTTATAACGTGTTACCATATAACGTAATACGTTATAACGTTATGTTATATAACGTAATACGTTATAACGTTATGTTATATAACGTAATACGTTATAACGTGTTACCATATAACGTAATACGTTATAACGTTATACCATATAACGTAGTACGTAATAACGTTAGACCACACAACGTTATGTTATATACCGTATTCCTTTACAACGTTATACCATATAACGAATTACGTTATAACGTTACGTTATATAACTTATTACGTTATAACGTTATACCATATAACGTATTACGTTATAACTTTATACCATATAACGTATTACGTTATAACGTTATACCATATAACGTTATGTTATATAACGTAATACGTTATAACGTGTTACCATACAACGGATTACGTTATATCGTTATACCATATCACGTTATGATATATGACGTAATACGTTATAACGTTATGTTATATAACGTAATACGTTATAACGTGTTACCATATAACGTAATACGTTATAACGTTATACCATATAACGTAGTACGTAATAACGTTAGACCATACAACGTTATGTTATATACCGTATTCCTTTACAACGTTATACCATATAACGAATTACGTTATAACGTTACGTTATATAACTTATTACGTTATAACGTTATACCATATAACGTATTACGTTATAACTTTATACCATATAACGTATTACGTTATAACGTTATACCATATAACGTTATGTTATATAACGTAATACGTTATAACGTGTTACCATACAACGTATTACGTTATATCGTTATACCATATCACGTTATGTTATATGACGTAATACGTTTTAACGTTATACCATATAACGTTATGTTATATAACGTAATACGTTATAACGTTATACCACATAACGTAATACGTTATAACGTAATACTATATATCGCATAGCGTTATAACGTTACACCATACAACGTTATGTTATATAATATATTACGTTATAACGTTATGTTATATAACTTAATACGTTATAACGTTATGTTATATAACGTAATACGTTATAACGTTATACCATATAACGTAATACGTTATAACGTTATACCATATAACGTTATGTTATATAACGTAATACGCTATAACGTTATGTTATATAACGTAATACGTTATAACGTTGTACCATATAACGTTATGTTACATTACGCAGTACGTTATAACGTTATATCATATAACGTATTACGTTATAACGTTATACCATATAACGTTATACCACATAACGTAATACGTTATAACGTAATACCATATATCGTATAGCGTTATAACGTTACACCATACAACATTATGTTATATAACTTATTACGTATAACGTTATACCATATAACGTATTACGTTATAACGTTATACCATATAACGTAATACCTTATAACGTTATATTATATAACATAATACGTTATAACATGTTACCATATATCGTATTACGTTATATCGTTATACCATATAACGTTATGTTATATAACCTAATACGTCATAACGTTGAAACGTTATACCATATAGCGTATTACGTTATAACCTTATACCATACAACGTTATGTTATATAACGTATTACGTTATAACTTTATACCATATAAGGTATTACGTTATAACGTTATGTTATATAACGTAATGCGTTATAACGTTATGTTATATAACGTACTACGTTATAACGTGTTACCATATAACGTATTACGTTATATCGTTATACCATATAACGTTATGTTATATGACGTAATTCGTTATAACGTGTTACCATATAACGTATTACGTTACAGCGTTATACCTTATAACGTTATGTTATATGACGTAATACGTTATAACGTTATACCATATAACGAATTACGTTATAACGTTACGTTATATAACTTATTACGTTATAACGTTATACCATATAACGTATTACTTTATAACTTTATACCATATAACGTATTACGTTATATCGTTATACCATATCACGTTATGTTATATGACGTAATACGTTATAACGGTTTAGCATATAACGTTATGTTATATATCGTAATAGGTTATAACGTTACACCATATAACGTATTACGTTATAACGTTATACCATATAACGTACTACGTTATAACGTTATACCATACAACGTATTACGTCATAACGTTACACCATACAACGTTATGTAATATATCGTAATACGTTATAACGTTATACCATATAACGTTATGTTATATAACGTAATACGTTATAACGTTATACCACATAACGTAATACGTTATAACGTAATACCATATATCGTATAGCGTTATAACGTTACACCATACAACGTTATGTTATATAACGTATTACGTTATAACGTTATGTTATATAACTTAATACGTTATAACGTTATGTTATATAACGTAATACGTTATAACGTTATACCATATAACGTTATGTTATATAACGTTATACGTTATAACGTGTTACCATATAACGTAATACGTTATAACGTGTTACCATATAACGTAATACGTTATAACGTGTTACCATATAACGTAATACGTTATAACGTTATACCATACAACGTATTACGTCATAACGTTACACCATACAACGTTATGTTATATAACGTATTACGTTATAACGTTATGTTATATAACTTAATACGTTATAACGTTATATTATATAACGTAATATGTTATAACGTTATACTATATAACGTAATACGTTATAACGTGTTACCATATAACGTAATACGTTATAACGTTATGTTATATAACGTAATACGTTATAACGTTATGTTATATAACGTAATACGTTATAACGTGTTACCATATAACGTAATACGGTATAACGTTATACCATATAACGTATTACGTTATAGCGTTATACCATATAACGTTATGTTATATAACGTAATACGTTATAACGTGTTACCATACAACGTATTACGTTATATCGTTATACCATATCACGTTATGTTATATGACGTAATACGTTTTAACGTTATACCATATAACGTTATGTTATATAACGTAATACGTTATAACGTTATACCACATAACGTAATACGTTATAACGTAATACCATATATCGCATAGCGTTATAACGTTACACCATACAACGTTATGTTATATAATATATTACGTTATAACGTTATGTTATATAACTTAATGCGTTATAACGTTATGTTATATAACGTAATACGTTATAACGTTATACCATATAACGTAATACGTTATAACGTTATACCATATAACGTTATGTTATATAACGTAATACGCTATAACGTTATGTTATATAACGTAATACGTTATAACGTTGTACCATATAACGTTATGTTATATTACGCAGTACGTTATAACGTTATATCATATAACGTATTACGTTATAACGTTACACCATACAACGTTATGTAATATATCGTAATACGTTATAACGTTATACCATATAACGTTATGTTATATAACGTAATACGTTATAACGTTATACCACATAACGTAATACGTTATAACGTAATACCATATATCGTATAGCGTTATAACGTTACACCATACAACATTATGTTATATAACTTATTACGTATAACGTTATACCATATAACGTATTACGTTATAACGTTATACCATATAACGTAATACCTTATAACGTTATATTATATAACATAATACGTTATAACATGTTACCATATATCGTATTACGTTATATCGTTATACCATATAACGTTATGTTATATAACCTAATACGTCATAACGTTGAAACGTTATACCATATAGCGTATTACGTTATAACCTTATACCATACAACGTTATGTTATATAACGTATTACGTTATAACTTTATACCATATAAGGTATTACGTTATAACGTTATGTTATATAACGTAATGCGTTATAACGTTATGTTATATAACGTACTACGTTATAACGTGTTACCATATAACGTATTACGTTATATCGTTATACCATATAACGTTATGTTATATGACGTAATTCGTTATAACGTGTTACCATATAACGTATTACGTTATAGCGTTATACCTTATAACGTTATGTTATATGACGTAATACGTTATAACGTTATACCATATAACGAATTACGTTATAACGTTACGTTATATAACTTATTACGTTATAACGTTATACCATATAACGTATTACTTTATAACTTTATACCATATAACGTATTACGTTATATCGTTATACCATATCACGTTATGTTATATGACGTAATACGTTATAACGGTTTAGCATATAACGTTATGTTATATATCGTAATAGGTTATAACGTTACACCATATAACGTATTACGTTATAACGTTATACCATATAACGTACTACGTTATAACGTTATACCATACAACGTATTACGTCATAACGTTACACCATACAACGTTATGTAATATATCGTAATACGTTATAACGTTATACCATATAACGTTATGTTATATAACGTAATACGTTATAACGTTATACCACATAACGTAATACGTTATAACGTAATACCATATATCGTATAGCGTTATAACGTTACACCATACAACGTTATGTTATATAACGAATTACGTTATAACGTTATGTTATATAACTTAATACGTTATAACGTTATGTTATATAACGTAATACGTTATAACGTTATACCATATAACGTAATTCGTTATAAGGCTATACCATATAACGTTATGTTATATAACGTAATACGTTATAACGTTATGTTATATAACGTAATGCGTTATAACGTTATACCATATAACGTTATGTTATATTACGCAGTACGTTATAACGTTATACCATATAATGTATTACGTTATAACGTTATACCATATAACGTTATACCACATAACGTAATACGTTATAACGTAATACCATATATCGTATAGCGTTATAACTTTACACCGTACAACGTTATGTTATATATCGTATTACGTTATAACGTTATGTTATATAGCGCATTACGTTATAACGTTATACCATATAAAGTTATGTTATATTACGCAGTACGTTATAACGTTATACTACATAACGTATTACGTTATAACGTTATACCATATAACGTTATACCACATAACGTAATACGTTATAACGTAATACCATATATCGTATAGCGTTATAAAGTTACACCATACAACGTTATGTTATATAACTTATTACGTATAACGTTATACCATATAACGTATTACGTTATAACGTTATACCATATAACGTTATGTTATATGACGTAATACGTTATAACGTTATACCATATAACGTAGTACGTTATAACGTTAGACCATACAACGTTATGTTATATACCGTATTCCTTTACAACGTTATAACATATAACGAATTACGTTATATATCTTATTACGTTATAACGTTATACCATATAACGTATTACGTTATAACTTTATACCATATAACGTATTACGCTATAACGTTAAGTTATATAACGTAATACGTTATAACGTTATACCATATAACGTTATGTTATATAACGTAATACGTTATAACGTTATACCACATAACGTAATACGTTATAATGATACACCATATAACGTTATGTTATATGACGTAATTCGTTATAATGATACACCATATAACGTTATGTTATATGACGTAATACGTTATAACGTTATGTTATATAACTTAATACGTTATATCGTTATGTTATATAACGTAATATGTTATAACGTTATACTATATAACGTATTACGTTAGAACGTTATACCATATAACCTATAACGTTATAACGTAATACCATATATCGTATAGCGTTATAACGTTACACCATACAACGTTATGTTATATAACGTATTACGTTATATCGTTATGTTATATAACTTAATACGTTATAACGTTATGTTATATAACGTAATACGTTATAACATTATACCATACAACGTATTACGTTATAACTTTATACCATATAACGTATTACGTTATAACGTTATGTTATATAACGTAATGCGTTATACCGTTATGTTATATAACGTAATACGTTATAACGTGTTACCATATAACGTAATACGTTATAACGTGTTACCATATAACGTAATACGTTATAACGTGTTACCATATAACGTAATACGTTATAACGTGTTACCATATAACGTAATACGTTATAACGTGTTACCATATAACGTAATACGTTATAACGTGTTACCATATAACGTAATACGTTATAACGTTATGTTATATAACGTAATACGTTATAACGTGTTACCATATAACGTATTCCGTTATAACTTTATACCATATAACGTATTACGTTATAACCTTATACCATACAACTTTATGTTATATAACGTAATACGTTATAACGTTATGTTATATAACGTAATACGTTATAACGTTATACCATATAACGTAGTACGTTTTAGCGTTAGACCACACAACGTTATGTTATATACCGTATTGCTTTACAACGTTATACCATATAACGACTTACGTTATAACGTTACGTTATATAACTTATTACGTTATAACGTTATACCATATAACGTATTACGTTATAACTTTATACCATATAACGTATTACGTTATAACGTTATGTTATATAACGTAATACGTTATAACGTTATGTTATATAACGTAATACGTTATAACGTTATGTTATATAACTTATTACGATATGACGTAATACCATACAACGTTATGTTATATAACGTAATACGTTATAACGTTGAAACGTTATACCATATAGCGTATTACGTTATAACCTTATACCATACAACCTTATGTTATATAACCTATTACGTTATAACTTTATACCATATAACGTATTACGTTATAACGTTTTGTTAACTAACGTAATACGTTATAACGTTATGTTATATAAAGTAATACGTTATAACGTGTTACCATATAACGTATTACGCTATAACATTATACCATATAACGTAATACGTTATAACGTTATGTTATATAACGTAATACGTTATAACGTCTTACCATATAACGTATAACGTTGTAACATTATACCATATAACGTATTACGTTATAACGTTATGTTATATAACGTAATACGATATAACGTTATGTTATATAACGTAAGACGTCATAACGTGTTACCATATAACGTATTACGTTATATCGTTATACCATATAACGTTATGTTATATGACGTAATACGTTATAACGTTATACCATATAACGTAGTACGTTATAACTTTATACCATATAACGTATTACGTTATACCGTTATACCATATAACATTATGTTATATATCGTAATAGGTTATAACGTTACACCATATAACGTATTACATTATAACGTTATACCATATAACGTATTACGTTATAACGTTATGTTATATAAAGTAATACGTTATAACGTTATACCATACAACGTATTACGTCATAACGTTATACCATACAACGTTATGTAATATATCGTAATACGTTATAACGTTATACCATATAACGTTAAGTTATATAACGTAATATGTTATAACGTTGAAACGTTATACCATATAGCGTATTACGTTATAACCTTATACCATACAACGTTATGTTATATAACGTATTACGTTATTACTTTATACCATATAACGTATTACGTTATCACGTTATGTTATATAACGTAATACGTTATAACGTTATGTTATATAACTTATTACGTTATGACGTTATACCATACAACGTATTACGTCATAACGTTATACCATACAACGTTATGTAATATATCGTAATACGATATAACGTTATACCATATAACGTTAAGTTATATAACGTAATATGTTATAACGTTGAAACGTTATACCATATAGCGTATTACGTTATAACCTTATACCATACAACGTTATGTTATATAACGTATTACGTTATAACTTTATACCATATAACGTATTACGTTATAACGTTATGTTATATAACGTAATACGTTATAACGGGCTACCATATAACGTACTACGTTATAACTTTATACCATATAACGTATTACGTTATATCGTTATACCATATAACGTTATGTTATATGCCGTAGTACGTTATAACGTGTTACCATATAACGTATTACCGTATAACCTTATACCATACAACGTTATGTTATATAACGTATTATGTTATAACTTTATACCATATAACGTATTACGTTATAACGTTTTGTTACATAACGTAATACGTTATAACGTTATGTTATATAACGTAATACGTTATAACGTGTTACCATATAACGTATTACGTTATATCGTTATACCATATAACGTTATGTTATATGACGTAATACGTTATAACGTGTTACGATATAACGTATTACGTTATAACTTTACACCATATAACGTATTACGTTATAACCTTATACCATACAACGTTATGTTATATAACGTAATACGTTATAACGTTATACATATAACGAATTACGTTATAACGCTACGTTATATAACTTATTACGTTATAACGTTATACCATATAACGTATTACGTTATAACTTTATACCATATAACGTATTACGTTATAACGTTATGTTATATAACGTAATACGTTATAACGTTATGTTATATAAAGTAATACGTTATAACGTGTTACCATATAACGTATTACGCTATAACATTATACCATATAACGTAATACGTTACAACGTTATGTTATATAACGTAATACGTTATAACGTTATGTTATATAACGTAATACGTTATAACGTTATAACATATTACGTATTACGTTATTACTATATACCATATAACGTATTACGTTATCACGTTATGTTATATAACGTAATACGTTATAACGTTATGTTATATATCTTATTACGATATGACGTAATACCATACAACGTTATGTTATATAACGTATTACGTTATAACTTTATACCATATAACGTATTACGTTATAACGTTTTGTTACATAACGTAATACGTTATAACGTTATGTTATATAACGTAATACGTTATAACGTGTTACCATATAACGTATTACGTTATAACGTTATGTTATATAACGTAATACGTTATAACGTTATACCATATAACGTAGTACGTTATAGCGTTAGACCACACAACGTTATGTTATATACCGTATTCCTTTACAACGTTAAACCATATAACGACTTACGTTATAACGTTACGTTATATAACTTATTACGTTATAACGTTATGTTATATAACTTATTACGATATGACGTAATACCATACAACGTTATGTTATATAACGTAATACGTTATAACGTTATACCATATAACGTATTACGTTATAACGTTTTGTTACATAACGTAATACGTTATAACGTTATGTTATATAACGTAATACGTTATAACGTGTTACCATATAACGTATTACGTTATAACGTTATGTTATATAACGTAATACGTTATAACGTTATGTTATATAACGTAATACGTTATAACGTTATGTTATATAAAGTAATACGTTATAACGTTATAACATATTACGTATTACGTTATTACTATATACCATATAACGTATTACGTTATCACGTTATGTTATATAACGTAATACGTTATAACGTGTTACCATATAACGTATTGCGTTATAACTTTATACCATATAACGTATTACGTTATAACGTTATACCATATAACGTATTACGTTATAACTTTATACCTTATAACGTAATACGTTATAACGTTTTGTTACATAACGTAATACGTTATAACGTTATGTTATATAACGTAATACGTTATAACGTGTTACCATATAACGTATTACGTTATAACTTTATACCATATAACGTATTACGTTATAACGTTATGTTATATAACGTAATACGTTATAACGTTATGTTATATAACGTAAGACGTCATAACGTGTTACCATATAACGTATTACGTTATATCGTTATACCACATAACGTTATGTTATATGACGTAATACGTTATAACGTGTTACCATATAACGTATTACGTTATAGCGTTATACCATATAACGTTATGCTATATGACGTAATACGTTATAACGTTATACCATATAACATAGTACGTTATAACGTTAGACCATACAACGTTATGTTATATACCGTATTCCTTTACAACGTTATACCTCATAACGAATTACGTTATAACGTTACGTTATATAACTTATTACGTTATAACGTTATACCATATAACGTATTACGTTATAACTTTATACCATATAACGTATTACGTTATAACGTTATGTTATATAACGTAATACGTTATAACGTTATGATATATAACGTAATACGTTACAACGTTATGTTATATAACTTATTACGTTATGACGTTATACCATACAACGTTATGTTATATAACGTAATACGTTATAACGTTGAAACGTTATACCATATAGCGTATTACGTTATAACCTTATACCATACAACGTTATGTTATATAACGTATTACGTTATAACTTTATACCATATAACGTATTACGTTATAACGTTTTGTTACATAACGTAATACGTTATAACGTTATATTATATAATGTAATACGTTATAACGTATTACCATATAACGTATTACGTTATAACTTTATACCATATAACGTATTACGTTATAACGTTATGTTATATAACGTAATACGTTATAACGTGCTACCATATAACGTACTACGTTATAACTTTATACCATATAACGTATTACGTTATATCGTTATACCATATCTCGTTATGTTATATGCCGTAGTACGTTATAACGTGTTACCATATAACGTATTACGTTATAGCGTTATACCATATAACTTTATGTTATATGACGTAATACGTTATAACGTTATACCATATAACGTAGTACGTTATAACGTTAGACCATACAACGTTATGTTATATACCGTATTCCTTTACAACGTTATACCATATAACGTGTTACGTTATAACGTTATGTTATATAATGTAATACGTTATAACGTTATATCGTTATACCATATAACGCATTACGTTATAACGTTATACCATACAACGTATTACGTCATAACGTTACACCATACAACGTTATGTTATATATCGTAATAAGTTATAACGTTATACCATATAACGTTATGTTATATAACGTAATACGTTATAACGTTGAAACATTATACCATATAGCGTATTGCGTTATAACCTTATACCATTCAACGTTATGTTATATAACGTATTACGTTATAACTTTATACCATATAACGTATTACGTTATAACGTTACGTTATATAACTTATTACGTTATAACGTTATACCATATAACGTATAACGTTATATCTTTATACCATATAACGTATTACGTTATAACGTTATGTTATATAACGTATTACGTTATAACTTTATACCATATAACGTATTACGTTATAACTTTATACCATATAACGTATTACGTTATAACGTTATACCATATAACGTATTACGTTATAACTTTATACATTATAACGTATTACGTTATAACGTTATGTTATATAACGTAATACGTTATAACGATATGTTATATAACGTAATACGTTATAACGTGTTACCATATAACGTATTACGTTATATCGTTGTACCATATAACGTTATGTTATATGACGTAATACGTTATAACGTTATACCATATAACGTTATGTTATATATCGTAATAGGTTATAACGGTACACCATATAACGTATTACATTATAACGTTATACCATATAACGAATTACGTTATAACGTTACGTTATATAACTTATTACGTTATAACGTTATACCATATAACGTATAACGTTATATCTTTATACCATATAACGTATTACGTTATAACGTTATGTTATATAACGTAATACGTTATAACGTTATATCGTTATACCATATAACGTTATGTTATATGACGTAATACGTTATAACGTTATACCATATAACGTATTACGTTAATTCGTTATACTATACAACGTATTACGTCATAACGTTACACCATACAACGTTATGTAATATATCGTAATACGTTATAACGTTATACCATATAACGTTATGTTATATAACGTAATACGTTATAACGTTGAAACATTATACCATATAGCGTATTACGTTATAACCTTATACCATACAACGTTATGTTATATAACGTATTACGTTATAACTTTATACCATATAACGTATTACGTTATAACGTTTTGTTACATAACGTAACACGTTATAACGTTATGTTATATAACGTAATACGTTATAACGTGCTACCATATAACGTATTACGTTATAACTTTATACCATATAACGTATTACGTTATAACGTTATGTTATATAACGTAATACGATATAACGTTATGTTATATAACGTAATACGTCATAACGTGTTACCATATAACGTATTACGTTATATCGTTATACCATATAACGTTATGATATATGACGTAATACGTTATAACGTGTTACCATATAACGTATTACGTTATAGCGTTATAGCATATAACGTTATGCTATATGACGTAATACGTTATAACGTTATACCATATAACATAGTACGTTATAACGTTAGACCATACAACGTTATGTTATATACCGTATTCCTTTACAACGTTATACCTCATAACGAATTACTTTATGACGTTACGTTATATAACTTATTACGTTATAACGTTATACCATATAACGTATTACGTTATAACTTTATACCATATAACGTATTACGTTATAACGTTATGTTATATAACGTAATACGTTATAGCGTTATGATATATAACGTAATACGTTATAACGTTATGTTATATAACTTATTACGTTATGACGTTATACCATACAACGTTATGTTATATAACGTAATACGTTATAACGTTGAAACGTTATACCATATAGCGTATTACGTTATAACCTTATACCATACAACCTCATGTTATATAACGTATTACGTTATAACTTTATACCATATAACGTATTACGTTATAACGTTTTGTTACATAACGTAATACGGTCTAACGTTATATTATATAACGTAATACGTTATAACGTATTACCATATAACGTATTACGTTATAACTTTATACCATATAACGTATTACGTTATAACGTTATGTTATATAACGTAATACGTTATAACGTGCTACCATATAACGTAGTACGTTATAACTTTATACCATATAACGTATTACGTTATATCGTTATACCATATAACGTTATGTTATATGCCGTAGTACGTTATAACGTGTTACCATATAACGTATTACGATATAACCTTATACCATACAATGTTATGTTATATAACGTATTATGTTATAACTTTATACCATATAACGTATTACGTTATAACGTTTTGTTACATAACGTAATACGTTATAACGTTATGTTATTTAACGTAATACGTTATAACGTGTGTCCATATAACGTATTACGTTATAACTTTATACCATATAACGTATTACGTTATAACCTTATACCATACAACTTTATGTTATATAACGTAATACGTTATAACGTTATGTTATATAACGTAATACGTTATAACGTGTTACCATATAATGTATTACGTTATATCGTTATACCATATAACGTTATGTTATATGACGTAATACCTTATAACGTGTTACCATATAACGTATTACGTTATAACTTTATACCATATAACGTATTACGTTATAACCTTATACCATACAACGTTATGTTATATAATGTAATACGTTATAACGTGTTACCATATAACGTATTACGTTATATCGTTATACCATATAACGTTATGTTGTATGACGTAATACCTTATAACGTGTTACCATATAACGTATTACGTTATAACTTTATACCATATAACGTATTACGTTATAACGTTATGCCATATAACGTATTACGTTATAACGTTATGTTATATAACGTAATACGTTATAACGTTATGTTATATAAAGTAATACGTTATAACGTGTTACCATATAACGTATTACGCTATAACATTATACCATATAACGTAATACATTACAACGTTATGTTATATAACGTAATACGTTATAACGTTATGTTATATAACGTAATACGTTATAACGTTATACCATAATACGTATTACGTTATAACTTTATACCATATAACGTAATACGTTATAACGTTTTGTTACATAACGTAATACGTTATAGCGTTATGTTATATAACGTAATACGCTATAACGTTATGTTATATAAAGTAATACGTTATAACGTTATACCATATAACGTATTACGTTATAACTTTATACCATATAACGTATTACGTTATCACGTTATGTTATATAACGTTATACGTTATAACGTTATGTTATATAACTTATTACGTTATGACGTTATACCATACAACGTTATGTTATATAACGTAATACGTTATAACGTTGAAACGTTATACCATAGAGCGTATTACGTTATAAACTTATACCATACAACGTTATGTTATATAACGTATTACGTTATAACTTTATACCATATAACGTATTACGTTATAACGTTTTGTTACATAACGTAATACGTTATAACGTTATGTTATATAACGTAATACGTTATAACGTGTTACCATATAACGTACTACGTTATAACTTTATACCATATAACGTATTACGTTATATCGTTATACCATATAACGTTATGTTATATGACGTAGTACGTTATAACGTGTTACCATATAACGTATTACGTTATAGCGTTATACCATATAACGTTATGTTATATGACGTAATACGTTATAACGTTATACCATATAACGTTATGTTATATATCGTAATAGGTTATAACGTTACACCATTTAACGTATTACATTATAACGTTATACCATATAACGTATTACGTTATAACGTTATACCATACAACGTATTACGTCATAACGTTACACCATACAACGTTATGTAATATATCGTAATACGTTATAACGTTATACCATATAACGTTATATTATATAGCGTAATACGTTATAACGTTATACCACATAACGTAATACGTTATAACGTAATACCATATATCGTATAGCGTTATAACGTTACAGCATACAACGTTATGTTATATAACGTATTGCGTTATAACGTTATGTTATATAACTTAATACGTTATAACGTTATGTTATATGGCGTAATACGTTATAACGTGTTACCATATAACGTAATACGTTATAGCGTTCTACCATATAACGTTATGTTGTATGACGCAATACGTTATAACGTTATACCATATAACGTAGTACGTTATAACGTTAGACCATACAACGTTATGTTATATACCGTATTCCTTTACAACGTTATACCATATAGCGAATTACGTTATAACGTTACGTTATATAACTTATTACGTTATGACGTTATACCATACAACGTTATGTTATATAACGTAATACGTTACAACGTTGAAACGTTATACCATATAGCGTATTACGTTATAACCTTATACCATACAACATTATGTTATATAACGTATTACGTTATAACTTTATACCATACAACGTTATGTTATATAACGTATTACGTTATAACTTTATACCATACAACGTTATCTTATATAACGTATTACGTTATAACTTTGTACCATATAACGTATTACGTTATAACGTTTTGTTACATAACGTAATACGTTGTAACGTTATGTTATATAACGTAATACGTTATAACGTGTTACCATATAACGTATTACGTTATATCGTTATACCATATAACGTATTACGTTATAACGTTATGTTATATAACGTAATACGTTGTAACGTTATGTTATATAACGTAATACGTTATAACGTGTTACCATATAACGTATTACGTTATATCGTTATACCATATAACGATATGTTACATGACGTAATACGTTATAACGTGTTACCATGTAACGTATTACGTTATAGCATTATATCATATAACGTTATGTTATATGACATAATACGTTATAACGTTATACCATACGACGTAGTACGTTATAACGTTAGACCATACAACGTTATGTTATATACCGTATTCCTTTACAACGTTATACCATATAACGAATTACGTAATAACGTTATGTTATATAACTTATTACGTTATGACGTTATACCATACAACGTTATGTTATATAACGTAATACGTTATAACGTTGAAACGTTATACCATATAGCGTATTACGTTATAACCTTATACCATACAACATTATGTTATATAACGTATTACGTTATAACTTTATACCATACAACGTTATGTTATATAACGTATTACGTTATAACTTTGTACCATATAGCGTATTACGTTATAACGTTTTGTTACATAACGTAATACGTTATAACGTTATGTTATATAACGTAATACGTTATAACGTTATGTTATATAACGTAATACGTTATAACGTGTTACCATATAACGTATTACGTTATATCGTTATACCATATAACGTATTACGTTATAACGTTATGTTATATAACGTACTACGTTGTAACGTTATGTTATATAACGTAATACGTTATAACGTGTTACCATATAACGTATTACGTTATATCGTTATACCATATAACGTTATGTTATATGACGTAATACGTTATAACGTTATACCATATAACGTTATGTTATATAACGTAATACGTTATAACGTTGAAACATTATACCATATAGCGTATTACGTTATAACCTTATACCATACAACGTTATGTTATATAACGTATTACGTTATAACTTTATACCATATAACGTATTACGTTATAACGTTCTGTTACATAACGTAACACGTTATAACGTTATGTTATATAACGTAATACGTTATAACGTGCTACCATATAACGTATTACGTTATAACTTTATACCATATAACGTATTACGTTATAACGTTATGTTATATAACGTAATACGATATAACGTTATGTTATATAACGTAATACGTCATAACGTGTTACCATATAACGTATTACGTTATATCGTTATACCATATAACGTTATGATATATGACGTAATACGTTATAACGTGTTACCATATAACGTATTACGTTATAGCGTTATAGCATATAACGTTATGCTATATGACGTAATACGTTATAACGTTATACCATATAACATAGTACGTTATAACGTTAGACCATACAACGTTATGTTATATACCGTATTCCTTTACAACGTTATACCTCATAACGAATTACTTTATGACGTTACGTTATATAACTTATTACGTTATAACGATATACCATATAACGTATTACGTTATAACTTTATACCATATAACGTATTACGTTATAACGTTATGTTATATAACGTAATACGTTATAGCGTTATGATATATAACGTAATACGTTATAACGTTATGTTATATAACTTATTACGTTATGACGTTATACCATACAACGTTATGTTATATAACGTAATACGTTATAACGTTGAGACGTTATACCATATAGCGTATTACGTTATAACCTTATACCATACAACCTCATGTTATATAACGTATTACGTTATAACTTTATACCATATAACGTATTACGTTATAACGTTCTGTTACATAACGTAACACGTTATAACGTTATGTTATATAACGTAATACGTTATAACGTGCTACCATATAACGTATTACGTTATAACTTTATACCATATAACGTATTACGTTATAACGTTATGTTATATAACGTAATACGATATAACGTTATGTTATATAACGTAATACGTCATAACGTGTTACCATATAACGTATTACGTTATATCGTTATACCATATAACGTTATGATATATGACGTAATACGTTATAACGTGTTACCATATAACGTATTACGTTATAGCGTTATAGCATATAACGTTATGCTATATGACGTAATACGTTATAACGTTATACCATATAACATAGTACGTTATAACGTTAGACCATACAACGTTATGTTATATACCGTATTCCTTTACAACGTTATACCTCATAACGAATTACTTTATGACGTTACGTTATATAACTTATTACGTTATAACGATATACCATATAACGTATTACGTTATAACTTTATACCATATAACGTATTACGTTATAACGTTATGTTATATAACGTAATACGTTATAGCGTTATGATATATAACGTAATACGTTATAACGTTATGTTATATAACTTATTACGTTATGACGTTATACCATACAACGTTATGTTATATAACGTAATACGTTATAACGTTGAGACGTTATACCATATAGCGTATTACGTTATAACCTTATACCATACAACCTCATGTTATATAACGTATTACGTTATAACTTTATACCATATAACGTATTACGTTATAACGTTTTGTTACATAACGTAATACGGTCTAACGTTATATTATATAACGTAATACGTTATAACGTATTACCATATAACGTATTACGTTATAACTTTATACCATATAACGTATTACGTTATAACGTTATGTTATATAACGTAATACGTTATAACGTGCTACCATATAACGTAGTACGTTATAACTTTATACCATATAACGTATTACGTTATATCGTTATACCATATAACGTTATGTTATATGCCGTAGTACGTTATAACGTGTTACCATATAACGTATTACGATATAACCTTATACCATACAATGTTATGTTATATAACGTATTATGTTATAACTTTATACCATATAACGTATTACGTTATAACGTTTTGTTACATAACGTAATACGTTATAACGTTATGTTATTTAACGTAATACGTTATAACGTGTGTCCATATAACGTATTACGTTATAACTTTATACCATATAACGTATTACGTTATAACCTTATACCATACAACTTTATGTTATATAACGTAATACGTTATAACGTTATGTTATATAACGTAATACGTTATAACGTGTTACCATATAATGTATTACGTTATATCGTTATACCATATAACGTTATGTTATATGACGTAATACCTTATAACGTGTTACCATATAACGTATTACGTTATAACTTTATACCATATAACGTATTACGTTATAACCTTATACCATACAACGTTATGTTATATAATGTAATACGTTATAACGTGTTACCATATAACGTATTACGTTATATCGTTATACCATATAACGTTATGTTGTATGACGTAATACCTTATAACGTGTTACCATATAACGTATTACGTTATAACTTTATACCATATAACGTATTACGTTATAACGTTATGCCATATAACGTATTACGTTATAACGTTATGTTATATAACGTAATACGTTATAACGTTATGTTATATAAAGTAATACGTTATAACGTGTTACCATATAACGTATTACGCTATAACATTATACCATATAACGTAATACATTACAACGTTATGTTATATAACGTAATACGTTATAACGTTATGTTATATAACGTAATACGTTATAACGTTATACCATAATACGTATTACGTTATAACTTTATACCATATAACGTAATACGTTATAACGTTTTGTTACATAACGTAATACGTTATAGCGTTATGTTATATAACGTAATACGCTATAACGTTATGTTATATAAAGTAATACGTTATAACGTTATACCATATAACGTATTACGTTATAACTTTATACCATATAACGTATTACGTTATCACGTTATGTTATATAACGTTATACGTTATAACGTTATGTTATATAACTTATTACGTTATGACGTTATACCATACAACGTTATGTTATATAACGTAATACGTTATAACGTTGAAACGTTATACCATAGAGCGTATTACGTTATAAACTTATACCATACAACGTTATGTTATATAACGTATTACGTTATAACTTTATACCATATAACGTATTACGTTATAACGTTTTGTTACATAACGTAATACGTTATAACGTTATGTTATATAACGTAATACGTTATAACGTGTTACCATATAACGTACTACGTTATAACTTTATACCATATAACGTATTACGTTATATCGTTATACTATATAACGTTATGTTATATGACGTAGTACGTTATAACGTGTTACCATATAACGTATTACGTTATAGCGTTATACCATATAACGTTATGTTATATGACGTAATACGTTATAACGTTATACCATATAACGTTATGTTATATATCGTAATAGGTTATAACGTTACACCATTTAACGTATTACATTATAACGTTATACCATATAACGTATTACGTTATAACGTTATACCATACAACGTATTACGTCATAACGTTACACCATACAACGTTATGTAATATATCGTAATACGTTATAACGTTATACCATATAACGTTATATTATATAGCGTAATACGTTATAACGTTATACCACATAACGTAATACGTTATAACGTAATACCATATATCGTATAGCGTTATAACGTTACAGCATACAACGTTATGTTATATAACGTATTGCGTTATAACGTTATGTTATATAACTTAATACGTTATAACGTTATGTTATATGGCGTAATACGTTATAACGTGTTACCATATAACGTAATACGTTATAGCGTTCTACCATATAACGTTATGTTGTATGACGCAATACGTTATAACGTTATACCATATAACGTAGTACGTTATAACGTTAGACCATACAACGTTATGTTATATACCGTATTCCTTTACAACGTTATACCATATAGCGAATTACGTTATAACGTTACGTTATATAACTTATTACGTTATGACGTTATACCATACAACGTTATGTTATATAACGTAATACGTTACAACGTTGAAACGTTATACCATATAGCGTATTACGTTATAACCTTATACCATACAACATTATGTTATATAACGTATTACGTTATAACTTTATACCATACAACGTTATGTTATATAACGTATTACGTTATAACTTTATACCATACAACGTTATCTTATATAACGTATTACGTTATAACTTTGTACCATATAACGTATTACGTTATAACGTTTTGTTACATAACGTAATACGTTGTAACGTTATGTTATATAACGTAATACGTTATAACGTGTTACCATATAACGTATTACGTTATATCGTTATACCATATAACGTATTACGTTATAACGTTATGTTATATAACGTAATACGTTGTAACGTTATGTTATATAACGTAATACGTTATAACGTGTTACCATATAACGTATTACGTTATATCGTTATACCATATAACGTTATGTTACATGACGTAATACGTTATAACGTGTTACCATGTAACGTATTACGTTATAGCATTATATCATATAACGTTATGTTATATGACATAATACGTTATAACGTTATACCATACGACGTAGTACGTTATAACGTTAGACCATACAACGTTATGTTATATACCGTATTCCTTTACAACGTTATACCATATAACGAATTACGTAATAACGTTATGTTATATAACTTATTACGTTATGACGTTATACCATACAACGTTATGTTATATAACGTAATACGTTATAACGTTGAAACGTTATACCATATAGCGTATTACGTTATAACCTTATACCATACAACATTATGTTATATAACGTATTACGTTATAACTTTATACCATACAACGTTATGTTATATAACGTATTACGTTATAACTTTGTACCATATAGCGTATTACGTTATAACGTTTTGTTACATAACGTAATACGTTATAACGTTATGTTATATAACGTAATACGTTATAACGTTATGTTATATAACGTAATACGTTATAACGTGTTACCATATAACGTATTACGTTATATCGTTATACCATATAACGTATTACGTTATAACGTTATGTTATATAACGTACTACGTTGTAACGTTATGTTATATAACGTAATACGTTATAACGTGTTACCATATAACGTATTACGTTATATCGTTATACCATATAACGTTATGTTATATGACGTAATACGTTATAACGTTATACCATATGACGTAGTACGTTATAACGTTAGACTATACAACGTTATGTTATATACCGTATTCCTTTACAACGTTATACCATATAACGAATTACGTTATAACGTTATGTTATATAACGTAATACGTTATAACGTTATGTTATATAACGTAATACGTTATAACGTTATGATATATAACGTAATACGTTATAACGTTATGTTATATAACTTATTACGTTATGACGTTATACCATACAACGTTATGTTATATAACGTAATACGTTATAACGTTGAAACGTTATACCATATAGCGTATTACGTTATAACCTTATACCATACAACGTTATGTTATATAACGTATTACGTTATAACTTTGTACCAAATAGCGTATTACGTTATAACGTTTTGTTACATAACGTAATACGTTATAACGTTATGTTATATAACGTAATACGTTATAACGTTATGTTATATAACGTAATACGTTATAACGTGTTACCATATAACGTATTACGTTATATCGTTATACCATATAACGTATTACGTTATAACGGTATGTTATATAACGTAATACGTTGTAACGTTATGTTATATAACGTAATACGTTATAACGTGTTACCATATAACGTATTACGTTATATCGTTATACCATATAACGTTATGTTACATGACGTAATACGTTATAACGTGTTACCATGTAACGTATTACGTTATAGCATTATACCATATAACGTTATGTTATATGACGTAATACGTTATAACGTTATACCATATGACGTAGTACGTTATAACGTTAGACTATACAACGTTATGTTATATACCGTATTCCTTTACAACGTTATACCATATAACGAATTACGTTATAACGTTATGTTATATAACGTAATACGTTATAACGTTATGTTATATAACGTAATACGTTATAACGTTATGTTATATAACGTAATACGTTATAACGTGTTACCATATAACGTATTACGTTATATCGTTATACCATATAACGTTATGTTATATGACGTAATACGTTATAACGTGTTACCATATAACGGATTACGTTATAGCGTTCTACCATATAACGTTATGTTATATGACGCAATACGTTATAACGTTATACCATATAACGTAGTACGTTATAACGTTAGACCATACAACGTTATGTTATATACCGTATTCCTTTACAACGTTATACCATATAACGCATTACGTTATAACGTTACGTTATATAACTTATTACGTTATAACGTTATACCATATAACGTATTACGTTATAACTTTATACCATATAACGTATTACGTTATAACGTTATGTTATATATCGTAATAGGTTATAACGTTATGTTATATAACGTAATACGTTATAACGTGTTACCATAGAACGTATTACGTTATATCGTTATACCATATAACGTATTACGTTATAACGTTTTACCATACAACGTATTACGTCATAACGTTACACCATACAACGTTATGTAATATATCGTAATACATTATAACGTTATACCATATAACGTCATGTTATATAACGTAATACGTTATAACGTTGAAACGTTATACCATATAGCGTATTACGTTATAACCTTATACCATACAACGTTATGTTATATAACGTATTACGTTATAGCTTTATACCATATAACGTATTACGTTATAACGTTTTGTTACATAACGTAATACGTTATAACGTTATGTTATATAACGTAATACGTTATAACTATATACCATATAACGTATTACGTTATAACGTTATGTTATATAACGTAATACGTTATAACGTGTTACCATATAACTTAATACGTTATAACGTTATACCATATAACGTAGTACGTTATAACGTTAGACCATACAACGTTATGTTATATACCGTATTCCTCTACAACGTTGTACCTTATAACGAATTACTCTATAACGTTACGTTATATAACTTATTACGTTATAACGTTATACCATATAACGTATTACGTTATAACTTTATACAATATAACGTATTACGTTATAACGTTATGTTATATAACGTAATACGTTATAACGTTATGTTATATAACGTAATACGTTATAACGTTATGTTATATAACTTATTACGTTATGACGTTATACCATACAACGTTATGTTATATAACGTAATACGTTATAACGTTGAAACGTTATACCATATAGCGTATTACGTTATAACGTTATGTTATATGACGTAATACGTTATAACGTGTTACCATATAACGTATTACGTTATAGCGTTATAACATATAACGTTATGTTATATGACGCAATACGTTATAACGTTATACCATATAACGTAGTACGTTATAGCGTTAGACCATACAACGTTATGTTATATACCGTATTCCTTTACAACGTTATACCATATAACGAATTACGTTATAACGTTACGTTATATAACTTATTACGTTATAACGTTATACCATATAACGTACTACGTTATAACTTTATACCATATAACGTATTACGTTATAACGTTATGTTATATAACGTAATACGTTATAACGTTATGTTATATAACGTAATACGTTATAACGTTATGTTATATAACTTATTACGATATGACGTAATACCATACAACATTATGTTATATAACGTAATACGTTATAACGTTGAAACGTTATAGCATATAGCGTATTACGTTATAACCTTATACCATACAACCTTATGTTATATAACCTATTACGTTATAACTTTATACCATATAACGTATTACGTTATAACGTTTTGTTAACTAACGTAATACGTTATAACGTTATGTTATATAAAGTAATACGTTATAACGTGTTACCATATAACGTATTACGCTCTAACATTATACCATATAACGTAATACGTTATAACGTTATGTTATATAACGTAATACGTTATAACGTCTTACCATATAACGCATTACGTTATAACTTTATACCATATAACGTATTACGTTATAACGTTATGTTATATAACGTAATACGATATAACGTTATGTTATATAACGTAAGACGTCATAACGTGTTACCATATAACGTATTACGTTATATCGTTATACCACATAACGTTATGTTATATGACGTAATACGTTATAACGTGTTACCATATAACGTATTACGTTATAGCGTTATACCATATAACGTTATGCTATATGACGTAATACGTTATAACGTTATACCATATAACGTATTACGTTATAACGTTTTGTTACATAACGTAATACGTTATAACGTTATATTATATAATGTAATGCGTTATAACGTATTACCATATAACGTAGTACGTTATAACGTTAGACCATACAACGTTATGTTATATACCGTATTCCTTTACAACGTTATACCTCATAACGAATTACGTTATAACGTTACGTTATATAACTTATTACGTTATAACGTTATACCATATAACGTATTACGTTATAACTTTATACCATATAACGTATTACGTTATAACGTTATGTTATATAACGTAATACGTTATAACGTTATGATATATAACGTAATACGTTATAACGTTATGTTATATAACTTATTACGTTATGACGTTATACCATACAACGTTATGTTATATAACGTAATACGTTATAACGTTGAAACGTTATACCATATAGCGTATTACGTTATAACCTTATACCATACAACGTTATGTTATATAACGTATTACGTTATAACTTTATACCATATAACGTATTACGTTATAACGTTTTGTTACATAACGTAATACGTTATAACGTTATATTATATAATGTAATGCGTTATAACGTATTACCATATAACGTATTACGTTATAACATTATACCATATAACGTATTACGTTATAACGTTATGTTATATAACGTAATACGTTATAACGTGCTACCATATAACGTACTACGTTATAACTTTATACCATATAATGTATTACGTTATATCGTTATACCATATCTCGTTATGTTATATGCCGTAGTACGTTACAACGTGTTACCATATAACGTATTACGTTATGGCGTTATACCATATAACGTTATGTTATATGACGTAATACGTTATAACGTTATACCATATAACGTAGTACGTTATAACGTTATACCATACAACGTATTACGTCATAACGTTACACCATACAACGTTATGTTATATATCGTAATACGTTATAACGTTATACCATATAACGTTATGTTATATAACGTAATACGTTATAACGTTGAAACATTATACCATATAGCGTATTACGTTATAACCTTATACCATTCAACGTTATGTTATATACCGTATTCCTTTACAACGTTATACCATATAACGAATTACGTTATAACGTTATGTTATATAACGTAATACGTTATAACGTTATGTTATATAACGTAATACGTTATAACGTTATGTTATATAACGTAATACGTTATAACGTGTTACCATATAACGTATTACGTTATATCGTTATACCATATAACGTATTACGTTATAACGTTTTACCATACAACGTATTACGTCATAACGTTACACCATACAACGTTATGTAATATATCGTAATACATTATAACGTTATACCATATAACGTCATGTTATATAACGTAATACGTTATAACGTTGAAACGTTATACCATATAGCGTATTACGTTATAACCTTATACCATACAACGTTATGTTATATAACGTATTACGTTATAGCTTTATACCATATAACGTATTACGTTATAACGTTTTGTTACATAACGTAATACGTTATAACGTTATGTTATATAACGTAATACGTTATAACTATATACCATATAACGTATTACGTTATAACGTTATGTTATATAACGTAATACGTTATAACGTGTTACCATATAACTTAATACGTTATAACGTTATACCATATAACGTAGTACGTTATAACGTTAGACCATACAACGTTATGTTATATACCGTATTCCTCTACAACGTTGTACCTTATAACGAATTACTCTATAACGTTACGTTATATAACTTATTACGTTATAACGTTATACCATATAACGTATTACGTTATAACTTTATACAATATAACGTATTACGTTATAACGTTATGTTATATAACGTAATACGTTATAACGTTATGTCATATAACGTAATACGTTATAACGTTATGTTATATAACTTATTACGTTATGACGTTATACCATACAACGTTATGTTATATAACGTAATACGTTATAACGTTGAAACGTTATACCATATAGCGTATTACGTTATAACGTTATGTTATATGACGTAATAAGTTATAACGTGTTACCATATAACGTATTACGTTATAGCGTTATAACATATAACGTTATGTTATATGACGCAATACGTTATAACGTTATACCATATAACGTAGTACGTTATAGCGTTAGACCATACAACGTTATGTTATATACCGTATTCCTTTACAACGTTATACCATATAACGAATTACGTTATAACGTTACGTTATATAACTTATTACGTTATAACGTTATACCATATAACGTATTACGTTATAACTTTATACCATATAACGTATTACGTTATAACGTTATGTTATATAACGTAATACGTTATAACGTTATGTTATATAACGTAATACGTTATAACGTTATATTATATAATGTAATGCGTTATAACGTATTACCATATAACGTATTACGTTATAACATTATACCATATAACGTATTACGTTATAACGTTATGTTATATAACGTAATACGTTATAACGTGCTACCATATAACGTACTACGTTATAACTTTATACCATATAATGTATTACGTTATATCGTTATACCATATCTCGTTATGTTATATGCCGTAGTACGTTATAACGTGTTACCATATAACGTATTACGTTATAGCGTTATACCATATAACGTTATGTTATATGACGTAATACGTTATAACGTTATACCATATAACGTAGTACGTTATAACGTTAGACCATACAACGTTATGTTATATACCGTATTCCTTTACAACGTTATACCATATAACGTATTACGTTATAACGTTATGTTATATAACGTAATACGTTATAACGTTATATCGTTATACCATATAACGTTATGTTATATGACGTAATACGTTATAACGTTATTCCATATAACGTTATGTTATATATCGTAATAGGATATATGGTTACACCATATAACGTATTACGTTATAACGTTATACCATATAACGTATTACGTTATAACGTTATACCATACAACGTATTACGTCATAACGTTACACCATACAACGTTATGTTATATATCGTAATACGTTATAACGTTATACCATATAACGTTATGTTATATAACGTAATACGTTATAACGTTGAAACATTATACCATATAGCGTATTACGTTATAACCTTATACCATTCAACGTTATGTTATATAACGTATTACGTTATAACTTTATACCATATAACGTATTACGTTATAACGTTTTGTTACATAACGTAATACGTTATAACGTTATGTTATATAACTTATTACGTTATGACGTTATACCATACAACGTTATGTTATATAACGTAATACGTTATAACGTTGAAACGTTATACCATATAGCGTATTACGTTATAACGTTATGTTATATGACGCAATACGTTATAACGTTATACCATATAACGTAGTACGTTATAGCGTTAGACCATACAACGTTATGTTATATACCGTATTCCTTTACAACGTTATACCATATAACGAATTACGTTATAACGTTACGTTATATAACTTATTACGTTATAACGTTATACCATATAACGTACTACGTTATAACTTTATACCATATAACGTATTACGTTATAACGTTATGTTATATAACGTAATACGTTATAACGTTATGTTATATAACGTAATACGTTATAACGTTATGTTATATAACTTATTACGATATGACGTAATACCATACAACATTATGTTATATAACGTAATACGTTATAACGTTGAAACGTTATACCATATAGCGTATTACGTTATAACCTTATACCATACAACCTTATGTTATATAACCTATTACGTTATAACTTTATACCATATAACGTATTACGTTATAACGTTTTGTTAACTAACGTAATACGTTATAACGTTATGTTATATAAAGTAATACGTTATAACGTGTTACCATATAACGTATTACGCTCTAACATTATACCATATAACGTAATACGTTATAACGTTATGTTATATAACGTAATACGTTATAACGTCTTACCATATAACGCATTACGTTATAACTTTATACCATATAACGTATTACGTTATAACGTTATGTTATATAACGTAATACGATATAACGTTATGTTATATAACGTAAGACGTCATAACGTGTTACCATATAACGTATTACGTTATATCGTTATACCACATAACGTTATGTTATATGACGTAATACGTTATAACGTGTTACCATATAACGTATTACGTTATAGCGTTATACCATATAACGTTATGCTATATGACGTAATACGTTATAACGTTATACCATATAACGTATTACGTTATAACGTTTTGTTACATAACGTAATACGTTATAACGTTATATTATATAATGTAATGCGTTATAACGTATTACCATATAACGTAGTACGTTATAACGTTAGACCATACAACGTTATGTTATATACCGTATTCCTTTACAACGATATACCTCATAACGAATTACGTTATAACGTTACGTTATATAACTTATTACGTTATAACGTTATACCATATAACGTATTACGTTATAACTTTATACCATATAACGTATTACGTTATAACGTTATGTTATATAACGTAATACGTTATAACGTTATGATATATAACGTAATACGTTATAACGTTATGTTATATAACTTATTACGTTATGACGTTATACCATACAACGTTATGTTATATAACGTAATACGTTATAACGTTGAAACTTTATACCATATAGCGTATTACGTTATAACCTTATACCATACAACGTTATGTTATATAACGTATTACGTTATAACTTTATACCATATAACGTATTACGTTATAACGTTTTGTTACATAACGTAATACGTTATAACGTTATATTATATAATGTAATGCGTTATAACGTATTACCATATAACGTATTACGTTATAACATTATACCATATAACGTATTACGTTATAACGTTATGTTATATAACGTAATACGTTATAACGTGCTACCATATAACGTACTACGTTATAACTTTATACCATATAATGTATTACGTTATATCGTTATACCATATCTCGTTATGTTATATGCCGTAGTACGTTATAACGTGTTACCATATAACGTATTACGTTATAGCGTTATACCATATAACGTTATGTTATATGACGTAATACGTTATAACGTTATACCATATAACGTAGTACGTTATAACGTTAGACCATACAACGTTATGTTATATACCGTATTCCTTTACAACGTTATACCATATAACGTATTACGTTATAACGTTATGTTATATAACGTAATACGTTATAACGTTATATCGTTATACCATATAACGTTATGTTATATGACGTAATACGTTATAACGTTATTCCATATAACGTTATGTTATATATCGTAATAGGATATATGGTTACACCATATAACGTATTACGTTATAACGTTATACCATATAACGTATTACGTTATAACGTTATACCATACAACGTATTACGTCATAACGTTAGACCATACAACGTTATGTTATATACCGTATTCCTTTACAACGTTATACCATATAACGAATTACGTTATAACGTTATGTTATATAACGTAATACGTTATAACGTTATGTTATATAACGTAATACGTTATAACGTTATGTTATATAACGTAATACGTTATAACGTGTTACCATATAACGTATTACGTTATATCGTTATACCATATAACGTTATGTTATATGACGTAATACGTTATAACGTGTTACCATATAACGTATTACGTTATAGCGTTCTACCATATAACGTTATGTTATATGACGCAATACGTTATAACGTTATACCATATAACGTAGTACGTTATAACGTTAGACCATACAACGTTATGTTATATACCGTATTCCTTTACAACGTTATAACATATAACGAATTACGTTATAACGTTACGTTATATAACTTATTACGTTATAACGTTATACCATATAACGTATTACGTTATAACTTTATACCATATAACGTATTACGTTATAACGTTATGTTATATATCGTAATAGGTTATAACGTTATGTTATATAACGTAATACGTTATAACGTGTTACCATAGAACGTATTACGTTATATCGTTATACCATATAACGTATTACGTTATAACGTTTTACCATACAACGTATTACGTCATAACGTTACACCATATAACGTAGTACGTTATAACGTTAGACCATACAACGTTATGTTATATACCGTATTCCTCTACAACGTTGTACCTTATAACGAATTACTCTATAACGTTACGTTATATAACTTATTACGTTATAACGTTATACCATATAACGTATTACGTTATAACTTTATACAATATAACGTATTACGTTATAACGTTATGTTATATAACGTAATACGTTATAACGTTATGTCATATAACGTAATACGTTATAACGTTATGTTATATAACTTATTACGTTATGACGTTATACCATACAACGTTATGTTATATAACGTAATACGTTATAACGTTGAAACGTTATACCATATAGCGTATTACGTTATAACGTTATGTTATATGACGTAATAAGTTATAACGTGTTACCATATAACGTATTACGTTATAGCGTTATAACATATAACGTTATGTTATATGACGCAATACGTTATAACGTTATACCATATAACGTAGTACGTTATAGCGTTAGACCATACAACGTTATGTTATATACCGTATTCCTTTACAACGTTATACCATATAACGAATTACGTTATAACGTTACGTTATATAACTTATTACGTTATAACGTTATACCATATAACGTATTACGTTATAACTTTATACCATATAACGTATTACGTTATAACGTTATGTTATATAACGTAATACGTTATAACGTTATGTTATATAACGTAATACGTTATAACGTTATATTATATAATGTAATGCGTTATAACGTATTACCATATAACGTATTACGTTATAACATTATACCATATAACGTATTACGTTATAACGTTATGTTATATAACGTAATACGTTATAACGTGCTACCATATAACGTACTACGTTATAACTTTATACCATATAATGTATTACGTTATATCGTTATACCATATCTCGTTATGTTATATGCCGTAGTACGTTATAACGTGTTACCATATAACGTATTACGTTATAGCGTTATACCATATAACGTTATGTTATATGACGTAATACGTTATAACGTTATACCATATAACGTAGTACGTTATAACGTTAGACCATACAACGTTATGTTATATACCGTATTCCTTTACAACGTTATACCATATAACGTATTACGTTATAACGTTATGTTATATAACGTAATACGTTATAACGTTATATCGTTATACCATATAACGTTATGTTATATGACGTAATACGTTATAACGTTATTCCATATAACGTTATGTTATATATCGTAATAGGATATATGGTTACACCATATAACGTATTACGTTATAACGTTATACCATATAACGTATTACGTTATAACGTTATACCATACAACGTATTACGTCATAACGTTACACCATACAACGTTATGTTATATATCGTAATACGTTATAACGTTATACCATATAACGTTATGTTATATAACGTAATACGTTATAACGTTGAAACATTATACCATATAGCGTATTACGTTATAACCTTATACCATTCAACGTTATGTTATATAACGTATTACGTTATAACTTTATACCATATAACGTATTACGTTATAACGTTTTGTTACATAACGTAATACGTTATAACGTTATGTTATATAACGTAATACGTTATAACGTGTTACCATACAACGTATTACGTTATAACTTTATACAATATAACGTATTACGTTATAACGTTATACCATATAGCGTATTACGTTATAACTTTATACCTTATAACGTAATACGTTATAAGGTTTTGTTACATAACGTAATACGTTATAGCGTTATGTTATATAACGTAATACGTTATAACGTGTTACCATATAACGTATTACGTTATAACTTTATACCATATAACGTATTACGTTATAACGTTATGTTATATAACGTAATATGTTATAACGTTATGTTATATAACGTAATACGTTATAACGTGTTACCATATAACGTATTACGTTATATCGTTATACCATATAACGTTATGTTATATGACGTAATACGTTATAACGTTATACCATATAACGTTATGTTATATATCGTAATAGGTTATAACGTTACACCATATAATGTATTACATTATAACGATATACCATATAACGAATTACGTTATAACGTTATACCATATAACGTATAACGTTATATCTTTATACCATATAACGTATTACGTTATAACGTTATGTTATATAACGTAATTCGTTATAACGTTATATCGTTATACCATATAACGTTATGTTATATGACGTAATACGTTATAACGTTATACCATATAACGTATTACGTTAAATCGTTATACCATACAACGTATTACGTCATAACGTTACACCACACAACGTTATGTAATATATCGTAATACGTTATAACGTTATACCATATAACGTTATGTTATATAACGTAATACGTTATAACGTTGAAACATTATACCATATAACGTATTACGTTATAACGTTTTGTTACATAACGTAATACGTTCTAACGTTATATTATATAACGTAATACGTTATAACGTATTACCATATAACGTATTACGTTATAACTTTATACCATATAACGTTTTACGTTACAACGTTATGTTATATAACGTAATACGTTATAACGTGCTACAATATAACGTACTACGTTATAACTTTATACCATATAACGTATTACGTTATATCGTTATACCATATAACGTTATGTTATATGCCGTAGTACGTTATAACGTGTTACCATATAACGTATTACGTTATAGCGTTATACCATATAACGTTATGTTATATGACGTAATACGTTATAACGTTATACCATATAACGTAGTACGTTATAACGTTAGACCATACATCGTTATGTTATATACCGTATTCCTTTACAACGTTATACCATATAACGAATTACGTTATAACGTTACGTTATATAACTTATTACGTTATAACGTGTTACCATATAACGTATTACGTTATATCGTTATACCATATAACGTTATGTTATATGACGTAATACGTTATAAGGTTATACCATATAACGTTATGTTATATATCGTAATAGGTTATAACGTTACACCATATAACGTATTACGTTATAACGTTATACCATATAACGTATTACGTTATAACGTTATACCATATAACGTTATGTTATATAACGTAATACGTTATAACGTTGAAACGTTATACCATATAGCGTATTACGTTATAACCTTATACCATACAACGTTATGTTATATAACGTATTCCTTTACAACGTTATACCATATAACGAATTACGTTATAACGTTATGTTATATAAATTATTACGTTATGGCGTTATACCATATAACGTATTACGTTATAACTTTATACCATATAACGTATTACGTTATAACCTTATACCATACAACTTTATGTTATATAACGTAATACGTTATAACGTTATGTTATATAACGTAATACGTTATAACGTGTTACCATATAACGTATTACGTTATATCGTTATAGCATATAACGTTATGTTATATGACGTAATACGTTATAACGTTATACCATATAACGTTATGTTATATGTCGTAATAGATTATAACGTTACACCATATAACTTATTACATTATAACGTTATGACATGCAACGTTATGTAATATATCGTAATACGTTATAACGTTATACCATATATCGTTATGTTATATAACGTAATACGTTATAACGTTGAAACGTTATACCATATAGCGTATTACGTTATAACCTTATACCATACAACGTTATGTTATATAACGTATTCCTTTACAACGTTATACCATATAACGAATTACGTTATAACGTTATGTTATATAAATTATTACGTTATGGCGTTATACCATATAACGTATTACGTTATAACTTTATACCATATAACGTATTACGTTATAACTTTATACCATATAACGTATAACGTTATAACGTTTTGTTGCATAACGTAATACGTTATAACGTTATGTTATATGACGTAATACGTTATAACGTTATACCATATAACGTTGTACGTTATAACGTTAGACCATAGAACGTAGTACGTTATAACGTTAGACCATACAACGTTATGTTATATACCGTATTCCTTTACAACGTTATACCATAAAACGAACTACGTTATAACGTTATGTTATATAACGTAATACGTTATAAAGTGTTACCATATAACGTATTACGTTATAACTTTATACCATATAACGTATTACGTTATAACGTTATGTTATATAACGTACTACGTTATAACTTTATACCACATAACGTATTACGTTATATCGTTATACCATATAACGTTATGTTATATGACGTAGTACGTTATAACGTGTTACCATATAACGTATTACGTTATAGCGTTATACCATATATCGTTATGTTATATGACGTAATACGTTATAACGTTACACCATATAACGTAGTCCGTTACAACGTTAGACCATACAACGTTATTTTATATTCCGTATTCCTTTACAACGTTATACCATCTAACGAAATACTTTATAACGTTACGTTATATAACTAATTACGTTATAACGTTATACCACATAACGTATTACGTTGTAACTTTATACCATATAACGTATTACGTTATAACGTTATGTTACATAACGTAATACGTTATAACGTTATGTTATATAACGTAATACGTTATAACGTGTTACCATATAACGTATTACGTTATATCGTTATACCATATAACGTTTTGTTATATGACGTAATACGTTATAAGGTTATACCATATAACGTTATGGTATATATCGTAATAGGTTATAACGTTACACCATATAACGTATTACGTTATAACGTTATACCATATAACGTATTACGTTATAACGTTATACCATACAACGTATTACGTCATAACGTTACACCATACAACGTTATGTAATATATCGTAATACGTTATAACATTATACCATATAACGTTATGTTATATAACGTAATACGTTATAACGTTGAAACGTTATACCATATAGCGTATTACGTTATAACCTTATACCATACAACGTTATGTTATATAACGTATTACGTTATAACTTTATACCATATAACGTATTACGTTATAACGTTTTGATACATAACGTAATACGTTATAACGTTATGTTATATAACGTAATACGTTATAACGTGTTACCATATAACGTACTACGTTATAACTTTATACCATATAACGTATTACGTTATATCGTTATACCATATAACGTTATGTTATATGACGTAGTACGTTATAACGTGTTACCATATAACGTATTACGTTATAGCGTTATACCTGTTGAGATATGTGTAATTTTCTGTGCTGAACTAAGTTAGATGCGTGGTGAGGATACTTGTGTGTGAGTGTCGGTGTGTGGAAGTATGTGTGTCCGCAGCGTTTCGGAAACAAAAGAAATGTAAACAGAAGAGTCGGTCAAGAACCGCTCAAGAGTAGGTCAAGGGCGGTCAACTGTCAGAGTGCTGAGACGCGTGCGAGTGTGTATTGACAAATATATAAGGAATCATCCACGAAATAAACTATGATTATTTAATGTGAATCCTCAGTGTAAACTTAATGTTCCTATAACATTATTTCGGCTTCAAAGATCCACAATTCTCAACATGGTAGCAAAAATCGTGGTTGCCGAGATTTAAGATTAAGGAACTACGTGTAACCGGGAGTGAATGTATGAAAGTCGATTTAGAAAAAATAAAAATTGGAAATAAGTTCTAAGAGATAAAAGGGCTATTGGCAGAATAAATAAAAGGAATCTGAAGAAAAAGAAAGGGTGAAAATAAAAAACGAATCAAGATGCCAAGGGACGATGAAATTAAGGTTCAAATATTCGATGGACGTGATTACAAAATGTGGAAGAAAAGAATATTGATGTACTTAAAGTGTAAAAAATGTTATGAACCGGCTACACGAGAGAAAATGGACAAGGATGAGCAAGATAAGTGGGATGAAAAGAATCAATGGGCGATGAACTACATCTATGGTAGTATAACGAATGAGCAATTAGAATTTGTTAGTGATGAGGACACTGCTTTAAAAATAATGAAAAAATTTGATAAGATGTATATGAAGGAATCAACAGCATTGCAAATTTGTATAAGAAGCAGACTAGACATGATGAGATTGAAAGACTTTGAAGAATCAAGTTCATTTTTCACGGAATTTGAAAAAACGATAAATGACTTAAAGAGTGCTGGTGCAAATGTAAGTGAACGTGAAAAACTTGACTACATGCTGAAAACACTACCAGAATCATTGAGCTATATTGGTGACTTAATCGACTCAGTGAAAGAAAGTGATCGAACATGTGAATTTTTAAAAAATAAAATTATAATGTGGGAAACGCGTAGAAAGAGGGAAAGTGATAGGACAAGGTCAAATGCATTCACAGCTGAAAAAAAGGACATAAAGTGCTATGGCTGTGGTAAGTACGGCCACATGGCAAGAAATTGCACAAACACGTGCAGAGGCGAAAACAACGGCGGAGCGCAACGGCAAGGAGGTGCGTATCAGCCGCAGCAGAATAGGGGTCGCGGCGGACGAGGTTTTGGCCAAAGAGGACGAGGATATGGTCAACGAGGATTTGGCCAACGAGGACGAGGCAGAGGCTGGCAACAACGCTACAACGAGGGCTGCGACAACCAAGAAATTGGATCTTTCCTAACGAGAGTAGAGCGCGAAAACAGTAAGAGTGAAATTACGGTATATACTAGCGATACGCGAAAAATAGATTGGATATTGGATAGTGGATGTACAGATCACATTGTAAATGATGACTCTTATTTCGTAGAATATGAAAATTTAAAAAACCCGATAAATGTAAAGTTAGGAGACGGTAGAATTCTGAAAGGAACAAAAGTCGGAAAAATTTTAACTTACTTTGAAGTAAACAAAAGGAGGATTAAAATTACAATGTCTAATGTATTTTATGTAAAAGAAATGGATAATAACTTGATTAGCTATGCGAGAGTAACGAATGAAAATAAGATAGTCTCAGCAGGAAATACTTCAAAGATATATAACAAATACAGAAAGTTGATAGGGATAGCATTCAAAGATAATGGTTTATATAAAATAAGTAGTTACATTGAAAGACAAGAATCTCACGCTAAAAATGTGGGAAAAATGACAAATAAAGAAAAATTTCACAGGATCTTAGGGCATATAAACTTTAATTATTTAGATACAATGTGTAAGAAAAGATTAGTTGAGGGAATGCCTGAAAATTTTGAGCAAGTACAATTAAAATGTGGTACATGTATCCAAAATAAAATGCACAATTTACCGTTCCAAAATAACCGTAGTAGAGCACGCGAGATTTTAGAAGTAGTACATACAGATTTAAATGGTCCTCATAAAAATACCGGGTTTGATGGGTCCAAATATTTCTTAACATTTATAGACGACTACAGTAAGTGCGCATTGATTTATACTTTGAAATCAAAAGATGAAGTTTACAATTGCTTCCTTGACTATATAAACAAAGTTGAAAATCTTACTGGTAAGAAGATAAAGAGATTAAGATGTGATAATGGAAAAGAATATATGAACAAAAACATGTACAATCTAACTAGAGAAAAAGGAATTGTCGTAGAACCATGCCCACCTTACGTTCACGAGTTAAATGGAACAGCTGAGCGCTACAATAGAACAATCATGAATTCCGCTAGATGCTTATTACATGATTCAAAGCTGAACATTAAATATTGGCCGGAAATAGTTAGAGCCGCGGCGCACTTAAAAAATAGAACCATTACGAATACATGTGAAAATAAAACACCATTTGAAATATTTTTTAAAAGGAAACCGAATATAAGTAATTTAAGATTGTACGGAAGTAGAGTTTTCGTAAGAATACCTGAAATTAAAAGAAATTCGAAATGGGACAAAAAAGCAGACACTGGGATACTTGTAGGTTATGAAAACAATGGATATAGGATCCTAGTTAATAATAAAATTATAATTGCAAGACACGTAGAATTTATAGGTGAAGATGATAATTTAGTAGGATTTCAAGGCGAAGATGGACCAGATAATGAAACAGGAAAGGATTTTGACGAACATTCAGATTTAAACGAAAAGATCGAGCAGGTTGTAATAAAAGAGGAGAGAAATTTAAATAACGAATCAGAAACAGAACTTGAGGACACAGAAAATAACTTGAGAAGGTCAGAACGGGAAAGAAAGAAACCTCAAAGATATGGCCAAACGAGCTCATATTTCATTTATGTGAATATAGTTAGTGCAGACAGTCCTCAAACCTATGAAGAAGCTTTAAGTGGAAATGATAGCGTTTCATGGAAAGAAGCAATGGATCAAGAAATGAATAGTTTAATCAAAAATAAGACCTGGCAGTTGGTAGAGAAACCAAAAGACAAAAAAATATTAGACTTAAAATGGATATATACGAATAAATCTGATAATCGTAAGAAAGCGCGACTAGTTGTTCGAGGCTTCCAACAAAAGGAAGTACTGGAAGATTTATACTCTCCAGTGGCAAAAATGCAAACGTTAAAGTTATTATTATCTTATTGTTGTCAATACGGTTTGGCGATTATGCAAATGGATGTAGAAACAGCATTCCTAAATGGAACTATAAAAACGGAAGTATTTGTAAAACAACCTATAGGTTACGATGATAAAAGCGGGAGAGTATGTAGATTATCAAAAGCGTTATATGGATTGCGTGAAAGTTCAAGAGCTTGGTATGAATGTTTCGACAAGTATATGGAAAAATTAGGATTTCAAAGAAGTAAGAGTGATTATTGTCTGTATATGAAGTATGAGAGCGATGATGTTATATATTTAATTCTATTCGTAGACGACTTATTAATATGTGGAAAAAACAAAAGAAAAATCGGTGAGATTAAAAGCGAATTGTCAAACCAATTTGCGATGAAGGACTTAGGTGAAATAAAGACTTACTTAGGAATAAACATTGAATACGATAATAAGAAGTGTGAGATGAAATTAGATCAAAGTAGTTATATAGAGTCATTAGCAAGACAATATAATATAGAAAGTAGTAAACTATATTTTACACCAATGGAACAAAACTTAAGTTTAGAACCCGCACAATCAGCCTCAGACGATATTAGATATAGAAATCTCATAGGAGCTTTATTATATATTAGTACTGGAACAAGATTAGACGTTAGCTATAGTGTAAACTATTTAAGTCGATTTCAAAACAGTTACAACGAGACGCACTATAAATATGCATTGAGAATTTTGAAATACTTATATTTAACTAGGAAATTAAAATTAACTTATAAAAGAAATTTGAATGCTGAAGTTATTGATTGTTTTGTTGATGCTGATTGGGCTGGAGATAAAACAGATAGAAAATCCACTACGGGATTTATCATAAGATTTTTCGGAAACGTAATTTACTGGAAATCGAGAAAACAAAGTAGCGTGACAAAATTATCAACAGCCGCCGAATATGTAGCTTTATCGGAAGCTGTGAGCGAAATTAAATTTGTAAGAAAATTGTTGAAAGATTTTAAAATAATGACCGAGACACCAATAAAAATTTACGAAGATAATTCTGGAGCGATTGCAATATCAAAATTTGGAAACTTAACAAAAAATTCGAAGTATATTGAAGTTCACTTCCATTTTGTAAATGAAAGTTACGAAAATAAAGAGATTGACATTATAAAAGTAGATTCAGAAAATAATGTAGCTGATATTTTCACGAAGGCACTAGGGAGAAACAAATTTGAAAATTTTAGATTATTTTTAAGAATAGTTTGATTGACTTATAAAAGGAAATGAATATGCAGCACAAAAAAATTAAGGAGGTGTGTTGAGATATGTGTAATTTTCTGTGCTGAACTAAGTTAGATGCGTGGTGAGGATACTTGTGTGTGAGTGTCGGTGTGTGGAAGTATGTGTGTCCGCAGCGTTTCGGAAACAAAAGAAATGTAAACAGAAGAGTCGGTCAAGAACCGCTCAAGAGTAGGTCAAGGGCGGTCAACTGTCAGAGTGCTGAGACGCGTGCGAGTGTGTATTGACAAATATATAAGGAATCATCCACGAAATAAACTATGATTATTTAATGTGAATCCTCAGTGTAAACTTAATGTTCCTATAACATTATTTCGGCTTCAAAGATCCACAATTCTCAACAATACCATATAACGTTATGTTATATGACGTAATACGTTATAACGTTATACCATATAACGTAGTACGTTATAACGTTAGACCATACAACGTTATTTTATATTCCGTATTCCTTTACAACGTTATACCATCTAACGAATTACTTTATAACGTTACGTTATATAACTTATTACGTTATAACGTTATACCATATAACGTATTACGTTATAACTTTATACCATATAACGTATTACGTTATAACGTGTTACCATAGAACGTATTACGTTATATCGTTATACCATATAACGTTATGTTATATGACGTAATACGTTATAAGGTTATACCATATAACGTTATGTTATATAACGTAATACGTTATAACGTTATGTTATATAACGTAATACGTTATAACGTGTTACCATATAACGTATTAAGTTATATCGTTATACCATATAACGTTATGTTATATGACGTAATACGTTATGACGTTATACCATATAACGTAGTACGTTATAACGTTAGACCATACAACGTTATGTTATATATCGTATTCCTTTACAACGTTATGCCATATATCGAATTACCATATAACTTTATACCATATAACGTATTACTATATAACGTTATGTTATATAACGTATTACGTTATATCGTTATACCATATAACGTTATGTTATATGACGTAATACGTTATAACGTTATACCATATAACGCTATGTTATATATCGTAATAGGTTATAACGTTACACCAAATAACGTATTACGTTATAACGTTATACCATATAACGTATTACGTTATAACGTTATGTTATATAACGTAATACGTTATAACGTTATGTTATATAACGTAATACGTTATAACGTGTTACCATATAACGTATTACGTTATATCGTTATACCATATAACGTATTACGTTATAGCGTTAGACCATACAACGTTATGTTATATACCGTATTCCTTTACAACGTTATACCATATAACCAATTACGTTATAACGTTACGTTATATAACTTATTACGTTATAACGTTATACCATATAACGTATTACGTTATAACTTTATACCGTATAACGTATTACGTTATAACGTTATGTTATATAACGTAATACGTTATAACGTGTTACCATATAACGTATGACGTTATATCGTTATACCATATAACGTTATGTTATATGACGTAATACGTTATAACGTGTTACCATATAACGTATTACGTTATAGCGTTATACCATACAACGTTATGTTATATAACGTATTACGTTATAACTTTATACCATATAACGTAATACGTTATAACGTTATGTTATATAACGTAATACGTTATAACGTTATGTTATATAACGTAATACGTTATAACGTTATGTTATATAACGTAATACGTTATAACGTGTTACCATATAACGTATTACGTTATATCGTTATACCATATAACGTTATGTTATATGAAGTAATACGCTATAACGTGTTACCATATAACGTATTACGTTATAGCGTTATACCATATAACGTTATGTTATATGACGTAATACGTTATAACGTTATACCATATAACGTAGTACGTTATAACGTTAGACCATACAACGTTATGTTATATACCGTATTCCTTTACAACGTTATACCATATAACGAATTACGTTATAACGTTATGTTATATAACTTATTACGTTATGACGTTATACCATACAACGTTATGTTATATAACGTAATACGTTATAACGTTGAAACGTTATACCATTTAGCGTATTACGTTATAACCTTATACCATACAACGTTATGTAATATAACGTATTACGTTATAAATTTATACCATATAACGTATTACGTTATAACGTTTTGTTACATAACGTAATACTTTATAACGTTATGTTATATAACGTAACACGTTATAACGTTATGTTATATAACGTAATACGTTATAACGTGTTACCATATAACGTACTACGTTATAACTTTATACCATATAACGTATTACGTTATATCGTTATACCATATAACGTTATGTTATATGACGTAATACGTTATAAGGTTATACCGTATAACGTTATGTTATATATCGTAATAGGTTATAACGTTACACCATATAACGTATTACGTTATAACGTTATACCATATAACGTATTACGTTATAACGTTATAACATACAACGTATTACGTCATAACGTTACACCATACAACGTTATGTAATATATCGTAATACGTTATAACGTTATACCATATAACGTTATGTTATATAACGTAATACGCTATAACGTTGAAACGTTATACCCTATAGCGTATTACGTTATAACCTTATACAATACAACGTTATGTTATATAACGTATTACGTTATAACATTATACCATATAACGTATTACGTTATAACGTTTTGTTACATAACGTAATACGTTATAACGTTATGTTATATAACGTAATACGTTATAACGTTATGTTATATAACGTAATACGATATAACGTTATGTTATATGACGCAATACGTTATAACGTTATACCATATAACGTAGTACGTTATAGCGTTAGACCATACAACGTTATGTTATATACCGTATTCCTTTACAACGTTATACCATATAACGAATTACGTTATAACGTTACGTTATATAACTTATTACGTTATAACGTTATACCATATAACGTATTACGTTATAACTTTATACCATATAACGTATTACGTTATAACGTTATGTTATATAACGTAATACGTTATAACGTTATGTTATATAACGTAATACGTTATAACGTTATGTTATAAAACTTATTACGATATGACGTAATACCATACAACATTATGTTATATAACGTAATACGTTATAACGTTGAAACGTTATACCATATAGCGTATTACGTTATAACCTTATACCATACAACCTTATGTTATATAACCTATTACGTTATAACTTTATACCATATAACGTATTACGTTATAACGTTTTGTTAACTAACGTAATACGTTATAACGTTATGTTATATAAAGTAATACGTTATAACGTGTTACCATATAACGTATTACGCTCTAACATTATACCATATAACGTAATACGTTATAACGTTATGTTATATAACGTAATACGTTATAACGTCTTACCATATAACGTATTACGTTATAACTTTATACCATATAACGTATTACGTTATAACGTTATGTTATATAACGTAATACGATATAACGTTATGTTATATAACGTAAGACGTCATAACGTGTTACCATATAACGTATTACGTTATATCGTTATACCACATAACGTTATGTTATATGACGTAATACGTTATAACGTGTTACCATATAACGTATTACGTTATAGCGTTATACCATATAACGTTATGCTATATGACGTAATACGTTATAACGTTATACCATATAACATAGTACGTTATAACGTTAGACCATACAACGTTATGTTATATACCGTATTCCTTTACAACGTTATACCTCATAACGAATTACGTTATAACGTTACGTTATATAACTTATTACGTTATAACGTTATACCATATAACGTATTACGTTATAACTTTATACCATATAACGTATTACGTGATAACGTTATGTTATATAACGTAATACGTTATAACGTTATGATATATAACGTAATACGTTATAACGTTATGTTATATAACTTATTACGTTATGACGTTATACCATACAACGTTATGTTATATAACGTAATACGTTATAACGTTGAAACGTTATACCATATAGCGTATTACGTTGTAACCTTATACCATACAACGTTATGTTATATAACGTATTACGTTATAACTTTATACCATATAACGTATTACGTTATAACGTTTTGTTACATAACGTAATACGTTATAACGTTATATTATATAATGTAATGCGTTATAACGTATTACCATATAACGTATTACGTTATAACATTATACCATATAACGTATTACGTTATAACGTTATGTTATATAACGTAATACGTTATAACGTTATTCCATATAACGTTATGTTATATATCGTAATAGGATATATGGTTACACCATATAACGTATTACGTTATAACGTTATACCATATAACGTATTACGTTATAACGTTATACCATACAACGTATTACGTCATAACGTTACACCATACAACGTTATGTTATATATCGTAATACGTTATAACGTTATACCATATAACGTTATGTTATATAACGTAATACGTTATAACGTTGAAACATTATACCATATAGCGTATTACGTTATAACCTTATACCATTCAACGTTATGTTATATAACGTATTACGTTATAACTTTATACCATATAACGTATTACGTTATAACGTTTTGTTACATAACGTAATACGTTATAACGTTATGTTATATAACGTAATACGTTATAACGTGTTACCATACAACGTATTACGTTATAACTTTATACAATATAACGTATTACGTTATAACGTTATACCATATAGCGTATTACGTTATAACTTTATACCTTATAACGTAATACGTTATAACGTTTTGTTACATAACGTAATACGTTATAGCGTTATGTTATATAACGTAATACGTTATAACGTGTTACCATATAACGTATTACGTTATAACTTTATACCATATAACGTATTACGTTATAACGTTATGTTATATAACGTAATATGTTATAACGTTATGTTATATAACGTAATACGTTATAACGTGTTACCATATAACGTATTACGTTATATCGTTATACCATATAACGTTATGTTATATGACGTAATACGTTATAACGTTATACCATATAACGTTATGTTATATATCGTAATAGGTTATAACGTTACACCATATAACGTATTACATTATAACGATATACCATATAACGAATTACGTTATAACGTTATACCATATAACGTATAACGTTATATCTTTATACCATATAACGTATTACGTTATAACGTTATGTTATATAACGTAATTCGTTATAACGTTATATCGTTATACCATATAACGTTATGTTATATGACGTAATACGTTATAACGTTATACCATATAACGTATTACGTTAAATCGTTATACCATACAACGTATTACGTCATAACGTTACACCACACAACGTTATGTAATATATCGTAATACGTTATAACGTTATACCATATAACGTTATGTTATATAACGTAATACGTTATAACGTTGAAACATTATACCATATAACGTATTACGTTATAACGTTTTGTTACATAACGTAATACGTTCTAACGTTATATTATATAACGTAATACGTTATAACGTATTACCATATAACGTATTACGTTATAACTTTATACCATATAACGTATTACGTTACAACGTTATGTTATATAACGTAATACGTTATAACGTGCTACAATATAACGTACTACGTTATAACTTTATACCATATAACGTATTACGTTATATCGTTATACCATATAACGTTATGTTATATGCCGTAGTACGTTATAACGTGTTACCATATAACGTATTACGTTATAGGGTTATACCATATAACGTTATGTTATATGACGTAATACGTTATAACGTTATACCATATAACGTAGTACGTTATAACGTTAGACCATACATCGTTATGTTATATACCGTATTCCTTTACAACGTTATACCATATAACGAATTACGTTATAACGTTACGTTATATAACTTATTACGTTATAACGTGTTACCATATAACGTATTACGTTATATCGTTATACCATATAACGTTATGTTATATGACGTAATACGTTATAAGGTTATACCATATAACGTTATGTTATATATCGTAATAGGTTATAACGTTACACCATATAACGTATTACGTTATAACGTTATACCATATAACGTATTACGTTATAACGTTATACCATACAACGTATTACGTCATAACGTTACACCATACAACGTTATGTAATATATCGTAATACGTTATAACGTTATGTTATATAACGTAATACGTTATAACGTGTTACCATATAACGTATTACGTTATAACTTTATACCATATAACGTATTACTTTATAACCCTATACCATACAACTTTATGTTATATAACGTAATACGTTATAACGTTATGTTATATAACGTAATACGTTATAACGTTATACCATATAACGTAGTACGTTATAACGTTAGACCATACAACGTTATGTTATATACTGTATTCCATTACAACGTTATACCATATAACGTATTACGTTATAACGTTATATCCTATATCGTATTACGTTATACCATACAACGCTATACCATATAACGTATTACGTTATAACGTTATGTTATATAACGTAATACGTTATAACGTGTTACCATATAACGTATTACGTTATATCGTTATAGCATATAACGTTATGTTATATGACGTAATACGTTATAACGTTATACCATATAACGTTATGTTATATGTCGTAATAGATTATAACGTTACACCATATAACTTATTACATTATAACGTTATGACATGCAACGTTATGTAATATATCGTAATACGTTATAACGTTATACCATATAACGTTATGTTATATAACGTAATACGTTATAACGTTGAAACGTTATACCATATAGCGTATTACGTTATAACCTTATACCATACAACGTTATGTTATATAACGTATTCCTTTACAACGTTATACCATATAACGAATTACGTTATAACGTTATGTTATATAAATTATTACGTTATGGCGTTATACCATATAACGTATTACGTTATAACTTTATACCATATAACGTATTACGTTATAACTTTATACCATATAACGTATAACGTTATAACGTTTTGTTGCATAACGTAATACGTTATAACGTTATGTTATATGACGTAATACGTTATAACGTTATACCATATAACGTTGTACGTTATAACGTTAGACCATAGAACGTAGTACGTTATAACCTTATACCATACAACGTTATGTTATATAACGTATTCCTTTACAACGTTATACCATATAACGAATTACGTTATAACGTTATGTTATATAAATTATTACGTTATGGCGTTATACCATATAACGTATTACGTTATAACTTTATACCATATAACGTATTACGTTATAACTTTATACCATATAACGTATAACGTTATAACGTTTTGTTGCATAACGTAATACGTTATAACGTTATGTTATATGACGTAATACGTTATAACTTTATACCATATAACGTATTACGTTATAACGTTATGTTATATAACGTACTACGTTATAACTTTATACCACATAACGTATTACGTTATATCGTTATACCATATAACGTTATGTTATATGACGTAGTACGTTATAACGTGTTACCATATAACGTATTACGTTATAGCGTTATACCATATATCGTTATGTTATATGACGTAATACGTTATAACGTTACACCATATAACGTAGTCCGTTACAACGTTAGACCATACAACGTTATTTTATATTCCGTATTCCTTTACAACGTTATACCATCTAACGAAATACTTTATAACGTTACGTTATATAACTTATTACGTTATAACGTTATACCATATAACGTATTACGTTATAACTTTATACCATATAACGTATTACGTTATAACGTTATGTTACATAACGTAATACGTTATAACGTCATGTTATATAACGTAATACGTTATAACGTGTTACCATATAACGTATTACGTTATATCGTTATACCATATAACGTTTTGTTATATGACGTAATACGTTATAAGGTTATACCATATAACGTTATGGTATATATCGTAATAGGTTATAACGTTACACCATATAACGTATTACGTTATAACGTTATACCATATAACGTATTACGTTATAACGTTATACCATATAGCGTATTACGTTATAACCTTATACCATACAACGTTATGTAATATATCGTAATACGTTATAACATTATACCATATAACGTTATGTTATATAACGTAATACGTTATAACGTTGAAACGTTATACCATATAGCGTATTACGTTATAACCTTATACCATACAACGTTATGTTATATAACGTATTACGTTATAACTTTATACCATATAACGTATTACGTTATAACGTTTTGATACATAACGTAATACGTTATAACGTTATGTTATATAACGTAATACGTTATAACGTGTTACCATATAACGTACTACGTTATAACTTTATACCATATAACGTATTACGTTATATCGTTATACCATATAACGTTATGTTATATGACGTAGTACGTTATAACGTGTTACCATATAACGTATTACGTTATAGCGTTATACCATATAACGTTATGTTATATGACGTAATACGTTATAACGTTATACCATATAACGTAGTACGTTATAACGTTAGACCATACAACGTTATTTTATATTCCGTATTCCTTTACAACGTTATACCATCTAACGAATTACTTTATAACGTTACGTTATATAACTTATTACGTTATAACGTTATACCATATAACGTATTACGTTATAACTTTATACCATATAACGTATTACGTTATAACATGTTACCATATAACGTATTACGTTATATCGTTATACCATATAACGTTATGTTATATGACGTAATACGTTATAAGGTTATACCATATAACGTTATGTTATATAACGTAATACGTTATAACGTTATGTTATATAACGTAATACGTTATAACGTGTTACCATATAACGTATTACGTTATATCGTTATACCATATAACGTTATGTTATATGACGTAATACGTTATAACGTGTTACCATATAACGTGTTAGGTTATAGCGTTATACCATATAACGTTATGTTATATGACGCAATACGTTATAACGTTATACCATATAACGTAGTACGTTATAGCGTTACACCATACAACGTTATGTTATATACCGTATTCCTTTACAACGTTATACCATATAACCAATTACGTTATAACGTTACGTTATATAACTTATTACGTTATAACGTTATACCATATAACGTATTACGTTATAACTTTATACCATATAACGTATTACGTTATAACGTTATGTTATATAACGTAATACGTTATAACGTGTTACCATATAACGTATGACGTTATATCGTTATACCATATAACGTTATGTTATATGACGTAATACGTTATAACGTGTTACCATATAACGTATTACGTTATAGCGTTATACCATACAACGTCATGTTATATAACGTATTACGTTATAACTTTATACCATATAACATATTACGTTATAACGTTATGTTATATAACGTAATACGTTATAACGTTATGTTATATAACGTAATACGTTATAACGTTATGTTATATAACGTAATACGTTATAACGTGTTACCATATAACGTATTACGTTATATCGTTATACCATATAACGTTATGTTATATGAAGTAATACGCTATAACGTGTTACCATATAACGTATTACGTTATAGCGTTATACCATATAACGTTATGTTATATGACGTAATACGTTATAACGTTATACCATATAACGTAGTACGTTATAACGTTAGACCATACAACGTTATGTTATATACCGTATTCCTTTACAACGTTATACCATATATCGAATTACGTTATAACGTTATGTTATATAACTTATTACGTTATGACGTTATACCATACAACGTTGTGTTATATAACGTAATACGTTATAACGTTGAAACGTTATACCATTTAGCGTATTACGTTATAACCTTATACCATACAACGTTATGTAATATAACGTATTACGTTATAAATTTATACCATATAACGTATTACGTTATAACGTTTTGTTACATAACGTAATACGTTATAACGTTATGTTATATAACGTAACACGTTATAACGTTATGTTATATAACGTAATACGTTATAACGTGTTACCATATAACGTACTACGTTATAACTTTATACCATATAACGTATTACGTTATATCGTTATACCATATAACGTTATGTTATATGACGTAATACGTTATAAGGTTATACCGTATAACGTTATGTTATATATCGTAATAGGTTATAACGTTACACCATATAACGTATTACGTTATAACGTTATACCATATAACGTATTACGTTATAACGTTATAACATACAACGTATTACGTCATAACGTTACACCATACAACGTTATGTAATATATCGTAATACGTTATAACGTTATACCATATAACGTTATGTTATATAACGTAATACGCTATAACGTTGAAACGTTATACCCTATAGCGTATTACGTTATAACCTTATACCATACAACGTTATGTTATATGACTTATTACGTATAACATTATACCATATAACGTATTACCTTATAACGTTTTGTTACATAACGTAATACGTTATAACGTTATGTTATATAACGTAATACGTTATAACGTGTTATCATATAACGTATTACGTTATAACTTTATACCATATAACGTATTACGTTATAACCTTATACCATACAACGTTATGTTATATAACGTAATACGTTATAACGTTATGTTATATAACGTAATACGTTATAACGTGTTACCATATAACGTATTACGTTATATCGTTATACCATATAACGTTATGTTATATGACGAAGTACGTTATAACGTGTTACCATATAACGTATTACGTTATAGCATTATACCATATAACGTTATGTTATATAACGTAATACGTTATAACGTTATGTTATATAACGTAATACGTTATAACGTTATGTTATATAACGTAATACGTTATAACGTGTTACCATATAACGTATTACGTTATATCGTTATACCATATAACGTTATGTTATATGACGTAATACGTTATAACGTGTTATCATATAACGTAATACGTTATAGCGTTATACCATACAACGTTATGTTATATAACGTATTACGTTATAACTTTATACCATATAACGTAATACGTTATAACGTATTACCATATAACGTATTACGTTATAACTTTATACCATATAACGTATTACGTTACAACGTTATGTTATATAACGTAATACGTTATAACGTGCTACAATATAACGTACTACGTTATAACTTTATACCATATAACGTATCACGTTATATCGTTATACCATATAACGTTATGTTATATGCCGTAGTACGTTATAACGTGTTACCATATAACGTATTACGTTATAGCGTTATACCATATAACGTTATGTTATATGACGTAATACGTTATAACGTTATACCATATAACGTAGTACGTTATAACGCTAGACCATACATCGTTATGTTATATATCGTATTCCTTTACAACGTTATACCATATAACGAATTACGTTATAACGTTACGTTATATAACTTATTACGTTATAACGTGTTACCATATAACGTATTACGTTATATCGTTATACCATATAACGTTATGTTATATGACGTAATACGTTATAAGGTTATACCATATAACGTTATGTTATATATCGTAATAGGTTATAACGTTACACCATATAACGTATTACGTTATAACGTTATACCATATAACGTATTACGTTATAACGTTATACCATACAACGTATTACGTCATAACGTTACACCATACAACGTTATGTAATATATCGTAATACGTTATAACGTTATGTTATATAACGTAATACGTTATAACGTGTTACCATATAACGTATTACGTTATAACTTTATACCATATAACGTATTACGTTATAAACTTATACCATACAACTTTATGTTATATAACGTAATACGTTATAACGTTATGTTATATAACGTAATACGTTATAACGTTATACCATATAACGTAGTACGTTATAACGTTAGACCATACAACGTTATGTTATATACTGTATTCCTTTACAACGTTATACCATATAACGTATTACGTTATAACGTTATATCCTATATCGTATTACGTTATACCATACAACGCTATACCATATAACGTATTACGTTATAACGTTATGTTATATAACGTAATACGTTATAACGTGTTACCATATAACGTATTACGTTATATCGTTATAGCATATAACGTTATGTTATATGACGTAATACGTTATAACGTTATACCATATAACGTTATGTTATATGTCGTAATAGATTATAACGTTACACCATATAACTTATTACATTATAACGTTATGACATGCAACGTTATGTAATATATCGTAATACGTTATAACGTTATACCATATAACGTTATGTTATATAACGTAATACGTTATAACGTTGAAACGTTATACCATATTTTTTTTTTTTTTTTTTTTTTTTTTTTTTTTTTATTTATTTGCTTTAAATTTTACAATTTGTCCAGTAGGACATTTGGTAAAATGTTATAGCTGTTTACTAATATAACATGTGGGTGGCTACCCCCAATGGGGTTCCATCTTCGTGCTTGTTAGGGTGTATCCTTTATGAGATCTACTGGATGTTTCCTTTTTAATCTCCTTTCGATGAATGTGGTGATCGTTTCCGCTGCCAGCCGGTTCGGGTGCGTTGCTAATCTTTCTCTGTACCTTCTTGCGAATCTGCTAATCTCTTCCTTGACCGTTGGTATTCCAAGGTCTTTTCGTATGTCCTCGTTTCTAACGTACCATGGGGCGTTTACTATTGTTCTAAGTATTTTAGATTGCATTGCCTCTAGTTTGGTTATATGGCTCATTGCTGCTGTTCCCCATAGTGGTATTTATACCATATAGCGTATTACGTTATAACCTTATACCATACAACGTTATGTTATATAACGTATTCCTTTACAACGTTATACCATATAACGAATTACGTTATAACGTTATGTTATATAAATTATTACGTTATGGCGTTATACCATATAACGTATTACGTTATAACTTTATACCATATAACGTATTAAGGTTATAACTTTATAACATATAACGTATAACGTTATAACGTTTTGTTGCATAACGTAATACGTTATAACGTTATGTTATATGACGAAATACGTTATAACGTTATACCATATAACGTTGTACGTTATAACGTTAGACCATAGAACGTAGTACGTTATAACGTTAGACCATACAACGTTATGTTATATACCGTATTCCTTTACAACGTTATACCATAAAACGAACTACGTTATAACGTTATGTTATATAACGTAATACGTTATAAAGTGTTACCATATAACGTATTACGTTATAACTTTATACCATATAACGTATTACGTTATAACGTTATGTTATATAACGTACTACGTTATAACTTTATACCACATAACGTATTACGTTATATCGTTATACCATATAACGTTATGTTATATGACGTAGTACGTTATAACGTGTTACCATATAACGTATTACGTTATAGCGTTATACCATATATCGTTATGTTATATGACGTAATACGTTATAACGTTACACCATATAACGTAGTCCGTTACAACGTTAGACCATACAACGTTATTTTATATTCCGTATTCCTTTACAACGTTATACCATCTAACGAAATACTTTATAACGTTACGTTATATAACTTATTACGTTATAACGTTATACCATATAACGTATTACGTTATAACTTTATACCATATAACGTATTACGTTATAACGTTATGTTACATAACGTAATACGTTATAACGTTATGTTATATAACGTAATACGTTATAACGTGTTACCATATAACGTATTACGTTATATCGTTATACCATATAACGTTTTGTTATATGACGTAATACGTTATAAGGTTATACCATATAACGTTATGGTATATATCGTAATAGGTTATAACGTTACACCATATAACGTATTACGTTATAACGTTATACCATATAACGTATTACGTTATAACGTTATACCATACAACGTATTACGTCATAACGTTACACCATACAACGTTATGTAATATATCGTAATACGTTATAACATTATACCATATAACGTTATGTTATATAACGTAATACGTTATAACGTTGAAACGTTATACCATATAGCGTATTACGTTATAACCTTATACCATACAACGTTATGTTATATAACGTATTACGTTATAACTTTATACCATATAACGTATTACGTTATAACGTTTTGATACATAACGTAATACGTTATAACGTTATGTTATATGACGTAATACGTTATAACGTGTTACCATATAACGTGTTAGGTTATAGCGTTATACCATATAACGTTATGTTATATGACGTAATACGTTATAACGTGTTACCATATAACGTATTACGTTATAGCGTTATACCATACAACGTTATGTTATATAACGTATTACGTTATAACTTTATACCATATAACGTAATACGTTATAACGTTATGTTATATAACGTAATACGTTATAACGTTATGTTATATAACGTAATACGTTATAACGTTATGTTATATAACGTAATACGTTATAACGTGTTACCATATAACGTATTACGTTATATCGTTATACCATATAACGTTATGTTATATGAAGTAATACGCTATAACGTGTTACCATATAACGTATTACGTTATAGCGTTATACCATATAACGTTATGTTATATGACGTAATACGTTATAACGTTATACCATATAACGTAGTACGTTATAACGTTAGACCATACAACGTTATGTTATATACCGTATTCCTTTACAACGTTATACCATATAACGAATTACGTTATAACGTTATGTTATATAACTTATTACGTTATGACGTTATACCATACAACGTTATGTTATATAACGTAATACATTATAACGTTGAAACGTTATACCATTTAGCGTATTACGTTATAACCTTATACCATACAACGTTATGTAATATAACGTATTACGTTATAAATTTATACCATATAACGTATTACGTTATAACGTTTTGTTACATAACGTAATACGTTATAACGTTATGTTATATAACGTAACACGTTATAACGTTATGTTATATAACGTAATACGTTATAACGTGTTACCATATAACGTACTACGTTATAACTTTATACCATATAACGTATTACGTTATATCGTTATACCATATAACGTTATGTTATATGACGTAATACGTTATAAGGTTATACCGTATAACGTTATGTTATATATCGTAATAGGTTATAACGTTACACCATATAACGTATTACGTTATAACGTTATACCATATAACGTATTACGTTATAACGTTATAACATACAACGTATTACGTCATAACGTTACACCATACAACGTTATGTAATATATCGTAATACGTTATAACGTTATACCATATAACGTTATGTTATATAACGTAATACGCTATAACGTTGAAACGTTATACCCTATAGCGTATTACGTTATAACCTTATACCATACAACGTTATGTTATATAACGTATTACGTTATAACATTATACCATATAACGTATTACGTTATAACGTTTTGTTACATAACGTAATACGTTATAACGTTATGTTATATAACGTAATACGTTATAACGTGTTATCATATAACGTATTACGTTATAACTTTATACCATATAACGTATTACGTTATAACCTTATACCATACAACGTTATGTTATATAACGTAATACGTTATAACGTTATGTTATATAACGTAATACGTTATAACGTGTTACCATATAACGTATTACGTTATATCGTTATACCATATAACGTTATGTTATATGACGAAGTACGTTATAACGTGTTACCATATAACGTATTACGTTATAGCATTATACCATATAACGTTATGTTATATAACGTAATACGTTATAACGTTATGTTATATAACGTAATACGTTATAACGTTATGTTATATAACGTAATACGTTATAACGTGTTACCATATAACGTATTACGTTATATCGTTATACCATATAACGTTATGTTATATGACGTAATAGGTTATCATATAACGTATTACGTTATAGCGTTATACCATACAACGTTATGTTATATAACGTATTACGTTATAACTTTATACCATATAACGTAATACGTTATAACGTTATGTTATATAACGTAATACGTTATAACGTTATGTTATATAACGTAATACGTTATAACGTTATGTTATATAACGTAATACGTTATAACGTGTTACCATATAACGTATTACGTTATATCGTTATACCATATAACGTTATGTTATATGACGTAATACGTTATAACGTGTTACCATATAACGTATTACGTTATAGCGTTATACCATATAACGTTATGTTATATGACGTAATACGTTATAACGTTATACCATATAACGTAGTACGTTATAACGTTAGACCATACAACGTTATGTTATATACCGCATTCCTTTACAACGTTATACCATATAACGAATTACGTTATAACGTTATGTTATATAACTTATTACGTTATGACGTTATACCATACAACGTTATGTTATATAACGTAATACGTTATAAGGTTGAAACGTTATACCATTTAGCGTATTACGTTATAACCTTATACCATACAACGTTATGTTATATAACGTATTACGTTATAACTTTATACCATATAACGTATTACGTTATAACGTTTTGTTACATAACGTAACACGTTATAACGTTATGTTATATAACGTAATACGTTAAAACGTGTTACCATATAACGTATTACGTTATAACTTTATACCATATAACGTATTACGTTATAACGTTTTGATACATAACGTAATACGTTATAACGTTATGTTATATAACGTAATACGTTATAACGTGTTACCATATAACGTACTACGTTATAACTTTATACCATATAACGTATTACGTTATAGCGTTATACCATATAACGTTATGTTATATGACGTAATACGTTATAACGTTATACCATATAACGTAGTACGTTATAACGTTAGACCATACAACGTTATTTTATATTCCGTATTCCTTTACAACGTTATACCATCTAACGAATTACTTTATAACGTTACGTTATATAACTTATTACGTTATAACGTTATACCATATAACGTATTACGTTATAACTTTATACCATATAACGTATTACGTTATAACGTGTTACCATATAACGTATTACGTTATATCGTTATACCATATAACGTTATGTTATATGACGTAATACGTTATAAGGTTATACCATATAACGTTATGTTATATAACGTAATACGTTATAACGTTATGTTATATAACGTAATACGTTATAACGTGTTACCATATAACGTATTACGTTATATCGTTATACCATATAACGTTATGTTATATGACGTAATACGTTATAACGTGTTACCATATAACGTGTTAGGTTATAGCGTTATACCATATAACGTTATGTTATATGACGCAATACGTTATAACGTTATACCATATAACGTAGTACGTTATAGCGTTAGACCATACAACGTTATGTTATATACCGTATTCCTTTACAACGTTATACCATATAACCAATTACGTTATAACGTTACGTTATATAACTTATTACGTTATAACGTTATACCATATAACGTATTACGTTATAACTTTATACCATATAACGTATTACGTTATAACGTTATGTTATATAACGTAATACGTTATAACGTGTTACCATATAACGTATGACGTTATATCGTTATACCATATAACGTTATGTTATATGACGTAATACGTTATAACGTGTTACCATATAACGTATTACGTTATAGCGTTATACCATACAACGTTATGTTATATAACGTATTACGTTATAACTTTATACCATATAACGTAATACGTTATAACGTTATGTTATATAACGTAATACGTTATAACGTTATGTTATATAACGTAATACGTTATAACGTTATGTTATATAACGTAATACGTTATAACGTGTTACCATATAACGTATTACATTATATCGTTATACCATATAACGTTATGTTATATGAAGTAATACGCTATAACGTGTTACCATATAACGTATTACGTTATAGCGTTATACCATATAACGTTATGTTATATGACGTAATACGTTATAACGTTATACCATATAACGTAGTACGTTATAACGTTAGACCATACAACGTTATGTTATATACCGTATTCCTTTACAACGTTATACCATATAACGAATTACGTTATAACGTTATGTTATATAACTTATTACGTTATGACGTTATACCATACAACGTTATGTTATATAACGTAATACGTTATAACGTTGAAACGTTATACCATTTAGCGTATTACGTTATAACCTTATACCATACAACGTTATGTAATATAACGTATTACGTTATAAATTTATACCATATAACGTATTACGTTATAACGTTTTGTTACATAACGTAATACGTTATAACGTTATGTTATATAACGTAACACGTTATAACGTTATGTTATATAACGTAATACGTTATAACGTGTTACCATATAACGTACTACGTTATAACTTTATACCATATAACGTATTACGTTATATCGTTATACCATATAACGTTATGTTATATGACGTAATACGTTATAAGGTTATACCGTATAACGTTATGTTATATATCGTAATAGGTTATAACGTTACACCATATAACGTATTACGTTATAATGTTATACCATACAACGTATTACGTTATAACGTTATAACATACAACGTATTACGTCATAACGTTACACCATACAACGTTATGTAATATATCGTAATACGTTATAACGTTATACCATATAACGTTATGTTATATAACGTAATACGCTATAACGTTGAAACGTTATACCCTATAGCGTATTACGTTATAACCTTATACCATACAACGTTATGTTATATAACGTATTACGTTATAACATTATACCATATAACGTATTACGTTATAACGTTTTGTTACATAACGTAATACGTTATAACGTTATGTTATATAACGTAATACGTTATAACGTGTTATCATATAACGTATTACGTTATAACTTTATACCATATAACGTATTACGTTATAACCTTATACCATACAACGTTATGTTATATAACGTAATACGTTATAACGTTATGTTATATAACGTAATACGTTATAACGTGTTACCATATAACGTATTACGTTATATCGTTATACCATATAACGTTATGTTATATGACGAAGTACGTTATAACGTGTTACCATATAACGTATTACGTTATAGCATTATACCATATAACGTTATGTTATATAACGTAATACGTTATAACGTTATGTTATATAACGTAATACGTTATAACGTTATGTTATATAACGTAATACGTTATAACGTTATGTTATATAACGTAATACGTTATAACGTGTTACCATATAACGTATTACGTTATATCGTTATACCATATAACGTTATGTTATATGACGTAATACGTTATAACGTGTTATCATATAACGTATTACGTTATAGCGTTATACCATACAACGTTATGTTATATAACGTATTACGTTATAACTTTATACCATATAACGTAATACGTTATAACGTTATGTTATATAACGTAATACGTTATAACGTTATGTTATATAACGTAATACGTTATAACGTTATGTTATATAACGTAATACGTTATAACGTGTTACCATATAAAGTATTACGTTATATCGTTATACCATATAACGTTATGTTATATGACGTAATACGTTATAACGTGTTACCATATAACGTATTACGTTATAGCGTTATACCATATAACGTTATGTTATATGACGTAATACGTTATAACGTTATACCATATAACGTAGTACGTTATAACGTTAGACCATACAACGTTATGTTATATACCGCATTCCTTTACAACGTTATACCATATAACGAATTACGTTATAACGTTATGTTATATAACTTATTACGTTATGACGTTATACCATACAACGTTATGTTATATAACGTAATACGTTATAAGGTTGAAACGTTATACCATTTAGCGTATTACGTTATAACCTTATACCATACAACGTTATGTTATATAACGTATTACGTTATAACTTTATACCATATAACGTATTACGTTATAACGTTTTGTTACATAACGTAACACGTTATAACGTTATGTTATATAACGTAATACGTTAAAACGTGTTACCATATAACGTATTACGTTATAACTTTATACCATATAACGTTATGTTATATGACGTAATACGTTATAATGTGTTACCATATAACGTATTACGTTATAGCGTTATACCATATAACGTTATGCTATATGACGTAATACGTTATAACGTTATACCATATAACATAGTACGTTATAACGTTAGACCATACAACGTTATGTTATATACCGTATTCCTTTAAAACGTTATACCATATAACGAATTACGTTATAACGTTACGTTATATAACTTATTACGTTATAACGTTATACCATATAACGTATTACGTTATAACTTTATACCATATAACGTATTACGTTATAACGTTATGTTATATAACGTAATACGTTATAACGTGTTACCATATAACGTATTACGTTATATCGTTATACCATATAACGTTATGTTATATGACGTAATACGTCATAACGTGTTACCATATAACGTATTACGTTATAGCGTTATACCATATAACGTTATGTTATATGACGCAATACGTTATAACGTTATACCATATAACGTAGTACGTTATAACGTTAGACCATACAACGTTATGTTATATACTGTATTCCTTTACAACGTTATACCATATAACGTATTACGTTATAACGTTATATCCTATATCGTATTACGTTATACCATACAACGTTATACCATATAACGTAACACGTTATAACGTTATACCATATAACGTAGTACGTTATAACGTTAGACCATACAACGTTATGTTATATACCGTATTCCTTTACAACGTTGTACCATATAACGAATTACGATAAAACGTTATGTTACATAACTTATTACGTTATGACGTTATACCATACAACGTTATGTTATATAACGTAATGCGTTATAACGTTGAAACGTTATACCATATAACGTATTACGTTATAACGTTTTGTTACATAACGTAATAAGTTATAACGTTATGTTATATAACGTAATACGTTATAACGTGATACCATATAACGTATTACGTTATAACTTTATACCATATAACGTATTACGTTATATCGTTATACAATATAACGTTATGTTATATGACGTAATACGTTATAACGTGTTACAATATAACGTATTTAGTTATAGCGTTATACCATATAACGTTATGTTATATGACGCAATACGTTATAACGTTATACCATATAACGTAGTACGTTATAACGTTAGACCATACAACGTTATGTTATATACTGTATTCCTTTACAACGTTATACCATATAACGTATTACGTTATAACGTTATATCCTATATCGTATTACGTTATACCATACAACGTTATACCATATAACGTATTACCTTATAACGTTTTGTTACATAACGTAATACGTTATAACGTTATGTTATATAACGTAATACGTTATAACGTTATGTTATATAACGTAGTACGTTACAACGTTAGACCATACAACGTTATTTTATATTCCGTATTCCTTTACAACGTTATACCATCTAACGAAATACTTTATAACGTTACGTTATATAACTTATTACGTTATAACGTTATACCATATAACGTATTACGTTATAACTTTATACCATATAACGTATTACGTTATAACGTTATGTTACATAACGTAATACGTTATAACTTTATGTTATATAACGTAATACGTTATAACGTGTTACCATATAACGTATTACGTTATATCGTTATACCATATAACGTTTTGTTATATGACGTAATACGTTATAAGGTTATACCATATAACGTTATGGTATATATCGTAATAGGTTATAACGTTACACCATATAACGTATTACGTTATAACGTTATACCATATAACGTATTACGTTATAACGTTATACCATACAACGTATTACGTCATAACGTTACACCATACAACGTTATGTAATATATCGTAATACGTTATAACATTATACCATATAACGTTATGTTATATAACGTAATACGTTATAACGTTGAAACGTTATACCATATAGCGTATTACGTTATAACCTTATACCATACAACGTTATGTTATATAACGTATTACGTTATAACTTTATACCATATAACGTATTACGTTATAACGTTTTGATACATAACGTAATACGTTATAACGTTATGTTATATAACGTAATACGTTATAACGTGTTACCATATAACGTACTACGTTATAACTTTATACCATATAACGTATTACGTTATATCGTTATACCATAGAACGTTATGTTATATGACGTAGTACGTTATAACGTGTTACCATATAACGTATTACGTTATAACGTTATACCATATAACGTAGTACGTTATAACGTTAGACCATACAACGTTATTTTATATTCCGTATTCCTTTACAACGTTATACCATCTAACGAATTACTTTATAACGTTACGTTATATAACTTATTACGTTATAACGTTATACCATATAACGTATTACGTTATAACTTTATACCATATAACGTATTACGTTATAACGTGTTACCATATAACGTATTACGTTATATCGTTATACCATATAACGTTATGTTATATGACGTAATACGTTATAACGTGTTACCATATAACGTGTTAGGTTATAGCGTTATACCATATAACGTTATGTTATATGACGCAATACGTTATAACGTTATACCATATAACGTAGTACGTTATAGCGTTAGACCATACAACGTTATGTTATATACCGTATTCCTTTACAACCTTATACCATATAACCAATTACGTTATAACGTTACGTTAGATAACTTATTACGTTATAACGTTATACCATATAACGTATTACGTTATAACTTTATACCATATAACGTATTACGTTATAACGTTATGTTATATAACGTAATACGTTATAACGTGTTACCATATAACGTATGACGTTATATCGTTATACCATATAACGTTATGTTATATGACGTAATACGTTATAACGTGTTACCATATAACGTATTACGTTATAGCGTTATACCATACAACGTTATGTTATATAACGTATTACGTTATAACTTTATACCATATAACGTAATACGTTATAACGTTATGTTATATAACGTAATACGTTATAACGTTATGTTATATAACGTAATACGTTATAACGTTATGTTATATAACGTAATACGTTATAACGTGTTACCATATAACGTATTACGTTATATCGTTATACCATATAACGTTATGTTATATGAAGTAATACGCTATAACGTGTTACCATATAACGTATTACGTTATAGCGTTATACCATATAACGTTATGTTATATGACGTAATACGTTATAACGTTATACCATATAACGTAGTACGTTATAACGTTAGACCATACAACGTTATGTTATATACCGTATTCCTTTACAACGTTATACCATATAACGAATTACGTTATAACGTTATGTTATATAACTTATTACGTTATGACGTTATACCATACAACGTTATGTTATATAACGTAATACGTTATAACGTTGAAACGTTATACCATTTAGCGTATTACGTTATAACCTTATACCATACAACGTTATGTAATATAACGTATTACGTTATAAATTTATACCATATAACGTATTACGTTATAACGTTTTGTTACATAACGTAATACGTTATAACGTTATGTTATATAACGTAACACGGTATAACGTTATGTTATATAACGTAATACGTTATAACGTGTTACCATATAACGTACTACGTTATAACTTTATACCATATAACGTATTACGTTATATCGTTATACCATATAACGTTATGTTATATGACGTAATACGTTATAAGGTTATACCGTATAACGTTATGTTATATATCGTAATAGGTTATAACGTTACACCATATAACGTATTACGTTATAACGTTATACCATATAACGTATTACGTTATAACGTTATAACATACAACGTATTACGTCATAACGTTACACCATACAACGTTATGTAATATATCGTAATACGTTATAACGTTATACCATATAACGTTATGTTATATAACGTAATACGCTATAACGTTGAAACGTTATACCCTATAGCGTATTACGTTATAACCTTATACCATACAACGTTATGTTATATAACGTATTACGTTATAACATTATACCATATAACGTATTACGTTATAACGTTTTGTTACATAACGTAATACGTTATAACGTTATGTTATATAACGTAATACGTTATAACGTGTTATCATATAACGTATTACGTTATAACTTTATACCATATAACGTATTACGTTATAGCATTATACCATATAACGTTATGTTATATAACGTAATACGTTATAACGTTATGTTATATAACGTAATACGTTATAACGTTATGTTATATAACGTAATACGTTATAACGTGTTACCATATAACGTATTACGTTATATCGTTATACCATATAACGTTATGTTATATGACGTAATACGTTATAACGTGTTATCATATAACGTATTACGTTATAGCGTTATACCATACAACGTTATGTTATATAACGTATTACGTTATAACTTTATACCATATAACGTAATACGTTATAACGTTATGTTATATAACGTAATACTTTATAACGTGTTACCATATAACGTATTACGTTATATCGTTATACCATATAACGTTATGTTATATGACGTAATACGTTATAACGTGTTACCATATAACGTATTACGTTATAGCGTTATACCATATAACGTTATGCTATATGACGTAATACGTTATAACGTTATACCATATAACATAGTACGTTATAACGTTAGACCATACAACGTTATGTTATATACCGTATTCCTTTAAAACGTTGTACCATATAACGAATTACGTTATAACGTTACGTTATATAACTTATTACGTTATAACGTTATACCATATAACGTATTACGTTATAACTTTATACCATATAACGTATTACGTTATAACGTTATGTTATATAACGTAATACGTTATAACGTGTTACCATATAACGTATTACGTTATATCGTTATACCATATAACGTTATGTTATATGACGTAATACGTCATAACGTGTTACCATATAACGTATTACGTTATAGCGTTATACCATATAACGTTATGTTATATGACGCAATACGTTATAACGTTATACCATATAACGTAGTACGTTATAACGTTAGACCATACAACGTTATGTTATATACTGTATTCCTTTACAACGTTATACCATATAACGTATTACGTTATAACGTTATATCCTATATCGTATTACGTTATACCATACAACGTTATACCATATAACGTATTACGTTATAACGTTATGTTATATAACTTATTACGTTATAACGTTATACCCTATAACGTATTACCTTGTAACGTTATACCATATAACGTTATGTTATATAACGTAATACGTTATAACGTTATACCATATAACGTAACACGTTATAACGTTATACCATATAACGTAGTACGTTATAACGTTAGACCATACAACGTTATTTTATATACCGTATTCCTTTACAACGTTGTACCATATAACGAATTACGATAAAACGTTATGTTACATAACTTATTACGTTATGACGTTATACCATACAACGTTATGTTATATAACGTAATACGTTATAACGTTGAAACGTTATACCATATAACGTATTACGTTATAACGTTTTGTTACATAACGTAATAAGTTATAACGTTATGTTATATAACGTAATACGTTATAACGTGATACCATATAACGTATTACGTTATAACTTTATACCATATAACGTATTACGTTATATCGTTATACAATATAACGTTATGTTATATGACGTAATACGTTATAACGTGTTACAATATAACGTATTAAGTTATAGCGTTATACCATATAACGTTATGTTATATGACGCAATACGTTATAACGTTATACCATATAACGTAGTACGTTATAACGTTAGACCATACAACGTTATGTTATATACTGTATTCCTTTACAACGTGATACCATATAACGTATTACGTTATAACGTTATATCCTATATCGTATTACGTTATACCATACAACGTTATACCATATAACGTATTACCTTATAACGTTTTGTTACATAACGTAATACGTTATAACGTTATGTTATATAACGTAATACGTTATAACGTTATGTTATATAACGTAATACGTTATAACGTGTTACCATATAACGTATTACGTTATATCGTTATACCATATAACGTTATGTTATATGACGTAATACGTTATAACGTTATACCATTTAGCGTATTACATTATAACCTTATACCATACAACGTTATGTTATATAACGTATTACGTTATAACTTTATACCATATAACGTATTACGTTATAACGTTTTGTTACATAACGTAATACGTTATAACGTTATGTTATATAACGTAATACGTTAAAACGTGTTACCATATAACGTATTACGTTATAACTTTATTCCATATAACGTTATGTTATATGACGTAATACGTTATAATGTGTTACCATATAACGTATTACGTTATAGCGTTATACCATATAACGTTATGCTATATGACGTAATACGTTATAACGTTATACCATATAACATAGTACGTTATAACGTTAGACCATACAACGTTATGTTATATACCGTATTCCTTTAAAACGTTATACCATATAACGAATTACGTTATAACGTTACGTTATATAACTTATTACGTTATAACGTTATACCATATAACGTATTACGTTATAACTTTATACCATATAACGTATTACGTTATAACGTTATGTTATATAACGTAATACGATATAACGTGTTACCATATAACGTATTACGTTATATCGTTATACCATATAACGTTATGTTATATGACGTAATACGTTATAACGTGTTACCATATAACGTATTACGTTATAGCGTTATACCATATAACGTTATGTTATATGACGCAATACGTTATAACGTTATACCATATAACGTAGTACGTTATAACGTTAGACCATACAACGTTATGTTATATACTGTATTCCTTTACAACGTTATACCATATAACGTATTACGTTATAACGTTATATCCTATATCGTATTACGTTATACCATACAACGTTATACCATATAACGTATTACGTTATAACGTTATGTTATATAACTTATTACGTTATAACGTTATACCCTATAACGTATTACCTTGTAACGTTATACCATATAACGTTATGTTATATAACGTAATACGTTATAACGTTATACCATTTAACGTAATACGTTATAACGTTATACCATATAACGTAGTACGTTATAACGTTAGACCATACAACGTTATGTTATATACCGTATTCCTTTACAACGTTGTACCAGATAACGAATTACGTTAAAACGTTATGTTACATAACTTATTACGTTATGACGTTATACCATACAACGTTATGTTATATAACGTAATACGTTATAACGTTGAAACGTTATACCATATAACGTATTACGTTATAACGTTTTGTTACATAACGTAATAAGTTATAACGTTATGTTATATAACGTAATACATTATAACGTGATACCATATAACGTATTACGTTATAACTTTATACCATAAAACGTATTACGTTATAACGTTAGGTTATATAACGTAATACGTTATAACGTTACGTTATATAACGCAATACGTTACAACGTGTTACCATATAACGTATTACGTTATAACTTTATACCATATAACGTATTACGTTATATCGTTATACAATATAACGTTATGTTATATGACGTAATACGTTATAACGTGTTACCATATAACGTATTAAGTTATATCGTTATACCATATAACGTTATGTTATATGACGTAATACGTTATAACGTGTTACCATATAACGTATTACGTTATAGCGTTATACCATATAACGTTATGTTATATGACGTAATACGTTATAACGTGTTACCATATAACGTATTACGTTATAGCGTTATACCATATAACGTTATGTTTTATGACGCAATACGTTATAACGTTATACCATATAACGTAGTACGTTATAACGTTAGACCATACAACGTTATGTTATATACCGTATTCCTTTACAACGTTATACCATAAAACGAATTACGTTATAACGTTACGTTATATAACTTATTACGTTATAACGTTATACCATATAACGTATTACGTTATGACTTTATACCATATAACGTATTACGTTATAACGTTATGTTATATAACGTAATACGTTATAACGTGTTACCATATAACGTATTACGTTATATCGTTATACCATATAACGTTATGTTATATGACGTAATACGTTATAACGTGTTACCATATAACGTATTACGTTATAGCGTTATACCATATAACGTTATGTTATATGATGTAATACGTTATAATGTGTTACCATATAACGTATTACGTTATAGCGTTATACCATATAACGTTATGCTATATGACGTAATACGTTATAACGTTATACCATATAACATAGTATGATATAACGTTAGACCATACAACGTTATGTTATATACTGTATTCCTTTACAACGTTATACCATATAACGAATTACGTTATAACGTTACGTTATATAACTTATTACGTTATAACGTTATACCATATAACGTATTACGTTATAACTTTATACCATATAACGTATTACGTTATAACGTTATGTTATATAACGTAATACGTTATAACGTGTTACCATATAACGTATTACGTTATATCGTTATACCATATAACGTTATGTTATATGACGTAATACGTTATAACGTGTTACCATATAACGTATTACGTTATAGCGTTATACCATATAACGTTATGTTATATGACGCAATAAGTTATAACGTTATACCATATAACGTAGTACGTTATAACGTTAGACCATACAACGTTATGTTATATACTGTATTCCTTTACAACGTTATACCATATAACGTATTACGTTATAACGTTATATCCTATATCGTATTACGTTATACCATACAACGTTATACCATATAACGTATTACGTTATAACGTTATGTTATCTAACTTATTACGTTATAACGTTATACCCTATAACGTATTACCTTGTAACGTTATACCATATAACGTTATGTTATATAACGTAATACGTTATAACGTTATACCATATAACGTAATACGTTATAACGTTATACCATATAACGTAGTACGTTATAACGTTAGACCATACAATGTTATGTTATATACCGTATTCCTTTACAACGTTATACCATATAACGAATTACGTTAAAACGTTATGTTACATAACTTATTACGTTATGACGTTATACCATACAACGTTATGTTATATGACGTAATACGTTATAACGTGTTACAATATAACGTATTAAGTTATAGCGTTATACCATATAACGTTATGTTATATGACGTAATACGTTATAACGTTATACCATATAGCGTATTACGTTATAACCTTATACCATACAACGTTATGTTATAAAACGTATTACGTTATAACTTTATACCGTATAACGTATTACGTTATAACGTTTTGTTATATAACGTAATACGTTATAACGTTATGTTATATAATGTAATACATTATAACGTGTTACCATAGAACGCATTACGTTATAACTTTATACCATATAACGTATTACGTTATAACGTTATGTTATATACCGTATTCCTTTACAATGTTGTACCATAAAACGAATTACGTTATAACGTTACGTTATATAAGTTATTAAGTTATAACGTTATACCATATAACGTATTACGTTATAACTTTATACCATATAACGTATTACGTTATAACGTTATGTTATATGACGTAATACGTTATAACGTGTTACTATATAACGCATTACGTTATATCGTTATACCATATAACGTTATGTTATATGACGTAATACGTTATGACGTGTTACCATATAACGTATTACGTTATAGCGTTATACCATATAACGTTATGTTATATGACGTAATACGTTATAACGTGTTACCATATAACGTATTACGTTATAGCGTTATGCCATATAACGTTATGTTATATGACGTAATACGTTATAACGTTATACCATATAACGTAGTACGTTATAACGTTAGACCATACAACGTTATGTTATATACCGTATTCCTTTACAACGTTATACCATATAACGAATTACGTTATAACGTTATGTTATATAACTTATTACGTTATGACGTTATACCATACAACGTTATGTTATATAACGTAATACGTTATAACGTTGAAACGTTATACCATATAGCGTATTACTTTATAACCTTATACCATACAACGTTATGTTATATAACGTATTACGTTATAACTTTATACCATATAACGTATAACGTTATAACGTTTTGTTACATAACGTAATACGTTATAACGTTATGTTATATAACGTAATACGTTATAACGTGTTACCATATAACGTATTACGTTATATCGTTATAGCATATAACGTTATGTTATATGACGTAATACGTTATAACGTTATACCATATAACGTTATGTTATATGTCGTAATAGGTTATAACGTTACACCATATAACTTATTACATTATAACGTTATAACATACAACGTTATGTAATATATCGTAATACGTTATAACGTTATACCATATAACGTTATGTTATATAACGTAATACGTTATAACGTTGAAACGTTATACCATATAGCTTATTACTTTATAACCTTATACCATACAACGTTATGTTATATGACGTAATACGTTATAACGTTATACCATATAACGTAGTACGTTATAACGTTAGACCATACAACGTATTACGTCATAACGTTACACCATACAACGTTATGTAATATATCGTAATACGTTATAACATTATACCATATAACGTTATGTTATATAACGTAATACGTTATAACGTTGAAACGTTATACCATATAGCGTATTACGTTATAACCTTATACCATACAACGTTATGTTATATAACGTATTACGTTATAACTTTATACCATATAACGTATTACGTTATATCGTTATACCATATAACGTTATGTTATATGACGTAGTACGTTATAACGTGTTACCATATAACGTATTACGTTATAGCGTTATACCATATAACGTTATGTTATATAATGTAATACATTATAACGTGTTACCATAGAACGCATTACGTTATAACTTTATACCATATAACGTATTACGTTATAACGTTATGTTATATACCGTATTCCTTTACAATGTTGTACCATAAAACGAATTACGTTATAACGTTACGTTATATAAGTTATTAAGTTATAACGTTATACCATATAACGTATTACGTTATAACTTTATACCATATAACGTATTACGTTATAACGTTATGTTATATGACGTAATACGTTATAACGTGTTACCATATAACGTATTACGTTATATCGTTATACCATATAACGTTATGTTATATGACGTAATACGTTATAACGTGTTACCATATAACGTATTACGTTATAGCGTTATACCATATAACGTTATGTTATATGACGTAATACGTTATAACGTGTTACCATATAACGTATTACGTTATAGCGTTATGCCATATAACGTTATGTTATATGACGTAATACGTTATAACGTTATACCATATAACGTAGTACGTTATAACGTTAGACCATACAACGTTATGTTATATACCGTATTCCTTTACAACGTTATACCATATAACGAATTACGTTATAACGTTATGTTATATAACTTATTACGTTATGACGTTATACCATACAACGTTATGTTATATAACGTAATACGTTATAACGTTGAAACGTTATACCATATAGCGTATTACTTTATAACCTTATACCATACAACGTTATGTTATATAACGTATTACGTTATAACTTTATACCATATAACGTATAACGTTATAACGTTTTGTTACATAACGTAATACGTTATAACGTTATGTTATATAACGTAATACGTTATAACGTGTTACCATATAACGTATTACGTTATATCGTTATAGCATATAACGTTATGTTATATGACGTAATACGTTATAGCGTTATACCATATAACGTTATGTTATATGTCGTAATAGGTTATAACGTTACACCATATAACTTATTACATTATAACGTTATAACATACAACGTTATGTAATATATCGTAATACGTTATAACGTTATACCATATAACGTTATGTTATATAACGTAATACGTTATAACGTTGAAACGTTATACCATATAGCTTATTACTTTATAACCTTATACCATACAACGTTATGTTATATGACGTAATACGTTATAACGTTATACCATATAACGTAGTACGTTATAACGTTAGACCATACAACGTATTACGTCATAACGTTACACCATACAACGTTATGTAATATATCGTAATACGTTATAACATTATACCATATAACGTTATGTTATATAACGTAATACGTTATAACGTTGAAACGTTATACCATATAGCGTATTACGTTATAACCTTATACCATACAACGTTATGTTATATAACGTATTACGTTATAACTTTATACCATATAACGTATTACGTTATATCGTTATACCATATAACGTTATGTTATATGACGTAGTACGTTATAACGTGTTACCATATAACGTATTACGTTATAGCGTTATACCATATAACGTTATGTTATATGACGTAATACGTTATAACGTTATACCATATAACGTAGTACGTTATAACGTTAGACCATACAACGTTATTTTATATTCCGTATTCCTTTACAACGTTATACCATCTAACGAATTACTTTATAACGTTACGTTATATAACTTATTACGTTATAACGTTATACCATATAACGTATTACGTTATAACTTTATACCATATAACGTATTACGTTATAACGTTATGTTACATAACGTAATACGTTATAACGTTATGTTATATAACGTAATACGTTATAACGTTATACCATTTAACGTAATACGTTATAACGTTATACCATATAACGTATTACGTTATAACTTTATACCATATAACGTATTACGTTATATCGTTATACCATATAACGATATGTTATATGACGTAGTACGTTATAACGTGTTACCATATAACGTATTACGTTATAGCGTTATACCATATAACGTTATGTTATATGACGTAATACGTTATAACGTGTTACCATATAACGTATTACGTTATAGCGTTATACCATACAACGTTATGTTATATAACGTATTACGTTATAACTTTATACCATATAACGTAATACGTTATAACGTTATGTTATATAACGTAATACGTTATAACGTTATGTTATATAACGTAATACGTTATAACGTTATGTTATATAACGTAATACGTTATAACGTGCTACCATATAACGTATTACGTTATATCGTTATACCATATAACGTTATGTTATATGACGTAATACGTTATAACGTGTTACCATATAACGTATTACGTTATAGCGTTATACCATATAACGTTATGTTATATGACGTAATACGTTATAACGTTATACCATATAACGTAGTACGTTATAACGTTAGACCATACAACGTTATGTTATATACCGTATTCCTTTACAACGTTATACCATATAACGAATTACGTTATAACGTTATGTTATATAACTTATTACGTTATGACGTTATACCATACAACGTTATGTTATATAACTTATTACGTTATGACGTTATACCATACAACGTTATGTTATATAACGTAATACGTTATAACGTTGAAACGTTATACCATTTAGCGTATTACGCTATAACCTTATACCATACAACGTTATGTTATATATCGTAATACGTTATAACGTTATACCATATAACGTTATGTTATATAACGTAATACGCTATAACGTTGAAACGTTATACCCTATAGCGTATTACGTTATAACCTTATACCATACAACGTTATGTTATATAACGTATTACGTTATAACATTATACCATATAACGTATTACGTTATAACGTTTTGTTACATAACGTAATACGTTATAACGTCATGTTATATTACGTAACACGTTATAACGTTATGTTATATAACGTAATACGTTATAACGTGTTACCATATAACGTACTACGTTATAACTTTATACCATATAACGTATTACGTTATATCGTTATACCATATAACGTTATGTTATATGACGTAGTACGTTATAACGTGTTACCATATAACGTATTACGTTATAGCATTATACCATATAACGTTATGTTATATGACGTAATACGTTATAAGGTTATACCATATAACGTTATGTTATATATCGTAATAGGTTATAACGTTACACCATATAACGTATTACGTTATAACGTTATACCATATAACGTATTACGTTATAACGTTATAACATACAACGTATTACGTCATAACGTTACACCATACAACGTTATGTAATATATCGTAATACGTTATAACGTTATACCATATAACGTTATGTTATATAACGTAATACGCTATAACGTTGAAACGTTATACCCTATAGCGTATTACGTTATAACCTTATACCATACAACGTTATGTTATATAACGTATTACGTTATAACATTATACCATATAACGTATTACGTTATAGCGTTTTGTTACATAACGTAATACGTTATAACGTGTTACCATATAACGTATTACGTTATATCGTTATACCATATAACGTAACACGTTATAACGTTATACCGTATAACGTAGTACGTTATAACGTTAGACCATACAACGTTATGTTATATACCGTATTCCTTTACAACGTTGTACCATATAACGAATTACGATAAAACGTTATGTTACATAACTTATTACGTTATGACGTTATACCATACAACGTTATGTTATATAACGTAATACGTTATAACGTTGAAACGTTATACCATATAACGTATTACGTTATAACGTTTTGTTACATAACGTAATAAGTTATAACGTTATGTTATATAACGTAATACGTTATAACGTGATACCATATAACGTATTACGTTATAACTTTATACCATATAACGTATTACGTTATATCGTTATACAATATAACGTTATGTTATATGACGTAATACGTTATAACGTGTTACAATATAACGTATTAAGTTATAGCGTTATACCATATAACGTTATGTTATATGACGCAATACGTTATAACGTTATACCATATAACGTAATACGTTATAACGTTAGACCATACAACGTTATGTTATATACTGTATTCCTTTACATCGTTATACCATATAACGTATTACGTTATAACGTTATATCCTATATCGTATTACGTTATACCATACAACGTTATACCATATAACGTATTACGTTATAACGTTTTGTTACATAACGTAATACGTTATAACGTTATGTTATATAACGTAATACGTTATAACGTTATGTTATATAACGTAATACGTTATAACGTGTTACCATATAACGTATTACGTTATATCGTTATACCATATAACGTTATGTTATATGACGTAATACGTTATAACGTTATACCATTTAGCGTATTACGTTATAACCTTATACCATACAACGTTATGTTATATAACGTATTACGTTATAACTTTATACCATATAACGTATTACGTTATAACGTTTTTTTACATAACGTAATACGTTATAACGTTATGTTATATAACGTAATACGTTAAAACGTGTTACCATATAACGTATTACGTTATAACTTTATACCATATAACGTTATGTTATATGACGTAATACGTTATAATGTGTTACCATATAACGTATTACGTTATAGCGTTATACCATATAACGTTATGCTATATGACGTAGTACGTTATAACGTTATACCATATAACATAGTACGTTATATCGTTAGACCATACAACGTTATGTTATATACCGTATTCCTTTAAAACGTTATACCATATAACGAATTACGTTATAACGTTACGTTATATAACTTATTACGTTATAACGTTATACCATATAACGTATTACGTTATAACTTTATACTATATAACGTATTACGTTATAACGTTATGTTATATAACGTAATACGTTATAACGTGCTACCATATAACGTATTACGTTATATCGTTATACCATATAACGTTATGTTATATGACGTAATACGTTATAACGTGTTACCATATAACGTATTACGTTATAGCGTTATACCATATAACGTTATGTTATATGACGTAATACGTTATAACGTTATACCATATAACGGAGTACGTTATAACGTTAGACCATACAACGTATTACGTCATAACGTTACACCATACAACGTTATGTAATATATCGTAATACGTTATAACATTATACCATATAACGTTATGTTATATAACGTAATACGTTATAACGTTGAAACGTTATACCATATAGCGTATTACGTTATAACCTTATACCATACAACGTTATGTTATATAACGTATTACGTTATAACTATATTCCATATAACGTATTACGTTATATCGTTATACCATATAACGTTATGTTATATGACGTAGTACGTTATAACGTGTTACCATATAACGTATTACGTTATAGCGTTATACCATATAACGTTATGTTATATGACGTAATACGTTATAACGTTATACCATATAACGTAGTACGTTATAACGTTAGACCATACAACGTTATTTTATATTCCGTATTCCTTTACAACGTTATACCATCTAACGAATTACTTTATAACGTTACGTTATATAACTTATTACGTTATAACGTTATACCATATAACGTATTACGTTATAACTTTATACCATATAACGTATTACGTTATAACGTTATGTTACATAACGTAATACGTTATAACGTTATGTTATATAACGTAATACGTTATAACGTTATACCATTTAACGTAATACGTTATAACGTTATACCATATAACGTAGTACGTTATAACGTTAGACCATACAACGTTATGTTATATACCGTATTCCTTTACAACGTTGTACCAGATAACGAATTACGTTAAAACGTTATGTTACATAACTTATTACGTTATGACGTTATACCATACAACGTTATGTTATATAACGTAATACGTTATAACGTTGAAACGTTATACCATATAACGTATTACGTTATAACGTTTTGTTACATAACGTAATAAGTTATAACGTTATGATATATAACGTAATACATTATAACGTGATACCATATAACGTATTACGTTATAACTTTATACCATATAACGTATTACGTTATATCGTTATACAATATAACGTTATGTTATATGACGTAATACGTTATAACGTGTTACCGTATAACGTATTAAGTTATAGCGTTATACCATATAACGTTATGTTATATGACGTAATACGTTATAACGTTATACCATATAACGTAGTACGTTATAACGTTAGACCATACAACGTTATTTTATATTCCGAATTCCTTTACAACGTTATACCATCTAACGAATTACTTTATAACGTTACGTTATATAACTTATTACGTTATAACGTTATACCATATAACGTATTACGTTATAACTTTATACCATATAACGTATTACGTTATAACGTTATGTTACATAACGTAATACGTTATAACGTTATGTTATATAACGTAATACGTTATAACGTGTTACCATATAACGTATTACGTTATATCGTTATACGATTTAACGTTATGTTATATGACGTAATACGTTATAAGGTTATACCATATAACGTTATGTTATATAACGTAATACGTTATAACGTTATGTTATATAACGTAATACGTTATAACGTGTTACCATATAACGTATTACGTTATATCGTTATACCATATAACGTTATGTTATATGACGTAATACGTTATAACGTGTTACCATATAACGTATTAGGTTATAGCGTTATACCATATAACGTTATGTTATATGACGCAATACGTTATAACGTTATACCATATAACGTAGTACGTTATAGCGTTAGACCATACAACGTTATGTTATATACCGCATTCCTTTACAACGTTATACCATATAACCAATTACGTTATAACGTTACGTTATATAACTTATTACGTTATAACGTTATACCATATAACGTATTACGTTATAACTTTATACCATATAACGTATTACGTTATATCGTTATACCATATAACGATATGTTATATGACGTAGTACGTTATAACGTGTTACCATATAACGTATTACGTTATAGCGTTATACCATATAACGTTATGTTATATGACGTAATACGTTATAACGTGTTACCATATAACGTATTACGTTATAGCGTTATACCATACAACGTTATGTTATATAACGTATTACGTTATAACTTTATACCATATAACGTAATACGTTATAACGTTATGTTATATAACGTAATACGTTATAACGTTATGTTATATAACGTAATACGTTATAACGTTATGTTATATAACGTAATACGTTATAACGTGCTACCATATAACGTATTACGTTATATCGTTATACCATATAACGTTATGTTATATGACGTAATACGTTATAACGTGTTACCATATAACGTATTACGTTATAGCGTTATACCATATAACGTTATGTTATATGACGTAATACGTTATAACGTTATACCATATAACGTAGTACGTTATAACGTTAGACCATACAACGTTATGTTATATACCGTATTCCTTTACAACGTTATACCATATAACGAATTACGTTATAACGTTATGTTATATAACTTATTACGTTATGACGTTATACCATACAACGTTATGTTATATAACGTAATACGTTATAACGTTGAAACGTTATACCATTTAGCGTATTACGCTATAACCTTATACCATACAACGTTATGTTATATATCGTAATACGTTATAACGTTATACCATATATCGTTATGTTATATAACGTAATACGCTATAACGTTGAAACGTTATACCCTATAGCGTATTACGTTATAACCTTATACCATACAACGTTATGTTATATAACGTATTACGTTATAACATTATACCATATAACGTATTACGTTATAACGTTTTGTTACATAACGTAATACGTTATAACGTCATGTTATATTACGTAACACGTTATAACGTTATGTTATATAACGTAATACGTTATAACGTGTTACCATATAACGTACTACGTTATAACTTTATACCATATAACGTATTACGTTATATCGTTATACCATATAACGTTATGTTATATGACGTAGTACGTTATAACGTGTTACCATATAACGTATTACGTTATAGCATTATACCATATAACGTTATGTTATATGACGTAATACGTTATAAGGTTATACCATATAACGTTATGTTATATATCGTAATAGGTTATAACGTTACACCATATAACGTATTACGTTATAACGTTATACCATATAACGTATTACGTTATAACGTTATAACATACAACGTATTACGTCATAACGTTACACCATACAACGTTATGTAATATATCGTAATACGTTATAACGTTATACCATATAACGTTATGTTATATAACGTAATACGCTATAACGTTGAAACGTTATACCCTATAGCGTATTACGTTATAACCTTATACCATACAACGTTATGTTATATAACGTATTACGTTATAACATTATACCATATAACGTATTACGTTATAGCGTTTTGTTACATAACGTAATACGTTATAACGTGTTACCATATAACGTATTACGTTATATCGTTATACCATATAACGTAACACGTTATAACGTTATACCGTATAACGTAGTACGTTATAACGTTAGACCATACAACGTTATGTTATATACCGTATTCCTTTACAACGTTGTACCATATAACGAATTACGATAAAACGTTATGTTACATAACTTATTACGTTATGACGTTATACCATACAACGTTATGTTATATAACGTAATACGTTATAACGTTGAAACGTTATACCATATAACGTATTACGTTATAACGTTTTGTTACATAACGTAATAAGTTATAACGTTATGTTATATAACGTAATACGTTATAACGTGATACCATATAACGTATTACGTTATAACTTTATACCATATAACGTATTACGTTATATCGTTATACAATATAACGTTATGTTATATGACGTAATACGTTATAACGTGTTACAATATAACGTATTAAGTTATAGCGTTATACCATATAACGTTATGTTATATGACGCAATACGTTATAACGTTATACCATATAACGTAATACGTTATAACGTTAGACCATACAACGTTATGTTATATACTGTATTCCTTTACATCGTTATACCATATAACGTATTACGTTATAACGTTATATCCTATATCGTATTACGTTATACCATACAACGTTATACCATATAACGTATTACGTTATAACGTTTTGTTACATAACGTAATACGTTATAACGTTATGTTATATAACGTAATACGTTATAACGTTATGTTATATAACGTAATACGTTATAACGTGTTACCATATAACGTATTACGTTATATCGTTATACCATATAACGTTATGTTATATGACGTAATACGTTATAACGTTATACCATTTAGCGTATTACGTTATAACCTTATACCATACAACGTTATGTTATATAACGTATTACGTTATAACTTTATACCATATAACGTATTACGTTATAACGTTTTTTTACATAACGTAATACGTTATAACGTTATGTTATATAACGTAATACGTTAAAACGTGTTACCATATAACGTATTACGTTATAACTTTATACCATATAACGTTATGTTATATGACGTAATACGTTATAATGTGTTACCATATAACGTATTACGTTATAGCGTTATACCATATAACGTTATGCTATATGACGTAGTACGTTATAACGTTATACCATATAACATAGTACGTTATATCGTTAGACCATACAACGTTATGTTATATACCGTATTCCTTTAAAACGTTATACCATATAACGAATTACGTTATAACGTTACGTTATATAACTTATTACGTTATAACGTTATACCATATAACGTATTACGTTATAACTTTATACTATATAACGTATTACGTTATAACGTTATGTTATATAACGTAATACGTTATAACGTGTTACCATATAACGTATTACGTTATATCGTTATACCATATAACGTTATGTTATATGACGTAATACGTTATAACGTGTTACCATATAACGTATTACGTTATAGCGTTATACCATATAACGTTATGTTATATGACGCAATACGTTTTAACGTTATACCATATAACGTAGTACGTTATAACGTTAGACCATACAACGTTATGTTATATACTGTATTCCTTTACAACGTTATACCATATAACGTATTACGTTATAACGTTATATCCTATATCGTATTACGTTATACCATACAACGTTATACCATATAACGTATTACGTTATAACGTTATACCATATAACGTAGTACGTTATAACGTTAGACCATACAACGTTATGTTATATACCGTATTCCTTTACAACGTTGTACCATATAACGAATTACGATAAAACGTTATGTTACATAACTTATTACGTTATGACGTTATACCATACAACGTTATGTTATATAACGTAATACGTTATGACGTTGAAACGTTATACCATATAACGTATTACGTTATAACGTTTTGTTACATAACGTAATACGTTATAACGTGTTACCATATAACGTATTACGTTATATCGTTATACCATATAACGTAACACGTTATAACGTTATACCGTATAACGTAGTACGTTATAACGTTAGACCATACAACGTTATGTTATATACCGTATTCCTTTACAACGTTGTACCATATAACGAATTACGATAAAACGTTATGTTACATAACTTATTACGTTATGACGTTATACCATACAACGTTATGTTATATAACGTAATACGTTATGACGTTGAAACGTTATACCATATAACGTATTACGTTATAACGTTTTGTTACATAACGTAATAAGTTATAACGTTATGTTATATAACGTAATACATTATAACGTGATACCATATAACGTATTACGTTATAACTTTATACCATATAACGAATTACGTTATAACGTTAGGTTATATAACGTAATACGTTATAACGTTACGTTATATAACGCAATACGTTATAACGTGTTACCATATAACGTATTACGTTATAACTTTATACCATATAACGTATTACGTTATATCGTTATACAATATTACGTTATGTTATATGACGTAATACGTTATAACGTGTTACCATATAACGTATTAAGTTATAGCGTTATACCATATAACGTTATGTTATATGACGTAATACGTTATAACGTTATACCATATCACGTAGTACGTTATAACGTTAGACCATACAACGTTATGTTATATACCGTACTCCTTTACAACGTTATACCATATAACGAATTACGTAATAACGTTATGTTATATAACTTATTACGTTATGACGTTATACCATACAACGTTATGTTATATAACGCAATACGTTATAACGTTGAAACGTGTTACCATATAACGTATTACGTTATAACGTTATGTTATATAACGTAATACGTTATAACGTTATGTTATATAACGTATTACGTTATATTGTTATACCATATAAAGTTATGTTATATGACGTAATACGTTATAACGTGTTACCATATAACGTATTACGTTATAGCGTTATACCATATAACGTTATGTTTTATGACGCAATACGTTATAACGTTATACCATATAACGTAGTACGTTATAACGTTAGACCATACAACGTTATGTTATATACCGTATTCCTTTACAACGTTATACCATAAAACGAATTACGTTATAACGTTACGTTATATAACTTATTAAGTTATAACGTTATACCATATAACGTATTACGTTATAACTTTATACCATATAACGTATTACGTTATAACGTTATGTTATATGACGTAATACGTTATAACGTGTTACCATATAACGTATTACGTTATATCGTTATACCTTATAACGTTATGTTATATGACGTAATACTTTATAACGTGTTACCATATAACGTAATACGTTATAGCGTTATACCATATAACGTTATGTTATATGATGTAATACGTTATAATGTGTTACCATATAACGTATTACGTTATAGCGTTATACCATATAACGTTATGCTATATGACGTAATACGTTATAACGTTATACCATATAACATAGTACGTTATAACGTTAGACCATACAACGTTATGTTATATACTGTATTCCTTTACAACGTTATACCATATAACGTATTACGTTATAACGTTATATCCTATATCGTATTACGTTATACCATACAACGTTATACCATATAACGTATTACGTTATAACGTTATGTTATCTAACTTATTACGTTATAACGTTATACCCTATAACGTATTACCTTGTAACGTTATACCATATAACGTTATGCTATATGACGTAATACGTTATAACGTTATACCATATAACGTAGTACGTTATAACGTTAGACCATACAACGTTATGTTATATACCGTATTCCTTTACAACGTTATACCATATAACGAATTACGTTAAAACGTTATGTTACATAACTTATTACGTTATGACGTTATACCATACAACGTTATGTTATATAACGTAATACGTTATAACGTTGAAACGTTATACCATATAACGTATTACGTTATAACGTTTTGTTACATAACGTAATACGTTATAACGTTATGTTATATAACGCAATACGTTATAACGTGTTACCATATAACGTATTACGTTATAACTTTATACCATATAACGTATTACGTTATATCGTTATACAATATAACGTTATGTTATATGACGTAATACGTTATAACGTGTTACATTATAACGTATTAAGTTATAGCGTTATACCATATAACGTTATGTTATATGACGTAATACGTTATAACGTTATACCATATCACGTAGTTCGTTATAACGTTAGACCATACAACGTTATGTTATATACCGTATTCCTTTACAACGTTATACCATATAACGAATTACGTAATAACGTTATGTTATATAACTTATTACGTTATGACGTTATACCATACAACGTTATGTTATATAACGTAATACGTTATAACGTTGAAACATTATACCATATAGCGTATTACGTTATAACCTTATACCATACAACGTTATGTTATAAAACGTATTACGTTATAACTTTATACCATATAACGTATTACGTTATAACGTTAGGTTATATAACGTAATACGTTATAACGTTACGTTATATAACGCAATACGTTATAACGTGTTACCATATAACGTATTAAGTTATAGCGTTATACCATATAACGTTATGTTATATGACGTAATACGTTATAACGTTATACCATATCACGTAGTACGTTATAACGTTAGACCATATCACGTAGTACGTTATAACGTTAGACCATACAAAGTTATGTTATATACCGTATTCCTTTACAACGTTATACCATATAACGAATTACGTAATAACGTTATGTTATATAACTTATTACGTTATGACGTTATACCATACAACGTTATGTTATATAACGTAATACGTTATAACGTTGAAACGTTATACCATATAACGTATTACGTTATAACCTTATACCATACAACGTTATGTTATAAAACGTATTACGTTATAACTTTATACCATATAACGTATTACGTTATAACGTTTTGTTATATAACGTAATACGTTATAACGTTATGTTATATAATGTAATACATTATAACGTGTTACCATACAACGTATTACGTTATAACTTTATACCATATAACGTATTACGTTATAACGTTATGTTATATAACGTAATACGTTATAACGTTATGTTATATAACGTATTACGTTATATTGTTATACCATATAAAGTTATGTTATATGACGTAATACGTTATAACGTGTTACCATATAACGTATTACGTTATAGCGTTATACCATATAACGTTATGTTTTATGACGCAATACGTTATAACGTTATACCATATAACGTAGTACGTTATAACGTTAGACCATACAACGTTATGTTATATACCGTATTCCTTTACAACGTTATACCATAAAACGAATTACGTTATAACGTTACGTTATATAACTTATTAAGTTATAACGTTATACCATATAACGTATTACGTTATAACTTTATACCATATAACGTAATACGTTATAACGTTATGTTATATGACGTAATACGTTATAACGTGTTACCATATAACGTATTACGTTATATCGTTATACCATATAACGTTATGTTATATGACGTAATACGGCCCTCCCCCGGAGAGACACCGAAGACAAACACAGAAAAAACACAAAAAAATATTGGTGGATACCAAACCTACAACAAAATAAGAGATTCGGACACCGCACAACGCAGGTGTAATGTGTATATACTGTAAATTATGTAAATAAACCTATTTAAAACCCCCGTCCCCACCCCTCTCCCGCTCATCCCACCCCTCTCCCGCTCATCCCACCCCTCCATAAAATCAAAAAGTAGAATACAGAAGCGTCCTGTTTTTGCGACCAAGTTTTTCAGGACATGGAAAAAATAAAGAAAATACAAATTCATACAAAAGCTCCGCTCCCCAGCGGCTCAAACCCTAAGAATGTAGTAAACACAAATCATGTAAAGCGCCGTCACATAACACAGTATGGCTACGTCGTACCGTCGCGTATCGGTACCATTGCCTATCACAACATTATCAAAATTCGTAGTTTATTGTGAATAACAAATGTACTCAAAATTGGTATCTTGGCTCAAATAAACAGTTTAAAAAAAAAAAAAAAAATATGACGTAATACGTTATAACGTTATACCATATAACATAGTACGTTATAACGTTAGACCATACAACGTTATGTTATATACTGTATTCCTTTACAACGTTATACCATATAACGAATTACGTTATAACCTTATACCATACAACGTTATGTTATAAAACGTATTACGTTATAACTTTATACCATATAACGTATTACGTTATAACGTTTTGTTATATAACGTAATACGTTATAACGTTATGTTATATAATGTAATACATTATAACGTGTTACCATATAACGTATTACGTTATAACTTTATACCATATAACGTATTACGTTATAACTTTATACCATATAACGTATTACGTTATAACGTTATGTTATATGACGTAATACGTTATAACGTGTTACCATATAACGTATTACGTTATAGCGTTATACCATATAACGTTATGTTATATGATGTAATACGTTATAATGTGTTACCATATAACGTATTACGTTATAGCGTTATACCATATAACGTTATGCTATATGACGTAATACGTTATAACGTTATACCATATAACATAGTACGTTATAACGTTAGACCATACAACGTTATGTTATATACTGTATTCCTTTACAACGTTATACCATATAACGAATTACGTTATAACGTTACGTTATATAACTTATTACGTTATAACGTTATACCATATAACGTATTACGTTATAACTTTATACCATATAACGTATTACGTTATAACGTTATGTTATATAACGTAATACGTTATAACGTGTTACCATATAACGTATTACGTTATATCGTTATACCATATAACGTTATGTTATATGACGTAATACGTTATAACGTGTTACCATATAACGTATTACGTTATAGCGTTATACCATATAACGTTATGTTATATGACGCAATACGTTATAACGTTATACCATATAACGTAGTACGTTATAACGTTAGACCATACAACGTTATGTTATATACTGTATTCCTTTACAACGTTATACCATATAACGTATTACGTTATAACGTTATATCCTATATCGTATTACGTTATACCATACAACGCTATACCATATAACGTATTACGTTATAACGTTATGGTATCTAACTTATTACGTTATAACGTTATACCCTATAACGTATTACCTTGTAACGTTATACCATATAACGTTATGTTATATAACGTAATACGTTATAACGTTATACCATATAACGTAATACGTTATAACGTTATACCATATAACGTAGTACGTTATAACGTTAGACCATACAACGTTATGTTATATACCGTATTCCTTTACAACGTTATACCATATAACGAATTACGTTAAAACCTTATGTTACATAACTTATTACGTTATGACGTTATACCATACAACGTTATGTTATATAACGTAATACGTTATAACGTTGAAACGTTATACCATATAACGTATTACGTTATAACGTTTTGTTACATAACGTAATAAGTTATAACGTTATAACTTTATACCATATAACGTATTACGTTATAACGTTAGGTTATATAACGTAATACGTTATAACGTTATGTTATATAACGCAATACGTTATAACGTGTTACCATATAACGTATTACGTTATAACTTTATACCATATAACGTATTACGTTATATCGTTATACAATATAACGTTATGTTATATGACGTAATACGTTATAACGTGTTACAATATAACGTATTAAGTTATAGCGTTATACCATATAACGTTATGTTATATGACGTAATACGTTATAACGTTATACCATATCACGTAGTACGTTATAACGTTAGACCATACAACGTTATGTTATATACCGTATTCCTTTACAACGTTATACCATATAACGAATTACGTAATAACGTTATGTTATATAACTTATTACGTTATGACGTTATACCATACAACGTTATGTTATATAACGTAATACGTTATAACGTCGAAACGTTATACCATATAGCGTATTACGTTATAACCTTATACCATACAACGTTATGTTATAAAACGTATTACGTTATAACTTTATACCATATAACGTATTACGTTATAACGTTTTGTTATATAACGTAATACGTTATAACGTTATGTTATATAATGTAATACATTATAACGTGTTACCATACAACACATTACGTTATAACTTTATACCATATAACGTATTACGTTATAACGTTATGTTATATACCGTATTCCTTTACAACGTTATACCATAAAACGAATTACGTTATAACGTTACGTTATATAAGTTATTAAGTTATAACTTTATACCATATAACGTATTACGTTATAACGTTATGTTATATGACGTAATACGTTATAACGTGTTACCATATAACGTATTACGTTATATCGTTATACCATATAACGTTATGTTATATGACGTAATACGTTATAACGTGTTACCATATAACGTATTACGTTATAGCGTTATACCATATAACGTTATGTTATATGACGTAATACGTTATAACGTGTTACCATATAACGTATTACGTTATAGCGTTATGCCATATAACGTTATGTTATATGACGTAATACGTTATAACGTTATACCATATAACGTAGTACGTTATAACGTTAGACCATACAACGTTATGTTATATACCGTATTCCTTTACAACGTTATACCATATAACGAATTACGTTATAACGTTATGTTATATAACTTATTACGTTATGACGTTATACCATACAACGTTATGTTATATAACGTAATACGTTATAACGTTGAAACGTTATACCATATAGCGTATTACTTTATAACCTTATACCATACAACGTTATGTTATATAACGTACTACGTTATAACTTTATACCATATAACGTATAACGTTATAACGTTTTGTTACATAACGTAATACGTTATAACGTTATGTTATATAACGTAATACGTTATAACGTGTTACCATATAACGTATTACGTTATCGCGTGTTACCATATAACGTATTACGTTATATCGTTATACCATATAACGTTATGTTATATGACGTAATACGTTATAAGGTTATACCATATAACGTTATGTTATATATCGTAATAGGTTATAACGTTACACCATATAACGTATTACGTTATAACGTTATACCATATAACGTATTACGTTATAACGTTATACCATACAACGTATTACGTCATAACGTTACACCATACAACGTTATGTAATATATCGTAATACCTTATAACGTTATACCATATAACGTTATGTTATATAACGTAATACGTTATAACGTTGAAACGATATATCATATAGCGTATTACGTTATAACCTTATACCATACAATATATATAACGTTATATATATAAACGTTATATATATATAACGTTATGTTATATAACGTAATACGTTATAACGTTATACTATATTACGTTATGTTATATAACGTAATACGTCATATCGTTATACTATATAACGTAGTACGTTATACGGTTATACCATATAACGTAATACGTTATAACGTTATACGATATAACGTTACGTTATATAACGTAATACGTTATAGCGTTATACCATATTACGTTATACTTTATAACGATATACCATATAACGTTATGGTATATAATGTATTACGTTACATCGTTGTACCATATTACGTAATACGTTATAACGTTATACTATGTAACGTTATGTTATATATCGGAATACGTTAGAACGTTTTAGTATATAACGTAGTACGTTATAACGATATACCATATAACGTAATACGTTATAACGTTGTACCATATAACGTTATGTTATATAACGTAATACGTTATAGCGTTATACCATATTACGTTATACTTTATAACGATATACCATATAACGTTATGGTATATAATGTATTACGTTACATCGTTGTACCATATTACGTAATACGTAATAACGTTATACTATGTAACGTTATACGTTATAACGTTATACCATATAACGTAATACGTTATAACGTTATACCATGTAACGTTATGTTATATATCGGAATACGTTAGAACGTTTTAGTATATAACGTAGTACGTTATAACGATATACCATATAACGTAATACGTTATAACGTTGTACCATATAACGTTATGTTATATAACGTAATACGTTATAGCGTTATACCATATTACGTTATACTTTATAACGATATACCATATAACGTTATGTTATATAGCGTAATACGTTATAGCATTATACCATATTGCTTTCTGTTATAACGTTATACCATATAACGTAATACGTCAAAACGTTATACCATATAACGTAATACGTTATAACGTTATACCATAAAACGTTATGTTATATAACGTAATACGTTACAACGTTGTACCATATTACATAAAACAGTATAACGTTATACCATATAACGTTACGTTATATAACGTAGTACGTTATAACGATATACCATATATCGTAATACGTTATAACTTTGTACCATATAACGTTATGTTATATAACGTAATACGTTATAGCGTTATACCATATTACGTTATACTTTATAACGATATACCATATAACGTTATGTTATATAGCGTAATACGTTATAGCATTATACCATATTGCTTTCTGTTATAACGTTATACCATATAACGTAATACGTTATAACGTTATACCATATAACGGTATGTTATATAACGTAATACGTTATAACGGTATACCATATAACGTAATACGTTATACCGTTATGCCATATGACGATATGTTATATAACGTAATACGTTATAACGTTATACCATATAACGCAGTACGTTATAACGTTAGTCCATGTAACGTAATAGATTATAACGTAATACCATATAACGTAATACGTAATGATGTTATACCATATGACGTTATGTTACATAACGTAATACGTTATAGCGCTATATCATATAACGTAAAACGTCATAACTTCATACCATTTAACGCTGTACTATGTAACATTATACGTTATAACGCTATACTATATAACGTAATACGTTATAGCGTAATACTATATAATGCTATACCATATATCGCAATACGTTATAAAGTAAAACCATATAACGTAATATGTCATAATGTATTACTATATAACGGAATACTATATAACGTAATACATTATAACGTTATATAGGATGTTTAACGTTATATATATGTCGGGTTTACATTAGAATTAGAGTTAGGGGCGTGAAACGAATCTTCGTTTGGTCTACACGTGTCGTTATGCAATAGAGAAGACATTGACTAGTGCAAGTACGATTGTCATAGAACTGGACAAGTAACCGCGATAATTAGATACTCGAGAAACTAGTGACAATAATGCTAGGTTCCATAACGAATCCGCGGTCGACGGGATGATAGATGAACGTGCTCGCAAAATCTAAGTTGGACTCTTTGTTAAAACGTGAAACATCCACCGAGCGTACAGACTCTAAGTAACTCGCTAATACGACCTCACGAGAGAATGACTCTCCGTCGCGATGATCCTGCGGAGGAAAACTATGATGGGGTGTGTCTAAGGACACGAGATCATCGGATTCGTCGAGGAAAGCCTTCGTTCAGAAAGTAAGGGAAATTGGCGTTGCTGCTAATTGGTCAATCTCCATATCGGTGGTTAGAAAAAGATGCTAGCCACCCTCGGGGGAAAGTTGCTAGTGGGAGACGCCGTTCGTTGGAAAATAGGTCTCTCCTATCTTCCCGTAGCTGGGACAAAGACTGTTTGTTTGAAGGACTTTAGTCAACTAAATCCTAAGATTTATAACGGGCCCTCAGGCTAGCTGAACATGTACTGCGGAGACGCATCGACATCTGGCAATCATCTTACTCGAAGAATAGGGTCTGCGTGTGGCGAGCTACGGGACAGAGACCGTTGGAATGTTTACTGTCGCGTGCCGCCACGAATATTTCTTTTAAGGAGAGCTATAGAATTACTCTATACCTTTGTTAGACAAAGCGTTCATCCCGTGACCGCGGCTACGTTCGGCGACTGGCTGTCGCCTCGAGCCCAAGCTCATTATCACAAATCTCGAACAATTACAAATCGGATTGAATAACTACAATTGTTTAATTACAGCTATAGTAGACTCTAGGTTACAATGTTGCGGGATTATTCAAAATTCCAAAAGCTCCGGTGTTCTTTCATCTCCGACATATATTATAACGTTTCGAATATAATAAACATAAATATGAATATTATTTGTTTACAGACTTGTAAGGATTTTGTTTATTGTTATTTTCACTTTAATATTTCATTGAACTTAAACCGGATATCCGGTGTACGTACTCTAATTCGTAGTCGTTGTCCGCAAGTGTGATATACTGTCTTTCTGTTTATAGGTCCCTGCACTGCTTGATATTTGCCACAATGAAAGTATGTAACCAATGTTAATTTCAAAACCTAACAAATATTACGAACTGTTTCCATGCAAATTTATCGATTGAAATGTTATGATTAATTTTTGATATATCTAATTTATGAAACATTCGTTTATCTGTATGCTTAACCAGTATTAAAATATAACACATTTTATTTAACTTTGTCATTATGAAGAAAATAAAGCAAGTCATATTCAAAGGAGGAATAATTAATTTTTCTTCATATAGAGCATTAAGATCTACAATTTTCATTATTGTGTTATGAAAGTTAGCATAACCTCATTAAAATGTCTTAGACGTTTAACCTATATTTCACTGTACAAGTATAAATAGCCGACATTTGTGAATATATTTTATGGTTATTATCAAGCAAAAAATACATTATAAATATAAGTCAGTTGAAGCCTTACTACAAGGTGATATATCTACTATTATTTTATACCATAGTAATTACGAGTTACTTACTATTCCCCTCGTATTTTGAATTTTTGTTCTAACCTTTTGATAAAGCTTTATTTGGCTATGTATATATAACATTTTTTTTTTTGATTATGTACATTGAATAAACTGACAAAAGCTGTTAAATCTTTGCATATTCTGTATGATATTTATGTGTTTTCTAGTTGAACGTATCATATCCTGCGACAGGATGTCAGAAACTGTTTGAAATCTCCGATGAGCATAAGCTGAGAATTTTTTATGAAAAGCGTATGGGCGCAGAAGTAGAGGCTGATGCTCTCGGTAACGAATGGAAAGGATATGTCGTTCGTATCTCGGGCGGCAATGATAAACAAGGATTTCCTATGAAACAGGGTGTTCTGACTAATGGTAACACAAGCATTTTTTATTTTAATTTCATTTGTAACAGCTTTATGTATTTATGAATTTTATAGATTTGGTACAATGCATTGATTTTCATTTTTTAAAAATTCCTGTATCTAGGGCGCGTACGTTTACTGCTCTCAAAAGGACATTCATGCTATAGACCTAGACGTGATGGTGAGCGTAAACGTAAATCTGTTCGTGGATGCATTGTCGATTCCAACCTTTCAGTACTTGCTCTTGTCATTGTCAAAAAAGGAGAAAAGGTATTAATTTGTCTGTACTTTCTATCTATTATCTATGTTTCAGAGTGTGTATTAGAATTGCACTTTTCCTCAGTGTACAACGAAGCATTTAATGTATAAGTTGATTAAACTCTTACAGGATATCCCGGATTTAACTGACAAGGAAGTACCACGGCGTTTAGGACCCAAGAGGGCGAGCAAAATTCGCAAGCTGTTTAATTTATCCAAGGAAGATGATGTCCGTCGATTCGTTGTGAAACGACCAATTCAAAAAGAGGGCAAACCACAGCGGTCGAAAGCCCCTAAAATTCAGCGTCTTATTACCCCACTTACACTCCAGGTTTGTACATATATGTATCTGTATTATATTAGTGGTTTGTTTCGGTTAAAGCTTTTCCAAAAGTATGGGGTTTATAATAAAATAAAAATATCTTTATATAGAGAAAGAGGCATAGACTGGCTCTAAAGAGGAGGCGTTGCTTGGCTCGCAAGCAACAAGCAGCAGAATATGCGAAGCTGTTAGCACAACGGCAAAAGGAAGCTAAGAATAGGCGTCAAGAAGAACTAAAACGAAGACGTAGTGCTTCTATGCGAGATTCCAAATCATCCAGTCAATCTGCACCTACCATTCAGAAGTAAAAGAGTGCAATGATACAGCCTAATACGATATGAAACTAATAAATTGTGTATAAATATGTTGTAATAGTTTGTTGGCCTCACTCATATATTCCATACTCGTAATATTCTTTTAGACACTATTATATTCATTTAAATTTTTACAGCATATACGTAAGGTAGAGGCTTATCATTTTAATTAATTAGTAATTTTTAAAGATTCTGAAATGATTTAAGCCTAATTATAGTTTTCAGCAACATCAACGGTTATTTTAATATTATTCTTAGTTTAAGACGAATATCAAATTTATTTTCTTAACATTATACCAAAGTTTAGTTCTAGTAGATTCTATGTTTATTAAATGCGGTAGAATTTTTTACTCCATGTTTACAGCAAAATAATCTTGTCTGATACTTCTTGTTTTAATTTTACATACATTTTTTATATAAAGACATCACAATATATTCCATATTCTATTTGATATTCTGTAATGTATCTAACTCTTCAATTTCAAATAATATATACAGAGATACATATGTAGATTGTAGATGAAGTATGTTTAATCTGTATTTTGCAGCTGTAGCAGTCAAATAATATTTACGTTTACTGCCTCATCTCGTTGGATAGACACTATATATATAAGCATAATCTACATAACCTCATTATTTGTACACTAAGTAACAATTTTGTTGATGTTATCGCTGATTGATCAATGAAAAGTCCAGTATGAATTTAATTTTAAATCTTCTTATTTACTCGTAAATATTGTTAACGATATAATTAAAATTTTAATAAAGTACAAAATAATGATCTAATCATTATATTATAACCATATGTATGAATAGGACCGAAAATAATACGTTAATAAAGACAAATTATTGCGCGCCTTTCTGTTTCTAGTCAGTTATTGTCATATTGTAAACCATCTTATTACGCATAAAACGCGATTCGACTCTTGATTTATTTATCCATAATTCATATATCGTCGTGAAGTATCATCAATCTATTATAATAATGTTATTTACTCATGTACTCAAACAGAAATTCCAATTTTTCAAAAGAACTATCCCGGAGCTAAAAACTAATTCTTTCTAATAGACAACAATATAAATAATAGTTTTGATAAAATATTTGGATATTTACTTATTTTTTAAACATAAAGAAACAATAACGTTTCTTCTTGCATTTATATATTTTCTATGTAATAGAATATCTACGTACGCAATAGTAGTTTTAAATATTTAAAAGAAATGTTATTAATTTTCTTCACATCTGTCTGTCAGAGAAATGCAATTCGTTGATGAACTAATTTAGCATTAATAATTTAAGTTATAATTATTATATAAACATAAATATGAATATTATTTGTTTACAGACTTGTAAGGATTTTGTTTATTGTTATTTTCACTTTAATATTTCATTGAACTTAAACCGGATATCCGGTGTACGTACTCTAATTCGTAGTCGTTGTCCGCAAGTGTGATATACTGTCTTTCTGTTTATAGGTCCCTGCACTGCTTGATATTTGCCACAATGAAAGTATGTAACCAATGTTAATTTCAAAACCTAACAAATATTACGAACTGTTTCCATGCAAATTTATCGATTGAAATGTTATGATTAATTTTAGATATATCTAATTTATGAAACATTCGTTTATCTGTATGCTTAACCAGTATTAAAATATAACACATTTTATTTAACTTTGTCATTATGAAGAAAATAAAGCAAGTCATATTCAAAGGAGGAATAATTAATTTTTCTTCATATAGAGCATTAAGATCTACAATTTTCATTATTGTGTTATGAAAATTAGCATAACCTCATTAAAATGTCTTAGACGTTTAACCTATATTTCACTGTACAAGTATAAATAGCCGACATTTGTGAATATATTTTATGGTTATTATCAAGCAAAAAATACATTATAAATATAAGTCAGTTGAAGCCTTACTACAAGGTGATATATCTACTATTATTTTATACCATAGTAATTACGAGTTACTTACTATTCCCCTCGTATTTTGAATTTTTGTTCTAACCTTTTGATAAAGCTTTATTTGGCTATGTATATATAACATTTTTTTTTTTGATTATGTACATTGAATAAACTGACAAAAGCTGTTAAATCTTTGCATATTCTGTATGATATTTATGTGTTTTCTAGTTGAACGTATCATATCCTGCGACAGGATGTCAGAAACTGTTTGAAATCTCCGATGAGCATAAGCTGAGAATTTTTTATGAAAAGCGTATGGGCGCAGAAGTAGAGGCTGATGCTCTCGGTAACGAATGGAAAGGATATGTCGTTCGTATCTCGGGCGGCAATGATAAACAAGGATTTCCTATGAAACAGGGTGTTCTGACTAATGGTAACACAAGCATTTTTTATTTTAATTTCATTTGTAACAGCTTTATGTATTTATGAATTTTATAGATTTGGTACAATGCATTGATTTTCATTTTTTAAAAATTCCTGTATCTAGGGCGCGTACGTTTACTGCTCTCAAAAGGACATTCATGCTATAGACCTAGACGTGATGGTGAGCGTAAACGTAAATCTGTTCGTGGATGCATTGTCGATTCCAACCTTTCAGTACTTGCTCTTGTCATTGTCAAAAAAGGAGAAAAGGTATTAATTTGTCTGTACTTTCTATCTATTATCTATGTTTCAGAGTGTGTATTAGAATTGCACTTTTCCTCAGTGTACAACGAAGCATTTAATGTATAAGTTGATTAAACTCTTACAGGATATCCCGGATTTAACTGACAAGGAAGTACCACGGCGTTTAGGACCCAAGAGGGCGAGCAAAATTCGCAAGCTGTTTAATTTATCCAAGGAAGATGATGTCCGTCGATTCGTTGTGAAACGACCAATTCAAAAAGAGGGCAAACCACAGCGGTCGAAAGCCCCTAAAATTCAGCGTCTTATTACCCCACTTACACTCCAGGTTTGTACATATATGTATCTGTATTATATTAGTGGTTTGTTTCGGTTAAAGCTTTTCCAAAAGTATGGGGTTTATAATAAAATAAAAATATCTTTATATAGAGAAAGAGGCATAGACTGGCTCTAAAGAGGAGGCGTTGCTTGGCTCGCAAGCAACAAGCAGCAGAATATGCGAAGCTGTTAGCACAACGGCAAAAGGAAGCTAAGAATAGGCGTCAAGAAGAACTAAAACGAAGACGTAGTGCTTCTATGCGAGATTCCAAATCATCCAGTCAATCTGCACCTACCATTCAGAAGTAAAAGAGTGCAATGATACAGCCTAATACGATATGAAACTAATAAATTGTGTATAAATATGTTGTAATAGTTTGTTGGCCTCACTCATATATTCCATACTCGTAATATTCTTTTAGACACTATTATATTCATTTAAATTTTTACAGCATATACGTAAGGTAGAGGCTTATCATTTTAATTAATTAGTAATTTTTAAAGATTCTGAAATGATTTAAGCCTAATTATAGTTTTCAGCAACATCAACGGTTATTTTAATATTATTCTTAGTTTAAGACGAATATCAAATTTATTTTCTTAACATTATACCAAAGTTTAGTTCTAGTAGATTCTATGTTTATTAAATGCGGTAGAATTTTTTACTCCATGTTTACAGCAAAATAATCTTGTCTGATACTTCTTGTTTTAATTTTACATACATTTTTTATATAAAGACATCACAATATATTCCATATTCTATTTGATATTCTGTAATGTATCTAACTCTTCAATTTCAAATAATATATACAGAGATACATATGTAGATTGTAGATGAAGTATGTTTAATCTGTATTTTGCAGCTGTAGCAGTCAAATAATATTTACGTTTACTGCCTCATCTCGTTGGATAGACACTATATATATAAGCATAATCTACATAACCTCATTATTTGTACACTAAGTAACAATTTTGTTGATGTTATCGCTGATTGATCAATGAAAAGTCCAGTATGAATTTAATTTTAAATCTTCTTATTTACTCGTAAATATTGTTAACGATATAATTAAAATTTTAATAAAGTACAAAATAATGATCTAATCATTATATTATAACCATATGTATGAATAGGACCGAAAATAATACGTTAATAAAGACAAATTATTGCGCGCCTTTCTGTTTCTAGTCAGTTATTGTCATATTGTAAACCATCTTATTACGCATAAAACGCGATTCGACTCTTGATTTATTTATCCATAATTCATATATCGTCGTGAAGTATCATCAATCTATTATAATAATGTTATTTACTCATGTACTCAAACAGAAATTCCAATTTTTCAAAAGAACTATCCCGGAGCTAAAAACTAATTCTTTCTAATAGACAACAATATAAATAATAGTTTTGATAAAATATTTGGATATTTACTTATTTTTTAAACATAAAGAAACAATAACGTTTCTTCTTGCATTTATATATTTTCTATGTAATAGAATATCTACGTACGCAATAGTAGTTTTAAATATTTAAAAGAAATGTTATTAATTTTCTTCACATCTGTCTGTCAGAGAAATGCAATTCGTTGATGAACTAATTTAGCATTAATAATTTAAGTTATAATTATTATATAAACATAAATATGAATATTATTTGTTTACAGACTTGTAAGGATTTTGTTTATTGTTATTTTCACTTTAATATTTCATTGAACTTAAACCGGATATCCGGTGTACGTACTCTAATTCGTAGTCGTTGTCCGCAAGTGTGATATACTGTCTTTCTGTTTATAGGTCCCTGCACTGCTTGATATTTGCCACAATGAAAGTATGTAACCAATGTTAATTTCAAAACCTAACAAATATTACGAACTGTTTCCATGCAAATTTATCGATTGAAATGTTATGATTAATTTTAGATATATCTAATTTATGAAACATTCGTTTATCTGTATGCTTAACCAGTATTAAAATATAACACATTTTATTTAACTTTGTCATTATGAAGAAAATAAAGCAAGTCATATTCAAAGGAGGAATAATTAATTTTTCTTCATATAGAGCATTAAGATCTACAATTTTCATTATTGTGTTATGAAAATTAGCATAACCTCATTAAAATGTCTTAGACGTTTAACCTATATTTCACTGTACAAGTATAAATAGCCGACATTTGTGAATATATTTTATGGTTATTATCAAGCAAAAAATACATTATAAATATAAGTCAGTTGAAGCCTTACTACAAGGTGATATATCTACTATTATTTTATACCATAGTAATTACGAGTTACTTACTATTCCCCTCGTATTTTGAATTTTTGTTCTAACCTTTTGATAAAGCTTTATTTGGCTATGTATATATAACATTTTTTTTTTTGATTATGTACATTGAATAAACTGACAAAAGCTGTTAAATCTTTGCATATTCTGTATGATATTTATGTGTTTTCTAGTTGAACGTATCATATCCTGCGACAGGATGTCAGAAACTGTTTGAAATCTCCGATGAGCATAAGCTGAGAATTTTTTATGAAAAGCGTATGGGCGCAGAAGTAGAGGCTGATGCTCTCGGTAACGAATGGAAAGGATATGTCGTTCGTATCTCGGGCGGCAATGATAAACAAGGATTTCCTATGAAACAGGGTGTTCTGACTAATGGTAACACAAGCATTTTTTATTTTAATTTCATTTGTAACAGCTTTATGTATTTATGAATTTTATAGATTTGGTACAGTGCATTGATTTTCATTTTTTAAAAATTCCTGTATCTAGGGCGCGTACGTTTACTGCTCTCAAAAGGACATTCATGCTATAGACCTAGACGTGATGGTGAGCGTAAACGTAAATCTGTTCGTGGATGCATTGTCGATTCCAACCTTTCAGTACTTGCTCTTGTCATTGTCAAAAAAGGAGAAAAGGTATTAATTTGTCTGTACTTTCTATCTATTATCTATGTTTCAGAGTGTGTATTAGAATTGCACTTTTCCTCAGTGTACAACGAAGCATTTAATGTATAAGTTGATTAAACTCTTACAGGATATCCCGGATTTAACTGACAAGGAAGTACCACGGCGTTTAGGACCCAAGAGGGCGAGCAAAATTCGCAAGCTGTTTAATTTATCCAAGGAAGATGATGTCCGTCGATTCGTTGTGAAACGACCAATTCAAAAAGAGGGCAAACCACAGCGGTCGAAAGCCCCTAAAATTCAGCGTCTTATTACCCCACTTACACTCCAGGTTTGTACATATATGTATCTGTATTATATTAGTGGTTTGTTTCGGTTAAAGCTTTTCCAAAAGTATGGGGTTTATAATAAAATAAAAATATCTTTATATAGAGAAAGAGGCATAGACTGGCTCTAAAGAGGAGGCGTTGCTTGGCTCGCAAGCAACAAGCAGCAGAATATGCGAAGCTGTTAGCACAACGGCAAAAGGAAGCTAAGAATAGGCGTCAAGAAGAACTAAAACGAAGACGTAGTGCTTCTATGCGAGATTCCAAATCATCCAGTCAATCTGCACCTACCATTCAGAAGTAAAAGAGTGCAATGATACAGCCTAATACGATATGAAACTAATAAATTGTGTATAAATATGTTGTAATAGTTTGTTGGCCTCACTCATATATTCCATACTCGTAATATTCTTTTAGACACTATTATATTCATTTAAATTTTTACAGCATATACGTAAGGTAGAGGCTTATCATTTTAATTAATTAGTAATTTTTAAAGATTCTGAAATGATTTAAGCCTAATTATAGTTTTCAGCAACATCAACGGTTATTTTAATATTATTCTTAGTTTAAGACGAATATCAAATTTATTTTCTTAACATTATACCAAAGTTTAGTTCTAGTAGATTCTATGTTTATTAAATGCGGTAGAATTTTTTACTCCATGTTTACAGCAAAATAATCTTGTCTGATACTTCTTGTTTTAATTTTACATACATTTTTTATATAAAGACATCACAATATATTCCATATTCTATTTGATATTCTGTAATGTATCTAACTCTTCAATTTCAAATAATATATACAGAGATACATATGTAGATTGTAGATGAAGTATGTTTAATCTGTATTTTGCAGCTGTAGCAGTCAAATAATATTTACGTTTACTGCCTCATCTCGTTGGATAGACACTATATATATAAGCATAATCTACATAACCTCATTATTTGTACACTAAGTAACAATTTTGTTGATGTTATCGCTGATTGATCAATGAAAAGTCCAGTATGAATTTAATTTTAAATCTTCTTATTTACTCGTAAATATTGTTAACGATATAATTAAAATTTTAATAAAGTACAAAATAATGATCTAATCATTATATTATAACCATATGTATGACCAAATCATATGTATGAATAGGACCGAAAATAATACGTTAATAAAGACAACTTATTATATTTGAATATCTATTTGCGCACTTTTGGTGCTTAAATAACGACTGTATCATTTCATTATGAAGATAAACAAATTTATTTATGATGTATGGTCACTTCATAGAAATTGTAACATTAACCAAATACGCATAAGGTAAGTATTGTACCCCTTTTTCAAATATTCTGTACTTTTTATGTTTAAAATTCTAAATATTTTAAATGAAGGGATAAAATATTGTTTGAAACTGATATTAATCATGTGTTTGGTTTGTAGGCAACATTTATATTATTTTAATAGATTTTATTCTACAAACTCAGAAGTTACCAAAGAATATGATTTACCAATAGAAAATATTAGAAACTTTAGCATTGTGGCACATGTTGATCATGGCAAAAGCACACTTGCTGATAGACTTTTGGAAATAACAGGTGCAGTGAAAATTAATTCTGGTGAACAAATATTAGATAAACTACAAGTTGAAAAAGAACGTGGAATCACAGTTAAAGCACAAACAGCCTCACTTAATTATACATATAAAGGAATTAAATATCTTCTTAATTTAATAGATACACCTGGTCATGTTGATTTCTCTGCTGAAGTACATCGTTCATTAGCTCCTTGCCAAGGAGTAGTTCTGGTAGTAGATGCTAATGATGGTGTACAAGCACAAACTGTGGCTAACTTTCACTTAGCTATGAAAAATAATCTAGTTATAATACCAGTAATTAATAAAATAGATTTAAAATTTGCCAAACCTGAGAGAGTTATAAATCAATTAGAAACATTATTTGATATAACAGAGTCGGATGTTTTAAAAATATCTGCTAAATTAGGTACTGGAGTGCTTAAAGTCTTAGATGCCATAGTAGAAAGAATCCCACCACCTGATGTATGTAGAGACAAACCTTTCAGAGCTTTGATATTTGACAGTTGGTATGATAAATATAAAGGAACAATTTTATTGATATATATTAAGGAAGGATCTTTATCCCTTAAACTACATATTGTTTCAATGTATACTAAGAAGTTGTACGAAGTTAAAAATATGTCACTATTGAGACCTTCTGAAGAAAATGTAAATAAATTGTAAATATGAATTTTATGAAAATATTACATTATTAATTATATAATAATATAACATAATATAATAACATAATAGTATATTTTAGGTTCGCAGGTCAAATAGGATGTATTTCATGCAACATGAGATCTTCCAAGGAAATGATTATTGGAGATACATTACATTTAAAAGATCATGTTGCTGAACCTTTATTAGGATTTAAAACTCCAAAACCAATGGTTTTTTCAGGCGTCTATCCAATTGAAAAATCACAATTTGAAGTTATGAGAACTGCTATTGAAAAATTAACATTGAATGATAGTAGTGTTACTATTGAAATGGAAACTAGGTATTTTTTTCTAATATTTTCTAAGCCTATTAAATCAGTTAAATAAAATGAAAGACATACAGGTACAAAATAATAGACATATTTTATATCACTTACTTTATCTAAGCACTTTATATCTTCTTTTTTTTAGTGTAGCTCTTGGACATGGTTGGAGACTTGGATTTTTAGGTTTACTACATATGGAAGTATTTATGCAACGACTTGAGCAAGAATATGGTACATGTTCAATTGTGACAACACCTAGCGTTACATATAAAGCAAAAATTTTTGGCAAAAAGAATATTAAAGAGTACAAAACTGATATGATTTCATTCAATAATCCTGCAAAGTTTCCTGATCCTAACATTGTAGAAGAATTATATGAACCTATGGTATTAGGATCTATTATAGCACCAAGTATATTTAATATATTATTAATTAAATTTTACGTATAATATAGTTAATTAAAAAAAATACTTATAACTTATAATTTTGATACTAGCTGAATATGTGGGTACTGTTTTAAGTTTATGCTTTGAAAGACGCGGAGTGCAACAAACAGCAAAAGATATTGGTCATAATAGAACACTGTTTCAATTTTTACTGCCACTGAACGAAATTATTGTTGATTTCCATGATACATTAAAACAAGCAACTTCGGGGTATGGTACTTTTGATTATGAAGACTGTAATTATCAGCCTACAGATATTATAAAGGTAATTATAGTTTTTTTAATGTTATAAATGCAATAATTTTGTATTGAAATATTTTATAGTTTACTTCACTACATTAATAACTGCTTGTTATAGTTAAATATAGCTCTAAATGGTAATGTAGTGGAAGAACTCAGTACCATTGTACATATTAGCAAGGCTCGTACAACAGGTAGACAAATATGTGAAAGATTGCTAGATATTCTTCCACGTCAATTGTTTGAAATAGTAATTCAAGCAATAGTAAGTGGAAAAGTAATTGCAAGAGAAACTTTAAAACCATACAGGAAAGATGTAACTGCGAAACTGGTAAATAATTTTTTTATATCATACATTATATATTGTTATATATTTGTTTTATTAATCTTTTTTATTTCAGTATGGTGGTGATATCACTAGAAGAATGAAATTATTGGCTCAACAAGCACAAGGGAAGAAGAAAATGAAGATGATTGGAAAAATATCTATACCACGAGAAACATTTATAGATCTTTTTAAGAAATAGTATAAATATAAAAATTATTATCATTTTATCTTTTATATTTAATGTAACTATAAATATATATCATGTCAAAATAAATTATTAAATATATTTTCATGTTACGTTCTATTTAGTTGCCGCGTTCGATAGCGTTAACTGACGTTTAATGCAACTGGCAATAAGCTCCACTTTCGGCTAACGTGCTATGTGCGGGAATACTGGCACGGGAGAGGATTAAAGTTGTTCGAAAGTAAATTAACAATATGTAATGATTTATTCAAATCTTACTCGATTTCGATATAGACAACTGACTGACGGACTGACGGATATAGAATTCTTTGGTTGACAAAATGATAACTAACTCTTCGTAATTATATTTATTACTAATTATTCGGTTGACGAACGGTAATTAATTATTTGTATTCGATAGACGAACGGTAATTAATATACTGACTTCTCTGAGTCGCTACACTTATTTATATCTGTCGGAGATGAAAAAACGTCGGGGTCTTTCTTTTGAAAATGTTTGGGAAGATCCCCAACGTTTGTTCAACTGCCAACTTTGTTTACAATTTAAATTGTCTTAATATCGTTATAAAAACATAATTAGGTAAATATAAAAATATAGTTAGATAAGTTTCCGCAAGATTCAGTTCAAGTTTCACTTCAAATACTGTAAACACGGTTTCAAATAAACGTTTTAAATTACCTTGATTTGAAAGAAATTACCAATTTTACTTTCGCGCTACGGATCGCGCGGGGCGCGGGACCTGACATTTCATATAACTAATTTCTTACTATCTATAAATATTTATTTAATAATTTTAATATTTTGACAATGTTTACACTATTAGAAAAATTTATTTCCTTTATAAATTTATCAAAAAATCAAATTATAGTACAAATATATCATTGATTTACAGAATTAGGTGAAGGATCTGACAATTGATGTGCGCTATTCGAAGATACAGTATTTACAGAGCTTACATTTTCTTGCTTAAAAGTTGAGTTAGTGTTAAGATTAATATTAATTATAGACGTAGATGCTGGATCCTGCATATCTAATTGACTTTGAGCAATATCTTGCAGAGCAGCTTGAATCCTTTGCAAAAGTGCTTCTCCTTGTTTCACAACTTCCTCTAGTTGTTCGCCAGCTTCTTGGTTTTCTTGTTCAAGACGGCTAAGACTTGCAACTTGTAGTTCTTGTGATGACTCTTCACTCGGTAAACTTTCTATCAAGGTATCAATATCTTTTGCACATCTTGCTATAAGCGTTGCAAACAAGGCTGCATAATCTAAAATATAAGTATAATTCATATATAAGTCTGCCAATATGAAATTTAATGAAATAAATTATACATAAAAGTACCTTCTTGAGGTTGATGCGGTTGAGGTGTTCCAACACGATCAAAACCAGGAAATTTACTAGGTGTTGAATATTGTTGTAAAATACCTACGCTGTTACAAAAATGTTCTGCCTGCTGGAATAACATAAAAATTAGATTGTTACATATTATATTTATTTACACAATTTACACAATCAATTACCTGGTTTATAGTATCTTGCAATTGTGTTAAACGATCTGCCATATTTTAAAAATATAACCCTTAAAATTATATTATTCCTATAATATGATCAATAATGGTATTCTACGTATAACATCACTGTAATCAACTATAATATTCAATTTTTTACTAAGAAATGCGATTGTGAAGTTCCTCACTCTAAGAAATTAACTTTTATGCTGCGTTCAATTCCAATCTTAAAATTTGGTTGTTAGGTCTTGAATGTTGGCGAACATGTCGTTAAAGAGAGATATTTCGAGTTCTGGCGATGGTTTGTGTACGAGATATCTTGAGTTTTCGATATGAAAAACATATTCACAACTTAATTAATAAATTTTATTCCTTGTAATGAATGTTAGAAAAACAAAAATTTTATCTCAATTTTATGGGAGGTTATTTTATTTCAATGACAGTCTTTACGAAATACTTAAGTATTACAAATAAATTTACATTTATAAGAAAAACCTTAAAGAGGAAGAAATAGAAAGTTATAAAAGTAAATATTAATAAAATAGTTACTCTGACTGATATATTCTATTTTTGAGGTAAAGACATTAAAATATGTATGTAATTATATATTATTAATATTAAAATATTCTGATTAATAAAATTGTTGATATGTGTTGTTATGAATTAAGTCACTTAAATTGTATTATTTTTGATATAGCATTATTATATAATTTTTTAGATGTTTATAACTCATTTAAATATATAATTCTTTTTTAAATATAAAGTATCGAAATATTTTGTTAAAAACAAAACAGAACATTACAAAAAACTTTTGTCAATTTTATATATATATATATCGTTTTTATATTTTAATTAATTATGTGTCATTTAAATGCTTCTTTAAAAATATCCTTTATTAGAAACAGAAGTTATGAATATGAAAGAAACACATAGAGACGATATAATAGTTCCTAGTTCACAGTTCCTACTTACTGGAATGTTGCTAATATCATTACTCTCAAGTGACATAAAAAAAGTCCCTAAACTTAATATATATTCGTACATATATATATATTATATCGACATATACACATTTTATTTATAAGAAACGTAAATATATAAAAATTATTAAAAAGTATTATATTTATAACTCGATTAAACTGACTTTGTTAAAAAGAATGGAAATTTTTTTCATTGTCGGTTGACACGAGCGCTTTTAAAAATTCTTATTTTATTTTTAACAGAAACATAATAGGAATAAAACCTTAAGTTATGTATATACAAAAACAATCGTAAATTATAAATATTTTATAACGTTCTTGAAATTCATTTTAGGTACTTAATGCAATTATCGTAATTATGAGGAGGATGTTAAAAAAGAGGAGTTTCGTATTAACATAATTTAGCATTTTTCCATTGCATTTTATAAAATGTTTACATGGGGAAATATTTACAAAAATATGAGTAGGGTATGATGAAATGTAGAAGACAGGAAAAGGGATGAACAATATAGTTTTATGAACGATTCAATTGAGAGTACCCCGACATTGAGGAGCTCCACATAGGCAAGGGATTTTATCATCTTCCAATGGAAATTTATAGTCGTACGTGATTTCCTCGTTAACTCCTATCGGCTGTTTACTATAGATTACAATTTTCTTTTGGCTTTCGATCGTAATTACTTTTGCATAACAATTCGGCTGAAACATAAAAGAAAATTAATAGTACGACCTATATCGTTATAAAAATTTATTCCACAGGGTGTCTCGATAATCGTGGTACAATTGGTAAGGAAGAGATTCTACGTAAAAAAAATTAAATTTATTTGTTTTTTCATAAAGAATAGTCCACTCTGTCGATTTTACCATGATTATTGGAATACTATACACAAACACTACTATAATACTCACATTGCAACTATGATTAATGAACCGTGCTAAATTTCCGCACTTTGTTGCATCGATAATCGTGTCTAAATCAATACGGAAAAGGTAGGAGCTACCGATACCGGTAGCTTCGTACTGAGACTCTCGTAAATCAGCAACAACTGGCCTGATCATTTGTCCAACATATTCAATAACCATTTCATCAGCAGCGATTGGCTCCATAGCAAATAGACCCCAGTCATGTATACCAGATTTAGCAAATTTCAATTGTTTTTTCCTAAACTGTAAAATGAAATAAACGCATTTGATATCAATTAACTTCACAGTAACTGAAAATAATTTAAAGACAATGATCAAATAAAGCAATTGAAATCTTACTTTCAATTGATTAAATTTAAGAAGATCGCTATCAGTATCGATACCGAAAGCTGTTAATAATCGACGTTGATTACTTCGGGCCTCACGAGACAGAGCTTGCATTTTACCAGTTAAAGCTTTAGTATTGTTCTTTGGACCATTCATTATTCCATCACTACCAGCATAAGGACCATTACTATCCTCAACGTCGTTACTTCGTTGTATACTTTGCGCATAGTGATGCTATACAAAAATAATTTTATAGTAAGAAAGATATTAATGTAGTGGCTTATAAAAATATTCAAAACTTTTTATGAATATATTATGTATGTTATACAAAGCATTTTGAAATTTCATTAGCTGACTAGGTAAGATGTAAAACGAATTTGGAAATATACATATACGGAAGTAAGTTACATTACACTTTGCAAAGATCAACAAAGTATTTGAACAGCCAATTATTTGTTATACTAGTACAGCACAATAAAATAAAATGTTTAATGTTTAATGTTTAAAATAAATTTTAAAAAATGTTTAAGACTCTTTCTTGTGATTTTAATTAGTCTCAAATTTTGCCAATATTATCATGTCTTATTATAGTGTTAATGAAATTTCGAAATGTTTTGTGTAACATATACATACATAAAAGTTATCTATGTTAAGTATTCAAATATTTTCGTACGCCACTGTATATTAATTCTTATATTAAAAGATCAGTCACACATACCTTATGTTTAGCTTTTTCTCGTACATCAACCTTATAATATCCTTCTGTTCTTGCACTTCCACTCGTATGTAATCTTAGTTCATCTCTCTTTCTGCGTTTCGCAGGACTTGGAATATCAGTTGGAGGATGGTCAACCCAATGCGTGTCATTTAACCAATAACCTTGACTATCATCGGCCAATAAAGCCTCGTAACTTCGTCTTAAATATTCTACATCCTCTGCATCTATTCCTCTGGTTAAAAATTCATACAAAATAGCCATCTCCGACATAAGGTCGCGTTCTTTGTATGTAACAAGTAGCTCCTCAACTTTCTTTGGATATTTCTCATAAACATATTCATTTTCAATATTCTCTTTCTCTCCTTCATGATTTTGATGAGCATGTATCTTCGTGTATTTATTGTATTTTCGTTTCTCTACTTTGTGTATCTTGTCTTTACTCTTCGATAATTTCATAATCTTTGAGGATTTAAGTTTCATTGGTTTCATTGGTGTCGAAGGTGTACGAATTACGGACTTCGTAATTTCTGATTGTGTTGGTGGTAATGAATACGAATGCTCCATAAACACTTGTGAAGCTTGAGAATTTTTAGGACTCTGTTGACCATTAAGTCGGAGGTCAGCTTCAGCTTGATACCTAATTAATTGAAAACAATACATTATATTTTACATTAGTTTATGTAGTATAAAACAATACTTTTAGGGAATATATTTTTATTTTGATCAAGTTTAGATTTATAGTAAGTAATTTTACACACCTTAATCTTCTAATTTCTAAGCTTTCTTCCTCTGAATCGGTGGTAGGTATCTCACTAAACATTTCGATCTTTTCTGATTCTTTTAATATAGGTTCGTCGTTAATGTACTTAGCAGACATAGTTTGAAGAGCTCTAATAATATTTGGTTGTACAGGTCCCGGACTTCTATGCCTTATAATATTATCTTGGCCAGCTAATGTTATCAAAGCTTCTGCTGCAGAATTTTCCATTTTTTGTATATCACATGGTTCTTGTTTACCTGGTGTTACTGAAGTACTCTTTACTTTTCTTTGTATCTCATCTTCCACATTCTTTGTTTCCATCTCTTCATGCACTGTTCGAACCTTTTCAAGATAATCCTCATTGGCAGATATTTCATTTGTCTTCTCAATGTCATCTTTATCACTTTCATATTTCAATGGAGATGATACAGGGCTAGCTTCATTATCACACTGTGGGAATTCATTCGAATTTACATCTTTTATTTCAATATTAGGTACTGGTGTCTCTCTACCAGTAGGGGTTGGACAATCTAACGATCTCTGAATTGCGAGTTCCATTAGAATATCAGGATCTTCACTGTTACAGGCCAGTGGACGATGATCTGACAAACGACTGTCTGTATCTTGCTGAAAATAATAATTATTTCTATGAAAAGATATGAAAAAGTATCACACATGAATATTTAGGAAAACAGTTACAAGTTATTTAGTTATTATATATTTTACATAATTGTACAATTTTACAGCTACAAGAAAATAGTTATTTGTACTTTTAATAAATTATATACCTCATCTTCAAAGTTTCCAGAACATACTTCTTCATCGGAACTATCACTCGAACTACTGGAAGATTCACTGCAACTCATTTCTTCACTACTACTCTCACTCGACGAGGATGACGAGGAAGATGACGAAGAAACGCTTGGAAGAGAAGTAACTGGCCTTTTAACTTTTTGCACTGATGCTAGGTCAAGATCGCTATCGCTTCCTATAAGTTCTGTGTCACCATGATCAGACTGACGACTATCTTCGTCCTGTGGTAATGGGCTTGGAGCTTTGATTTTGCGCTAAATTTTAAGTAATATGTTAAATAAAGTGTATTATTACTTTAAATAAGTACTTTATCATTATTTTATATATTATTAAATATTTACTATACATAATGTCACTAAAGATAAACTTTCATATAATGAAAATAAATACCCTGAAAGAAGGCATCTTTGGCATGCTGGCTCTAATGCCCAGACCAAATCCATCATAATTAAATCCAAGTGGAGTTCCTTGTTCTAAAAGTAATGATAATCCTTGAGGTTTCTGTCCTTCTTCCTTATTACTGTTATTAACAATGGTGTTTTCGCCTCCTTGATTTTGAATTTTCTCTGACTTCTTTTCGTCCCACCATACTTCGAACAGTTTGAACGCAGTATTTTCAATCATCTTTTTGTTAAAATCCCTTTTTAGAATTTGTTTTAATTCATTTACAACTCTGTTTAATACACCATTAATAGTAGGACCCTAAATGTTCAGAAATTAAGTTATAATTAAATAATATTCAAATTGGTCAAAATTGATATTATATCATATTTGCACTTAAGAAATATATATGTACTTGTGGATTATCTTTCGTAATATTATGATTTGCCATAGCATGAAGTCTCGATTGAAAAGATGGATAATAATTAGCTCCTTGATGATTCCCTACTGTGCCAGAAAATGATGTAGTATTTGGTTGATAATGACTTTGTAAATATGTTGTTCCATAAGGGTATGGATATTGTGCTGGTCTTGGCCAATGGTACATATCACTGGTAGAATAATGAGTTAAATGTCCAGGATAGCCAGTTCCTGGATATAACTGACTTGTAGGTTCTGTTTGAGCTATAACCTGCATATTTAAATAATAAGATACACGAACAAATATTTATATTCACTATTTAATACTCATAGTGTTAAATATTACCTCTTCAATTTTTTCATCCCCTGAACTTAATGGACTTAATGACATTCTATCATCATCTGGTGGAGGTGGAGGTGGCGGCTCTTTTGGTGGTTCTGGTTCGATTTCATCTGGTGCAGGGCTATAACTTCCCAATAATGCTTCATCTTCGCTCGAACTTATAACGCTACCTAAATCTTCATCAACAGAAATTTGATTGATGCTATTTTCATGTACTTTCCATCGTTCTTTATTCCTTTCTCTCATTTTTTCAAAACATGATTTATATGTTTCATGAGAGAGAAAAGGGCTTGGTGGTTCTGAGAGCATCTCATTATCTGCAGTGATAGACTTTTTTTCATCCTCAGAATCGCTACCAAACTGTAGGAAAGGTGGTGCCATTCCTCCTGCTTTGTCTTTCAATAACATAGCGATTCTAGTATCCAAATCTAATGTTTTACGAGTCTCTATTGGTGAATCTCGTGATGAATTTTTTGTTACATTTTGATTTTCTTTCTCTTTCTTAGGTGTATGATGTACCTTTACATTAGAAGCCTTAGAAACTGAAACTGGATTAGAATTAGAATTATCTAAATTTGTCCCATGTTGAACTGGCCACATAGAAGATGATGCATAACTTGCCGTCCCTGTATTATTTCCCCACCATATACCCGAATTTTGCTGCATTGAAAGATTTTGCGATACATTTTGTGGCATATTTGCTAAATAATTATTTGGAGGTTGATGATGATAACTACTATAATAAAAATCATAATTTGTAGCTGGAGTAGAATTTTGAGAATAATTACTAGAATAATTTAATTCACTAGGCGCAGTACCATATCCTAAATCACTTCCTGCACTGCCACTAGGAGTAGGATAATCTCTATATTTGTTGTATCTTGAGTTTTCTATATATATATCTCTTGATTTTTCTATATTGGATATCTTTTTATTACTTCTGAAATCATCTCTTTCTTCACTGATAATTTTTTCAATTGGAGTTTGCTTTCCTTGATCATTTTCACACTTTATTTCTTTCTCAATTTTCTTTTCTGGTTTTTTTTCCATAGTTAATTCATCATAGATCTTTTTACACTCCTCCCCAAATGCATCAAGAAATACTTTTAAAACTTTACCCATCACAGACGTGTTATTTAATTTTTCTACACAAGCTTTTGAAGCTTTCGTAGTTTCAAACACCACTCTCGCAATTCCAAGATGCTTGTTAGTTACAGGATGATAATAAACAATAAGTTCTTCTACAGCTCCAAATTTTTGAACCATATCCGATAAAAAAGTTTTATCAATATTATCATTTAAATGACAGAACGTTACTTCAAGCGGAGGAGGTTCACCGCAGTAATTAGAGTCAATCTTAAATCTAGGTACAGGTAAGTCAAGTTGTTCTAAACGTGTCCAAATTCTTGTTAACTGAGATCTAGGGTCCCGAGGTTGAACTTCAGGATAAGTTGGATCTCCTGGAACCATGCCATCGTATCTATATAACTTTGTTGCACCCTTTACTAAGAATGGATCAACTAATAACTTATAATTCCTTGGTTTCTGAGGTGTTTGAACCACAGATGTATCTTTTTGCAAATGCAGCGTATGGGTATGGCTATGTTTTGATGATTGACTGGAGTTTTGAGATACATTTTGTAAATTTCCATGTGAGTGACGATGACGATGCGAATGTGCATGTGAATGTCCGTGTCCATGCCCATGTCTCTCCATTCCGTTCATTGCCTCCAAGCATTATCCACTCATATAAATTGCTGCAAATAAAAGTTATTGATAAAAGTTGTATTACATAAAAAGCACATTATATATATATAAAAGTTTCCAATATAAAATATATAAGCTTTCTTGAATTGTTTATAAATATGTAATGTAATATAATGGAATATAAAAATGCATATGTATAGTAATTAAATACACAAAATAGTGAATCTTAAGTAATTTAATTAAATACATAAGTAATTATAATTTGACATTATACATACAGAATATTAACATAAAATGTCATATTATTACATGTAAGTTTAAAAATCATATTATGAATTAAAGATTGAAAACTCTAATATATACTTTTTAATATATAAAATTGTGAAATTACTAAACATTTAAAAAATTAAAATTACAAATAAATAAAAAATTAAACAAAATTAGATACACAGTCATCATTCTTAAAATAAAATATATGAATTTAAGTTAATACAAATAATATTACCTATTAATATGAAAATTAACGTATATTAAAAAAATTTACTCTTACTTTTAACTTACGTCCAGTTTGTTTTTGTTTGTCAGGTAAATTGCTTTGCTAGTTAATGCAAGAAATTCATGTTTCAATAAAACATAACCTTAAACATTTCGAAGTTTTTAGGTTGGAGTTTAGTGCGAAGAAACAATATGACAATCATTTCGTAAAAAGAATTCTTTCTATCATGTCCTTCAAATTGATTTTCTTGTATAAATTTCGATCGAGTCAAGACTTTTTTGTGGAAAAACACAGCCCTTAAATTTTACAGAGGTATGTTCCGGTTTTTTCAAAAACTTGTAATTTTTCAACTTGCTCGTATAGTGTCGTATTTACTATATGGACGTGATTTATGCATCGGCCTTGATACTTGTCTTTTCTTTATTCTTCGTTGATTTTTCTTAGTGAAAAATATACGGATTTATTGATACTACCTCTCCGACACACCAGCGCAAAACTACCTCAATGTTTGACTGTTAAGCACAACGCACTGCGCCCTGATTTTCCTAAATTTTCACAACTAACAATCAGTACTACGAACAACGGTATGCAAATTACCTAATTCAGTGAAACTTATTCCACTTGAACATAATCTTTAGGATGCATTTATGGTTATTCAACGAAATCATAGCTTTAACAAAACTACGCGAACAGAGATTCAGATGACGCCATCCTTGCTATAAAGAACATGACGGTTCTTTTAATCATTTTACTAAACAAATCATATTAACATTTTCTACGAGAATAGATATTTTTGTGTTATCCGTGAAATAACGTTTCTAACATTCCTCGATGGAAATTGTTACGTTAAAGTATCCAAAATGAAAGTCCAAAGTAAACGGATAACGGAGCCAAAATATTCAACATTTTTTTTCGTTTCCTACTCTGTCTTGATTCACAAATTTTCGTATAGTTGAAAAGATAGTCGAAAATCTCGCCTACCGCTGGCATTCTGTATATTTACCAATAATTTGCAAAGGTAATTAAATGCTTAACGATAGTATTGCAAAATAATTGCTGAAAATCTTCTTCCCATACAATGTGTAGTATTTAATCCACGTATTGGTCAACCTTGATCTAAGAGAATTTTCTGGCTACCTATTAGCAAATCAACTTTCTGCTTTCAAAGAAAATTGCGCATTATAATGCGCACACGAATATACGTATACATATGAATGCTTTACTTCACACAAACTCAATTTTTTAATATAACATATTTTCTTCATCGATATAAACTTAGAAATAAAAAGACTTAATATTATAAAATAAATATATTAATAAGCAAATTACAAATGTGCTTATCTTTATATTCATTAGTACAATATATAGGGTGTCCCAGTAATCATAGTACAATCGGCAAGGGGACGATGCTATGTAAAAAAGCAAGTTGAAAATGTAAAATAAAATTTTTTCATATGCCGCTTCTTTTTCAAAAAGATCTAATTTGAAAATTTGTTAAGTATGCCTGAATTTGACCAATTCTAAATTGGACAAAAGTGTATAATCGATAGGAGATTGTTTTGCACGTGGAAATAAATCGAAAATGTAAAATCAAATATTTTTTTGTGTGACGCTTTGCTTGCGAGGAAATGAAATTTGAAAATTTATCAAATATGCGTACAAAAAAATTTTACTCTACGTTTTTTAATTTTTTACACATAGAATCGATTCGTCAGCGATCACGCTATAATTAGTGAGACACTTTGTATAACGTTTATAAACGAAATATAAATAAGAATTTATATAGTTAATAATTAAATTTTAATAAATTAATTCATTCATTTTCATTTCAATGGAAATGATTTTATTCGTCCAAGATATAGTTTAAATGTTTTTGAAATTTTATTCAGTTATTGTTGCAATTGGTTAAATTCATGAAGATTTATAGAAATCGCACCTAAGCTTCTTACACTGCCGTCAATATAGTCCATCTGTAAGACATGCAAGTCTGGCCAACATTTTCTACAGATCTGTTAAATTTTACAGAACAAGTCGGAAAATTCGGTGCCTATTTAAAATTAGCTTACAGTAACCGAGTAGGTTGAAATAAATATTACCTTAAAAAAATGTCTTTTTTACAAAGTTTTCTCCAACGTTATATGCCGACTGTAAAAGCAGAAGAAGAAGAATTGATTGATCCTCAAAAAATACTTCGTGTAAGCAAAAATTGTTATATAATATTTGTTCCAAATAATTAAGAATTTCATATCTCAAGTTTTAACGTTTGTAATTATTATTCGTTATTGCAATTACTGTTTCATTCTATTCTTTTAAATGTGATCTCTCTATCGTATATAAGTCAAAATTTACTTCTACAAAACTATTGAAAGAATTTTTGTTGATATGTAATCAATTGTGACAAAAGTTAAGTAACAAAAAATTTGGCGTCCTATTGATACCGATCTGCCACATATTCATTTATAGTCATCTTTCTTTTACAATTAAAATCTGTTTGTCAAAGTAGTTAATACAATGTACACATATAATATATCAATTAAATTATTTTTGTAAATATTAGTTACAATTAAAACATAAATTCAATGTTAGAATACATGATTATTTTCTTCTTAGGAAAAATGCTCGAGACAACCTAAATGTTCCAGTTTGCAAGAAAAACTGGACACTTGCAATCAGCGTGTTAATTCAAGGAGTAATACAGAGGAAACCTGTATGGAAGAATTAATTGATTATGTAGAATGTGTAGATCACTGCGTAGCAAAAACACTTTTTAGTAAGCTTAAGTAAGATTATGTTATTTAAAAATGTGTGATCTTTATTATAAAATATGTTACAAATTAATTCAATGCATTGTAGATGAATAAGTAATGCTAGGAATAAATGATAATATATCAATAAATATTAACTTTCATCGACTCTCCTTTCATCTGTATTTAAAATTTAATAGCTATAAATTTAACAAACTTTCAACAAGAATAATCATATAATACAGCAAAATATATATAGTGTGATTCACACAAAATGATATAAATTTTTGGTATACTTTTTTATAAAAAATGCATATGGAATGATATTTATTTTATTTACATATGAATATGTACTTTTTTATTTATTTCTTTGTTCATTCAGCACCTAGTTGCAATACATCAAAACATACTGCACAAACACGCACAGGTTTATTTAATCCAAATTTTACGATTGGAACGTCTTGATCGGAGCATTTATTACATAAAATTCGGCCACAATGGCGGCTAAAAATAATAAAGATAATTCATTTTAGGTAAATCTTAAATATACTGATTTATAAATTTACGTAAGTTCAAAGATTCTGTACCAGTGATGTTTTCGCATTGTAAGGGAAAATTTTGTACCACATTCCAGACAAAGATCTTTATCTGCCCATGGTGCTTCTTGTGTCAAGGAATCTAGTAATCTGTATAGTAATTGTTTTGTTGCTACTTGATAATTGAAAATTGTAATGCCTTCTTTATTCATAGAACCTAGGCATGCACCAGCCTTTACCAGAGTACGACAAAGTTGACCATTTCCTTTCATATAAGCTATCAGTAATGGAGTATTGCCATCCAAATCTTGGATAAAATACATATCGTTTTATTTAGCTTATAATATCATAATATTGCAGTTCTATTTAAAAGTAATCTTATAATTTAATATATATAATATTTTCTGTATCATATGGATAAAATCAATTATTACTATATTGTTCAAATATAAACAAACACATAAATATATATACATATATGTACAAAAATATATCAGAAATTCAGCAGAAATACTATTTTTTTCTAATTAACCGTGTGAGTCCCAGGGGTTTTTGAAAAAACAGGGTCGAAAAATCCCGAACAGCGCGATGGCGCTTATCTTAATCGATTGCGAAGAGAAATAAGCGGCACAATAGCGCTTGTCATATTTGTTATTTTATGAAATATATCTATATTATTATATATGCGTACTATTAGTTTATAAATATTTCAAGTTTTGTTCAATAAAAATTAACATAGATAACAATGAAATGAAAATAGATAAGATAACAATGAAATATAAAATACCGTCAGTCGTCCATGGCGTTCTAATGTACTGGGACTTTTCGACACAAAATCTAAACAGCGCGATCGCGCTGCTTGGGACTCAAACGGTTAAATATTATAATGTAAATACTTCTAATATGAACATATTAATATTTTGGAATAGTTTGATGTATCTTTACCTGCATTATTTACTGGATATTGTGACATACATTCCAAGAAAAGTTCACATATAGTTGCAGCATTATCTTTTCCACACCTAGCTAATTCGTGTAAGGGATTTCTTCCTTTAAGATTTACAGCCTCTGCATCTAATGTACATTCAGTCAAAAGTGCTCTTACCACCGATACATGACCTTCTCTTACAGCTACATGCAATGCATTGTCACCATCTGCATTTACTGCATCGAAGTTTATATTGTTCTATAATAAGAAAGTAAATATATTCAATTATTTTCTGTTATACTCAACTTATAACTAAAGATACATATATTTCATTTAATAAGATTTCTGAAGTAGTTTATTTTATAATACCATTTACAACAAACATATAGATAAGTTATGGTATTCACCTGCAATAAAGCAGATACAATTGCTGCATGACCAGCTTTTGCAGCAGCATGCAATGCAGTATTTCTATTTGCATCTGTATCATTAACACGTGCACCAGCCAATATTAAACTTCTTACTAACATTTCATTTCCAGAAACCGCAGCAAGATGTAAAGGTGGAGTTTGTGTAACATCATGAACTCTGGAATTTACGTCTACCTATAAAATAAGAATCATGAATCATTTTATTGCATATGTATTTTGTTTGATCAGTTTTTTAAAAGCGTCAAAATTTTTATGAAATAAATATAAGTTCAAATGCATTTTAATTACTACAAAACATTTGCAATGCATTTTAATTACTACAATATTTACCTGTATAGATAATAGAAATAATATGCTTTCCATGTCATTCTTTTGAATAGCAGTATGTAAAAAATTTCTGCCTTTATTGTCATATTGTTCAGCAGCTTTAGGTAGTCGTTCCAATATCGCTTGAGCAGCTTTGTTGTTTCGAAATGTTAAAGCTGTTGCAAATGGTGTTAAACCTTTCTTATCTCGTTTATTTAAATCTATATTAGGATGACAAAGTAGAAGAGAAATAATTTGTGAATGTTGATTTTGTATGGCAACGTGCACTGGAGTTTTGCCCTCAACATCTCGAGCATTCACATCAGCACCATGTTCAATAAGTGTCTGTACAACTTGTTCTAAACCCCACTGGCAACATAAATGTAATGGAGTACATTCATCCCTTGCTTCATCACCTCCAATACCATCTGGGCCAGGTTTTCTAGGTGTGTTTAAATCACAGCCACTGTAACATACATAATTTTAGAATTTAATTATTATGATTTTTAATAATAATAAATAATAAGAAAAGATACCTTTACAATCTTTAATAATAATTATATAGAAATCTGAGTACGTCGAATTAAATTAGAATTACGAAATATTTTATTATATTTTCGATATTCTTATATAACTAAATATTTTCAAAATTCTAATTGAACCAAACCAAATATTAAATATCCTGATTTCAAATTCTTATATATTTTTAATAATTACATATCTTAATATGTAATATACCTTCTTATAAGGAACTGTGCAATATCTTCTTTGTTGTGGTCAATTGCTCTGTGTAACAATGTTTGTTGGCAATCATCTGGACCAGGACCCCAACAGTCAGTGTCTGCTCCATATTTAACTAGAATAGATGCTACATCCTCTTGATCTGAATCCAGTGCATCCCATAATGGACATCCTATAGAAGTATCTACTCCTCTTTTACAAAGTGCTTCTACAACTTCACCCAGTCTACAGTGTATGGAAAGTTGCAGCGGAGTTTCTCCATCTGCAGTTCTGAATGAAATAAAGTTTTTACTGAATATCACATAATTAATAAAACCATTTGGCAACAGATTATTTAATGATCTTAGGTTCTGTTTTATTTATACTAACGAAGCAACACAGATAGTTATAAAATTACTTTGATAAAATTTATCTCAACCTGAAATTTCTTGCAATATCTAATGTCAAAAAGATAAATGTCATTAAGTTAAAAATGAAATAAATAAAATACAATTGTTTCTAAAATGTTTAATATCAATGCTATTTACCTAGTATTCATATCGGCACCATTTTCTAATAAAAAAATCGCTGTCGCCGAATCCTCTTTTAATATCGCTTGATGCAACAATGTTAAACCATCATTATTGCACTGATTGATATTTGCTCCAGCTTTTATTAAAGCCAAAACTATATCTTTGCCCTTCTTAAACGGAGCCTTAATGGCCAAACTTAAAGGGGTTTCATTCCCGTTATTTTTTAAATTCAATTGGGAATTCGAATTAGGTGCATGTAACAATTCCATTACAATATCAAAATACAAATTGGAAACAGCAATATGTATCGGTGCATCGCCAGTAGACAATGCAACTTCGTCGACTGGGAAACCAGTTTTCAATAAAGCTCGCGTTAAATTCTTCGAACCAACTTTACAAGCTTCGTGTAAAACCAAATATCCATCATTATTCTTTTGCATTAAGTTATCCTTACAATAATCGATTAAAAATAATGCAGCTTCTTCTTTATATTCTCTTATCAAAACGTGTAATAGAGTGTCCCCTGTATTCTTATATACAGGATTCGGAGTTGCACCTTTGATTAAAAGTTTCTTAGCAAAAAATCCACTAAATGGATCTGTTTTCATTGCGATACACAATGGAGTATCATTTTCATTAGTGCTTTTGTCCAAATCTATACTCTGACATTCTAATAAGACATCAAAAAGTGGTTCATTTCTCTCCTGAATACAATTATGTAAAGCAGTCCTGCAAGAATAGGAATCAACAATAACATTTATAAAAGGTGTCTAACTTTAATTATAAGTTTAATGCTTTGGACACTTTATTATAAGTAGATTGCAGATGTTTATACAGTTATGGGAACTTTTAAGCTATAAAAATACACAGGTTGCGCATAATATGTAAAATAGGAAGGGGAGTTAGCATAGAGGATGTGGTGAGTGGAAGGAAGGACAAGAGAATAGAGAATTGGCTTAGGAATTTAAAATGGAAAAGGAATGTGGTAGGGGTGAGTTATAAGAAGTTGATAATATCAAACAAGTTAATATTTAAGATGGAAAAAGAATGAAAAGAGAGAATAAATTAAAGAATGCATAAGTTAAGTTAATATTGTGAGTTAGAACAAATGTAAATCAAATCTAAATTTCTTGGCTAATATCTATATATGTGAAATATCTAAAATATAGTACTTATTATATTTAGTAGGTAAAGTAAATCTTTGTGTGGATTCCACTTCAATTTTCATAAATGTCTGCAATCTAATTATGAGATAATCTGTAAAACTAATACAGTTTTTTAAAAATTCTATCAGTTCTAGGTATAAATTGCTACTTTTGAACCAATTTTAATTTTAATTTTTACAGTGACTTTCAATAAGATAATCAAGTAAAAATAATTAAATAATTATACCATCCTCTGTGATTTTGTAAATTAGGGTCAATACCAGCATGAAGTAACCTGGATGCGACTGTTAACATATTTTCTGAATTATGTTTTGTTATTAAATGTAATGCAGTACATCCTTCAAGTTCTTCGGGATTTTTTATATCCTTCACATTTCGGGTAAGTTTCATGGGCTCGCATAATTCTTTCATATTTCCATTATTTTCTAGCTGTTCTATTACGAATTCAGCCGAATAAGAATCTCCTTTAAAAATAGCAGCTTGGAGTAAAGAAAGACCTCTTGAATCTTTTGCGCTTAAATCGGCCCCGTGTTCAACTAAAGTGCGCGCCAGTGATGGTTGACGAGTTTTTAAAGCAACTTCCAAAGGCATTTCTCCTTTATGATCCAAAGCATTAATGGCTTTCGTTAACTAAGACAATAAAACATTTAATTATAGAATGATATTTATAAAATATATATAATTTTTTCATTCAATATTGTATAAAATATTTCTTATACATATATATTGTTCTAAACTAATAATTTATAAAGAAAGACATTTTTAGTTGAAAGTTTAATTTATTTAATTCATGATTGTATCTGATAAGATTAAAATAATAAAGTTTTATTTACTGAAATTGTAATTTAAAAGGTTCGTGATATGTAATTGACTGAGAACCACTGTTTTGATTTTATGCAAAAGATATACGATGCGGTACGCCCAACGAAACGGATGTTTGTTCATGCACGCATTAGTGCTAGTTACATATATACATAGTTAGTATTAAAGATTACATAAACAATGTGAATGATTAAAACGGGAAGGAATATGAAGATGCACTGATTCAGCAGAAACAGTCGTTTGTAAAGGATAGAAAAGCCATGATGTGGCGTGTGATAGGCTCATCTAACAGTCAGCTTCCGATTAAAGAAGCATATTTCTTCGTAGCAGAACGAAAAACAGTTAATCAAAATCCTACAATTGCTCTATGGCATTTAGTGAATATTAATAAAGGGTGCTGTTTAAGAATGAGTGACAGTGTTTAGTAGAATATAGTTGAAATGATCTCTGATGGAATCGAACGTAAATATTGAATTTCTTATAATATTTTGAATTTTGAAACATTTAAGTACGAATTAAGTGCAGATTTTTTCCTACATTTTTCAATTAATATTTATTTAGTTAAATTCACATAAATCAGTCTTTTTTATAAAAGAAATTAATAAATACCTCTTATTTTGTACTGATCCAATTAATTCATAAATTAAATTTAAAAAATGTATTTTTCATTGTATAAAAATAATATTACAATATATTGAAGATTAGTGCAACATATGGTTTCATTATATTGCTAACAAATTGCGATATAAAAGTTATTTGTAACCTTTTATAAAAATCTAAATCACTTTAAAAGTTTTTTGTTTAAAGTAAAGAGAGTATGCAAAACATTATTGTTTTCCTTTAAATAAGTTATTGAGGTTATGCTTATGCAAATATTATTTTTTAACAGAAAGGTGAAAATATATAGACGTAAATTTAATTAAATCTATTTTTATAAACTAAACACTCATTCTGTACATCAAAAGTGACTCACTTAAACTAATTTTAATGAATGATTTTTTTATGGAAATTCAGATACAAAAATAATTATTTTATATTATGTCTAACAAAAATATACAGCTATATGCATCCAAATAAATATAATAATTATTACGGTATTAAAAAATACAGTTAATTTGGAATCTTTATATTAAATCATTTTTATTTTTGAATGTCATTTCTAATAGTAACTAAACTTATTGTTGACAAATAAAATTTTTTCAGGTTTGCGTAATGATGATGATAAATTGAACTATGAAATAAATAAATATAAATAAAAATTGTGCTAAAATTGGTGTAAATAGTATTATTGTATTCTAACCATATTTTGTTTAACTATAAATGAGATGACTTTCCAAATACAGTCAAAAAAGATCTTATTAATTGCTATAGTTTTTCTATGTACGTTTATATTTAACTTATATATTTTATCTTTATATAAAATAATTTATATTCACATTGAAAGCATTTATTCTTTACTGTGTAATAAATATTTTTAATCATATTGTATGTCTGGAATATTCAATATTTTTAGTTACATTAATAATGCAAATAACTGCAGGAGGTATTGCATGCTTCAAATGTTATGCATCACAATCAGGACATGAAAAAACTGATTTATTATGTTCTCATTTTGATGGAAGTCCTAGGTTTCAAGTGTATTGTCCTTCGTCCACACTTTGTGGAAAAAGAACGATTTATTCTAAATTCAAAAGTAAGTATAGTGCTGCTATATGTAAATTGAAAAAACATGTTTGGCATATATATATGTTCATTAATTTATCATCTTCACCAGCACCTATGATCACAACTGTAGAAAGGGACTGTGCACCTCAAAAACGTACAGTATTAACCTATAGCGATAATAAATGGCAAAACAGAGAGGAAATTGTAACATCAGCTTACAAAGAAGGTTGCTTTATTGGTGAAGATAGGGGAGCACCAGCAGGTCCATCAGAATATTGCTTTTGTGGTCACCATTTATGCAATTCATCAGAACCAACCAAAACCATCAATATGTTTTATATTTTTATACTAATAACAGTACTACTGTTTGCAACACTATTATGATATCCTTTCTCTAAGTACTTATTATGGTAAGAAATTTTTTTAATATATATATAATACATATATATATTTCACTACTATTTAAAAATGGCATAAAAAATGTTATAAAAATCGATATTTGCTTTACTTTTTGATATTAATCCTTATAAATTATGAGATTGTAAATCAATAAACACATCTAAATAAAAAAACGAAATAATTTTTCTGTATCATCTATAATTATTGAACTATATCTAGTAATTTATTGTAATAATTTTCTGTAATAATTATATATTCCAATTATAATTATATATGATAATTATATATACCAAATAATAATTCCAAAAATTAATTCCAATAAAGTTTGTTACTATTAATATTTATGAAACGATAACATAGGTTGTGAATGTCTTTAATTTACTACATAAATATTACTTTACTATTTATAAAAATTAAAGGAATAATATGGAAACACCAAAACATGATTGTTATTATAAAATCTTGTAAGTATATTAAACTTACAAGTAAGACCTATTATATATAAATAGATATTTGTAATAATTTAAAATATGCAACTTACCCCTGAATTATTTTCCACTAAATATAAAAAAACCACATCTTCCCTCATTAGTCGAACAGCGGCATGCAATGGATATTTACTTTTAGTCTGTAATAATTTGTATAATAGAGATCCAGGCATTTCTTTAAAGTCTTCTCCTGTTAAATCTTCCTAACAACGTGAAATTTTGATCAGTTAAGAAATTGAAATTACTCAATTCAATATATGTTTCTATCTCTCTTACCCAATGTGCAGAAATCAAAGAACTGCAATGCTCTTTTAATTTCTGTGCACCTAATTCCTCAGCAGCTGCGTACAACTGAACACAATCTTTGAATCCTACAATTCCAATTAAATATTTTTCACATTGTTCAACTAATTCTGTCAGCTGAAAATTAGATGCTGCTTTCATTAATTCTAAAGTTAAATTCTCTTGAGGCACCTTCCCTGTGTATATCCATTTCAACAATATTAATCCAATCTTAGGCTCCAAATAAGTCCAATCTAAAGAAGGTGTTTCTTATTATACCTATATACATGTAACTTTTCTTCATACATTTCTGTTTATATTTTAATGCTTTACCTAAAATGGTCACTTCTGATAGTGTTGCTTCACTGAAAAAATCTGTTCTAGCAGACAATATAAATTTATGTGCTGGTATTTCCTGATTTTTCAATTTGATGATCACATCGCTAAAAGATATATGTTTATTAGTGATAAAGCTTATATAATAAATTATGATTTGAAGAAGTTATAAACCTATAACGTTGTTGACTATATAGAGATCCAATGGTTGTCAAAAGTCTACCAATAAATCCTGTATCTTGTTTATTTGCAGTAACAATTGCATATTCACGTTGAAGTTCCGTATTTGTATTGTATAAATTAACATACTGCTCCCGTAATAAAGATAAATGCTGTTGCCATTTTTGAGCTTCTGTAGAATCTTCTGAAATGTATGAAGTGTAAAATAGTCTATAAAACGTAAATAAACATTTTGAACTTACCCATAATTATTATGAGCAATTATTTTTACTATTCTTGAATGTAGTATGAAAGTTATTGCATGTCCGGCTTTTTATGTTAGTTCATATTTGTTCAATATAATCTGTTCTACGTGATAACGATAAAAAATAGATAATAATGATCAAAAGTTTCTACGGGAAATCTCGGAAAATAGTGTCGATGTTTCGTTTACGCTAAAAACATATATTAATAAGATTCTAACACGTATTCTACGCCCACGTACAGTATTCATTACATTTGTAATTCACATACATATTTTTCTTTCTGAAGAAAATGTAGCCACACTTTTGAAAGACAGAAAAAATTCCTATACAATTTAAACTACAAAAAAGTAGAAATCGCTCTTTCGTTAGTTTCGATCATAACAATGGTAGTATTACATACGGACAAATTTCTTATATTGTGTTAATTATAGCCACCTTTTAGATTCTATTCGGTGCATGGATCTGTTAAATCATAGTTCATAACACAATAATGAATGATATACAAATTCATGGAACTATTATATCAACGTTTCGATAAAGCTCATTCCCCAGATTTAATCTAGTTATATTAATTATATGTAAAATAAAAATATAAAAAGATACATTTTTGTAGGTTTACATTTTAAATATATTTTGAATAAAAACATGATATGATGTCAAATATTCAAACGTTATTTAAAAAATAGATATCATAAATATTTATGACTTTTAGCAAAAATAACTAACAACAGATAAAGATAAAATAATTAACGGGTTTAACTTTTAGGAAAGATATTAGCTATAATTGTAACTTTATATCGGAACATAAGTTATGTAACTATATTTTTGGTAATATTTCAATAATATTATTTACATCAAAAAGAAAATTTGACATCACACAAGTATGTATACATATGTAGTATATATATGTATATGTATACACTATCATCATATATATCAGCTAGCATATATATAATATATGCTAATATAATATAATATAATTTATTATATATATAATAATAAATGCGGTGGATAAATATATATAATTTAAGATACGATGTTAATTAATTATGAGTTATATTTAAATTCAAATTATTGGAGATATCTACTGTAAATTTTCCAAATAAACAAATTTATATGGAGATACTACTGTTTTATCAATATTGTCGAATCTACACTAGTTTTCAAGCTATAAATATGAACTTTTTCATTAAATTAAGAATTGTATTGAAATTAAAAGTTCATATACAAATGACTAATTTGCATATAGCAATTGTTAAATACAGTGATAACTAAAAATTACATTTAATTAACATATAAATTGTAATTGTAGTAATTGAAAACTGAATTTATTAAATAGAATTTATTAATTAAAAGAAATGGAAATAAATCAGATTAGTAATTTATCTTTGAAAGAGAATATACACAAATTATTAGCGATATGCGGTTCAACAACTAAAGAAGGTATTGATGAACTAATTCATATATTGCACAACTTCAGATCGTTGTATTTGATATTTATCACTTTTCATTTTATCTTTGTTGTCTAATTTTCACAATATTTATCTAAGCTTTATTTAATCAATATAGTTGAAAGAAGAAGTTAAAATTATCATTTATAAATTTATCATACTGTCTTTTTAACATAAAATAACAAGAAATATTTGCTTCAGATTTGTCAGAAATATTTTATAAACTTGAGGATTGTAATCAATCAAAGTTGACAATTGGAATGTTTTTTGAATTCATAAAACTTGCATTCCAAGTTAATGACAATTGTGGAAGTTTAACTACAATATTAACCACAGAGAATAAGCTTGATTGGGGCAAGTTAACAAAAATTGATATACATTGTAAAATACAGAATTATAATAATACTGATGAAAAGAACATTAATAGTAATGTCATGCAGAAACATAAAAGTATTCATACAGCAGAAGAAATTTCATCTGATACAGATGATAACAATATTAAATATTCTCTACATTGCATTGTGTCTCCAAATATGCAACTTAAAAATAAGCAAACACATACTTATGATCAAAATGTAATATCTGATTTTGAAAGATGCAATCAAATTATGCAAAGTTCATTACGAATAGAGGATATGAACATTGGAAGATCTGTAGATACAACAGAAAATTTTTTAATTACCTTAATGAAAACAAATCTAAGTGATGTACTGCATGAAGGTTTATTAGATTCAATATTGCCATATATGATTCCAAAACCTACTATTTCACAGCCTATTATTAAAAAATCTATTATAAGTACCGAGTTGAAGAAATGTAATTCATTGACTAATAATATTGAAACCAAGGTACTTACGAATGTCATGCATAAAGAGAAGGAAAAAGATAAAAATAAATCAAGTAAGAGATCAACTGAGTAAGTGTACCAATAATTAATATCAATCGAAATTAAATTTAATATTGACATTGAAAATAATTTTTTATAGAATTAATAACAGTTTATTCTACGCTTGTACAGCAATGAAGTGGAAATTCACGTCTGTGACGAAGAAAAGAACATTAAAAAAAATTTCCATTGTCCTCAAAAGCTTCTTATTCAAAAAATGCGTTATTTTGCTGATGTGACAGCAGGTCAAAAATTAGAGGAAATAGATATATCAGTTCATTGTGATGTTACAATATTTGATTGGCTAATGAGATGGGTGAAAAAAGATATTATAAAAAAATCTGAATGGCCAGTTTTGGAAATTAATAATGTTATTCCAATAATGGTGTCTGCATCATTTTTACAAATGGAACCACTACTAGAAAGCTGCTTACAATATTGTCGTGAAAACATATCTGATATATTAAAAACATCAACAGTTTTAACTGGTTTAGATGATAATCTTTTAATAAGGTAGGTGTTTTACTTTTATGCAGTTTTAAATATTTTAAATGTTCATTAAGCAAAAAAAATTTATTTCTTTATTATTGCAACAAAATGCATAGAAAAAAATATTTATTTATTCAATATTTGCAAAATTTATACCATTTATTCTTAATTGATTAATAATATATCAAATCCAGTTAATATCTCTTTTCAGATTAGTAGAACAATTTACAAATGAAGATATTGAAGCATTAAAAGACAAAAAGGATAAAATTCAAAGTAAATTATTTTGTAAGTTGATTATGTCTCTTGCCGAGGTAATGCCAGATAATAAGAGAGGACACTATAGTTCTTTAGCTACTTTATTTAAGTGCAGTAAATGTGGGAAAAATATTATTCAATCAGTTTCTAATTATGTACCATGTATTTCAAGTGCAATGAAAATTGACAACCATGGGAATATTCACAGCAAACACATAAGGTACGATTTTAGTATTCAAACTTAGTATCAAGAGATGTATAATTGTAATAAAATCTATATTACAGAGATTTGACATGGACTTTAAATGATTACATTATTAGTCTTCGAACAGAGTTACGTTCTTGGCGTAAAGTTTATTGGAGGCTATGGGGAGATTGTCATTTTTTATTTTGTACACAGTGTAATATATATTTTCCAATCCATCACTTTGAATGGTGCTGCTATCATACAGAATTTCCACAGTTTTTTATTAATGAACAACAACGGCCTATACCATTTCCTCTGGGCAGATATCCATGCTGTAGTCAACGGGCATATAAGTTTGGAGTATTACCAAATCATGAAGGTTGTAGGTATAGGGTATGCATTTGTTAATATCACTTCAGAATTTTGAAAGTTTTCAAAAATATGAACTTCATAACTACTGTGTTCTTTCTTCCTTAGGAACATATTCCAGATATTAAGACTCAAACAGACATAAGTGTATTGAATATTTTTACAGTACATAGGGAAGTAATAGTTATGAAACCACCGCAATTGTTTTTCCCAGAAAAGATTACTAGATTAGTAGCTCGTGATGCATCGCTTCAACCAGGAAAATTAATATGTAAAGATGTAATGTGGTGGCTTGGTATAGAACTTACACCACAGCGACCAAGACTTGGGCTTTTAGGTAAATTAACATATTTTAATGCTTATAAGTAATGATAATAATAGTATATTTTCTAAATATTTAGGAAAAATTTGGAGCGGGTCAGGATTCCGACGAATATCTCAAATGCATGATTTACAAAAATCATCACAAAAGGTTCGTCAGCAAGTTTCTATTACAACTGATACTTCATCGATTACATCTTCGACAACAGATAGCGATATGGATGATGGTATTACAACTTATGAATATAGTAGTATTGATGAAGAATCAAATCATAGTGAAGAATCTCATACACGGTCTTCATTAAAATTAAAAAGTAAAATAAAAAAGAAATCAAGAAATGACATGATGTGGAGGTGATTAATGTCATATGAAAGAAATTTATATTATGATATTGTTTTAAAGTGACAAAATTATTCATGCTTACTGATATAAGATAATTTTAGAAATAATGGTCGCTCGTGGAGTGGTAATCTAAATGTAAGACACAATCAAGATAATCAAAGAGATTTTGAAGAGAATGCAGCTTTACAAATGATAACGCTACTAACAAAGAGAGTATCTGTAGATTCTTCTTCGCTATTAAAATCATCTACTAAACATAATCGGATAAAAAAACAATTAAATGGTACATTTATTACATATTATATTTTTAGAAAATATACAGTTTTTATAAATAATATTATTCAAAGCAGGAGGAATTTATACAAGATTGGAAGCAGAACTTCGTGATCAACTAAATCAATCTTATAAAAATAAAAATATAACTGGGAAGTATTTTCTACGTACGAAATTAAATAAATCATAAGTATATCAGACTAGTATAACTGTTACTGACTGTTTTGTATGTTGAACTCTTTCATAAAATAAAATATTTTTTTACTTTTTGTTTAAACATCATTAAATAAACCTTAGTATTATATGACAAATGATACAAAAATAAATATTATATAGTAACTAAAAATAATATGAAACTAAAACAAACATATATTTATACTGTATTATCCATTTAAGGAAGAAGTTGAGGCATTTAAGTTTCTCCTTGTTTTTTGTATAAGTCACTCCTATCTAATAGGTTGTTAAGTTCTTCCTCCGTAAAGACTGTATTGAAAATAATTAAAAATGATTAAAAATTATACAAAATTACTTATGATTATAAAAATTACGAAATGTGGGTATTAAAATTATGTACATTTTAATAATTTACCTTCATTTTCAGATGCAACTATTTGACATTCTTTTGATCCTAAAAGTTTTTGTAATTTCAGTAAATCTGCTTTGTTATTCACATTTATCGACTGAATGTCTTTGGAGATTACTACTTTCTCTAGAAGGCGTTTTGCATCAGCGCGATTAATAATTGCTTCATCAATAGTTCCTTTGGTACATAATTTATATATTACTACTGGACGTGTTTGACCTATTCTATGGCAACGAGCCATAGCTTGTATATCCGCTTGAGGATTCTGCAAATGTATCAAATTGCTTTTAATTAACAATGTGATATCAGGATCTTTATACTTATCATCATAGGTAATAATAATAATAAATTAGTATCAGTTAGTATTAGAAGTTACAATTTCTATAATAAAAGTAATAAAACAAACAACAATGTACCCAATCACAATCATATATGATAACAGTATCTGCCCCAACAAGATTTAATCCAATGCCACCTGCTCTTGTAGATATAAGGAATAGAAATATTTCAGGATTTGTATTGAAATTGTGAATATTTTCTTTTCGATCCACAAGCTTAGTAGAGCCATCTAATCTGACATATTTGTAATCACGTAATGAAAGATAATCTTCTATAACATCTAATATCATTGTCATGGTGGAAAATAATAAAACTTTGTGCCCATGCTTTTTAAGTCTTGCAAGCATTGCATCTAATACTAAAAGCTTACCAGATGATCTAACTAATTCTTCATTTATTTGTGGCAAGAAATCTGGACCTAATGGGCAATGTATTAAATATGGGTGATTTACAATCTTTTTGTACATACTAACTGAAACAATGAAGAGATAAATATAAGAATAAAATATTTGAATGGTTAATATATATTTTACACTAAATAATAACTTACTATGTCTAGTCTGAACATTAATTAAGAAGTCTCTATTACGTTCTGTAACATCAGTGTATTTTTTCCACATTAATAAATTTTCTTCATTTCCAGATTTTACATTTATCCAAGTTTCACTGTCTCCGCTATCATCAATTTGTTGAAGTGAACTATTTGATGAGACGTCATTATCAAAATATGTACTCATAATATTATTCATACTTTTTAAGGCACATTTTCTTTTTGGTCTTTTACCATCTTCTGTGTATATAATTGGTTCTTCCTCAATCTTACTTAATTGATCTATATCATGATTTAAAACTGCTTTATATAAACTATGCTGTAATTCTGTCAGAGGGGCATAAACAACTAATTCCTTTTTTGGTGGTATGTCCAAACAAACCTCGCTCTTTTCACGTCTCAACAGAAATGGTTGTAATATCTCACGTAATGATGACAGTACTCGTTTTTCTTCTTCTAACTTTAAGAATTTTTTTGTTCCTTCATCACCCTGATGTTTTTTTGCATCAAACCATGATTCAAAAACAGCTAAATCATCAAAAATTTCTGGTAACAAAAAATTTAACAATGACCACAGTTCTGCTAAATTATTTTGTAGTGGTGTGCCTGTTAATAAAAGTCTGTTCATGGATTTACAAGCCCTTAAAATCCTATAAAATAGTAATGAATTATATTATTTACAATTCAATGTTTATGATATAAATAAGTAGTTAAATTTTAACAACATACTTTATAAGTTGACATTCATGATTTTTAATTCTGTGTCCTTCATCTATGATTATATATCTCCAGCTCAAAGATTTAATAAAACTGCTTTCAAGTAATGGCACTTCGAAAGATGTAAGTACAATTGGAAATGTACTATAAGTTTCTGTAATCTTATATTTATGTTTAATTTTGCTCCTTAGTATTAATTTTTCCTCTGGTGTTCCATGAAATAACACAATGGGCAAGTTTGGTGCAAATTTTTCAAATTCTAACATCCAATTTGGTAGAGTTGAGAGAGGAGCAACTAATAAATACGGTCCACCTTGCCGTTTTTCAATGAGATGACACAGTAAGGCTATGACTTGAACTGTTTTCCCAAGTCCCATTTCATCAGCTAAAATTCCATTTATGCCATTTTCATAAAGAACTTTTAGCCATTGGAGTCCTTCCTTCTGATAGTCTCGTAACTCTCCTTTAAAATATTTTGGTGTTTCAATAATAACATTGTTGCTATTCTCTGTTTCACCCTTAAAATCATTTTTTAATTCATTTTCAATTTCATCTTCACTTAAATTCAACTTGTTTTTATTTATATGTATTTTTTTTTGTACCTGGAAATTACATATATAACAATAAAGAAAACATTAATAAATCATAAAATGTGTATAAAAATTATAATTATCATATAATTATAAGTACTACTACGTTTATTTACATCTTTAGATATATATTTTTGTGTATTATTATTTCTTTTTTTTCCTTTGTCATGTGGCGCTATGTTTTCATTTGCATACTGTATTTTCTTTCCATCCCTTTTTGTGGATTTGTTAGATTTACTAGCATCTTTCTCCAAACTTTTGTCAATTTTACTAACAATAAATGAAGCATAAAATTTACTTCTATTTAACAAATGCATTAATCGTTTATATTGTTGTTCTTGAATTTGTTGATTATGCTCTTCTTCAGCTAATTGTTTGTTTTCTGCTTTTTCCTGTCGTTTTCTTTTCTTTTGATTTATTTTAGATTCTTCCAGTGGTTCATTGTTAAATTTGACATTGTCTACAATGCTTCTAGAATTGCCTTTCCATATATAAGAAATAAGAATAATATAAATATATGACAAAAATATTAAGTAAACATAAAAAATTAATATCCGCTTTTTTTAATATCATAAGAATTATGATACATATTGATTAAATTCTTGTTTTAGAGAAAAATATTATTTTTCACAATTACTTAACAAAATTTCAATTTCTAGTCATTTTAAAAAGTAATAAATGAAAAAAAGTAAGGAGTAAATCAACAATAAAATATAACAGAATAATTTTGAATATTTGACTTTTCAATAGAAAGAAATATTAAATTTATATTACATGTTGCGTTTAAAATGAGATCGCTAATTGTTTCACATAAATAAAATTTATATTAGAAATATTGAAAAGTTGATGTAAATCTTGTTATTGAAAGAAATAATGATGTATGTGACAACTTTCTTTTATTTTCATAACAATTTGAATAATTTTAATAAGACAGTTTTACCTGTAACTAAACTCGTATTGCTAGAAATAAGAATTTTTGTGCCACAATTATTACTTTCCATTTCGAGAAGTGATCAAAAATAACTTTTAATATTTATTTGATAAAAAAACAACTTCAAATCAAGGAGAAAACGAATTTAATAAAATATATGAATATCTCACGTGCTGAGAAACTCCCGCTAAATTTGACTACACATACGAATATATAACTATCTTTTGCGTGGTTAGATTCATAATAATTGGCAGAGAATGGCGTTGCGGTCGCCCAATTACAGCTTCGGGCTTTGCATTGAGCCGTTTCTATGAGCCAATCTTAGCCCACGCACTGGCGAAGTTATAGCTGGTTTACCGTCTTGGATTTGGTCATTGTTGAGTTGATGAGAAATGAATTAATCGGTGCAAAAAAATGAATAACTATCATGGACGTGGGAATATAGGTTGTAGTCAAGATTATATATAGAGGTCTCGATATTCATGTAGCGAAACCTAGGGAAAACTGTTCAAAAATCAAGTCGTGACTACCACCATATAAATAGATCTCCAGACTCGCTAGGGAAAATCGTCCGAAAATTGAGTCGTGACTAATTGTGAAAAATGTTATTCTCCGCATGCGTGATCAGAGAGGAAATGAAAGTGGATTATGGACCTGGTTGTTTCCGGACTAGTACTGCACCATACGACCAAATGCTGAATTTAACTAAGATTAGCAGATACAAGAACCTATACATCGAAGCTTAAAGTCAGGGATCTGTCCTGTTTGGTTACACACTAGAATAGACAAGAATCTATTAAGTTCCACGCTACAAGAACCTATTTAATTGTACGGTTCTATGGAAAAGTATGAGAATGACAAAATCGCGCAACAATAAAACATTGTAAGTTGCCTAAGAAAGAGAAATTAATAGTTTACTAAATTTTTTTTGGAGGAGATAAAAGAATATTCCCTTTCAAACGATTATGGATTAGTGGAATGATGCAATAATTTTAATACACCATTACTTATATTTAATACACCATTTAGATTTAACATTAATCTTTGGCACTTGGTGTGTTAATTGTACTGGCATGAATATTTTTCATCGTCGCATAAAATCATATATTCTTTTTCTTTAGTACGATGATGCTCGTTGAAATGAATTAAACGATCTTGCATATAAGGTCATTTGTTGTTGTAAAATGTTATAATGCTGTTTTAGCATTTTCTGATAGCTCTCATGAATAGAGAAGAATAGAAACGACATATAGAAGTTTCCAATTTAGGAATCCATTGGCTCAAAAGCCTTGCGTTTTTAAAATTTGGTACTTTTAGACTACTGCATAGCTTACTTTAACGTGACAGCCATTTAAACAGTAAATTTTATTATTTATTTAAACACATATTGTGTTCAGAATAACGTAATATCGCTTTATCATCAATATATAAATCGATTTGTCAAATAACGTTTTGAATAATGGTTATATACGTGGCGCAACTAATATAACTTGTATTTTTCTATCTCCATAAGACAATATTCAGTTACACTCATAGTACCAACAAAGACGAACAACGTATAAGAAAAAAAGAGTCATGTGGAATAGGCCAGATAATTTAATAAAAAAATATCAAACTTTAACAATTCTTGGATTCTTGGATTTCAAATCGTAATTCCTATAATCAAAGTCGTTATATCTCTCCTTCATTTATCGAATTCAGGAAACATTCGATAATTATACAAAAAGATCCTTTGCATAATTACACACTCGTGCACTCTTCCTTACTACGGAGGTTCCCGTAATGCACCGAGAAGCTCGATAGTCTGCCGCGATCGAGTGGTATAATATAATCCAATATCAGATATCGCCGAGACAATGTATCTAGGTACTAATTTAAAAGTGAAACTTTTTATTTTTGATCTTTTTAAGATTAAACTTTTACTAACGTATTTGTGAAATCTTTCTGACTAAAATAAGTAAACAAATATGTATGTAAATATTTTAATTACAAAAATGTAAGAAACATGTTGGTAAATGTTTCATTCATCACGAAGCAAAAATAAGAAAGTTTGAGTTTTGAGTCTCAGCTTATCGCGGGCCTTTAATATTTGTCGTGTGTTTAATATGTTTAATATTTGATCGTTTAAATTCTCAGTCTATCCTTCTCTTTCACTCGCATTGTTCTTTTCTACTTTCGACGCGTCTAAGATCTCAGCTTCAAGAAATAGAATCGTTTCTACATTTCCATTATTGTAATACATGGATCTCGATTTTTGTGCAATTATCAAATGTTTCCTGTTTTGTCAAAAGACGCAATAATAATTGAGGAAGAATTGTGCCTGGAGACAAAGTTCAGCTATTTTTTCAATTAAAATATGCTCATAATAGGGGCATTTCAGCATTTTGATGATATCTTAGGATTTATAATAAAACAATTACATAACTTTTCTTTATTGAACGTCTACTACTGACCATAAAGATAGTGGCAAGCAATATTACTCGATCTGAGATCAGATATCGACGAAGCAACAATGCAACAATAAAACTTCTATATTATTGACCCATTTTTTATGAAATTTTTATCAACATGTCCGTGATATTTTTATAATTCAGATAACATGAAACAGGTTATAATTTGTTAAAATCAGCAAACTACTGTAGATTTCTTCATAAATGAAAGATGTCATAATAAAGAGAGGACGATCGCTGAGAAAGCGAGTCTCGCAAGTTTTCGCCTGATGATTTCATGTCCCTGAGCACTTTGAAGCTTCGAAGCAAGCAAGCGAATCCGGTTCTGTTCTCATATGTAGCTTAATTTTTTTGTAATAACTGATATCTTGGATTATGCTTATCTGAAATGTAATTACAATGTATTTTTTCTTTATTCAAAATCGCATTCGGGTGCCATAGTTATTGTGAATTACGATGAAATTCACATTCTTACAAACATCGAGGCCCTTTCTCTATTTCGTTTTCGCGGTTCTCTCGATTCACGGTGCCGATTGTTAAAATGGTTGTTAAAGTGTTAAAGTATGCTAGTATAATAATTTTCTTTATGCCAGTTGTGGTAATTTCGAGATCTTCTTCATCGGTTATATACTACACGATCCCAAGTATTTCCCTAGTCCAAAGAAGTTCGATACAGAACGTTTCAGCGACAAGAACAAGCATAACATTGTTCCTTGTACGTACTTCCCGTTTAGCTGCGGTCCGCGAAAATGCATCGGTAATCGTTTTGCCTTAATAGCTATCAAGATTCTGGTAGCTAATCCATTGCACATATTCCGCTTGAAAATCACTGAAAAGACGCAAACACATACCGAATTCAGCAAGACGATCTTTCTGATGACTCTTGACCAAGGATTTTGGATCGACTTCGAAAGAAGAAATTCTTAGGCTCGTCTTCATGTGCCGGTGCTACATACAGTGTATATATTGATTTTTCTGTGAATTGTTGATTATTACAAGCGAAATATTTGTGACGATATTTAACGTTTGTTAATAATGATGAAATTAAAGTTAAGGTCGTGACTTTTCACTTAAACGTGGCTGAACGTTTGGCTTAGTAAATATGAATGTGAATTCTATTCCATTATTAAAATGTAATTGGAAATTCTAGAAGCTTCGGTACGTACCTTTAGCTGTAGAAAACCTTAATACATATAAATAAACATATATGTTGTTAAAGAAAATAACCTATAGTATTCGTTCAGAAGGTATCATAGATTTAATAGAACTTTCACTCTTTTCGTTGATACGTATGATATGTACAGTAAATGATCAGAGAAATAAGAAGAATTAACGACTGATGACTTTGCAAAGAATAAAAACACTTTGAGAAAAGGAAAAAGAGAGAAAAACGTTAAAAAACTAGTAGCTTATAAAAGTACATTTTTCACTTTAAATGTAAATTGTTTATTGAAGTGCATGAATGTGTAATTTCTTGTTGAAGTATCTCGTTTCTACACTAAGCGATAGGTTTAACTTCGATATGAAAAAATTCTTTCGTAATTTTTATATTTAAAAAATAAATATTATTTTAAAAAGAAATAATAGTGTATACGTTAAAACAGAACACATTTTATTCTTCAGATGGTATCAGTTTATACGGGGTATAACCGAAGAACATGTATATACAATACAAGCGGACGTAAGGTGATTCCTTGTGAAAAAATAAGAAGAAGATATAAAATAAAATCTTCGTATGACACTTTGTTTTTACAAAAATCGAGTTTGAAAATTTATTAAGTATATTTGAACATTGCTAATTTCAGACTAGATAGTAGTAAATAATCAGATTATTTTACATGTGAAAATAAGTCGAAAATGTAGAATAAAATTTATTCACAAGACGGTTTGTTTTCGAGAAAAATAAATTTATCGTACGTGTACACTAGAACAGTTCTTAACTAAACACGTTCAAATTCTATTTTCTTGAAAATTAAGCCGAAAAACTAATTGGAAAATTTAATATCACAATTTTTATTTATCGAGAAAGCATTTGACAAAGTGAACCATGAAAGCCTCTTACAAACAATCAAAAAACATTTACCAGAACAAATCCACCACTTACTCAAATCATACCTAAGCAACCTTTGTTGTAAAAATAGAGGACGTATAAGATATCTGAAGTAAAAGATATCAAAGCAGGAGTACCGCAAGAAAGCGTCTTAGGACCAATATTATACACACTATACACGGTCGACATACCAACAACTACCAATAGCAAAATACTGACATTCGCGGACGACACGGCTGTCTAGTCAGACATACTAACTCAGAAACAGCAGTCACATTACTACAAGAGCATATTACAAAAATAGAAAAATGGCTACAAGATAAACAAATATAAGCAAACCCCAATAAATGCAACCATATTACATTTACTCTACGAAAACAGAAACCACCAAATATCCAATTAAATGGCACGCACATAACACAAACAGGGCAAGTTAAATACCTAGGACTACACTTAGACACACCACTTACATGGAAACAACATACTAAAACAATTATAGACAAAATACGGATAAAAAGAAGATAGATGTACTGGCTAACTAGTCGAAACTCTAAACTCAGCATGGAAAATAAACTAAAAATTTACAAAAGATAATAAAACCAATATTATCTCTGTAATATATCAATATTATTGTTGTACAGAAATGTTTTAGTTTCGAGGGTTCGTCGTTGTAGACCATTGGAGTTCCAAGCTGCTATTTTCAGCGTGCCCATTTCTATTTTTTTACTTAACGTGATTGTAAATAGTTGTAGCATAAATGTGCAAGTAATGTGACACGGTAGCGGCTTGTCTTTCAAGATCTATATCGTCTTCAAACAGGTCAGACAATGTTAATGCAACAATGAAACTTCTTTATTTTTTATTATTTATTAAATTGTGAGACTTCGCCTATTAAAATGAGGTCAAACACGATATTGTTATACATTTTTGTTGTGTCGGGCTTATATCGTGCTTATGAATCTTCAGCTACTTCCCAGCTGTTAGAATATAGGCTGAGGTCCCAAGTCTTAGGTCCTAAGGCTTACACTTGTTTAATGGAAAATATAAATAGACAATATCAGTCACAGACAGTATATTATATATACAAATACTCTAAACAACAAATAGCCTAAAAATACCATACTTTAACAATGCATGATTTTTGAACCAGAGCAATGGATTCCTGAACTTCAAACCGTAATTCCCAGATTCAAAATCGATATCTGCGGGGAGGGCAGGGACACGGTGCAGCACACGCTGGAGCTCTGTCCGGCGTGGGAGCTGTCCCGCTACACCCTGCGGCACGTCATAGGCGAAAGATTGACCCCCTCGGCGATTGTAGAAGCGATGTTGAGCGGGCCACAGGAATACGAGGCTGTCCGCCTCTTCTGAGAGCGAGTTATGCTCGCAAAGGAGCGAGCAGAAAGGGAGAGAAAGAAAAACTCTCACCCTTGTAGGATAAGGCGATGAAGGGGGATGGCGGTCAGGCGGCCTAGAACCGCTTCATCGCCGTCCCAACGGACCACGACTAGAAGGGAGGATAGCGCTAGAGGCAATGGCCCCCCTAACGCCAAATTCAACAGTCAGAGAATTATTAGGACTGGCTCAAACAAGAGGACGCGAGAAGGGGGTGCAACAGAAGATAATTTATAAGAGGTTCCTGGAGCACTCCTGTCATACGCGTAGGATGGTCATCGTGGAGTTTTAGTCGGTAGGAGTCCGACACTACTCTGCTATTATCAGTTATTAGCAGCAGCGGTGTGTCCATGAGGATTTCTCCACGTACAAAAAAGAAAGATTCAAAATCGATATATCTTGCCTCCATTTGTCGAATACAGGAAACATTCGATAATTGTTCAAAAAGATCCTCTGCATAATTGCACACTTGAGCACTCGCTCATACTACGGCGAGGAAGGGGGGTTCTTCTAACGCACCAAGAAGCTCGATCAGATAGTGTAATATGATCCAATATCAGATATCGCTGAGACAATGTATCTGGGTATTAATTTATAAGTGAAACCTCTTTTATTTTTTACTTTCCTAAAACTGAACTTTTACTAACGTAAATCAATATTGCGCGATTTTGTCATTCTCATACTTGTCTATTTCAAATAGAAAAGTAGATATGAACATTTCCGTAGTACTGTACAACAGGTTTAAGGACAAATTGGTTCTTATAACGTGGAACTCAATAGGTTCTTGTATATGCTAACTTTAATTAACTTCAGCATTTAGCCGCATGGTGCAGCACCTGTTCTGTGAAATAGCTAGAACTACGGGCGTGAGTAGTCTCATTTCCTCGCTGCTATCAACTAGCTGGTTTATGTTTTTATCTGTCATAAACGTATTTGTAAAGTATCGTGATTCTAATTAATAACTAAAATTATTCATTATGCCAATTTTGGATAAACGTAAAGGAGATGATATCTTAGCATTAGTTCCTGCCTCAAAACGTACCAAAAATGAGGTAGTCTTTAGTAGTAGAGAAAAAGCAGTTGTACAAAATGTAAGTTAAACTAATGTTATTCATCTTATAATTGTTGAATAATGCTTTGAAATAATAATTTATTTTTTCTTCAGGGTCCTCCTAGAACATCTTCTCTATTTGCACCTATTATGCTCCTTGAAGGACATCAAGGAGATATATTTTCTCTTGAATTTCATCCAGAGGGTCAATATCTTGCTTCCACAGGCTTTGATAGACAAATTTGTATGTTATCAATGATTTAAAAAACTGTGAATGCATTACATATACTTTATAGTAGATGTAAATATAATATATATATACTTACAGTTATTTGGAATGTCTATGGGGAATGTGAAAATATTTCTGTATTAACTGGACATAGTGGAGCGATTATGGAATTACACTTTAGTCCTGATGGCAATCATTTATATACAGCTAGTACAGACATGACATTAGGTTTATGGGACATAGCTGCTGGAACTAGAATAAAAAAACTCAAAGGTCATACTTCCTTCGTAAACTCTGTGTCTGGAGCAAGAAGAGGCCTTACACAACTTTGTTCAGGTAGCGATGATAGCACAATACGTGTTTGGGATCCAAGAAAAAGAGGACAGTGTTACACCCTAAATAATACATATCAGGTAATACCTTTTTCATCATGCTTTTTAATTTTTTGAATTCATTATTTATCAGGCTTTGACATTTTCTATTCTTTTTCTCTTTTTTTTTATTTTAATGTAGGTTACTGCTGTAACATTTAATGATACAGCAGAACAAGTAATAAGTGGAGGAATAGATAATGATATAAAAGTATGGGATTTAAGAAAAAATTCTATTCTTTATAAACTAAAAGGACATTCTGATACTATAACTGGATTAAGTCTTAGCCCGGATGGTTCTTATATATTATCAAATGCTGTGGATAACACATTAAGAATTTGGGATGTAAGACCATTTGCTCCTTACGAACGTTGTGTAAAAATTATTTCTGGACATCAGCATAATTTTGAAAAGGTGGGTTTTTAATTTTTGATACATATATTATTAAGATTTTATGATTCTATTTATTTAAATGATTGCAGAATCTTCTGAGATGTGCATGGTCTCCAGATGGTAGTAAAGTATCAGCTGGATCATCAGATAGATTTCATTATATTTGGGATACTACAAGTCGTAGGATATTATACAAATTACCTGGTCATAATGGTTCCGTCAATGATATTGACTTTCATCCAAAAGAACCAATTGGTAATACATATGAAATTATAAAATGCTGTAATGATTAGTATATCATAATAATTTTAAATGTCTTTTTCTTACTTTTAGTTTGCTCTGGGTCCAGTGATAAACAAATATATCTGGGAGAAATTGAAGCTGCACAATAAGGAAATTAAAATTGATTTTCACTTGATTTTTAAATTTAGATATCTATATAAAATAAAATGTATAATAATATTACATGTATAGATCATTTTGTATTCTCATTTTATACCTTTCTATGTATACTTGTTCTATTATCAAAAGAAAGTATTCAAAAAAATATTTTGGTCAGTAAATAAAAAATTTCAAAAATAAAAGGAAATGTAACTATATATAAAGTTATTTTTAAATAAATTTTTTATTGAATACATCGCTAACTTAAATTCCCACTCTAACTGTAACCTATTTCAAACACCCTTATCGATTCACTTTGGCTTAACTTCACGCGATATATTTAGTGTACTAGGCGTTTCTAATTTTTCATTCGTTTATTTTTCATCGTCTTCCACATTTTTATTTATTCTAATTTTAAGGTAAGTACGCACTCTCTTCTTAATTTTCTTGTGTAACAAATATTCTTAATTTTATGTTAAAACAATCGAAATTATTTTATGGTACGATTTGTCAAACAAGTATTGCAAAATATTGAGAAAGACTCTTCTACGAAATGGCTATCTCTACGTATGAATCACAGCGGAATCAAACAATCTCAAAATTTAGTTAAATAATGAAGTTTGATATATTTTTTCTTTTGTATTAGTCCAACCTTTCATATTAGATAACTTAACCATTGTTTACGTTATATCAGTAAAAACATAGAGTAAAATTATATCCGTGATACATTTATTTTTCAAGATTTGTAATTTAATTTATTATTTATAAGAATGTCAACTCCATGGGCGAAAATTCAGCCAGTAGAAGGCCCTGACAGTTTATTAGAGATTACTTCGGAACAACTTGCAGACAGCTTGCAAGAAAAGTAAGTAATAAGTAATTTCTTATATTTTTATTATGGTTTGTCAGTAAAAGTATAAAAATATGCATTTTTCTTCTAATAGAGAATTGAAAAAGAGTCGTATTCAGACAGTAGATAATGTAAACATTGAGAATTATACAATATGTGAAACAAATGATACAGAAAATGATGAAGTGATTGCACATATGTTGCAAGATGAATTTAACAAAGAATATGATCTAATGTTAAAACGTACAGAGGAAAAGTTAAATCGTGATTCTAAAGGTAAGATATTCTTTTTAATAAATCTTATTTAAAATTTTTTTATTTTTGTCACCATATATTTTATAGTTAATATAACTTATACGAACTATCGAACTTCTCTATGTGAGGACCAGGATGAGCAAGACACAGACAGTGAAGATACAACTAGAGATTTTGATAGATTTGTGGTAAATATTTTGTAACATAATATTCTATCCAAAATTCTTTATAAGAAAGTTGAACATTTAATACATATCTACTGTTTAATAGAGCATAGAAAAAGAATATGCTTCTATACCACGTTGTGGGTATAGAAAAATGGGTGGTGAAGGATCCCAAATTGTAACAAAACATGATATGTTAATGACATCAAGAATAAATGCCTGCAGAGTTTTACAATTCCCACCAGGTATTCATACAGGGGACACAGGAGGATTTGATGTCAAATTAAACAATAAAGTGTTCAATAGTTTAAGAGCTCATAGTCATGCTCAGAGTTCAAGAAAGAAAGCAAAAGCGCGACCACATACAAAATAAACTAACTATATATCTTGTAAGTGTAAATATATTATAATAATATATTTAAATTTGAATTCACGATACTATTTATTATTGTACAGGCTTTCTCTCGATATGTGCAAACGCGTACTGCTTAATTGTATCAGAAATGGATTGGTCTTAGAAACATTTAAAACGTAATTATTTTTGACATTAAACACTTTATTAAATGTTGTAATGATATCAATATTACTATATTGTAATACAAAGGTACAAAAAGATTAAATAAATGAACTTATTAATTGCTAATTTTTTATTTTAAGTCTGTTGTCTATGACCTTCATTACCCTACATTCCTGTTACTAAACTTGCTTCTTTTTTATTATTCTGTGTTCCTGTTTTATTTGGGAACCTTGATCAACTCACAAATGGTTGTAACAGATTCTTTTTTCCGATTTACGCCAATTATGCTCGAAACCGGGAAACAGGAATAAGAATTTAAAATATTAATTTTTTATAAAAATAGTAATAAAATTGTATATTTTTCTATGGTATAATTTTATTTTTGATGCGTATTACATTTTAACATTTAATTGTTAAATTTAGATCATTTATCGATGTTATCTTTCAATCCAGCTTTTTTTCCGACGATGATGGAAGGTATTCCTTTCTATGAACAAAATTGTGAAAATTCGTTTATTAATGACTTCATAATTAACATACTAAATGATAAATCGCAACTATATTAATATGAATATCTCACATTTTAATCGGTAACGGTTCATTGAGCTTGCTATTATCGCTGTCAAGTAATTTCTGTCTCGCTTCACATTCCTTCTGACCTTCCTTCAAGATCAGATTATATATTTGTTTATTTAATCGAGAAGACGGATAGTTGGACTTTTCAACGGAATTCTTCAACGTTTCTAATATATTCTCCTTCCCTTCTTGTTTGCTCGTTCGTGTAATATTATCATACGTTACTCCTAATTGATGTGTTTCGACTATAAAATATGAATAATTCTGTTAATTACTTTTTTCTCTCTTTATTCATTTATTTACTCTTTATATATATAAAGAATTCAATATTCGTTATACCACGTAATCCAAGATCTTTGTTCCTTTCCTCTGATACTATATCTTCAAAAGAATACCGTGGTGGATTCAAGTTCTTCGACTTGTTTCCAATTTCTTCCAAAAAGGCATCCGGTAATCTTTCATTATTGTTAACTACTGTTTTTTGTGCCAATAGTTCGTCATATTCTACCCTATCTATATCACTAACTACAGCCATAGGACTTTCACTTGTCAAATTACTTTCCGAATCTCTATTATTTAATGACGCTTGGATCGCGGTTCTGTATATCAATCCATTATACAAGGTCAACGAACACCGCATCGATGATCGTAACCAATTATCTCTAAATTAGAAACACATTTGATTAGAAAAAATTACTTGAAATGCAATTCACAGTGATTTCACTTACAGGCGCTTGATGTGCAAGAGTCCAAAAATAAAAACTAACGTAGCCACTGGAGCTACTAAATAAATAAACATTTTTAATATGTTTATAAGAAGTGTGACGCTTCAGTGGATCATTTTGTCAGTTGACTATAGTTTTTGGCAAAAGACGCTCGATTTAGCCTACTAAGATCTATTGCATGAATCCAAAACAAGATAACAAAGCAAAAGTTATATTATTTCTTCTTAGTATTATAGCAATGAAGTAGCAACGCAAAAAGTTTTTACAGATGCCAAACGAATTTACTTGTTAATTAATTGTTTTTAATTACAGGATGTGATTCAGCAGGAAATTTAATCCAAAAATCATCTAAATCCTTAGGATATTTAACGAATTCGCATTTATCATATTTAAATTTATTCACATTTAAAATTCACAATATTCACAAATGAAGAAACTCCTCTGAAACATCGTATTCATAAAGACATCATTCCCATTTTTTATTTTTTGTCCCTTTTTTCATGATACAATTATTCCATATTTTATGTAAAATAATGATATGGAAGTTCTGATATCTACAAAAATAATTGTCTAGCAAATTGTTCAACTGTATTATCAACCATTTTCGGAGTATTTATCTCAGAAAAAACAACAATGAAATTAGAATTTAATATGTTCGAAAATATATTAAAGATAATGAAATATTTTTATATACTATCATATACATATGTAGATACATTCAAATACGTTGGAAATTTGTTTTTATAAACTTATATATAATTACATATTTTGTTATAGTCTTAGCCCTTGTATCATTTCATACTGTAAAAATTTTTTTATTTTATTATGAAGCTATTTGCAACATATTTATTTTAATTATTTGTTCCAAGTAACCACTCAATTCATTTTATTTAGCAGGTGTATCTATATCTGATGCTTGATATTGACATAAATAGGTATATTATACAAATACATAATATTCAATTAAAATAGTTGGGGTGTTTTAAATACTTAATAATAGTATTAAAAATGCAATAAACTATGTAATAAAATGTCCACAAACGAAAACTATATATTTTCAAACATGTTTATTTAAGCATTGCATAGTAACAAAGAAACAGCAATATCCAGCATCAGACAGTAGCTGGGATTAAATGGACTGTTATTTACGTATATACAGAAGAGTATCTAAAGGAAAATAAAGACGTATCAAAACTAGATCACAAAATGTGTATACAAAAGTTTACATTTAATGATTAACAATCTGATGCATTGCACAAATTGCTATATTCATTTTATCAAATGATTTATATATGCATATGTATATATATGTGTATATTTATGTATGTATAAATGCTATAGATTGCTCTTGAATATTGTATATTCTTCTATAGAACATTTAGAAGAAGCAATACAAAGTCGTATGTTTGTTTTTGTTCGGTTGTTTCTTTACAGAAAAAAGCACAGCATAAAAAATAATTAATTCGCGAACATTTCAAGTGAATACTTTAAAAATTATAGATATTTGATTTCCAATATCCAACATTTATAAACCAATAACACATGCTAAACAATTTCCTTACAACCCACAAGTAAAGCAACAAAAATTATTTGAACTTACGACAACAAGCAATTTTTCTTAAGATATTCTTTAAAATATGTAAAATAACATTTAATTTAGTCTTTAGTCATAGAAGAGAGAAAGATATCTCTTAATACGAAGGAAAAGAAGCTACCGCTGCGTGCACACTCATAAAATTGTGATAAAAAAAAGAATACGATTACTTTCTAATCTAAGATAAACTATTTTCGCTTAACTTCTTTTCTTTTTTCTGATACAGAAACTTGTATCGAGTAGAATTTAATGTGATCAATAAATCTATTGCGTTTTTTCATTGTATCTAATAGCATTTTTAATAAGACTGACCAAAATTGCGGAGACGGTAAAATGCAAAAGGAACCACACTTGCTAGAAACTGTTTTATCAATTATACTTAAAGTACAGATTTAAAACAATGCAATATTATAATAATGTAACTTCAACTTTCATAAAATTGTGAAGTATATATACATATGTATTAAATCTGCGCTTTAACTATAATATTTACATGGTTTGTTCTTTTATTTTATAAATTACTTACATTTCTTAGTCAGCTTATTAAAAGATTTAAGCTAAAATGTATTAAGACAAATATAATAAATGTTTGGTGTACAGCTTTTGTGAAGTGTCGTATTATAGATATATATATACCGTATATATGTATACCGTAGATATATATATATAAATTGCTTTTTTAGTTTTTACAACAAGATCTGTTGTTTTCAATTTAATGTGTACTTTAGGGAGCGTATTGTTCGTAGTACATGATAAATGTACTCATAGTTGATACGATAGTTCTATGCAGAAAATGCAGCATAATTAACCATTCTTTGATTTTTTTTTCCAATATATTTTTTAAGTTTGCTGTAAAACTGCATTCCTGACACAAGTGTACGCTTCACATAAAATACTCAAATGTATCAAATATATATATATCTTTAGATATATATATATATTATTATTATTATCTTTTGATAAATGTCTCTTACGACAGTATCATTTTTTCCTTGGAATGATACTTAAACACAAAGAATGCAGTACTGAAATATCAATAGAGGTTAATCATCTAAATCATTAACATGGAGAACTTCTCTGTGTGTTAAACCGACGTCTGATAATGTTAAAATTTCTCTACACGGATATAAAATTCTCTTCGGGAAACTAGTAGTTATTTCAAAACTCACTGGAGAATCCGGCTGACTAAATATCCAATGATATACATCCTAGAAAAGAAAATAATTTATTTAAAACATTGAAATTAAGTAACAAAGAAAAAGTTAAAAAATAAATAACACACTTCTAACGTGTCAGACATTAGAAAACGTCTTTTCATTGTCCTTTCTCCAAGCTTAATTTGAAGATGACATGCATTAGGATCAGTAGGCTCTGGCTCGAGGGGCACTTTACAAACTGTAAGTTCTTTCTCACGGCGAATACGTTGAATTTCCATTTCTTGTGCATTTAGTTGTTCTTTTTCTCTAGCCTCTCGTTCTTCGCGTGCTCTTCGTTCCTCTTCTCTCTTCCGATCCTTCTCTTGATCCGCACGTAGCGATTCCTCATATGCTTGATCTTGTTGTTGACGTAAAGATTGCGCCGCACTACGCTCCGCCCTATAGTAAGGTAGATTAAACAATATTTCACCTAAATAAAATTAAAATTTTAGCTTAATTTTACAGATATTTATATTTTTTCTACCTTTCTTGACGAGCTTGTATTAAATTAATTTCGTTGTGATCTATAAATGTTTGTAATCGAGATATTAATTCAGAAGGTGATGGTGTACCTTCCATCCTGTAAAATAAATATAATTTTCGGCAATGTTACATTCATTATTTTAAGAATTACACATGAAAGATTAAGGTATATACATATGCAAATTATTTTACGTACCGACCAACTATTGTCATTCTATTATCTCTTAAAACAATAATAGCCAGGAAAGGATAAGAGCCAGATTTAAGAGCTTCTGCTACTTTATAACCTTCACCTGATTTCACATTACATGCCCAAAATAAGGTGTGTGTATTTACGTATTGAACAACTTCTACATTACCTAATGTGTTCCTGTTAATAAAGATTTAATTCTGTTATTTACTTTTCTACTAAATTTTCAGCAATTAGTGCATGATTTATAAGATTACCTGCACCATTGATCAACATTTTGTGCTTCATCTTTATGCAAATATACTAACAAAAACCTTAATTCTTGTTTTGCATCAGAAAGAGCTTGGCTGTAAGAGCCTTGATAAAAAACAGGATGACTGTTACCATAAGATTCCTCATAAGATCGAATGAAATTAATCACATCTTCCACAGGATCAGAAGATACTTGAAATGCAATCAATATGTTAATTTTTCTTGTAGAATCTTTCTCTAAAATTAATTATTACAAAAATACAACATACCAGGTCTGACATTTCTTCTAAATATTGACAGAAGTAGTTGTAGGATGCTAATGACCCTTTCATAACACAATGAAAAGATATACCATAAATAACTACCCCTGCCACTAGGACTTCCAGAATAATGAAAATATATTCTAGAACTGCTATCATCAACAACTTGTGGTGGTCTTGATCTTGAATCCTGTGCATACATTGATGGTCTTCCTTCATACAAATTTAGTTGTTCCTAAATAAAAAGAACGAGGACATTTTATTTATAACACAATTTATGCTTAAATCTACTTGTGTCAATAATTAAGAGAATAATTAATAAACATCAAAATATTCAGATGAACAAGATAAATATATAAAATTATCGAAAGATTTTTATCAATCTTTAAGATATCATAAATACTTCTATTACACAATTGACCTATATGTGATATAATAATACAGTTTCTTTGTAATTTTTACAAAACAATCGAATTTATGTGTCAATTTCTTTATGCAATCTTATACTTATAAAAGTATAAAACTTTTTGCTGCAGTTAAAGATATTTAAACAATATACAGCAACAGAAATTCACCTGAACTGCAACCTCCAAATTCCAATTATGCCTCTGTAAGACGTCTCTGCAAATTGATAGATCCTCGATACCTGTTAAATCCTGAAATCATCTCAATATTGTTAATCTATAATGACACCAGAAAATGAATTTAAGATTGTATGGTGCAGCATGTAATACAATGAATCACCTGAAACTGCAGGATCTTCTCAGTCTGATCACTACTAAATCCGTTTAACGCGAAATCTGCCATATCAATGTTATTTTGTCTTCAAAAGACTAGAAAATCCTTGACGATCGTTCAGTTATGCGATTCCACAGAATGATTCTGAATTCATCAGCTAATAGAAAAACCAGGCACTCGAACAAAATTACGATCAAACTGCGCAAGCATTTGGAGTGTGATACCGAGAAAGATTAACCTCTAGTGTACACGGTCTCCAGTTTATGGACCTCCATTCATTATCATTACAACACGTTTTGTCTCGTCGCTCTGTTCTATACTCAATGTTTTCGGTGTCATGACTTTTTTTTTACGATAATTTACAGTTTCAAGGTTCTATTTCATGCGACACGATTTTAAGTGACGTCAGCTGCATGCATTGGTGAAACGACAGTCAACACTCTTTCTGTGTTGCCATTGGTAGAGTGTTATTTCAGCTAGCAACCAATACTGTGTACCGTAATTAACTTATCGCATATTTTGCAAAAATATTAATAATAATAATTTAATATATTCTAATGTAATTTTTTTATATAAACATCTATTCATGTATTGTTGACAAATTAAAGTTTCTTAACATATATCTAAAATACAAAGATAACCAATGAAAAAGTAGTACTCGACAAGATTTTAAACTCATTTCTTATGTCTTAAGCATGGTCTTAAGCTTAAGTTAAATTTTAACTCAGTTATATTTGACTATCAGAATTGATAATCACTGGTTATATTATACTATTTATTGTATACTCTACATACATATGTTGAAACTCTCCATAATGTATTATATCTTATAATCCATTATTTTGTTGGTTGGAATTTATATCATACACCAGTTGTATACAATTTTGATGTGTTCAAATGGATAGTGGTGATATTGATGCTAAAGTTGAAATTCAAAAGACTCTGATATCTCTTAACGAAATAACATTAAAAATGTAAGCTTCAAATAAATATGAAATTTAGTTTTTTTTTATATTCTGTTATAAATTATGTCTGTAATTAGCAAAAAATTGGCGTGCAAAGATATTCTAGAAAATAATCTCATTCATTCAATAAACAAAAATAAATGATACAGTTTTCCTTTGTTTTTCAGAAAAAATGAGTTGAACATAATTAATGACCTTTTGAAAAAGAATGGACAACTTCATACAGCTGTGGTTGATGCAAATAAAACATTAACTGTAGTAGCCCAAGATATGGGCATAAATGTTGAGAATATTTTAAGTAATGAAAAAAGTGAAAATGAATCTCAATTCAACTTAAGGGATATTATATCTTCTGCTGCTTTCCAAGAAAAAATATTGGCATGTTTAAATAATATGTGATCTTTATTATTTTTAGTAAACATTTTGTATATTTATATTTACAAATTGTCTTATACAAAGAGTAGAAACAAGTACCAAGTTCATATTCTTTTTTACCTTTACCTGCTTTTCATTATTAAAGCTTTGATTCTGTCAACCAATCGAACTTTTGTTGTTTACGTTCAGCCTGGGGATTAATCATAATGTTTATCATGCTAGGAGAATCATTGACCTATAAGGAATTTATTCATTAAAGCTACTGACTGTTATAAGAATTAAATGAAAAATACAAATTATATTTACATGAAGGCATATTCTGAGTGCACGTTGTATATCTTGTACAGTGGTGCAGAAATGACCTTTGCGACCAAACATCTCTAACATTTTTTCATAATGTGTTTCTGATGTTAAAGAATTTGGCGGTATTCTAAAAGTTATATATGTAAATACATGTGTAATTTTGTCAATTTTTATGAATGCATCAAAAAAAAAAAGGACTTACACCTGTGTTGGTTCTCCTGAAGCTTGTATTTGTCTAAATGTTTCATTATCCAGACCACCATAAATACCATTATTATTTATAATGATGACAATAATAGGTAGTTTATACCTAAAATATTGAAAATTACTAAGAAAATTAACTTTTATGATCTTAATATTTGGTAATCTCAGTTACCTACCTAAACATTGTTTCAATTTCCATGCCAGAAAATCCAAATGCACTGTCTCCTTCTACACAAATAACTCTTTTTGTGGGAGCATTTTTTTTACAATAAAGGGCGGCTGCTATAGCAAACCCCAAACCGACCCCCATTGTACCAAAGGTAGCAGCATCTAGTCTGTGACGGGGTTGATTATTTAATAAAATCGTTTTTCCTATGTCCATTGTATTAGCTCCTTCTGAGCAAATAATACAATCTACAAGAAGAAATTAAATATTTTTATTACTTATTTCCATAATTATCATTATAAAATATCGTCTAATTTAAATGAGAAATGTTACTAACCAGATGGAATTATATCTTGAATATGTTTAAAAACGGCATAATAATTTAACGGTACCGAAACATCCATTGACATTTTCTGTAAAATAGGCAAAAAATGTTAATAATAAAAACAAAATATGTTATTTCTCAAACTAATATTAACACATGATGCTTACTTGAATTATAGCTCTATTTTTATTTGATTTGGCTAGTAAATCTTTCCACCATGGACTATTTTCTTCAACAAACCATTTACGTTCTTTCAAAATGGTAACAAGACTATCTACAGCTGTAGATATATCAGATTGAATTGCGATTGCGGAAGGAACAGAATTGTGCAGTTCCTCTGGACACAAATCGACCTAAAATATAAACACTGAATTTTTGTTCACAAAAATTATTTCATAAAAATAAAATTGTAATACCTGTATCACTTTAACATCAGGCTGGAAACGGGGTGGCTTGCCAAAGTGTAACATCCAATTTAATCTAGCACCTAGTAATAAAATGACATCGCTTTGTTGCAATGCAAATGTTCTAGCACTAGAAACGCATCGTTCATTCGTGTCTGGAACGACTCCTTTTCCCATCGGCATCGGAAGGAAAGGAATACCGGTTAAATATACCATATTACGGACTTCATTCTCTGCTCTTCCATAGGCTGCTCCTACAATACAATTTTGCAATTATATATTGATCGGAAATTTTTTCTCTTGTAATTTCTCTTGAAATTTGTATTCTCTTATAATTAATAGCTCTTTTAATAATATTGTATTATTAATTGCCTTTTCCTATAATCAACAATGGTTTCCTTGCTCTCATAAGCAAATTAGCTGCTTGTTGGACTAATCGTTGATCGGGAAATACCAGTGGCGGTGGTGGACATGATGCAACTTTATAAATGTTTTCTTCGTCGATTGATTGAATTAATAAAGTAGCTGGTAAATCCAGGTACGTAGCACCTACAAATATTCATAACGTAGGACCGCGCAATATTTTATATGTTTGCTAAAAATAGTATGCAGTGAATGTACCTGGTCGACCGTAGGTAGAAAGTCGGACGGCCTTTTCCACATGAAGCGGTATTACCGCTGCTGACGGCGGCCGGGCAGCATATTTACAATAGGGTTTACTGGATTCTACCTGCGGCCATTCCTGAAAACCCCCGACGCCCTCATGATCTTGAGCACATGATCCACCAAGTACTATGAGTGGCCTGTTTAAGAATTTATAACATTTAAATTACAATAATATGTACTAATAGTAGCATAGCAAAAAATTAAAAATTGTTTTCCAACGTTTTTGCACCTTTTAACATGGTTCTTATACGACACGCTTTACATAATCATAATCTAATTTATATAGTATGTGTTTTCTTTAATAATATTGCACAATGAATGCGAAACTGGTTACGTAATCGACTATAAACGTTTCATGTAAGATTACTATTTTTTTTACGAGACGAAAGATTTGTATATCACAGAAATGCATTAGTTGTAATCTGACAACAATATAAAGTTCTAAATCGTTGCAACATATTGCGCTAATGAATTTCCCACAGAAGATATATTAACTCTGCGTTTGCCTTCAGCTAGGACACGTACTTTTGATTACAAATTTTTATAATATGAACCATGTTGCATTATATGCAATAAAAAAACTTGAGTAAGACTCACCAGCAATTTATTTGAGCGTTCGCCATACCACCGATAACATGAAGCAATCCTGGTCCGGAAACGCACAGTACGACGGCTGGTTTTCCTAATCAGACTAATCTAATTAATACAAGGATAAAAAAAAGATTGTTATGGGCTATGATGAATTTTAATTACATTTTTCGATTTCTATGCTGGGGTTTATATTTTATGTTATGCTCTGTTTATATTTTATACTAATTATTCACACTTTTTCGCGCTTACTCGTTAAATATCCGTAAGCTTGCGCAGCATAGCATGCAGCTTGCTCATTTCTAAATCCAAGATATTGAATACCCGCCATTTGTATGGATAGTGCTAGTTCAATTACAGGATGTCCCATTATACCAAAAGCATACTCGACACCCTGTTAAAAAAAAAGGAAAATGTGTAGTATTTCCAAAATGAAAAATTTAATAAAATAATTTTTATATTTTTAATATATTGTATAGTGTAATTAGTATGATATGTTTTTAGAATATGTATGTATAATACGTGTATACTTCTAACTATGTTATCAGGTTGATACACGATGAATGAGAAATCAGCTAAAAGACGATAAGCCTTCCTGAAGAAACTAAGAGTAAAATGGATAAGTTAATTACGCTTTTTGTATTTTGTATACTAAGAACAAGGATGATAAATAGTTATCTTGATGGTGATCAGTTATACAAATTTAAATGATAAAGCGAGTACAAATTCAAAGAATCGGAAATTTCTACATAAATGTTTTGCTTGTAAGTGTATTCGTTATCAAGAATGTTTCTGCGCGTTGCAGTGCAGTGATAAATTTCTTGTATAAGTATATTTAAGTTATAAGTGATAAATTTCTTGTATAAATTTCTTGTATAAGTTATTTATTATTAAAATAAAGGTTCGAATTTTGTTCATGATTCTTTAAAAACAACGTAATTTGTATTTTACTGCATTTTATATATTTTATTATACAACAATCAATTGGGAAAGTAATTGGAATACAATTAAATTAAAAGTTAGTTGGAACGAAAGGGAAATGTTCTGTCATGGTGAAGAGCGAGTTCCGCTTATATCACGAGTGAAGAAACGTAAGTAACTATTTATGAAGTCGTAACAATCATAATGATTTATGTGACAAAATTTGATCAACTTTGTAAGTTTATGTTACGAAATAAATATAAAATATCTTAAGGAATAGATTATTCGTAAACATTGCCTGTAACATAAGTTATATGTATTTAGATTGTACAATTTAAAAAGTTCATAGTTTATTTTGTAAGGTACAAGTCATAGATCTCTAGGAAATTTCTAATTGAACTTAATTAGTTAAATCTTCAAAACAAAACAAAAAGAAGACATACTTTAAGAAACCTTTTAGTTAATTTTAATTAAAATCAAAATTTTTAACATATTTTAACAGAAACATATTTTAAGAGACTTTTTAATTGAAGTACACTTCCCTTGAATTTTCTAATTAAAATTCGACCAACCGATTGCATTTATTAAAAAAAGATTTTATTAAAAACAGTCTTTGATAATGTTACATGATAATGTGATTTGTCAGTTTATTGCATTCATATATGTCATAAGTGATAATCGCTTTATCATCTGATATGAATGTTACAATGGAATTTTTATAAATCTGATTTGTAATTGATGACGATTAATTCGCAGTTCGATCATAATTCTAATTATGATATAGCAAACAAAACTTGTCTAGGTGACTATAAGGATATATGTTTATAACATTAATAAATAAATACATTTCATAACCTTAAATGTCATTATGACAATAATAATAAAAAAAAGAGAAAAGCAGAAGGGACAAGAAAAACATAAATGAAGTCTGATTACATACTTGTTTCTTTAAAGATTCCGCGGTTATTTGATTTCCGTTCTTCATTTTCAAATCGATTCTATCAATATGATTCGCACAATACGATGTTATCCGTTACCACAATTTCAAGCAACTGACAAATCTGGTGATGTACTTTGTACCCATTATCAACACGTCGATGAACTTTATAATTAATAAAAAATTCTTGTAATTTTAACGAAGGAATTAGTAGACAAATTTCTGGGTACCATCAGCCTGTTTGTGGTATTTACATACTTTTTTTTTTTTTATTTATTTGAATATTTACAAACAATTCTCGTTGAGAATTTTCAGTAACTTCATTTACATACTTAAACATTAAATTTACCATGTAGAGATTGTTCCAAAAACGGAACACCCATAATCATTCGTAGTAATCATTTCCTTTAATTGCTAATGGGTTCAAGGTCATGGTCGTCAGTTTTAAAGTCGCACGTGTCCTTCAAGAAAAATAACAAACTTGTTTTTTATAAACGACAGAATTGAGATTAATAAACACTTATCTATTTATCCAAATATGAATTTTAAATAATAAAATTAAAATAAATAAATAAAAATAAATAAAAAGTTAGAAAACTGGATTTTTTTATTAAACAAAAGGAAAGTTAATTTTACTGTAACATTGAATGTACGCCGTCGTTTGGGCGACAGGTCGTTTCTCGGACTGCTGTCTCTTTATTTAAAAGCACGTACCTGAACAGACCTTAGTACGAAAAGGATAACGGGTCTCCAAATTATGATTTGCAGGATACCTGAAACACGACCGTTCGAGGTTTGCAAGAGTTTTCCTATTCAAAAACTTTCACCGTTTCCTTTATTTCCGAGTTGCCTTATTGTCAATGCCTAGCCTTCGAAAAATGTACTGTGACGGAAATCCATGATTTATTACGGTATTATGTTGCGAGTTACTAACATCTTCGTCCACAGGCGATTCCATTTTTAATGTATTATTTTCCTAGAGTAAATTAGAAGATTCGAGATATAACTACGCATTATATGGACTCCTATTTTTAAATAAATTTTAAAAATTAATTTTGAATATTGTATGAAAAATTTATTTAGGTATAGTAGGAATATCGAGTAAAAATCTTGTCTATAGTCACCATTTTAGAAACGATGAATATTTTACCTGCTGTTGACCTTATCTGAAGCTTGAAATTATCCTACAGGTAGATAGGTCCATTGAATAGTTCTGTACATGGAACCGCAGATTTACTTGGGTCGAAGAATTTTGCTAAGAAATACACAATGTTTATTGTCCAAGGGTATAGAATAGTCCTAGCGGATAAAACGACCTACCGGTTAAAATGCTTCTTTTTCTTTTTTTTATTATCTGATTTGTACTTTACAATTTGTCCAGCTGGACATTCGGTAAATTTTTTTATTATGTTTATTGAAATTACGATCAATTCTCGCGTTGAGAATTTTCAGTAATTTTTCTGGCGTGGCGCAGTAACATGGCAAATTATATATAATAAGATTCGGTAAATTAACGGTTAAAATGTATAATTAATTTTTGTGGAACAGAGCTGTCCATGAAATTTTTAGAAAGTAGTTTCTATATTTTAAGCGTGGAATATTTTAACTAATAAATCACGTTTCTTCTCTGGAACTACGGTACATTATATGATTATTTAATTTACAGTTGAAACCTTTTCTATAAATGTTCAAATTGATACGGATGATTAACTAAAATTTAAAAAAGGAGAGATGGAGCTCCAGTGTTTATTTCAACAATATTAAATGGAAATTTCCCACGTGGGTTACGTAATCATCCTACCAGAACATCACATATTTTTTTATCTAAATTTAAGATCAAATTTTATTTAAAACTGAACAACTACCATTAATCGATGCAACATACGAGCATATAGTTTAATTGTTTCCGCTGTTTACCGTGATATAAGCAAAAGCGCATTTTAATTATACTCATAATTAAAAAAAATAACATAATTACAAATATTTTCGTTAAACAAAGAATTTAGTCTAAAAAAGTATTCGTACTCTCAATTTCCACAACGTCTTATCTTAATTTTTTCTATAAATTTAAGATCAACCTGTCTATCAATCAACAATCAGCTTTTATTCGATTTAATATTTTCAATTTCTTCCTTCCTTTTTATCAGAGTATGCTACTGATGCATAGCATCTTCTTTCAATTAAAATCGCGGTTTGGAACGGTAGCAACAGGACGTGTTATCAATAGCCCGCTACCGTTGGGCGAAAATTTATCGGTGGCTATCGAACGCAATGATCTTTTGCATAACACCAGTCGAGTTAACGTGCCGCGAATATTTTAAGCAGGCGCGATAATTCGAATCGATGTGTTCCATTTGGGACAAGGATGAAATTCGATCGTGACATTCCTGTAAAACAAAATGTATCATCAACAAAATAAATCGCCGTTTAATATTTTGGCAAATAGAAACGGATTTACATTACCTGTTTCCACACGGCACGGTTACGACACAGTAACGACACGATTATGTTCCGACAAACATTCACGTGGATATTAAGATAAGACTGTTCATCGTAGCGGATTCGTTCCGACACGTTACGTACGAAATCGGCACCGATACGACAGAACATTGAAACATGTGTTTTAAGCAAAACTGCTCACGCTATCCGTCACTGACCGATACGTGACGTTGCTGTTACGTGACGGTTTGTGCCGCATAGTATAAGTCGACCTTTATTCATTCGGTGAAAAAATGCGGTAACGCTACATTAGAAAAGAAACCGACACAGAAATTCCGTAGCCAGCGCACAAATTCGTGGTGCAATCTGCAGACCGCGGAATTACGTAAAATGGCAAATTATTGAAAATTAAGGAAGCCTTGTTTCATGATGTCAAATCAGAGTCGCGCGAGGAACACGCGACGAAAAAAAAGAATGATCTCGACTTTTTGTATTTATGTTTCGTTCGGTCTTGTTTATGTAAATGCAAAATATTTACAATCCTAACAAAGAACATTTATTTCGTAAATTTTTGTCAGATTGTTTTAACACAAGTGAAAATACGTATAATTAGAATTTTGCTGCAACGGCACAAACAGCAATAGCATAACTGAACGATTTTTACAATTCAATACAATTGAACGTAGCAATCATTCGTTACAAATATAACGTACTTTTAATAGAAACTAAATGCAATAAAAGATGTTGAAAGATATTGAATAAGAAATATTTGAAAAATTTTCAGTTAGAAATATTCTTCAAAGCTTTCGGGTCCCTGTGTAATGTAACAGAATGGTCAGTGGCAGGTCTGCAGGGGTGGCGAGTGTCGATCCCCAAATTTCGGTACCCTTTCCTAACTTTCCATGGAAGGGATGTATATACCTGGCTCCCCCACTTACTCTTACCTACTGACTACTTAAATAAGCTGGCTGGATAACCAATGTCATCCAGTTACTCCTTCGGCAGTTTCCGATGTGTGTCGTGTTTGAAAGCTAGTTTTCGTGGGCATCGTTTTGTCCTCTGTTTTACTTCCACGTCTTTCTCAAACGATGTCCTGAGGAAACGTCTCGAATATCGCGTTAGTTGGTGCATGTCGTAAATTCCTCTGCTGAAATCGCAGAATGTACAAGCATTATTACGAGAAGTTTTTCCCACGTGAGTAAAGCATGTATTTTCCTATTTCATTCGCCTATTTACTTTCCAATTTAAACTAAATTTCGAGAAACGATCGGATAGTTCGATCAGGAATCAGTTTTCACTTCTGTATTTTTCTCAGTCTTCAATGAAAGCGGTTTTCTGTTTTTAAACTGTTGCTACCGGTAGTACGAAGTCTGATCTTCGACGAATGTCGAAACTTGTATGTGTTCAACACAAATTCCACTCTTGTCGGCACAGTTTTCGAATCATGTCCGTTATTTAACCTTCTTACAATCACTTAGATTGCTTACTTAGGTCACTTAATTTTCCTTTGAAAAATCTTCATTGTTTCTTGTAACGGCCTCACTATCCATTTAATCAAAAGCTTTCATTGTTCCATATCGATTGGTCTCTGGATCATCGAGAGCCGATAAGATTAATAGTGTATAAAGATTAATATTGTTCAGTATTATTTCTTTTTTTTTCAAAATCATTGGATACTGTTTTCACATGGAAATCGATTGGTAAGTTGATTCGAGTATCCAAAGGAAACTTTCATCGGAATAGTACACGAAACGGAAGTAGGATCTGTAACAGGAGCAGTTTGAATTTTGTAAATAACAACATACGGTAGCGATAGTTTGTAAATACTCAGCGGAATGTTTAGAAAGTGGTCGGGAACTTTCTTTGAAATACGCACTATATGTATGTACTAACTAGCTGTAACGACAATTACGTAGAGAAGTTTTTAATAGAACGTAATATTGTCTCCATTCTCCGCGCAAAAACATCGATTGCTTCATGCTGAATTAAAATTTTTTAATTTAAAAATTCCATTTTAAAATTACAATGTTTTTAATTTATATTTTTATATCAAATTAATTTCCTTTAGATCTTGGTAATACACAAATATAAAGTAAATACAAGATCCGTGTAGCAATATGATTGAACATATAAAAGTTACATTCACGCGAAATAAGCAGATTTTATTAAAAAACAAATGTCAAATTCTTTGCTAAACATCGAGCGATCATAGTCGTTATAGCAATCCGTCAAATTCTCTTCATTAATCACTGGTCAATCATAGGATATATTGCTACGTTTTTTTTCAATTTTCTTTGATTCCAAATGTTCATCCTCAGATCTATTCAAGAAAGAGTAGCCGGTATACCCGGATTTTTTAATAATCCTGACTCTCCATTTTGGACCTCTTTAAGTGAGTGAAAAATCGTGAAAGCGAGGAACATTATTTGAAGCTAATAAATTATTGTGTAGATTGCAAACATTTTGTCGGAAATAATCATTTTCCTAAACGAAATAACAAATAAATAGGAATATAGCAGTTGGATTTCAAAAGACTTTTTAAAATCAAAATACTTTAAACTTATTATCACCGACATTCTTATTTGTTGCAGAATGGATTCCGACACGACTTCTGATCTGCATAATGATGTTCACGGCCTGTTGGACCAACTACATGTGCCGTCTGCAAATGCCAATCCTCGCCGTGCCAATGATCAAATCTCTACCGGGTAACACAACCGAGGGTGTCTGCAGAGCCGAGCAGTCTCGAGTTCGCCGCGCGATTTCTTGGTTGGATCCGGGCGCCTATCTGGAAGACTACATCCTGTCAGAGAGGATAGAAGCTACACAAAATGCAGTGGATCCAATGGCACACAATATTCGTGTACGCAGGAATAATGACAAAGGAAAGACTCGTCCAACAAACAGTCCCATAGAACTATTTAATGGCCTACCTTTCGACTGGAGGCCTGAGATTCGCGGTCAACTGATTGCTGCATACAGTTACGGAAATGTTCCTGGTAACTTCCTCGGTGGCTTGATGGCTGTCAAATGGGGAGCTAAGCAGTCGATCTTGTGGACATCCATAGTAGCCGCTATAGTGTCGCTGATCAGCCCGATTCTTGCGCAGTTTCACTGGGGAGTTCTTCTATTCTCAAGAATAATCATCGGTGTTACTGGTGGAGTAACTTTTCCAGCCTGTCATAGTTTGGTTGCACAATGGGCACCACCGAACGAGAAGGCCCGTTTTGTTTGGTCTTTACTCGGCGGTACGTTCGGTACCATCTTAACGTATCCTATGATAGCTGGTATTGCAGAAAATATACACTGGGAGAACGGATGGTACATTCCATCGCTACTGATGATGATTTGGATATTCTTCTGGGCTATAGTTACATACGATACACCTGCAGAGCATCCTGGTATCTCAGATGAAGAAAAGGAATACATTCAAAGGTAAATATAGTTGAACTAATACCATTTGAATACTATAGTTTTTGTTATTTGCTTTTGTTGATAAAAAGTTTGCCATTGGTTGATTACTAACTTATTCTTATATAAATTGTTCTGTAAATTTTTCAGTTCGCAAGCAGGTACAGTGAGGAAAGAAAAACCTTCACTGAAGGAAACTCCAGTCAAGGAAATATTTACCTCGATACCTTTCCTCAGTTTAGTCTGCTGCCACTTCGGGAATTTGTTTCTTTTATTCTTCTACCAGAATGCCATGATGCTTTACTTAACGAAAGCTCTAGGATTCGAATTGACGAAAGGAGGTATCGCTGCTAGTCTGCCTTGGGCTTGCAGGATGTTGTTCGGATTTTTCTTTAGTTGGGCTGGTGATACGCTCAAGCGGAAGGAAATAGTCTCTGTTACCATAATACGCAAAGGCGCCACATTCTTCTGTAAGTAATCTAATTTCGATTTTCATCAAGAACAGAAATGACAGTTTCTTTTCTTTTGCTGCAGCCCATTTTTTGCCAGGCATCTTCCTCATTCTAGTCGGTTACGTTGGATGTGACTTAATTCTCGCGAACGTTTTTCTCGTGCTGGCATTAGGTTTCAATGGAGCAGCGAGTATCTCTAATTTGTCCAACAATCAAGATCTATCGCCGAATTTCGCCGGCTTTATATACGGTATCATGAACACAGTTGGTTGCGCTTCTGGCATGATTATTTCTCCTATGGTGGAGGAAATAGCTGGAAAATACGGAGTAAGTAGCTTTCTATGTCATTCACTGTGGCATGGTATGTATTTCTTGCTAGCTTTACTTTGCATCTGCTTATCGCTTTTTCGCAGCAGCTGACAATTTTCGTGAGAAATCACATGTTGAATTATTTGTACATATTACATAGCTTTTTTTGGTCGTGTGTCGTCATCATAGAGAGACGAATATCTTGTTACAGCCGAGTTGTTGACGGGCAGAGGTGCTCTTGGCATATTCGAAACCTCAGTCCAGCCATGTACTATGTTACGTAATTCATAGTACGGGCAGTACTGAGGAATCGTGTCTGCGATGCATTCAAAATGAAACACTTTAACAACACAAAATTTCACTATTAACAATTTAGGATTTCTCTTAGCTAAAACAAGCTTTATTCTTATATCCTACTTTTGCAATTCATTTCTCTACCGTTTAAATAATTAACATGTTATTGGATATGTAACATATAATTCGAAGTACATATTGTGTAATTTTCGCATCATACATGTGCATAAAGTATTAATTAATGTGTCAATATCAGTAAGGTATACAGTGTAGGAAATTGCATAAGTCAAATAGAAGGCTTTGCCAAACTAATCCTCACATGCATCCAAATACTCGTGATGTCGCCTCGTAGGTACTATTCGTCTCTATATTATCGAATTTATAGTACGAAAAGTACCTATAAGACGCATCACTAGGTGATTCATCCATACTGCAGCATAACATTTTGCTATTTTCATCACTCTTAACAAAGATGTGCAAGTGTATCGGTATGTGTATTCAAAATTTATGTACACTACATATATATATGTTAACGCTTACGCTTATATAAATTTGTCTATATAATATGTTATTTTTATTAATTTATGAATGTTTTCATCCTGTAGAGAATCATCTTGATTTTATACACAATTGCCTTTTTCTTTTAGAATCCTATTGACAGATGGCAAACGTTATTCTGGATTGGTTCGGGCGTGTGCATAATTTGTATGATTATCTTTCTGTTGGGAGGAAGTGGAAATATCCAAAGCTGGAATGAGATTCGAACCCAACCGGATGCGGAGCGCGGCAGAAACTAATTAAATTCTGACTTTTACATTTTTATTAATATTGAATATCTTAATGTGAGCGCGAATGTGATGAAAAACAAGTATTAAGATGTACTTTCAATTCCACATCTATAAAAACTAGAATTATATTTTATATTATTTGAGACGTTAACAACTAGAACAAATTATCGTGGGCCGAAGAATATTGTAAATATTTTATAAATTGGTCAACCATAGCTATAATGCAAAATTTTATTAGAATTTGAACTGACGAATTTTATATACCAAATGAAACTTAATTTTTTATATGATATAAGAATTGTTATTAAATGTTTCGTTATTAAATAAATTTATACGATATTATCATTCACTTCTGCCATCTCAATGAAAAATATTTCATATAAATATAATGAAACGACTATATTTACATATAAAAATAAAGTATTTATGCATGAAATTGGAAGACTGCATACGAAACGTACAATATTTATTTTCAATTTAGTGTCTTAGTGCTTTGTACAGCTAAATTTGAAAGTTTTATGCAATTAAGTCTTTATTACATCAGAGAATAAGAGTAATTTATTTGATATTGCAAAATAAGAGGAAAAGGAAGTAAATATTGTAGAGCGTATGCATAGCATGAAAAGAATCACTTTTATTTGATAAGAATTTATTAATTTATTACACACTTATCATCACAAATACTTTATTTGAAGCTATTAATTTTATTAATTTCACTTACTAATAATTATCCATAATAAGATTCCAATTCGTCTTTTGATAAAATACACGATTGTTTTCATAAATAAGTTAAAACTTTTTGCATACTTTAACAGCGATAAAGCAACAATCTCTGTGCACACTTCATGCCAACTAAACTAGTATATTCTTTAATCTCATCTTCTTCATCTTGCGTGATGGTTTGAGCTTGCTTTTTATAGATTTCATACGGCATCGCAATTTGCCGATACAAAATTAATACCTGGAGACAAATGACATTAATTACAATAAATTAAACAGTTTGTAATACTAGATATGAAAATAACGTCGTTTATTACCTTACGAATATCAACTATATTATCCTCGTTTATAGCATCAATATCATCATTAAGTCTGCTATATTTTTGTTTATCTAATTTTAATAAACACGGTTCAATATCAAACCACGCATAAGTTTCAGGGCATAATAGTTTTGATGGTCTCATTCGTGCCTTGTATCGCATTTTAGGACATGAATGTATGTAGAATCCCATGTAGTAATATTTCAGATCTTTTGCAATTTTATTTAATTGTCTTGTTAAATAAACTTCTCGAAGTGAACTAAATAAAATATAGAAAGTTAACAATTTATTGGAGATAATTTAAATATCAAAATGTGCCAAATGTACCAACCTAAATGTGCCAAGTGAGAGATGAGAATAAGCCGGATCATAAAAAAAGTAAACACTTGAAACACAAGATGGTAAAATATCTATCACACCAACTGCAATTAATTCATTATCTAACCAATATTGTTCATGAAAAGAACCATATCCACTTGGTGGTCCATCATCTGGTGTCCATGGCTTCAAAATTATAAACTCCTTATTTGTATATATTCTTTAGCCAAAGCAATGAAATTTTTAAGCAATATTTAATAAAAAGAATTGTAAAAATATCATACATAATTTTGTTAAACATTTTAATATATTAACGAACAACATGAACAAATATTTCCTTTTATGTCATATAAGATTAGATTATAAAATCAGATTGAGATAGCAACCTGAATACGAAGTATACCTGTAAAGAACTTTTTACAAGAAAGTTGAAGAATGATTTATCATCTGACTCCTTTTCTGTTTCACCATGAATAGTCATTTGATATTTTTTAAACAGGTTTGCACTTATTTTAAGCGTTTTAATAAACTCGTCCGACATTGTTCTCACCAACTTCATCTGATGAATTTAAACATGTGAATAATACTTGATGAACACAATGTACAGAATACACATTTAAATGTGGTCCACTTTGCTCCAATTAAGCATTGTTTCAATTATTCAATTTTCAAAACAGTATTTTATATATATATTTCTTAATTAATATCTAATAATCTGTAATACTGTTGTATAACTATCTACTTTAACAATAATTATGTACGATATTATGTAAATGAAAATAAAAAAATTGTAATAATCCTTCTTTAACAAGTAAAGCTCTAAGATAGCTCAGCAGGAAATTATAGAAATTGCAAAATTACCTGTAAAGGTGAGTTCACAAGAAATCCCATATATTGCATCTCTGTAACCTTTTCTGCTAGAACTCCATGTATTGTTGTTTGATATTTTTTATATACCTCATAAGATTGTTTCGAGGTATTTAAATATCCAGAGCTCATTGGTGAAGTTCTAACTAGTTTCAGCTAATAAAAGTCGTAAATTTTACAAAACTTTATCAAAATAATTATGAAATTGAACTAACAATGAACTAATAACGAAATATTGTTACTGAACTGAACAGTTAAAAAAGTATATGAAATAGTAAAAACATCATTCGAGTATTTTTCAATATTTCCCTACCTACTTTTTAAATATTAAATAAATTGGAGAAAAGAGGACCAACATTTATAGAAACCATTTGCATGCAACATTTACTGAACTTGATGGAATAAATGTGTATCTACCTCTAATCTGTTGGTTCCATTATAAACTTCATCAAATATTTGCTCTAAACTTTTAGCCTGGTTTTCTTGTTTATTTTCTTTGAAAATAGCTTCTATTTCTTCCTGAGTTTTTCCTTGTGTCATTAATTTGTTTTGTTTTCGTTGTTTACGTAAAAGCTTTGCTTTCATACAAGGTATCCGAGTAGGATTCATTTCTACAGATTGTAGACTTTGAGGTGTACTATGAGAATCATTGTTATAACTTGATGCAGCAGATACACTTTCAGAATTATGTTTTTTATTTTCTAGACCACGTTTTTTCTGTTCTCTATCTGATGTGGTAGGATGTAACCTTGCATTAACTTCATCATTAATAAATTTCACATTCATATCAGAAATATCTTTGTCAACTTTTAAAAAGTGCTTACTGTGAGTAGGAATTTCTTCAATATCTATGAAAAATGGTTTCATAAAATCACATGTTAAAGTGCATATAGAATAATAATTTAACATATTAAATCTTTACCAATATTATTATGAAAATCTCCATCGTACGTATCCATAGTATCATCTTTATGTAATTCATTTCTTAAAAACTTTGCCATTCTTTTCAAAACCTTTTTTTGTGATTTAGAAATTTTAAATTGTAATGCTTCACATCTATTATAAATATTTATATATATGAAAAATTTGTAATATAATTTGTAATAATATATACATATATATAATTTTTAATATGTAGGAAATTCGTTTTTAAAACATTTTAGAAGTTTTAATCTTACTTAATTGTATACATTGGGCAACATGTTTGATCCATTGTAGATTTGTAACAATAAGAACCACACCTTCTCCAACCTCTATCTACTAGAGCTTGGTAATCTTGCACAGTCAATCTATGTGTGCCCATACCTAAAATGTACTACAATTAAGATAAAGATGCAATACAAGACATATTATTCAAGTAACATTGACGCATTAATAAATGAAACTTAGCATGACAAGAACAAAAATTATACATGTATGAAATAATCATTGAGACTACATAACCTATTAATAAAAGTATGAAATACTGTATATATAAGTAAAATAATTTAAAATAAAAATCCATAATTGATATTTGCTGTATGCTTTGATACTTGCCATGACTGAAATTTGTGTTTGGGCTTTTGCAATAACCACATTTATATCCATCCTGTTCACCATAATACTCAACAATACTGTACGATTGTCTTGCCATATTTTGCTCTTTATTCACTCGTTTTATTATTGCATTGATTACGATGAATTAATTATCAACAAAGATCATGCAATCCACTTATTTATTACTCAACATATATATTTATATTAATAAAATTGACACCATCACGTATTTAAAAATCCAATCTACTAAACAGAAAGCGGTATTGCCACAGCCATCTTGTCATTTTTGAATAATGTTATTAAAATGCAAACTTCGCAATGTGAAATTAAATATTTCCTTTGTTTACATTTCTCATTCAAATGTTCTTGAACGTGAAATCGTATAAACTTAATTAAAAAATTCACCATTTAGTATCTAGTATCTATAAATATAGAATTGCAAGATACAATTTAGGATAAATATTACGCATATGTATCTTCTAATGTAATTATATTTATAATAACATAAAGCTTGAAAGTTAATAACTCTACGTGGAAATAATTGAGAAGCTAGAATACTGATACTGGAAAACACAAATAATATGATTATTTCTAGTAAATTAATAAATAATTATTGTATAACTATCACTCATTAAAAATACAAAAGTCTTTCAATAAAAATATAACAACATCATATTGATTTTTTAAATTAATCAGCAATTAAAATAATTTTTAATTATCGCAAAGATCTAAAATGGTATAATGCGTATACATTTTACCATTTTCATGAATGAAACTATGCCTCTTTTACAGCAACAGGCGTCTCTTACTACACAGAGTGAAACATCGATCTATTCCTTCGGGATACCCCCCTTCAAGCTGCTGGTTACAGTTTTCACTTCACAGGGTAGTATCAACAATCTGAAATACCTGTCCCATCATGGATTTATGCTACTGTATCCAGTATCACACATTCATCTATCATATAGTTGAAATTTATTATTTTATTAAAACTCTTTAAATTTCTTCAACCTCTAACAATTATTTTTATAGCAAATAATACGAAAAACATCCAAGTTCATTTCCTGATATTAAAAATAGTAAATTTCTGTTTTAATATTTTGCAATTTTAATTCCTGTTTTAAGATGAAACAGAATAATCTCCTGCAAGTTGTAAGTCTCCACGAATACATATAACGATAGCTCAAAGTTTAATAAGTTAAGGATTTCAATAATTATTCGTATGAGAATTAAAGTATAATGACAATGACTTAAAGCTCAACTTACTATTGCTAATAAAAGCAGATAACAGATATAGTAGTAATTTATTACCTACAATTATTATCAACGAATAAATTATTTTGATCCTGGTATTCGTACAACGTCCCTGAATACATCCATGTTCCCCTCCCACGAATCATTTCCTCGCGACGCGTATGCCCCCCACTAAGTTTTCGAAGCGCGGGGATTCGTCGTTTCCAGAATCAACGGCTGACGTCAATGGGAACAAACCTTCGGATCGAGCACGTCGAATGGTATTATTTCACAGAACTCGCCCCGTAATTACAATGATGGCATCGGGTCCTATCTTAGTCGGATGAATCTATCCTCCACGGAATACTCAAACTTCTGGCAAATTTACGAAAATAAACCTTTCTCTTCGCCTGCCAAATGCATAAATTGCGACCCGCAAATTTGTTCTGAAGTTCAAAGGAAAAATATCTCCCTCGGCAATGGTTGGGGGTGTGGCATTAATTTTTCTCGATACTTCGGCAAAAATTAACGACGGTCGCGTGCTTCTATTCTTCCTGACCTTTCGTATTTTGTGTCCCTTTATAATGAAATACAATAAAGGAATATTTTGTACTACTTTTTGAATATTGAATGAACAATATGATTAACATCCTTCTGAATCAAAAAAGTAGAAAAATTGAGATTAAAGATATCTTCTTTTTCTTTGTCATCGTTAAGTAATAAATCTATTGATATCTATTAGAGATGGCTGTCTTCGAGTATCTATCATACACGCCCCCGTAATTGTATCACCGCAAACGTTGTTAGTTGGCCAGAAATCCGACCAGGTGAATTATACTTGTTTTTGTGCAACTACTTCAATTCGCGCAAGCGTGCAGCCGATTCTTTGGAAATAGGTCAATTACTGGGGTACGTAGTGCGCTAGGATGCGTCGTATTTCAAGTTAAATACTTTGCTAAAGCAGTTGTTTCCGAGAATTTGCCGACTCTTTTTGGAGAGTTATGGCTAAGTACATAATTCCGTGCTGCTGCTCTCTTCTTTGTCCACTTGTCGTTGCTATGTGTTTTCTGAAACGATGGCAACGAACAAATTAAAAGAGAACAGATTAAAATATTATGCACCCAACTTGAATGGATTTCCATTTTCTTCTAGAGTAAAGAATAATTTCTTCCTCCTCGTCAAACACGTCAAATTCTTGATTATTCATGAGAAAATTACATCTTGACAAGATGAAGAAAACATGACAGAATTCAAGAGCGCCTTGACCAAGGATATGACATCGTAAATATTTCAAAAATCTTCATCGATGATAAATACTTCGTCGCAAGAACATGTGAACGTCAGCATAACGCTGAGGAGAAGAGAAGAAAATTTCGCACTTCGGTTGATCTCTCTTCTCCTTTCCAACCCTCCCTCTTTCTCTCATACGCCATGGAAAATATGTGTGGGCGTTAGGTGCTCGTGGGCGTTATACGATGGCGTAGGCGTTTGGCCTGTTGCGGGGGCTGAAGAAAAGTGGCCGGGGACTGAATACGGAAAACGGTGCTACAATTCCTCCTGTACAGCCCACCACTCCACCGCTTGCGTTCGAGAGACAAAAGAAAGTACGGATTTACGACGAGGACCAAGAAAAAACGATCCACGATATTGCTCAGAAAATATTCTTCCTTCAAAGATCGAATGAATTTCGGTCACAACATTAACTTTGAGAGAACACGTTCTAATTAAGAAGGATTATGCCTCATCCTGCTTTCCTCAATGAAAGCTAAATATCTCTGTTGTGTAAAACTATCTTCACCTGTTTATGTATTGCTATAAACAATTGCTATAAAAATTCTATTAAATCACCCTATCATTAAAGTTCCCTAAATAAAACTTCCTTAAAATCTAGAAGACATTATACGATGCCGGTTTTATTAAGTAAAATTAGGCTTAATCGAAACAAGATGCCACCGAAAAATTACTAGAAGACTTCTCCTCTTTAAATGGCGAATTCTGAAGATAATACACGGCCAAGATGTAACATAAGAGACGATTTCAAGGATAGCCTGAGGATCTGGTCAGGTCATCGCGTGGGCAGACGTATTTTGTGGCACAATGGGAGTGTGTACATGTTCCGCGTAGAATGTCCATATAACCGTGCGCGTGTGCACGTCATATCACTTCGTAGAGACGCGGTAGGGGTTGCTTTCAGGGTAGGGGTGCTCGCCCACCAAGGTGGGGGTGGTTGATCGACCGTACCCTCTGCCAGTTTTCTAGTCGTCCTGCTCAGCCTCGACGTTCATTCTACGTTGATCAGCCGAACTCACTAGTTCTCTGCATCTTTTGGAGAAACGCTCCCGTAAGAAGAAATCTTAGAAGACTGACCAGAAACCTAGAACGAAGAGAATAGTCGACGTTAAGTAAGGTGAAGGAACCTATCTTTCAATTGTTACATTTGGCCCTTTCGAATACTAATATTTTTGCTTGAAATTTGAATTACGACAGTGATCCTTCGATCGATTTAATTGGCCAACTTTCGTAAGATAAAGACCCGCTAAAATTATACGGGTATAAATAGGAGGGTAAGAATAGAGATTGTTCGATCACGACGGTTTCTTATCAGCGATATAATTATATTTCCTCAAACTTTAGTTCTAAAGATAAAAAATTAATCTGATTTAAAGTTTCATTAGAATTTTGTTTCATACACGCGTACATTTAATAGCTTTAATTTGAAGACATCTTTAAATTATAACATGTTTGAAACGGGTCTATAATTTTTAGTGTTAGATTGTTTGTTAAAAATTCGTGAAAATAGTTAAAACATATTTTATCGAGGCAAGTAATATTAATACCATACATGCGTCTGGATTTGTCAATGAAAGCACAGTCAATGAAATGTATTTTTAATTGCGAGTTGCATAGACGCGTATACAAACGCGATAAATGACTATAGTATTTCTAGACGCAACAAGTGTGCGATTTCTGGGTCTACTATATCCGGTTTAACTTTATTTCCTGGCCAGATTTAATTGCTCAATGCTATCACTAGCATCATATCACAAACTCTTTTTTGCATTTATTAAGTTTAGAGAATAATTATCACAGAATATATGATATTTTTTAAAACGAAAATAACAAAGATGAAACGGAAAAATAATACAAACGAGTGAATTTTTCGTGTAATGTTTACATTACGTATGTACATATATATGATTAAAACATCCTTTTAAACTTTGACATTTCAAACTAATGGAATGTCTATAACGAGTAGTTGATTATGAGTCATGAGCTTCGAAGCTACCACTGCCTTTGCTGAGATTTAGTTAATTGCATACCTAATTAGCGAAAACTCTCGTGTATCGACGTAAGCTGATTGCATGTATGTTGGAAAGCACATGTAATTGAATTATCAGTGTTATTTGTTAAGATTATAGAGATTCCAGAATCTGTTTCGGAGTGAGATTCCAGTTCACTTCCCATGAAACATACTAATAAACGATAAATTACAATTAATTCTACTTCACGATTCATGTTTATTCTTCAGACTGCTGTCAAATTTAATTTATTTTTCGCTAGTAAGAAATTTATTATTTTCTCAAAATTGTGAAAAATTAGATACTATTATTTGCAGTAGAATGTAATTTAAATTGTTACTTTAACGGAAAAAATAGTAAATCATCGACTATTCTTCAAGAGAAAGACTTATCATCTTTATTGGTTTAGATCTTCACGAAATCATACAAACATTTATAATTTCCTGTCGAACTTCCGACATGTATGCCCGTTAATTTTTTACATGCAATGGAAATAGATTCCTGACATTTCGCATTATGTGACATTTAAGCTTCTTTCATAGTGACCTGCTATCTTCATTTACTTCAGCTTATAAGGGGTGTAAACTTCGATCTGTACAAGAAGAGAACACTTTATAGCAACCATACTTCTTTCAACTGCACCCTTAATCAATTTCACATTTGATTAAAGGGTCAATAAACTTTTGCGCATAATCAATAAAGAAATCTTTGATTTCATCTTTTTAATAAATCTCACAGATTAGTTAACCAAAGTTTAAGTCAATAATGGACCAATCAATTTTTTCAGATCATGTGTGACTGGGTGTGGTTACTAACTCTATATTCCCTCTTCGTGGTAGCACAACCTTTGCCAACGAATCTGGCAGAGGATGCAAAGAAGACTGAACAAACAATGAGACCAAAACGTAAAGCATACTATGTTTTCTGTAGATTACAACACGATTAATGATTTGTTCACTAATAAAACGTTTTGGTTTCAGCTAAACGGGCACAGGAAATGTTGATGTACGGCAACCAACAGAATCGTCAGCCGGAGAATAAACCAAGCTCATCTTATTCGTCTACCGTGGAAAAGAGTAAGTATAAGTAATGAGTAACCATTTTCAATTATCTTTAACACCTTGTAACTATTTTAATTTATAATTAATCTTTTAATCCAAGGAACTCTAGCTGCATCAGGACTAGGTGGATTGAAAGCAGCCCTTACCGAGAAAGAAAAACCATCTCATTCTAATGCACCTAACAACGCTCTCTACGACCGTGATTCCTTTTCTCCATTTGATAGAAACTACGAGTTGGTATTCTCAACAAATTAAAATAGTTAATTTTTTAAACTTCACATCAAAGTGAGTATTAACTAATGTATAACTTATTTCTGTTTCTGTTTCAGCGGATATGGAAAAATCCTGATGAACGAATTTGGATATGACATGCCTCAATGGGATGTTCCGTCGTACTCTCGTTACTACTTGAACGATGATCGTCGGAAGAGATCCGAGAAATCAACAGTCACCGGATCTACCACCATGAAACCGTCCACGACCACCTCCTTCCAGTCTCCAACATCTACTCAGCAATCTATGCAGGTGCAAGTAAAAAGAAGGTGAGTCAATCGTATCAATTTTTTAACTATTATTATTAAACGGAAAAAAAGAAAATAAAGGAAAAAGTAGAAAATTATAAAAGAAATTTACTAAACAATTTAAATCTGATTGATCGATTGTTCGATCAATTGTCATACTATCTACTTCCTTCAGTCAGTTTAGAATTTCGTCAAGTTGTGAATATCGTTTACGAGACATTTATATCATATTGCTTCTATTGTCTGACGAGTGCGTTCCACGCAGATGAGATTAGGATGTGTTAGGGCGAATTCACCTGTAGAACAAGCTGCCTTGGGCAGAGTGAATCGACTCGGTAACCAGTCTGTAATTCCCACCCCTGCGAGAACTCACCCTTCCCGCCCTCTTGCTCGGAACATCCCTCTTTTTCTTCGACGTTTCTTCTGAATGGGGATGAGAGGGCTGGTGAGGGCGTTGCCCTCGGCAGAAACGGCGGTGGACTTGACGACCAAGCCGGTTCAATACGACTTCGAGAAGCTGTCGTTATCGAAGTTGATCTGCAGAGCATATAGGATTGGTTTTCTCCTGCCTTGATCCACAATAATTTTTAGGCTATAACAAAAAACTATATATACACATAAAATAGTATAGAATAATTGTAAAATATAAACACGATATTTTTCTTTCTTTTTTGTACTTTTCTTCTCTTTAACAACAGACTATATATATATATATACATTCGATAGTATAAGGAACCTCTAGATGTTCCGATTCAAATCGGAAGTCGATAGTTTCGTAACGAAGGCTATCGATGGTATTTATAGCGTTTACATAGAATCGTCATCGTTAAGTAAGTGACGTAGACGACGACGCTGTACGATACGTCATAGAATGATCAATTACTTTGAAGTTCCTTACGTCAAACTTTTATTTTTACTCTCAAACGTAGTTACAAGTGTGAATCGCCTGACCTGTAAATAAATGTCACAGGTCACTTTGTGCACATGTACGCTAATACATTTATGGACGAGCTAATTTCCATTCCATAGAAAAAATGATTTAAAAGTAGGCAATTCTGTAGATTGAGCGTAATTCTAATATTTGACTATAAGTTGTTTCTCTACATTTTAATATAAGAGATGGCTTTTACGACCAACTAGTTTTTGGTAATAAGATTTTGTTATCGGGCTTAATAATTCTATATCAATTCCTTGGTTGTCAAGACATCAAAGGAAAAAGGGGGAATAATTTGCAGGTATTGCGAAATCAATGTGACAGAACGCAACAATGTTCACTCTGTTGTATATATAGCACATTTTAAATATTGTACTTGAGTTACATTTCAGCAATAGAAAAAGATACAAAAATTCGATATTAATTATTAATTAATTTATATTTACATTAATAAGGGAAAAAGTAAAGTTAGTAAAGTATAAAGATTACATCGTTAGCGAATTTTATATATCTCTATGATATAATTGAATTAATTAAAATTTGCAAGCGATAATCGAAGTAACGAACTTAACGGTTGCAAGAACTAATAACGTAGTATGTACATATAGTATGAAGAAAAAGTTATCCTCGAAAAAAGTTTTAAATATCTCACAAAGTGATCGCGTCAGCTGAAAAATTTTCCAATAAACTGCTCACGTTCACGAGAACGTGCGAATTCTCTCACAGCGATGTACGTACACGTATTATATGCACAGTTTGGCGCAGTCATCGAGACGTTCGATACTTGTGACGCAATAGGGTAGCTTTCCAAGGGTTGGGTCCACGAAAAGTTGAATGGAACCAGCCAGTAAAACTAGGTCAGACTTGACTATTACTTGACATATCGCTAGCCAATCAGCTGACGAGAATAGGCTCCTAGTTAGCGCCGACTCCATAAGGTGCAGTAATTCACGAAGTTTGCCCGGAATTTATATTCAACCAACTAAATTCAAACTAGATTCAACTTAACAATAGATACTATTGTTATCGGAAACTCGAAAAATAGAAGTTCAGGTTTTGGATATGCAAAATATGGAACCTACAATCATTAACTTTCGATCAGATGTCCACGAATTATTTTATTTCTTTCGTCCTTTTCCATAGATCAATTAAAATTTCGAATTAATTAGTCGAAATCAATTATTTTTAACGTTATGGTTTGTTTGATCTATATCTTTTTCTGTTCAATCTCCCGCCATGTTAAAAAAGGTATTCACGATACATTTCGAACAGTTTCCCTGTTCTTTGTTTATCTTACATGAATGTATAATACCAAAGAAGTAAGTGGAAAAGCTGAATGAAACCACCTGACGAGTCAAATCGTTTTGGCATATGGCCAACCAATCAGCTGATGATATTAGCCAGTTTCGTCATATCGATCATCCACAACAGAGGATGTACCAAGCATGCTCGGCGGACCTGACCTAGGACAAATCCTATCAGCGCAAACGCGTGCAGTGCAATCTCCTCGTCGCGTCGTATTGGCGGCTCGGTATCGTCCTTTTGTTTGCCAGCTTTTTCCATTCAACGTACCTCGCGTACTGATGCTCAATGATACTGTGCACGCATGATTGCATTACATGCAATAAATGCGCTTTAAACTCAACCTCCATAGAAAATCGATATTGTTCAGAAATACGAACCTCGAATGACTGCCAGATTATCCGAATATCAAGGAGAACTCTATCCGAAGATATATATATATATGATTTTACAAATTAATTTTTTTTTTATTTAAATATGTTTCAAATATGAATGTTGGATTTTCAGCGTCCCGATTTATCAGGAACCACGATTTAAGAGAGAATTGGATATTGACCCGCAAGATGTTTTAACACTCCTCTCCCTCTGGGAAAATGAACGCCACAAGCGGTAATAATAATATACATATGTGCCATTAACTGTAAACAATATAAGTATCTTGGGTTTTAATTCAATTAAAATATCTTCATAGAAACTGGCATAAATATATGAACGATGAATATGAAAATGTAGACGATGAAGACAACCTTCTTGAAGAAGAAGATCCTCGAAACAGTAAGTCAAAAATATTTTGAAATTGAATGTATTGATATTGTTTTGATATGTTTAACATTCTGAATTATAATTTTGCAAAGTCATTCCTTGGATGGATTCTTCGGCGTATCCCCCCCGACATTACAGCGTAGAGTCTTTATCACCGGCAGATATTGGAATCGTTCGTACTCATCCATCCAGCTATTACGAACAATACGAGAATCAGTACGGGCAACAATATGATGCGACTTCTCAATACGGCAGTCCTCAGTTTGGTTTGGTTTATCCTCAACAGACTTACTATAATACCCCCGAGAAAAGGTTTATGGTCTCCAGGAAACGCTCGCAGGTAATACATCCGATGAACTTTAGGAAGAATTCATTAATCTACAAATAAATGATCCTGAGAAATATAAAGTATATTTATACTTATAATAAAATTTCTAAAATTCTTCGATTTAGAATCGTATTGGTATTTCATTCGTTTCACAGACGTACGATCCTTACTCCAGCGCGGCTCAGTTTCAAATAAATCCCCAATCACGGGGATATCCATACCAACACCATCTCATCTACTAAATCGATATCAACTCGACGAACAGCAACAAAATTAGCACGAAACTATCGAGAATATATTTGAAGAAAGTGAAAGATCCTATCGATGAAACACGAAAAGAGGGTAACGAACTGATGTTTTCGGACTCATGTATACGCAAAGAGGAACCAGACAAAAATTTTGGGCTTTCTTGGCGAATGTTCCCTCTCTGACGTCTTCTTCATTTGACTATTCTGTCTTTATTATGAACACAGCGGTACGTGCTTGAGAAAGACTACACTTATTTTAACAAATACGGTGCTCAGAAAGACTATTCATAGTTTACAAGAGTCTGCTGAAGAGACAATAGTTCTTTTGATTAACTTCTTAATCGTGTGGTCACCAATCATCGAAATGAGTAACGAAGAAAAATTTGCGTAATATTTTTTCAACATCTTTCGAAATCCTTCAAAAGTATTAAGAGAAGCCGATGGATATAGAAGCGTCTTTGGTTTCAGTATACTCTTGTATTTTTCCGCAGAAAACGATGAAACTTTAAGGCGCAAGAAAAAGGCACAGCCCGCGCGATGACTGAAATCGTTGAAAACAATCGTAGTTACTCGAATCAAATTACCCTCAAACTTGGTTCATGACTTTTCTGACTGATTAAAAAGAGAGAAAGACGACGAATAGTTTTTTTCATGAATTAGCTCGAAGATAGGCGTAGCACAAGATCTGATAGATAAACATAGTAGGTATGAGAAAATGATTAATATGAAATGAAAAGATGAAACGATACTTCTAATTCGGTGACCTAGAGAAAGGTAGATGATTTCTTAGCAAACTTTAGAGCGAAAAATGATGCTGAAAATATTTTATAACTTTCTCATTACGTTTCACATCTACGGATATGTATATCTTGTTATAAATATATATACATATACCTATAATATGTTGAGAAAAAATGAACAAAGTAACTGAAGTTCGATCAAGCTTGTTTATACCACTATTATATATTTCAACCCTTTAATTTACTTTGCCAGAGGCAAGAGATAAATGTTAAAGGTACACAAATACATGAAATATTGAAGCACGGTGTATATTGAGTACTGCAAATATCAATTTGAATCCAATGAAATTCGTCGGTATTTAGAGTTATAACAACATATCTTCTACTGGATTCATATCTTATATTCAACGTGCCGACATGACCGATAATTCTCAATCCCCCCTTACTTTAAACATGATCGTCAATTAATTTTTCTAACCGTGTACAAAATACATAATCGCAACATTTATTGTTAATGAAGTATTGATGAGTGTCAATGCATATTTCAATGATATTCACTTCTATGGCTGACTAAATAACTTTCGAAAATAAAAATTTCACGACTCGGTTGTAATCCTCGATGATTATCGCTTCCAGTTGTTTGATAAACATTATTGTTGAATGATACTAATAATTTCTATTACGAGTTGGCATTAATAGAAAGCAATCACGTTAACAATGTCTTATCGTGAAAGTATTTGCAAATTCAACAAAAATTAAAAGAAGATGAAATTGTGAGATTTATCGAGTGCGTGAAATTTTTGATTCTCGTCCTCTGCTGCGAATGTAAAGTGTAAAGCACCGTTATACCGATAATCCATCGTCTTACCATTGTCAGAAAAAATAAAAAAAGAAAAATACAGAAAGGTAAAAAAAAAAAGAAAAGAGAAAGAAAAAAGTATATAAATGTATCTATACAAACTACACCGAGTGACATTTAACGTTCTTGTCGATCGAACCAAACACGGCCTTCCATAGAGCAAACGTTCCGAGGAGACTGAGTAATTTTTCCTTTTCGTTCCTTGTTGTTTGATCAGTATATGCTTGAAACGCGTATATAATAATATAACATATGATATTGTAACGGTAGGAAAAAGGAAAATCTAACGGATGACTGACCGATCAATTGGACGCGTGACGATCGGCACGAAGAAAATCTTTTGTGCTATATATTTTTGACGATCGTTTAGCATGTAATTAGAATTACGTAGACTAAGTAATACCAAGAGGGAATGATTCAGTATTTACTACTTATTAATATGTAATTAATGTTATAGGTAATGAAAAGTATCGATTATATATTGTGTATGATTAAAGGAATGTCAATCAATCGGGTTTGGGTTTGGGTTTCATTGATACGCCGTAATGTTTCGCAATCGAACAAGGTATTTACTTGAGAAATTAAACATTTTAACGGATAATTGTTTGAAAAATATCTCCAGATACTGTATTCTGTGCGTATTTTACAGCTACAACTTTTCTTCTCTTGTTGAAACAAATTTATTATCTTGAAACTCTATTAAACTGTAAAACATTACAGTCGCGAGATTTTTCGCAATAAAAGAAAGAGGAAATAAAATTAGAGTTATTTACTTTGTAATGTGACTGCTATCTTGACAAATTAAGAAAAAAAGAAAGAAGGAAATTTCGTTTTATTTTTGTGATGCCTATACTGAATCGTGTAATGATACTATATTCTTACTACAAATTAACCTTCAGACACCATATCTTTTTACAATAAGAATAACGAACTGTTAAACGTCGACGCTAGAATAGTATCGATAGTATTATTACACTGAACACGGAACCATTCCTGAAGTGGCTTTTAAAGTCGACGGAATAAAAAGACAAAACGATTTAATATCGGCCAAAAAACCTGTTCAATTGTTACTGTGCGGCATCAAAATGATGATCATTCCTAAAATTTTTCTTGTATTTAAACTATTTTTAATGCATATTCCGATCTAACGCATAAGAAGAAGAAATAAAGAAGCGATATTTTAATGGCAAATTAAGAAAATTGTCGAGATCTACTGAACTTCTTGTTAATCTTATAGAAACATATTCTAGCATCTTGAACTGTAATATTAACGTTTAAAGAAAAAAATATTTTTGCTTGTGACAAATTTATTATAAAATTGGACATCGTGATAGAAAGATCATAATGATAACATTCGAGTAAATTATAGCAGCGTGTATTTCGGAAACAGTCGCGAAATTTTACGAAAGATTTTTTCAACGTTAACGATATGCCACCGATTGCTAATCGACTATGCAAATTATTGTAACTGAATAAAACGAAACTGTGTGTCAGCTATGTTACTTTAAAATGGATATTATATACATATTATATCATAAAACTTCATGTCGACATTCAATAATATGTACCTACGTGTGCATTTTTAAATCAAAAAGTTATATCATTCGGCGTCATAAGTATTTTTCAAACCCATGGTGCTTTTGATTGAACAATAACGCATTATTGTAATTAAATTAAATCATAAAAAATAACAAAAAAAATAAATAAATAACTATATTCTACTTATAAGCGCATTCATCCTGGAATATTGTTTTATCTGCCTTTCTTTATTTAACCCATTCATGCTCAATGTTTCACATACAACATTGAACTTTAACAAGTTATTAATTAACTAAATGATAAATATATTAGTTTTTAGCAAAATTAGTCTTAAATCTTAGTATATTATGCTTTCTTCACAGAAGCATAAAAAGATATATTACTTTTAAGGTGAATCTTTTGAATCTTGAGGTTGAAGGGCCGAATTTCTTTGAAGAGCTAAATCTTCATAAAATTATATTTTTAATATTCATATTTTACTTCAAATTCTCACTTGTCCAAATCTCATTTTACACATTCACTTCTCATTTTTTTAACTCATATATTCACAATAAATTGTAAAACTATCCAGGAAATATCCACACCATCGTGTGATATTCTTCATATATTTCCCTTTATAATTATTGAAAATTACTAAGCTACTATTCTAAAAATTGTATAGATAAAAGAAATTTCTACTGGGTGTTTCGCAGTTCAAAAAAATTTGATCCTCAAAAAATAACTGACCAAAATATTTGATTTCTGGTAAGGTAATGAAGAATAATGAACTGTTAAAAATGTCCCAAACATAAATTGTATATACTTTAACGCTCTATTTTTACGTTACATGTTCTTGCTAAATATTGTTATCGTGATGCTCCTCGTGTACATTGTATAATTAGAAACATGTAGAAACAGATGCCTGACGAGTCGCACAGCGATACAGCTGCGATATCACTGCGACATGGCATGGCATCGCAACAGTCTATTACACAATTACCATAGACATAGGAATACATGCCCATGACGGGATTATGTACTTAGATACATACATATCTACTATCTACATACTTACCTGTGACATTACAACGGTGTCGTGTCACTCGTATGCACCGGGCCATGAACAGATCTACGATCGGGTCTACATCTTTTGTTTTATTTGTGCTAATATTAACCTTTAAATTCTTTTGAGCATCGTCGAATAAATGTTATAATAAATGAGTAAGCGACGTCGTATCGTAATAGTCGATCCTGGAAGTTCGCCAAAATCGATAAACGACAATGTTAGAAATAATTACTAGTTTATACCATTCGTCAGGTGCACATGGCAAGAGAAGCGCTCTCTCAAATATAAAAATTCTTAACCACCAATTTTAATTAATAGAGAGTACGGTTAGATGCATCTAATATTAATTTTATAAATGGTTTTATTTAGCATGCAGATGCCAATTGTAGAAGACATAATTAACTCGTTTGGATATTGCGATTCAGCATAATGAGACAGAACTTATTCAATTACTTTGCAATCACCCATTAACATTGAAGCAGAAACGATAGATGGTTAGTTAATCGTTAAACCGAATTGATATTTCGTATTATAAAAAATATTCATTATAGATATCAATTTGCTAGACAATTACTTTACAAAAAAAACTATCCAGATTTTTCTTATTCTATTTTTTTTTAATTTACATTATAATTATGCATTAATAAATACATTACTAATTTAAATTAATAATCTAAAATTGGTTAAAAAAAATTACATATACATATATATGTATATATTTCTATACAGGGTTAACATCCCTTCATAAAGCTGCTTTTCTTAGATATAAAAATGCAATTGGAAAGTTATTTCAAAATAATGCCGTAATGTTATATAATTTAGGTAGATATCCTTTGCATTATGCTACTCTTTGAAAGGATATTAAAAGTGCTTCCCTATTATTAAGAAATGGTGCACTTGTAAATATTTATAATGTCTTTTATGAAAGTCCTTTGTATACTAGTGTCATATGAAGATCTTCCCTTCCTATGATTAAATTATTAATATTGCATGAGTACAATCGATTTAAAAGTATTCATAAAATTGATGAAATCAAATTTCTTCGCAGAGCTATTGTTTTATTCATGCCAAATCAAATCAAATATCATTAGGTTTATTTCTTAAAGCTATTTTCTGTAGATGAAAGGTATAGGATATAGAAATACTTGGTTTTCTATTTCGAAAAATTGCAGATACAGCAGATTTTATGGGTTTACACAAGCCGTTATATATATCACCTATGACAGAAAATTTGAAATTGATTACGTTAGTAACTGTGAAAATAGAATATCTATATAACATTTTTAAATTAAGTTTTAAGTCATGAAATTATACAGTTATCTTATTGAGAAATGAGCAAATCAAATCAAGTGGATGTAACTTTAATGTATCGTAATATTAATATTGCACAATTAATACAAAACTTACTTTCAGAAGAATTAAAAACACACAAGATACTAACCATCAATTTTATAAAGAATTTTATGAACGATTAGATTTATCTATAGATGATTATGTAAACATAACCTTACTACGGTTCACTTATATACAACAGTAATATAATAAATTTATGTGAGTAAAATATGAAATAAATTCTGTACTACATAACATACATTACATAACATACATCTTTAATTTTTCACAATTATAGAAAAAGAAAAGATACCAATCAGAAATATACTGAAAAAATATATCGAAAGAAAATGTTTTACATGCATATACTCTTCAAATATTTCTTTAAAAATCAAAGTGACATAAATAAAAAGATATACGAAAAGGACAAAAATAAGTACAAATAAAGCATATAAATTTATAATTTTTTTTACTAAACTTTAATTATATAGTATTTTAATTTTGTCGAACTTTTTAATCATGTAATTTATGATAAGTTTCCTTTGCTTATAGTTTCTTATCTATATACATAAATACTCTGTATATGTTTTGATCTAGGAACAACTGTGTACAGAGTATAGATTTTTGGGTGTATTATATCATGTATGAATATGAGAAAATAAAAAATAAAAAATTTTTGAACAGAACAGTGCTTCAATAATAAATGAAGATGAAAGAAATAGTTTATTAAGGTTAGCGAGGATACCTGAAGAAATGATGAATTTCGACAAATTAGCACACATAAGTTTATCTGTAATGTTTACATCAGTATATGCATAATTAAGTATTGTAATAACATAAAACCTTGATTAACTTTTTCTTTGAAAACTAAAAATATAGATCTTCGTTACAAATGATAATAATTCTGTTCTATACATACTGTGTAAGAACATAGACTAGGAATAAAATAGACCTAACACCCAATTCATTTTTGTGTTGTATGCTTCAGGGGTTTAGGACCGTCTTATCGTTCTAATGTAATTTTCGGTGTTACCGATTCAATGTAGAATAAAATCACATTTATAATTGAACATTGAAACGAAATTTTAATATGAAATTATAAATAACATATACGATAGAATACTAAAACTTCCAATTTTTTGCATGATCGGTATTTCAGAACATGAGACATGGAATCTCGTAGTCTCATATGATATCACGTCTATTCTGTCCTTAGTCAATGGTAAGAAACCAAATAAGTAATGAGACAAGATGCTAATAAAACTATCACTTAGCGTCTTATTTAGTTTATGGAAGAGTAGATTGCGGTGATAATTCAAACGTGTAATGTTATTACACGTATTTTGTACAATTGAGTTAAAGGAAATTAGAAGAACATTAAACATATTGTAGACTTAGTATGTGATTTGTAGTATGTGTTCATTGTACATTTTATGATAGTAATCAGTTTGAATCTTTTAGTACACAGTGTAAATATATATCGGTTCACCAAAGAAAATTTTAACTATCATTAATGCTCTCTACTAGGGCCTATTAATTATAGTGAAGCTGTCATGAAGTAAAATTAAAGGATGATGATGGGCGATCAGTTTCGTAGCAAAGTGGAGCAATACTCACCAAAGTCATCACCCAGGGGTGCACGATCCCCTGTTGTTTCACGTCAAGATTCAACAGGGACTCTTAAGACAACCATTTCCCTGGGTAAAAATCCTTCCATTGTACACAGTGGGCCATTTTACTTGATGAAGGAACCCCCAGGTACATCAATATTTTGTTTCGATATGTTTTAAACAATTATAGATCATAACAATTATAATCATAAACAAATATATAATTTGTTATTAAAATTTTCTAGGAGAAAGTGAACTCACTGGGGCAACAAATTTAATGACCTATTATGGGCTAGAACATTCTTATAGCAAATTTAGTGGAAAAAAACTAAAAGAACAACTTTCATCGTTTCTTCCAAATTTACCTGGAATTATAGACAGACCTGGTCATTTGGATAATAGGTACATCAATATAATTTTTTATGTATCATATTAGACAATATATTTCAGATACTCTATAATCATTATTATAACTTCGTATTTCAGTTCATTAAGATCGGTAATTGAAAAGCCTCCAATAGGAGGAAAAGATTTAATACCACTAACCAGTGTTCAGTTAGCTGGTTTTCGTTTACATCCTGGTCCTGTAAGTAAATGCAATTATATTATAACAAAAAAGTTAATTAAGTAATTAAAATATTCAAATAACAAGCATAAAAAGCTTATATATTTTTGTAGCTACCGGAGCAATATCGTTATGTTAATCAAGCTCCACAAAGAAAACACAAAAATAAACATAAAAAACATAAACATAAACCAGGAGAAGTACCTAGTGGTCAAGAGGCAACAGCAACAGATATTGGCGGTTCAGATACCCATGAGAAAAAGCATAAAAAACAAAAACGACACGATGAAGAGAAAGAAGCTAGAAAAAAGCGTAAGAAAGAGAAAAAGAGAAAAAAACAAAAACACAGCCCTGAATATAGTGGTGGTTTAACGCCATCTCAGCATTCCAATTCGTGATCTTCAATTTCACCTTTTCTGTTTATATCTAACATTTGATTTAACATCACAATTTTTGTAGAAACAATTAAATTTATCTTTCTCATTAAGAATAGCATACATGTATAGGTAATTATCATATAGAATATAAGTTATGAACATATTATTTTTGATCAAGGAATTTTTCGATTATTATGAAGTTATACATACTATAAAATCTATTTCCGTTATTCGTGCTTTTCAAAATATGATATCTGATTTTTGATAATAAAACTTTAGTCTTTTTTTTACCGTGTTTAAAGATGTAAAATTTTTTCCTTCGAAGATTGTATACTATTAGTATGTACCATAGAATCAATGATGTAGGAACGTATTTATATTTACATGTATAGGTACGAGAAATACATGTTGCAACATATACTGTTCGATTCATTGAATCTATCAATTTTTTACAAGCAAAAGTTAATTTCAGCAATAGCCGTTTTGATAAAAAAATGGCAATTCCTTATAAATATTAATAAATTTAGTTTATTAATAAATTATAAGGTATAAACATGGACGAATTAGTAGTATGAAAATATTGGTGTATTACTGTTGATGTAAATATTATATATATATATATATATATTAAAGAAGGCAGCAGTAATGTTACTGTATTAAATATGTTTTTTATGATGATTCTTAAAATGCTATCAAGTTTGTTCAAAAGCAAAACTAAAATCATGCATTGTATTGAGAATTTAAGATATATGTAGCATTATGATACGAAATTAATAAAAAAATCATGAAATATAAAGATTTCTATTCTTTATCTTCTTTCCCTTATGAAATTTTTTGGCAAAATATTAAAATTATTTGTGAAACATCTTTCACAAATTAGTTATGGAAATATTACATTGATAATTAAATATTATTTGCTACATAACAGTACATAATTTCAAAGAATTTGTAAATAATACTACTATAGTCAACTAACAGTTTAAAATTCAACTCAGTAGCAACGCCATCTATTACAGAAGACTTCCGGTTGATATAGCTAATATCCGGTAGTGGGACGCTAAAGTCTACCGTTGTACCATTGAGCGAAGACCGTTCAGATTCGTTGTTGGAAAATCGCTCCATTCCCGCCATTACGCGCTTTTTGTACCGTGTAGCAATTTGATCGCTGGAGGAAAGCACGATGACGGACACCCGTAAGTAAAAAAAACCTCAAATTTTTACATTAAAACCTGTAATTCTCTTTACAATAGCAGAAAATTGATTTTTTATCAACCTAGAAGGATACTTTTCAATAAGAAATTTCTTGAATAGTGCGTGCTACTATAATTTGTTATATTGCCACGTTTAAAGCTCCTTCTACTATTTTATACAATTTATAATGCGTTATTAAACTATTATTCGAAACTATATTTAAATATAAGTAATTGTATACAATTACGTAAAATGATGGGCTAGGATACAAATTTTAACGACCCTGATTTTCTGACTCCGCACTTTTTCGCGTAAACTTATCGATCGGCATCCCAAGCGTCTCGTCCTACTTTTTTACTCCATTTTGTATAATTTGATATTTAAATACCATTCTTATAATATATGTATCTTATATATAATAGCTAAATTTTTGTAATATTTCATCACAATTTGTATTATCCCGCGTATTTTTTGTTCAACCCATAATGAAGTATGATTTACACCGCTAGTACCATGAATAAATTTTCGTTCATGCTATAACTATAATTATATTTTTAAGTTATAGAAGTAAGAATTACATTTGTTTCAAAGCACACATTTACTAATAGCAAAATGTTAAATATAAAAAAATTTAACCAATGAAATGGTATATGATAAAAATAAATCTGAACTTTGAAATATAATTTTTAATTTAAATTTTTCGCATCATATTAATTAAAGTTTAATACAACAATTAAAGATTTTTATCAAATTCTACAATGATGCTTAATTTTTTTTATATGTGTCCTAGAGTATTCGAATTACCAACAACAGGGGTACAATCAGTACAGTCAGCCACCACCTTCTGGTGGTCAGGATACTTCGTATCCACCACCTTCTAGCAGTGGTGGTGGTGGTGGCTACAATCAATATAGTCAACCACCACCAAGCAGTGGAAGCAATTATGGCAGCGGTTACAACAGCTATAATTCCAGCGGTGGCCAAGACTACAATCAATCACAAAATCAAAACAGTTACCCAAATAGTTATGGCAGTGGAGGTGGTTCTGGAAATGGTAGCAGTAGCAATTATAGTGGCAGTTATGGTCATGGAGGTGGAGGCAGTGGAGGCTATAATCGTAATAGTTCTGGTGGAGGCTATGGTGGAGGTATTTTAAATATTATAACTAATTTAAATGTAATATAACTTTTACTTTGAAGATATGATTTGTTATATATATATATATATATATATATATGTTTATGTACGTAGGTCAAGGAGGAGGTGGTGGCAGTAGATATGGAGATCGCGGGGGATACAGTGACCGCTCTGGCGGTAGCTACAAGTAAGTTTATTTCTTGTATTATTTATATATACATATATAATGAAGCGAAAAAAAATATAAGGCCAATAAAAAAAAGTTGAATTATATATCAACAATATTAATCAATGAAGAGGTAAATATATTCATTGAAGTTAACAAGGTATGAAATGAAATTCTTATGACAGTAATGAAAACTTGTTGTCTCTTTGCAAATGGCTTTTATGCCCATTGGGCGTTAATATGTTTGAAGTGTGCCTACAGGTTTAACACAGGTATAACTGGTAAAGGTATAAACAGGTTGTATATGACAAATGACGTAAGATGGTTATAATGTCTGGTACATACTGATTTATATTACATTAAGTGATAATATGATGTGTATACATAATGGTTTTGTATTGATTATACCTGTAAAGCGGTTTATACTGCCACTGGGGCCACTGTTGTCTGAATAGTACTACTTAGGGTTATCGACTAGACAATCAAAAGACGCCTAAAGTTTCATATAACAGAGAGAGATTCCAGTTTATATAATAGAAATAGTATTATTATATAAGTTGGAGTTTTATTGAATATATTGGTGTTTCTTTAATATATTTTGTCTATTTTTCGTAATAGGATATTAATGTTGTACTAACATCACAGTTGTTTACCCAATATAATTCATAATTTTTTATTCCCATCTTTACTCTACTGATTTTATTATATATATGCTTCAAATATTAATTAATACGTAGTAATCTCTGTCAATACTCAGATAGAAGATTCATGTACATTTGACGCAAATAGGATAATCTCTTACGCAGGATTGTCTTGACCAATTTATTTCTCGCAAGGTTATTAATAACAGCTATGCAGAAAAAGAACACGATTTTTGCATGCCGGACGTAACGGACTAACATGACGATACATGGGACTTATCTGTAGTTTTAAGTAATATAGTGACCACCGACATTTAGACAGTAGGTACATCAAGAAGAGAGGTGGCGAGCAGCATTTGATTCGCCATGCATCGATCGATCGATCAGTCTGTCCATGAGTCAACTCATTGGTATATCTGCTTCTGTGTTTTAGCAGTGGCGGTGGCCGTGGTGGTTATAACAAAGGTAAATGCACCAGACTGTCTGTACTGGTCTGGTGCTATTCAAGCTTTCACTCTAATATTTAAAATCTAAATACTCGGTTACTCGTATTATATGAAAGGGCTGCTATGCAACATTGTTAGGGATTCATTTTCTCTGGTAATTAACACTCTGCCAGAATTCAGCAATCTAGTTTTAAAAAAGGTGTAAAAATACGTGATGATATTTTTTACTGCAGCATCATAAAGACTGCGTTGATCACCAATTGCTTTTTCAGTAAATATGTGTTAATTTTTTATGCGCTTCTAAATATTATAATATTTATAACAAGAGCAGGTAACGTTATTTTTTATTTAAAAGGTTACACACATTTAATTATACTAATTTGAAATACAAATGCGCTATGCGCTTGGCACATTAAGTTTCATTTGTGTATGTATAAAAACGACCATGTTTATGTATGAGCTGTTTTATATAAAAAGAAACATTTAGAGGTATAAAATCTTTACCCTTAATCAGCACTTGTGCTGCTTACACTCCAATATCTTAATATTTTAAAATACAACTCAGGATAATATTAAGCAAATATAAAAGGCAGCTGGTGAATTAAATATCTACCTATCCCTAATTAATCAAGGCTTCCCAAAAATACAATATAGGGAAATGGTAAGAATAAAAATAATGTTGCAGCCCTTTTGTATGTTAAGCTGCAACCTTGTGTTCTCTACATATTGTTATATGCTACTAAGAATGTTAGGCCAATGAGTACTAATACTTTTGTTACTGCACGGGTCGAACAGAAAAAAAAGCCTTTGAATTGATAATTTTATACAAGGTATTGAAGACAATAATATGTATATCAAATAATAGAGGTGTAATAAATGAACAAATTAAGAAAGCTTAAGTGTTGTCATGGGATATCACTTATTAATAGGCAAGACAAAATTTATGTATCCTGAAACTAAAACTAATATCAAAGTAATTGTATGTTTTTAAACATACATAAATTACAAAATTTTTGGTATATAATAATAGAAAAGAAGTTTCTTTTCACTTGGAAACACTATTTGTGGGTAATGGTCATTAAAGAAAGTAAGAGTTATTACATTTTCATTGTTACAATAAGTAATAACTTCTAAATATATTGGTAATACTACAAGAAGAAAGAGGAACAAAGTATTTAATTGCTTAAAATAATAGTGCTTAAGTTTACTTACCATTTTAAAATTATCATAAATATGAAATGTGGATACATTAGGGAGAGGTATTTATATGGGATTTTCTTATAATATAAAAAAAAGCATACTAGATTAAAATTCCAAATGGTTTGCAAAATTTCATTCCTCCAAGGTGTACTGTGTTATTAGTTGTTTTTAACCCGATACAAAAGTTTTCCACTTGTTAGCTTAGACTTGAGTAGGTTTAGGGACAGTAGATTTGCAAGTATTATTCCTTACTTCAAGGAGTACTATGCTAGGTGAAATGTTAACTCCTATCAAATTACAGGGGGCTACGGTGACCGCGGTGGTGGCAACGATGGGATGGTTACACAAGAAGATACTATTTTTGTATCTGGTATGGATCCTTCAATTTCAGAAGAAGAAATTTGTCAACACTTTGGAGCCATTGGTATTATCAAGGTAAGTCACTATATACAAATAATGATAGTAATCACAAAGTATATTATATAAATAAACATTTAACCTTAATATCTTTCAATGTGTACAGCATGACAAGCGGACAGGAAAACCCAAAGTGTGGATGTACAAAGATAAAAATACTGGTAAATCGAAAGGTGAAGCTACTGTGACTTACGATGATCAGAATGCTGCGCGTTCTGCGATCGACTGGTTTGATGGAAAAGAATTCAAAGGTCGAACTATAAAAGTACAAATTGCCCAGCACAAGAGTAGTTGGCAAGGTAATCGTAGTGGTGGAAGTCGTGGTGGAGGTGGTCGAGGTCGTGGAAGTGGTGGTTTTGGGAGCCGTGGAGGTGGCGGTGACAGAGATGATCATCATCGTGGTGGTGGTGGTGATGATCGACGTGATGGAGGTGGTCGTGGAGGAGATTGGAGGTACCGTTTCACTTTATCTATATAATGATATATATATATAGTCTACTATAAATTAAATATTTTATAAATTTGTTTTATATTGTTTAAATAGGTGTCCCAATCCAGAATGTGGTAATACAAACTTTGCTTGGAGGGACCAGTGTAACCTCTGCAAAAGTCTAAAACCAGAAGGTGCTGGTAGTAGCAGTGGGGGTGGAAGAGGAAATCGTGGCGGCGATCGAGGTGGTCGAGGAGGCTTCAGAAGTGACAGGGGTGGTCGAGGTGGAGACAGGGGTGGTCGAGGAGGCTTCCGTGGTGGAGATAGGGGTGGAAGGGGCGGACGAGGTGGTCCAATGAGAGGCGGTGGAGGGTTGGTTCCTATAATTATTTAGTTGTACTAGATGTGTCATTGAAAATAACAAATTGTCATTAATTTTTCTTGTGTTATTTCAGCCGAGGAGACAGAGATAGGGATCGTCAGCGCCCTTACTAAATATAATTTATAAAGTGATTGATAAATAAATCACTTATTGACGTATTGTACACAATTTGTACACAATCTTAATGTATGTAAATTTGTCATAACACAGAAATCATGTATTACACTTCATTATCATCGATTTGTTTTCTCGTACATTTTTTATATATTCACAACAATCGATGTGTGACGTGTAATTTTTGTGTTTTATATACGTATGTAAATGATCGTCATGTATGTAAAGTTACATTTTAATAAATAAGACTTCAATTCTCTAACACTAAATCTTATATTATTTTTTGTACTTACAAATACCATTTTTAGACATAAAAAAAAGACTAGGAACGCTGGGAAATTTTGTTTATTGAAAGATAAAAATATAGTACAATAAATTTATGTCTATTTATGTATACATGTATATAAATCTAATAAATAATTGGAAAAAGAAATGATAACTAAGTAATTTGAAACAAATACATTGCGTTTTTATGGCGAACGTATGCCTAAAAATTTTCCGATGTAATGAATAAGCTGTATTATTTTAATTCATATTATCATAGTAAATATACGTTTTACATATGGATATATAGGATGAAGACGTCTAGTTCATGGATTTACTTGAATGGTATGATATCTTACAGCTTCCTTTGCTCTCATTTAATCTCTGCGTTTACGTTGATCTTTTAATATTTCCTACAATGGAGTAAAAGAATAAGTATTAGTTCACATTCATTTCATCACAGCAACCCACACTTATCATATACTAGGAAATTTACATTGTGCATAGTCATTGTAGTTCTTAACTATTCTATCTCTATTAGTTTGTATATTGAGTTCAAAGTTTATGAAGATTAATATGATTGTGATGAGTTAGGACTTGAATTGAATATTTGTTGCTTTCTAAGTAGAAGTTTCATAAATTTGTATTCTTTGTACCAGTAAGATATATGTGGATTGGTTAATTATATTTTTTGCAAAATGGAATTAGAACAGTTAAGAATTAGGACGACATATAGAATAATATTTGTATATATTGTTTCTAACTTTTACCTTCTGTGTAAGGATTATGAGGAGGTGACGGAAAATGTTGACGAAATCTACAAATAGATCTAGAGAATGTAGAATGAAATCTTTGCTACCCATGTGGTATTTTTCAATAATCAATTGTGTATCATAAATAACAAAACCACACATTAAAAACAGTCCAATATATAAATAGGCTTGGTAGAAAATGGTCCAACGTAAAAATAGATTGACAAATGAAAACAAAACCATAATATTCAGCAAGCTAATTAAGGTACCACCAAGATATAACCAACGTCCTCTTTCAGCCAAAAGGGAGGAAATACTGAATGATACAAATATAACAATTGTTCCTGAAAAAATAATCATGTTAAACATTGATATAGTTTAATGGTAATCCAATAACCATAACATGATATCACAATATGTAATAATAATAATAAATACATTTTCAAAGATAAATTTAAATAACAATAACTTACCAATCAGTGCAGTTACTATAACAGTTGGATTGACGCTCATAACCAATTGAAGTAAAGGACCCAGACCAAGCCCAGAAAAGAATGCAAATCCCAGGAGATAGCTAAGTCGTAACTTTTGATTTTTTCCATTGTCTGGTGTATTAATTAAAGTAAAAAGCAGACCCAATGTACCAAGAGTCGTTAACAAATTGGCTCGCAAGAGCTCTGAGAACATGTGAATATAAACTCCTCCAGCAGCTGATAGCATTGACATGGACAGACATCCATAGACATTTTTCAAGTGTTGCCTAACTGGGGGTTCCCTGCAATCATAAATTTTTATCATATTTTCTACATATTTGGGAATCCTTTGTAAGGAAAATGAAAAATTTTATAAATACATCAAGTATAGTCTTAGACTTTGGTCTTAGGTGATAGGGTGTGGTATTAAGATTATAGCAATAGCTAAAATTAATAGTTTAAATGAGATTTAAGAAATGAATAAAATGTGTAAGAGAAGAGAGTTCAAGACGATTTGTAAAGAAAAGTATAATTATAACTTTACAAAAACATTCACGCTCGATGTACTTACTTACTTGTAACACGTCATACATATTATGCTCGCAAAAAAAAGTTTCACTACATGAAATATTCACATTAATGAAGTTCTCGAATATACATACATGTTTGAAGGTCACACAACATACCAGTAACGCAGATAAGAGAAAAACGCATATCACGATAAATAATTTTATTCAAAGGTGCGTCGCAAAAAAGATACAGTCGATTTTTATAAAACGAAACGTTTCTTTAACGACTTCCTAGTTACATCATCGTAAATCAATGTATTTTAGAAATCGCGATATAAATGTAATAATAATGAAAAATCAATAGGAAGGAAAATATTAAAGTAAAAATTATAGAAAAGTAAATCTGAGAAAAATATCTTCTCGATAGAAATGTTCATAGTTCGACAAAAAATATTCAACAGAAAAGATATACGTACAATTTCTTAGTGAAAGAGTTCACAAATGTGTTGAATACTGCTGCCATAATTTCGTTGCTTTACAAATACACCGTAATAAGACACAATTCGTTAAATGCTGTTGTTTTCCAACTAATGTACTTGTACAAATCGAGAATAATCATAAACCCTTGAAGTAGACTCCGCTTCGTGGACACGTCAGTGATATTTCTGTACGTAAATTTTGTCGACACTTCCGATTGGTCGACGTGCCTCTCGAAATTTTATGAAACGTCAGCTTTCACGTGACAATGATGGAGGATGTATTGTTTCGTAAAATAGACAAGAAAAGAAGAAAACTTCTGGCGAGTAATGGCGACATCTTCAGGACGAAATTTTAATTTTTAGGTTTTATACTTGCTATGTGTGTGTAAATAACATTCGTCTGTCTGACAATATGTATATATGTAACAAACTTACATTTATTGCTTAGATTGTAATAGGATTTTGATAAAATTTAATAAAGGAAACCGATATTTTTATATCGAATTAATTGATTATCGCCTTTTATTAAACGTTATTAAAACATATATCTTGTAAAACAATTAGAAGAAATTATAATATGTGATACAATTTCCATTTCGTCAGCCATATTGTTTTAAAATCATTGTAGACGAAATATTTATATTTTGTATAATCTCAAATCATGAAAGAGATGTTAACAAATCAAACTAGTTCAGGATATAGTAACCCTTTCGTTAATAATAATGGAGACAGCAACAGCAACAATACAAACGATAATAATACAAGGAGATATGCTGTTCTTAGTACAGACTGGATATCTGCAATTGGAGAAGAACTGGGAATGCATCCTTTACCAGATTCTTTATTAAAAAGACTCGCAGAAGATGCCTCGTATCGACTTAGAGAAGTTCTACATGTATATTAGTTTTATACATATATTATATCTGGAATTATTATTAAATTTACTCTTAAAAAAAATATATGTATATAATACATGTTTATCGTTAGAATGAAGCTGATAGAAATTCATTTTTAGAAATGTGTAACGAGATTAAAACATAGCAAAAGAAAACGTCTAACGTCTACAGATGTAAATGCTGTGATTACCAATTTATGTGATGTAGATCCAGTATTAGGAGCACCAGAATCTCTACCAGAATACCATACAGAAGCAAAAGTCTTTGTTCCTAATGAACGTATTGTTAATCTAGTACAAAAAATAAATGATCCACTTAACATATCACAAACTAGTGTACCCTTCATTCAAGGTATATCTTACTTATTTATTAATTAATTTATTAATTTAATTATATTCTAACATTATTTGCAATTTATCAATAACATATTCAACAGAATCGGAAATATGTGATACCAGACTAACAGAAGCAAGAAATAATTATGCAAAACGCGCATTAAAAACATTATTTAATGGATCTCAGAAAACATTTCAGGTATGATATATTCAACTATGTGATCTGTTATAAATATTATAACATACACAATTTATAGGTTCTAATTAATGATTGTGCCACTAATGTTCATTTGAGTGGGGAAGGAGTAATTGATAAATTAATGTCTATTGCTAGATCTATGATAATTTCAAATAATGTGCAATACACAAGAGTATCAACAAGAACATGCCAACTTATTATTGCAATTGCAAGCAACAGTGAAGCTGTTTATCCATATCACTTAACTTCGGTAATATTCTACAGTAAGATCATATGAATTAGACTAATTGATTTATGGATAAACAGATATTTTAAGACCTCTAATATTTTTTTACTACAGGTTGATAAGTTAACTGAATTGTTATTGGAATTACTTTTAGGACAGAGTTTCATAAATCCAAACCTTGAAGCACTCTTTAAAGATTGCACGCTAAAATTAATGCTTCGTTGGCCATCTATTGCTGATAAGTAAATAAATTATTATACACTTAGACGTTATTCAGTAATGATTATCTTGTTATAAAATCGATTTTTATTGTTCAAAGATATATCCCCATGTTGGAGAACGTACTCTTAAAGGAAGAAAAGGTAGATATAAATGGTAATAAGAAAAAGATTTTGGTTATGGAGCTACTAGCTAGTATTCAGCCTTTGATGCTTTTCCAACAAGAGATAGGTTCTCCACTCTCAGTACATACTGTTTTAAAATTTGCCTCACCTGGTTCTATCCTGTGGCAAAAAATAGCCGTAAGCTAACTTTAAAATATATTTTCTTACATTATTTCTTTCCATTACTAATGTATCTTTCAATTATAGCTTAGTATTTGTGCTCTTATAAAATCACAAGCTCATACTTTAGATATTGAAGCTTTCATGGAACATTATGGAGATTCTTTACTACCATATTTACCATTTTGTTATAAAAGCACGGTAAATGGTTATAGAAAACCTATTTCTCTTCCTATCACTGTCAAAAGTAAAATAAAATACGTTAAAGTTAGGCCAGTAATAAGTAATCGGCTGTTATGGGATCGACAAACAGCATTTCCTGATTCTACATTACGAGGTCCACGACGAGAAATAAGGTACGCAACTATATTAGATTTATCAATTAGATAGAGTAAGTACTTTCGTATGTATTTTTTTATATTGCAATACAATTTTAGATTTGCCTTCGCCGGTGGACGACCGGTACCATCTAGTAATTTAAGGCGTGTTAGTTTGAGAGCGAATTATCAGATTTTAAGAAGTGAACTACAAGCTACGCTTGCTCTAGTAGCATCACGAAGGTTATTAGTACTTAAGGATAAAAGAAAGAGATCATTCGATATTTATAATCTATTATACGGTTATTTATAAATTTGTATGTCTCAGTGTGTATGATTTAAATAATAATTTTACGTTTACATTCGAATAGCCTTTGATACAAACAAATATTATTTTTTAAAAGATTTCATTTGGTTTCAAAATACATATAAACATCGTAATATTTTCTCGTTAAAGAGAGAAAACATTATTTCACATTTATACATAAAGTTTAAGGTTTGTTATTTATGACCCTACCTATAGTAGTACGTTTCTATAACAATATCTTCTGTATATTGCTGAAAACTATAACATATATTTATTAAATTAGTAATAAGAAAAAGACTGAAGCCATGACCTCACCGAAAAAATTGACCCTCTCTGTTAAAGACAGTCTTGTAACCCTTGCGGTAATACACTACGTGGTAATATATGCGAATTAATCAAACATGTAGCCCGAGTATGCATCCTTATCGGTATCTGAAATAAATATTTTTACCATCAGTGTTGTTTTTCAACATTATCACAATTTTAAAATACATACTGCAGCAAGCTGTCGTCGACTTAAAATTCGATTCTTATAAAAAAGTAAACAGGAATCTATTTCAATAGTAACAATTTTGTCCTGAAAACAATAAGTTTTTAGTATATTAAAATTATACTAAGATATCAAAAATACCAACCTTCTCGCAATACATAGAATATCTTTTTTCATTGATATTCTTTACAGAGTCTATACTCATTAAACTATGTAATGCTAAACGCTGTTTCAATAAATTATTGTTATTGTCATTACAATTATCATCTACCATATCGTTGTACATATGAAAGTCTTTACCATGTTCAAGTGTTGGAAAATAATCAGAATTGATCGTTTTTATAAATTTTATAGTATTATTTTCAAAGTAAGTTTTAGTTTGTATATCACTGAGTTGATATCTAAGGTTAATTATTTTTGGCCAATTTTTAAGGACATATACTTTTCCAAAAATATTTAGCATCTCCGGCCAGTTATTCTTATTTTCATTCTTATATTCTGAATAAGTTTCATTCAGACTTTTATTTATATCCTTATTTTTATCTTCCTTATTTTCCATTACCAGATTTAGATGACTTGTTTCCTTATTGTTCTGAGCGACTGGAGCTTCCACCAAAGAATTTGATGTTTTCAATTCATTTTCAAGCATAATTTTGACAGTTGTATCATCTTTGTTTATGTTGTATATATTCTGTATTGAAAAGTTAGTTCCCAAATATTTTGAGATAGCTGGTATTATTTTACGTCCTGCGAAAAGAATTTTGACAAAAGAACGAAAAAGTATATGTAAGATGTTATACTTACTATGCTTTATCCAAAACGTTTTTATTTTATTAGCATATTTTATACGATAATTCCTTCTATAGGATTCTAATTTAAGAAAAATAGGCTCTGTTAAAAATATCAACTGCTTTCCAAAATGAACCTGTGTTTGTAGATCTTTCTTAGGTATAATTGACTCCAGAATCAGTTTACATTTGTCGAGATCAATCATTTCTGTTAAAAATTATTTCCATTTCTATACCTAAATAAATAAACAAGTATCTGCACTACCTACCCATAGGCTTTCTGGAGTAACGAACATAAAAATCTTGATGACGTAAACGAATAGGATATTTACATTTAGCTAAAGGTAAAGCATCAAAAATACCAATACATGCCAATTGTTTTTGGAAGTTTTTACGATCCCATTCATTATTTATCGATCGACTGAAAAAATTAATTATTAAATACAAGGATACCATAGGAAAGTAATTGTAGAAAAACATATATTACTTTGGTTTAACACATCGTACGTAATGCAAGTCACATTTTCTAAGTTCCTTAATAAGTGTATCCATATTATATTTTAATTTAGCTAACATAGTTTTTTTTGTAATAGATCCCTTTACAATATGCAAATATTGTTCCTCTCCAAAATTGATTAAGGAACGAAGAAATTTATTCTTACTTGTACTGAAAATTAGAGATATTTCATTTGGAACCTATAACAAATTTTTAAAATTGTTAATAATTTTTATTCTGAATCGTAAAATATATTTAATACCTTATCTGTATTTTTAGACAGTAAGTCTTCTATAGAATATGTAACAGGACCAGAGTAATGTTCTATAATGAAGTTTCCTTCTTTCTCACTTAAAAATTTTTTTTGTGCATTGTGTAAATTTTTACATACTGATTGAATTATTGTTAATATATCAATCACTACTGGAGATTGACAAGCCTGTAATATAATAACCACAGTATCATTGCAATGATAACTTTTATATACAGTTAAATATATATATTTTACATACATCATTCAAGGTCAAAAATAAATTTTCTTCAATAACGTTTAGACGTTCTTTGTATAAATTGATAGTATGTGAAGGATTGCAAATTTTAATAAAACCTTCCTCTTGCAAATCATTACGATTATTTTCCACACAAGTTTCTATGAAATATTGTTGCATTTTCTCATTAGCATAATTTACACAAAGTTGTTCTATTCCGTTTTTAGTAAACGATTCGAAACCAAAGATATCCAGTATGCCTAAAAAGAATATATACATATATATGTACATAATTTGACAAGACTTCAATATAAAATTCAGTGTTGTAGCATACCAAGCCATTGCGAATATTGTTGTTTTAAAGACAAAGTTTTATTTGCATGATTTAAGATCCAATGAAAAAGAAGATCGTACATATATCTAATTATACTATGTAATCTGTTGCGACACGCATCAACAGTAACAAGGTGTCGATGATACGAGGTGTGTTTCCGCCAAGTACTTTGTGGATTTATGAGAATAGTAGTAAGTAATTCTATGATAGTATCTTCAGTTAAAGAACTAAGAATACAAGTACTTTTTAGAGCTTCCTTTGATTCTACAAATATGGTTATATAAAATTTCTCATTCTTGTATTATATGTATAGGATAAGTAGTGCAACATACTATTATTACTAAAATCAATTGCACATATTTCACCATCTTCTCTAAATTTAATATTTCCCATATGAATCAATAAGGCAAGAACTTGAAAAATGTTCTTTTTTTGATCAGATTTGAAATCCAATATATCCAATGCGTTCAGAGTATCTTGGAAACTTTCTTGAAAATATTTCTTCTTATTGCAATCTATAACATTTAATATATCATAATATTTATCTTTAGATAAATTAAAAATTTCAAGTTCTGTAGGTGACATTCCAAATATCATCTGAAATATATTTTTTTAGTATTTCTTACAGATACTTTCAGCTGCATAAGAATATGTAATAAATCAAACCTGATAAAAAATTTGAAAATTGCTTGAACCTCTTGTTACTCTATTTCTTTCTAAGAGAAACGAGTTAATAGTTGCACCAGAAATAATTCCACTTTTATAATGAAGTTTTACAAGTTGTCCATGTCTTGAACTTATTTCATTTTTTTCAGTACAGGCAGTTGTAAAAGTAGATATCAAACGACAAGCGTCTGTAATTCTTAGCATAATATTGTGTGCACAATCTCCTTGAGATAATTGTACTGACCATTTGTTAATATTACTAAGAAACTCTAGACACTTGCAAGCATTGAATGTTTTTCCTGTTCCAGTTTCTCCACTTATAACAATTACCTTAATATATAATATACTGATAAGTTTGAAAAAGAAAATCAATGTCTTTTATGATGATCTATCTCTTCTAAATGTTCTACCTGAGCATTTCGTCCATGTTCTTTGATAAGATTGTAATGTGCCTTAGCAGCAACAGCAAATATGTGAGGATTTGCTTCATACGTAGTATGAGATATATCAATATGTTTATTAAATTCTGAAGAATTATACAAATGAGATGTTGATACTTCATTGTTAGGATTTAATGTCAGGAGTAGTGAACCAACCCATGTATAAATTTGACCACGTTGTAATCTTTGTAATAGAAAATCTATAACTGAGAAAGAAACATTATTTGTGAAATGCATTTTGTTATTTTATTTGATAAAAAGTATTTAAGGCTTTTATACAGAAATAGCATATGCATACATACTAATATTTTCATCTTCTGGTAAAGTACCTAAATCGGTAATGAAATCCCATCCGGCTTGGGAAATTGGTTGCTGTAAAATGTATGTAATATATAAGAAAATGTGATATAAATGATATTTTCATTAATGACAAACCTCTTCTGTTGCTGGCATAACGTTCTCCACATCTATCACTGGCAATATGAATAAACGAAATGATGTTGTCAGAAACAAATATTTATTTGCTCAAGGTCAAAAAAGTTCACATATCGGTTTCTTCCCGCATTATTCAAAACTATAACTTCTACGTAGATGACGTAATTTACGTTACAAAAACAATAAAGTTCTTTAAACGTATCAAATGTTTTTAATTTATTATTATAAACAAATGAATTCACGTATGAATCTCTTTATTCAAATACATTAGAAAATTATATTACAAACAATTCTTTAAATGCAATTTTAAAATTATTTGTCTTTAAAAAAGTTTATGTTTAATTCATTAAGGACGCTTCTCTTCCATTGCTTGAAGAAACTTTCTGTTATTTTGAATAAGTTTCTCCAAACGTTCTTTTGTAGCTGAAGTTTGCTTTTGTGTAAGTTTACGTCTTGCAGATTCGATTGCCACTCGATAACCAGCAACATTGTGGAAAACTTTTATATGTCTATCTCCAGCAACTAAAACATATTCTCCTCCAGCATCAAAAGCTAGGCTCGTAATAGGTCCTGTAATGTAATATTATATGTATATAAATATAAAAAATGTAGTATTTATATATTATAATGAAAAAATACCCAGAAAAATATCTTCTATGGTAGTATCCAACAAGCCAGTAATTGTAGAATAAAAACTTAACGAAGATCCATGAGCTATCGCTAAAACTTCAGTATTAGGAGATAACGCAATATTAGCTGTTATTGTACTTTCCCATGGTCCAGTTTGAAGTATATGAGGATCCTCTCCTTTTTCGAATTCAACTATATACGTATAAATTGGCAAATGTAACACAATTTGACACAAAAATAATTTACGAAAAGAATACTTCAATTTATTACTTTTTATATCGTATAAACGATAAGTTTCATCTTTTGATACAGTAGCCATACAACTACTATCAGCACTGAAAGTAAGATCAAGTATTCCAGATGAGTGACCAGCAAGATCGAAAGCCTTTACTACTTGTTTGAATTCTCCTGATTTACTAAATACTACTTCCCATATGTTTGCATCTGGAGTGAACCCTAAATAATAAAATATCATTATTGAGACATGGAGTAAGTGTTAGTTAGAGCTAAGATAAAATATTCTAAAGAATTACCGGATGTACCGATGAAACGTCCACAAGGTGATATTCGTGCTCGATAGGTCGATCCAAGATGCAATTCTATAGTTGCAAGAACTTGTCCTTTAAGGTCCCATACTACAAGATCGTTCATTTTACTGCATGTAATAATATATTTTCCTGTACATGCAATATCCATGCCAACAACATCTTCTGTATGCCGCTAAAAAATTAATAATAAAGGATATGAAATTTATGTATAAAAAATAATATAATAAAGAGATATTTAGTACATACCTTTGGAAATTCTAAAGCTTTAATTGCAGAGGCTAAGGTACCATCTGGTTTCTTGGAAATTTTATAAACTTCGATAGTATTTGCTACAGCTTTATGAATGAGAAAAGCTTTACCATCAGGAGACCAGCGTACTAATGTCGCATGATCGAATTCTATATTAACACGAAGCGATTTTTTCTCTTTTATTGTCAATTCTTTTGTGCACCATAACAAAACAGTCCTATCTGAAAAATTAGAGATCACAGTCTTACAAAACTATTCTAATAAAAGACGTAAAATAATTCTGACAAGGAAAGGAGTAGGTGATAAGTATCTTATGCAAGACCAAAAAAACATTTAATTTATTACAGAGTATCTTTATTGAGCGAACAATTTAAGATTGTTAAAGTTTTACAGCAATTGAAACAAGTTTCAATACAATACGAGTACAATAGGCTAGATACATGTATTTCATGCTTATAGACCAATTAAAATCTCACAATAAGCCTACCATTTCTTAAATCTTAAATACATTATAGTATCATTAAAACTATGTGTAGTCAGTTATATGTTACGTTTTTTATTCGGAGGTGGCATAAGATCAGAATCATCTATTATAAATCGGTGCCTATTAATATAATCTAAAAGTCGTTCAGTTGTTATGGGTTTTATAATGCTTTTGCATACAGATTGAGCCGTATTGTACGAATTAGGAAATGATTTATCAGTTCTTTCACGCATGAAAACCCATTGGCCATTTTCAAATTTACATTCAATAATTGCATTATTTAAATCTTTTATTTGTTTGGTTACTTTCATTTTGTCAAATGGTTCTTTCATACCACCTACATAGAGATAGCCAATTTTCTTTGGAAGAATTCCTTCCCCAGATTCTGTAATTATTTTTAATCTAAAATCAACAGAATTCTGTGACAAGGGTTTCCATTTTAAAACATCTGGCGAAAGCCCTGGACAATAGGGTTCCTTAGCAGGTTGAAATATTAAACCATCAGGTTCATGACCTAGTTGTTTGGCAAATTTTTCACTTAATAAATTAGCAGCTTGTGTCACATCCCAAAAATGTTTTAATCGTACTGAAAAGGGTTCCATTTCTTTTCTCAATTTTCCTTCCTTCATTGCTCTATGCCTGCCACCTATAATTTCTCGTTCAATGATGCAAGAACGCTCAGGATGGAATGGTAATTTGCTAATATCTTTGCCATCGTACATCACTACATCATAAACTAAGTATCTTGGATATTCTTTACCATTTGCCTTGTCAATCACCATTTCACCATCCAATAATGTATCTTTAAGAGTTCTAGATATGTCTTTTGGATGTGGAAAAGTCATTCCATTAACTTGAAATACACTATTATCTCTATCTACAAAATAAATTTCTCCATCTGCTTGAATCATCATCATATACCTGGTCCCATCTGCTTTCCAAGAAACTCTATATGGTTTTTCATGTAGCAATCTAATATTATCTTCATCCATAGAAACTGGCTGAGAACCTGGAAATCCAGTTGATTTCCAAGAACAAATACCTTGAACACGTCTCTGTATTCCACTTAATTTTCTTTCCTCTAAAATAGGAGTAACTCCAGGTACACCAGCCATGAATATTGGATTTTTGTTATTAAACTCACGCCTCCTTTTTTTATTGGGTACGTCTTGATTATAATTATCATTATCAGCACTAGTGCCTTCATCTGTATCTTCTACATTGGAATCATCATATTCTAAGCACCAAGCTGGTCTAGGAGCAGGATCAGGAGCATCCTCCACATCATCGTATCTCCTAAATAGTTCTTGAATATAATCAGCTTTATATATGCCTGGTGGTCTTGCAGTAGCAAATTCTGCCAAACCAGCATCAACGCTAGTACCATCAGTTTCTACTAAATAACTAATTATAAGGAAGCCAGTTCTATTAAAACCATGCGTGCAATGAACACCGATAACTTCCAACGGGTTAAACGATATAAAATTTCTGCAAATTTGCACAAAAATTCTTGTTTGTTCTTCAGAGGGAGTTTCACCGTGACCTCTGCACTGCAACTTTAAATATTTGCAACCATACGCTTCTAAACTTTCCTTGTCATAAAATCTCGTAGTGTTGGTTAGGTCAATCCATAGACCTAATTTTATTTTCTGACTCTTTAACGATGCGAATAACATATCCACTGAGAAACGACATTCTTCTGGCACTTGGCTATCAAATGCAGACGATAGCGGAGTCTTGAAAGCGAGAAATTTATTCTGTATTAGTTTTACTGCTTTCCGTGGACAATGAAGCCATCGGGGCGGAATTGGCCCCTTGCTTTCGTTCCTACTTGACATTTTATTGCGTTTTTCTTTCTTATAAAATTAATTTTCTATAACTTTTAGTTTATTAACCAATTTTTACAAACGCGAGACACTGAAAATCATTTTTAACAACATGGAAACATGAAAAATACAGTACTATAACCTTATATTTATTTTTCCAAACACATTCGTTTCTCTATTTCTTCGTACACACGTAATAGGTTAATTTTTTCAAACTTGTCATTTATGTCAGTAACATCACAAAGTAGATATTCAATTAATTTGACAAATACGTTCCAAACAACGGAACAGCTGTTGCTAGCGTTCACTGAACGCCATTACAGGCTTTCACAATTTCGACTTATAGCAAACTTCTCGATAAGTCGATGAAACGTATCGATATTCAATGGAATCGACTTGACTTTCCGAAATTTAAATTTATAAATTTACATGTTTTAATTTGAATTTAGACGTTTAAATTTAAAGATCTGCATTTTTAAATTAAAATTTGCCATATAATCAATACTATTCTTGAATTGACATTGCTGTGACATACACGCTATGATGGTACCCCATCTATACACCCTATACACATTAAGATGGTACCCCACTGGGGGTAGCCACCCACATGTTATATTATTAAGCAGCTATAACATTTTACCAAATGTCCTACTGGACAAATTGTAAAATTTAAAACAAATAAATAAAAAAAAAAAAAAAAATACACGCTCACACATGTAAATAAATATTACGTTGACATTTTTGTTGTTGTAGGATCATTATATGTAATGGTATAAACAACGATTAATTAAAAGTAACAATTTTATTTTACTCCAAGTTACCTTGACAAATAACTTCAAGTATGTCTAAATTAATTCTTTCTTCCTATACCTGTATCCGCGGTTAAAAACGTTATTCAAGGTCATCGTTGGTTAAATCAACTAAAGTATAAGCACGAAGGTGAAGAGCAAGGTGAGGTCCCTCGCTCAAACAGCGGGGGAAATTATGCTCATAGGAAACGAATAATTCGTCCCTGATGTTTCACGTATCACTGATTCGACGGTCAAATATCTAGCACATTGCCCAACGTTAAATACAAAAACTTAGATGCTCGGTACTGTTAATTATCAACGATGAGAAACTTGTAAGATCATTAAAAAATATATTAACCAGTAAATTAATATACTGATATATATAATCATCTCTAAATTCTTATTTTTCATTTCGTTAAATACGTGTACTACCGCATAAAAATATGTAGATACTTTCTTTATTTTTAACGGTGTGTAACAATTATAGTTACAAAGATATTAGTATTAGTTATAAGGTTATAAATATATTCAAGACGATTTCTTTCTTCGTTAAAGTATCGTGAAATAATAAATCGTGATATGATAAAATTTACTTTTAGAAATAAATATGCGATCAAAGAAAAATCGTCATCTGTAAATGACAACCTTTATTTTTTTTGAGACAGTTTTGGTTTTTAAGGAATTCGTCATCCTCAATTCGTTTGATCGTCGACCTATAGATAAAACAGAAATGATTCTTCGTAATTAATAGTAAGTCTATCGTGATTGTGTAATTCTATCAATGATATCTAAAATTAGTCAACATTTCGATCAATTGCCCATTCAATCTAATTTTAATATACTCTTGCGTAATAAATCCTGAAATAAAGAATGTATGTTTTATAGGTATATTTATTCATTTCACAAGAAGATAATAGGTAAGTATTGTTTTTGATCATTAGTTTGCCATTAATTCAAATATTTTAATAATACCCGCGTATTACAGAAGCATGCAAAATCTATGTTTAATATAAAAACGAAGTTGAAATTGATCTTGAAATGGAATATCACAAGGTACGTATAAACATTGTGTCCACATATACGTATTAATTGCAAATCGATAGAATATGAAATACGAGTATGTATTACTTTCTCGAAGATCTAAAATATAATTGCTGTAGATTGTACAAATGGAAATGCAGAGCTCTGTCTCGAGTTTCTCGGAGAAAGCGTGACCGGGGTGAACGAGAGTAGCACATTGCAATAAAACGCTACTCGACGTTAATATACGAGTAGCTAAATATAAGTCGTTCCCTTGTGGTTCACCCACGCTATGCGTTCGATTTTGATACACGTAAATTTTTACCAGCTCAACGTAACCTTTCCCAACATCATACCATAAGTGATCAATACATTTTTATAATTTATCAATTTTCAATTTAGTTACGACTCGTAATTTAATATTAAATTAAACATCTTATTCTCTTGGAGAACGTAACCTCCGACATAACGTGTTTTCATTCGATCGATATATTGTTTAATAAAGACGGAAAATCAACAATTGGGGTTAGGTTAGGGTTAGGTTTTGGAATTGTGTCAGTGATGAAACGTGAACTTTTCTGTCAACGATCTCAAATCTCTCGATTACTGCAATAATTTCCAAATGCAAATCAATAATTTCAATAATTTTGTAATATTGTTGTATTTTTCTAAGAACAGCACGGACATTTTTATACAATATATAACGAATATAGTAGCCTTTTTCGCGAAACAAAGCTATATACTATATTCTATGAGTAAAAATGAGAGAAGTCATATAAACGTAGACTTGTAAAATACGAACTAATAACGGATTAATGTTTTCTTTAATGAAGATTATGAAGACTACACGGGAAAAAGAATGAATTCGTTTTTGTTGATTTTCTGGCTTTAATATTTTCGTGGCTGAAAGAAAGGTATAATTTAATAGGTTTGATGTTATGCAAATATGCAATTATCATGTTAATTTCATACTACTTTATAATATTAGTCTCTATATATTTATATATAGTTATCGTTATTAATACTGTTTAAATATTCAAGAGGGTGACAAGAACATCTAGACTAGACCAGCAACAAAGACTAGTTTTTGGTCCTCAAGATCGTTGGATATTATGCCACTGGAGGATGTTTATTTGTGGGGAATGTTATACGAAAAAATTTACGTGACAAGAGTTAATACATGTTAGGAATTAATGCAAAAATTCGTAACTCATTAATCGAAATTAGAGGAAATCAACAAGAAATTGAAAATCTCATGAATTTAATTTTTACATATTTTGGAATGGAATTAATACATGTAAGTATCGCCAATCTGTTTCTATTTTTCATCGAAGAGAAAACCAATCCCTTGTTGTTTAGTATTTGTAGTAACTTTTAAGGCATTCACAAGTTTACGTTTATATAACATATTTTTCTTACGTTTATCCATAGAATAAGCAAGCTAGCATCGCTCCATGGAAAATTCTGCGATATATAAATATTATACAGAGATACTTATGGCATTTTAAGAAAAATGCAATGGAATATTGCAATGTTGTTAAAAACTATTTATCCTGCAAGAGGACAAATTCTGTTCATTGAATATAGTATTCTCTAATAGAGCAAGTCAGGAATTGATGTAACGTCGGATCCTACATTTCGCAATCCATGAACAAACGATGAGCCACGTTCGTGTCTTCCGTTTGATTTCTCAATCGACAATGGCCTAACCTACCTACGGAATATTTAATGTTCTCGTCTCTAGCGAGTCTATGGTGACAACGTTTTTCTTTCTATCGACAGTCAGCAAAAATCCAAAGTTTCTTCTTTCTTCAGAATTTCATCTCCCTCCGTCCGACACTGTAAACGAACCACAAGGATATTCTTCATCGTTGACAACCGCAAGGACTTCATGAAATTTGAAAAAGTAGGACATCAACCGTAATCGCTTTGTCAATAGTGAGAAATTGCCTTAAATGTGCAAATGTTTAAAACCTTGCTGATACGACGAACAAACAGAATATTTTTCAATTTCGCAAAGATCAAAGAACTTCATCTTACGTACACTACACTCGATCATAAGTAAGAAGAGACATACGAGTACGATCGTTTCTATTCGGATGAAATTTTATGTTGTCCTCTAACAAGATCGCTCCCGGACATTTCCACGTGTATTACCACTAGCGCTCAAAAACATTCGAACACTGGCTTATCTTTGATAAAATGTACTTTAATTACAAGATTAAAGATGGATCAGACTGTAATAATTTTGTAATTAGAACTTGTAAAAGAAGTATTTCTTTTTATAAAATCCTCCTTAGTCTATCTCATAAATCCGAAAGTAAAGAGTTTGTCAAGTGACAAAACAGTTTTATAAGATCTGATAATTGCAAATGCCGATTTTATTACCACGCATTGACTTCTGAAAATCAATCTAATCGCATGTACGAACATTGTTGATCGTAAAGAACAAGATTAGAGACGGATCAGACTGTAATAATTTTGTTCTTCACGATTACCAATGTTCGTATATGCGATTAGATTGATTTTCAGAAGTCAATGCGCGGTAATAAAATTTATGAGACAGATTAAGGAGGATTTTATAAACAGAAATACTTCTGACGTTGATTGACATCGAGCGTTTTTGACGGTCGATTTTAGCCAATTTCTTGTAAAATTTGATTACCGCTCTTATTATTAGAAAAAGAAATAAATTAAATTAAATGTAATTTACATGGTGAATTAACTGCTATGTTCGACACGCTTGATTTCGTTCTTTTCTAGAAGGAGAAATTTTGAAGAAAGTCGATAAAATCGTGCTAACGATGAATCACGCGATGGTATAATGCTTCATGAACGAGCGCGTCCAACAGGCTAACAAAGTTATTTAGCTAATGAGAATAATTAGTAGCTCGGAAAATTGAACGATGCACTGGAATCACGATATTTATAAAGATTTAAAGGTAGACGTCGATCTCGTTTCCGATTAATAATCCGAATAATAATACGCTAAAAAGCTTCATTTGTCGAAAATAATAAGATTTTCGGCTTTTGCGCGTTGCTTTGTTTTCTGTAACAATGTACACTTTTATCGCTCGGCCTTTAATCAAAATGTTCCGTCCACGATTTCGAAACTGGAGAAAACACGTTTTATCGTTTTCTTTGTCCCATGCTTGTTTCTCTAATTATGCAAAAATGCTAGACGGGACATTTTAATTAAGAAGAGAAGATTAGACATCGATGAAATATTAAAACGAGTACAGCATGTTTTCTTAGCCTATAGGATACTACAGTGATAGTACTTACTCGAATCTAATCGCTATCTAGTCGGTTACAATTCGTCATCCTGTTATTGTCTACCCATTTCCTTTGTTTTCGTTCGTGTGAAACTTTTATATCGTTATCAGAGCAATGAAAAAACACGCGGATTAGACGAAATTTTAGCGGAACTTTCCTATCGTCTATCGAGAAAAGAGCCATAATTTTCAAAGCAGCATGTCGCGAGCGATGAAGGTGGAGAAAGTTCCTGTCCTCCCTTGCGTCTCCTCGTCGCTGTTGCCATTTCTACCGTAGGAAACGCTTCCTTGAGGCCCCGGTTCGGCAACCCACGCGCCTTATCCGAAGAAAGAAAGTTGTTGCGCCGCACGAAACCTGCACATTTTCTCTCCGTAACCTGGCTCCTATCTCCGCCGACATGCCCTGATTAAAGCAGCATCCTCTCTTTTTCTTCCTTCGCACTTCGCGAAGCTCGTTCGTCCGACATCATCTTCTTGTACGAGCAGAGACCTCGATTTGACGGTCAGAAGCGCGATCGCGCTAATAATTATTCTATTTTTACAGACGAGGATTTCGAGTTTGCGGAGGAGTCACGAGTAGTGACGAGGCCCGAAACACTTACAATTGCTTCGAATCCATATGTGTAACGAAAGATTTGAATCGCTTGGAATATGATTCGAAGCCTGGATTCTTGAAAGTCTCGAACTCGTGACTAGTCACGAGTTACCCAATGCAAGAAAAAAACAGACGCGTCGCGTCTTCGAATAGTAATCGCGCAGCGTGTATTATATTTAATACCGAGCTATTATTAAAGGATTCGAAGAACGGTTTACCTCTTGGCGATAGAAAACGTTGGGTATAGTGATAACGAGAGAATCATGCGAAATACATATATTGGTACTTGTCAGATAGACGATAACGAAATATGAAATTTGTTGTTTCGTGGCTGGCATATTGAGAACGTAGTTGAGTAAGGGAAAGGAGTAATATGGATAAAGAATAACAATTGCCTTGAATATGTATATTTCTAATATTGCATATGAGTTGGCTCTGCACGGGCGCGTTAAAATTAATTAAATGAAATAATTAAAACTAATTGTAAGTAGTATTTATTTGAACTAAAAAGCTTAACGAACCATTACAACCATAAAGATTTACAAATAAAAGAAACGAAAGACAAAGCCAATAAACATGCTACAAATACAGTACACGCCAACAGCGACATCCTAACGCAGAAGCGACATAGCTCGCATGTACGTTGTATGGATTTGCGTAGATTGAAAAGGAGAAAACCTCAAGACCTCATTACAAACGACACGTAAAAATCCAACGAGGAGCTTCCAACGGGAAGCAACCTCAATTATGCCTAACTCAACAAGCTACCTACTGATTTATTAGATAACTTTTTTATCAAGACCTTACCCCCTCAAGATTTTGGGGTGAGCGCCGTGCGATCCTTCATAATCCTTTACTTAACTTAAGTTTTATACTTTACCTTACTTAATCTTCAAAAAAAGGGGGGGGATGTGGAGAAAATAAACGTAATATTTAAACATATTCAATATCGAAACCAAATATTGAAAAACCTGACATCCATTGCAATAGTTCTATTTCGAATTCTATAGACATAAGAACAGCAGGGCTGAACGATCAGTGGAATTATAAAATCCTATGATTTCCAATGTAAAGTCAAATAATTTTAACGGTATAGTTGATCCATCTTGGTGTCCTCGGTGACGTTTTCTAGCATAGAAAATCAAATAAATCATCGAATGGTGCCAGCTAACGTTACTTGGTATCTCATACGTTGTATAATTCGACCTTGGAAGCTTCTAACATATTTACGCGTTAAATCTCTAGCGGGGAGATCGATCGGCCGATCATTCACCTCGAATGTCCGTTTCTTCGAGGCAAAATTGGCAGGTTCAACAACCGGGCGGCAACGTACTTACATCGCTGCCGTTAATAAGAGGCGGCAGTTCGATGCTGTCGTGAAGGATAAATTTAAAAGAGAGGCAACGCCTCCGAAAATGTCCCTGACCCGCGTAAAAACCTTCCCAGTGTCCAGTACGAGGGCACGAGCACACGTTTACCATAATTCCTCTGCTTCAGTAGTTATACATACAGTACTGTGCAAGAGTCTTAGATCACCCACGATAATGATCTCATGACGACGATAACAATGATATTTTAAAAAAATACTTTCACGTGATGTCACGCAGAAATAAATCTGCGATTTACGCATGTATTTGAATTTGAATTTTGTGAACATTATCGTATGGTATCGATCGAATCAATCAATCAATTTTCTGAGAATCTGAAGATACTTCAACTTGTAAAAGTATCGTTCTCTTAATTTCTACCTGTATTCTTTTCTATGATACGTTTTCACGACTTGAAGAAGTGTAATTAATTTCTTACAATAAAGAAAAGCAGTCATCTTATAAAGAATAGCAGTCGATATAATCGTGATTCTCAGTTATCACGCAAATTACGAGAAGCTTGTCGGGATTTCATAAAAACTGTGACGGAAAAAAGACCTTGACGTTTTGAAACACAGAATGATTCAGAAGGAAGCTTATCGTATCACGAAGAGACGAAGGAAACTCGTACATTGCGTCGGAGCGTTTATTTTCAACGAAATCGATAGGATTTACGCAATAATATCATAGAGAAATGTAATAATCGTTTGTTGCGTAACAATTGCGTAACACGTATAATACAATTGGTTGAAAAAGAAGTTTCCAGAATGTCACTCGAAAGATTACGAAGATCCACGTGGAAATTTCGTAAGGTGCTAGGCAATAGAACATCTACTATCGTCTTCATACGGATAAACTAGCTTTTTTCTGAATATTTCTCCTTCTCTTGTTCTATCGTCCAAAAATTCGTTCAAAACACTCGCTGATAAGAAGGAAAAAGCAACGAATACTCACGTATATATTATACTTACACGTAGTGATTCGCGAAAGTATTCAACAACATTTCTTGAAATTTCATTAGCATTGTAATACGTATAATCATGAATATAATCATTAGCAATGTGATTCTTACCTGGTACTTACACGGTTTAGATTTCACGGCGATCAAGTAAGAAAATATCATATCGGAAAGATCGATTTGAAGAGTATCGTAAAGTGAACGATATCGATCAGAGATTGTTAATATCGTGAACGAAGCAAGCTGATTGAGAGAACTCGAAAGAAACGCCATGAATCTTTTTATAATTGTATGCAAAACGTTTCAATACTACAGCGGAACGTTCGAGACGTTGAAAACTCACGGTCGTCCCTAGGAGGCCACGAAACTTATTTTAACGTGGTGTATAAAGGCCGACGAATATCTAGATGAACATTTGTCACTGTAACCTCGACGTATGACACACGAAATAATTCCGTACTTTTTTCTTTTACCTCCTAGATCTGTTTGATCTTGCAGAAATATTTGAGAAAATGTTCACCGGAAATGACAAACAAATGCGTCATAGTAGATTGTTTATGATAGTGCGATCGTCCTTATCTTGAGATCCCAAAGATACCGATATTAAAAGTCGTAATTTTATCGTTTTTGTTTTTGCACAAGTATCACTAGGTATTACAAGTGTTACGACAATCGTTGAGCATTTGAGGAAAGAATGTTTCTTCGACGAACAACGGAAGATCTTTGGACAGAAATTCGGCGCACGTCTGTATTCTCGAGGTTTGATTGTTTGGCGGCCGGTTTCTTGCCGAGGTATTAAATATACCTCATAACGTTTTTTTTTATCTAATAAAAAATTTTTATCTAAAATATATTAATACAAAATGTCCACCTTTGTAAATTAAAATTTTTTACCCAGGAGATATTCTGATAAAAGATGTCTATCTCTACAATCGAAAAGTTTTCATCTAGAGTATTGTAATAAAATTTGTCCACTTAAAATATTCTAATAAAAAATTTCCATCCTTGTAAACAAAAAGATTCTCATTTTCTTTTCAGCTATTTTTAGACGATCGATCAACTAACTGCGCGGGTTATTCCATTTCAATTTCTCTATAGTCAAATATCTCGAAAGATACGAGAAGTATAAAAAAAATGTTTCAAACGAAAGCTGTAGCATATTGTAGCATATTTGACGTTATGGAGACATTGAAAAATCTTTTACAGATGGTCAACTTAGAATTTTTTAATTCGAACCTATATTTTTATGTACATCGTTTTAGCTCACATCGAGCTCACATCATATTCGAGCATCACATGCCTTCGAAACTTTACCAAAAAATATTTTTTGCATAGGTTGTTCCCGAACTATAACTGTTCAAATTTGATATGTCGCTGGCATTAACGTAATCCACTGTACACTTGTACGAAGGTTGCACAGCCGGACTTTGTACATCGCGCTAGCTCGAAAACGAGCCGACTTTATTTGTATATATGTGTTTCACTACATATAACTTTCCCTTATAAACGAAATGTAAACCTTGTTCAGCGTGGTAGTCAATAGATTCGAACACGTATGAGCAATGCTACGTCTCATATTTTCAAATGTTGTTGACAAACTTTATTACGTGGAGCTATTTAAAGAATAACGTTTATCAAGTTAAACCAGTAACACTGGAAGGTATCATACGTAAAATTGTTCATACGTGTTAGAATCTATCGCTTACAGCAGTAAACGGAGTAGGGAAATGATTCCAAAGAACTCAAACATCTATCGCCATAATTCACTGCCGTGAAATATACCCATAGGAACAAAATCGGCTTCTTTTACAGGCAACATGACGTGCAACCTTCTCGTCTTGCTCATCGGGTGACGTTAATGTCGGGGCGGTGTGTCAAATTTGAGCAATTATATCTCAGAAATAGCTTGTGTACGGCATTATACATTAAAATAAAGTATCAAGGGTAAGTAAAGTATTAGATATTGGATTAAAGTAATTTGAAAATGACTAGCATGAGATGACACGTTTAAAAATATAGGTTCTAATTTCAAAATTCGAAGTTGGTTGCTGAAAGATTTTTCAATATCACCAAAAGTATCTGTTTCCCTTAATGTGCTATAACTTTCATTTGAAACATTTTTTTATATTTCTCGTATCTTTCGAGAGAGACGTTTGCCTGGAGAAGTTAAAACGAGACGCTCTGTATAACTGCATGCCCAAATTAGTTTTCTAAACGTATTCATATTATACATATTTACATACGTCAACGTAATGACACTACCTCCGGGCGGAAATACGTTTACATATATTACATACGTGCCTTGATAACAAGTCGTAACTAGACACTGTGAAAGATTGTATATCCATATCCAGTACGAAGAACCACACTTTCGCTTTGTACGTAAATCCGGTTACAGTTATCTTTTAACTCTCTCGCTGATCGTAACGAGGAAACGTGCAGTTTCGTTGGCAGGCCTGCACGAGGAGACTCATAATGCCATTGGCGAACTTTCTGATTAGGAAAGGTCTTCGATTTATCTTCGATACGTGTGATAGTCAGAAAAACTCCAGTCGCAATATAACGTCGTCACGTATAAATGACGCAAATATATGCTGTAAACAATTTCTTATGCTATAAAATAATTCTTTCGTGGAAATAAAAATTAGCATCTTAATTTACAAATACGTGACTTTGAGTTTAATAAAGAAGACGCTTGTATAGGTATATATAAATGATTTACAATCTTCGTTTTGGAATAAATAAAGGATAGAAGTTTGCGGTTTTAGTTAGCATCTTCCGTACCGTATATATTGTTTTCGAGTTAAACGAAATTAAACTTCAAGGACGATTTACAGAAAGAGAAAGTGAAAAAGGAAAACAAAGTAAAGGAATCGATAAAATAAGGTACCAATGTCGAGGAAAACGATTGTTTATCTTTCGATTGTTAAACAGCTCCGACAATGCAAACAATTAACTTTTTTCGGCCAAGCTCTGAAAAAAACAGATGTTCGATGAAAAGGCTAAAGTTGAGATTCTTGGTTTTATTCTTTTCAGGAAATTTATAGCGCGTCTCGCGATGCTTCTTCACAACACGCATTCTTAAATGTCTCTTGACAATGATATGTTTCTTATTGCTGTTTCGAACGGGTGCGAAAAAAAGAACACGCAGTCGCTTAACAAATATTTACACTTTAATCGTCCTTCTTCATTTCAGTCACAATCACAATATTATCTTTCCAAAAAAAAAAGAAAAAAAAGAGGAATCGTACACTGTTCTCACATAGTTCACACCATCTCCCATACATACGTATCTCTTATTTATTTTAAACCATTCGCAATCAAAGAACGAATCATTCTTATCAAAAAATGCAACTATTTTGTTATATTGTTACGAAGCAAATGTATAAATCTTCATTCAAGTCGAGGCGTTATTTCGCTTGTTCGAAACGAAACCGTGGTAATTTATTTCGTGTATTTTGACGGAATATTCCATTGTTGTGATGTAGCAAACATGTCAGTCTATTCTATCATGCGAATGGCTTAAAACGGACAGATGTTCCATGATCATTCCAACATTTTGTCTGTCGAATCGAAAAGCTTCGTATCGCATTTACGACGTCAAGGAAAAATTGTTTTGCAATCCTTGTAAAACAGATAACGGCTCGCTAATTTCTCGGCTGTATAACAGAGGAGAAAAAGAGAGTGTGGGAGAGAGAAAGAGAAAGAGAAAGTATGAAATTGCGGAAGCAAATGTCCGCAATCTACTGGAACAAAATTACGTAACGTGTGACCTTTGTATCTGATGGAACCGCGATCGTCGCGGGATCGTTCGCCAAAACAGAGGCGTAACCGTGTCACTGCGAGCACTAGAAGGCACGATCGAACTTTCTTCGCGAGATTTTCATGCGAAAGCTCTCTTTCTCTTTGTCTCTCTCTCTCTCTGAAGAATTGGCATCGACGTGATATAATGGTTCAGAGAACGTTCGCGACTAACACAAGATCTCTTCGACTTGGACTTCGTACATACGCTTCAAATACGCCGCACGAAATAATCGTAGGCTGATTCCACGTGGAATTTTATTTTATTTTATTGCTGTTTATTAAGGCGTTCAGTGGCGCGCGAGCTAACAACGAAATATGATCAACATTGAAGATAAAACTTTCTCTCGGCAAACAAGACACCTTTTAATCAGTTTTTCGAATTAGCTACGATGATTCACGAAACCATATAGGTATTTAAACATTTATCACGTGTGTTATACAAGATATGTATTTTGAAATTTCATTAACACCGTAAACATTTCAGCCGTGTGCTTGCAGTTTTCTATATACTTTAGCATTTATTTCAGGCTTTATCAACAAAGTCATAATAGTCGTGTCTCATTACCGTGTCGATGAAGTTTCAAAAAGTATAATATACGTATAATGCATGTAATACATTATCCATCAAAGTTTTCCGTACGAAGTGTTCAAAGACTTTCCTGAATCACTGTACGTTTAAAAAGCAAAAATTCGGTACACTGCGATTTTAATGAAATATTCTAATGTAGGTATTTAACTTTCTCCTAACGTTCTGTCGAAACTTTCAATTTTCCCGCAACACGAAACGTGTTAAAATCGCACGAAATCATCTAAAAAGCCTATGTATATATTCTATTAAAACAACACTGTTCTTCTGTGTAGTACACAAGTTTACATTTTTATCGGTAACACGTATGCGAACCAATCGAAGCTTTCAAAATCTCAATTCCAAATACTTCCAGCAGAAATAAATAATTGTTAATATCTTCCAGTTTGCGGGGGTTGCGCGATCGTGTTATGTGAAAACCGCGGTAAAGAACACGGAAATCGTTATAAGGCTGTAATTACGTTCGCGTTGGATGCTTGAATATGTCATCGTTAATGGTTGGTCGTTACATAGTCTAACGAACAGCTAATTACAATTCTTACGGTCTAAATTTGTCCGAAATTAGCTTAGCATCGATATATAGTTAGCTACGAATCGAGAAATTCTCTGAATTTTTGCACGCTCAGATTACAGAAAATCGTGTATCGACAAGTATATCCATTTAGGCATTATCGGCGTCATGTTATAGTAAGGGCAGTAAAATATTGCTTTTTCGATCTATATCGCGTGGCACACGACTGTTATTGCATTTTTCTCATCGTCCTTGATCATTCTTCCGCAAGCTCTGTTATATATATTTCATCGATTTTAATTGTTGACCTTAAAACTGGTTTTCCTAGCTGATTTATAATTTAGGATACAACACAAAAAAACACGATATACCGGGCATGAAAAATACATCTCGCATCTCTTTAATCTCATTTTTCGTTACTTTTTTCTCGATGGAACGAAGTTTTCTTAACATTGCGTGAATGGTATTGCCGCATTGTAAAGTTGATACAATCAAAAGCATAGAACGGTGCTGACACATAGAAGATTTATTAAATAAAAACTCACTAATCGTAAATATCGATAAATTGTCTGTGCGAAATATAATTCTCATCGATCCTTCGCATTCCAGCATTCTCTATGTATTACGAAGGAAAAGAAATCACCAGAGATCGTTCATCACGGAAAAATCATTGTTCCATCGGTTCTTTTTCGTAGCGAGAGAACAGAACGCAAAATGATCGGGAGCACAAAGAAAAAGGCACGTTGTAGAAACTTTGGCAGTGCGTCGAACGAACGTTCCGTCGTTTCCAACATGCTGAGTAGATTCACTAGCGCTGATTTTCGACGATAACAGGAAAGGTGATCTTTAAAACATGGGAGCAGCGAGACAAAAATATAGGAAAAAGAAAACGAACAAAAGTTTGAAACGTATTGTACTTGACAAAACACTTGAAACTTAAAAAAAAAATTGACTCGGCAGTGTGAACATAATCGTTGGACTACCAAAGAATTAACCTTCGTACCTTCGTCAAACTTACCCTAACAATACTTGAATTATATCTCAGAATTAACAAAAGTCTTAAATTCCACGTCGAAAATAGCTTTATATAATCACTTTACACGATCATGATTGTATAAATTAGAGGACAGAAGGTTAAATCTTTTTTTCAGCACCAATCAAACCTCCGTTATTCGTACAATTATTCATACAATTAAATGGTTTGTCTTTACGTCTCTCTCTCTTTCTCTCTCTCTCCATCGTTTCTTAGTTGCGCAATCTTCTTCCATTCACGCAATTTCTTTCCTTTCTTTTTGTCATTATTATTCTTTTCTCGCCTATATTGTCTAACGCTTAACGAGTAGACAGATAATCGTTTTGATCGATGATTCTTCGAGACAAAAGTATCTGACCGATGTGACCACTTCGATTCTCGCCATCGGACACTGTTAATGTTGCGTGTGTATACGTGGACTGCACTATACTAACAGATGCAGTCATCGACAAAGTTAATCGATGAGTACGTTGCCATCGATCGAGCTGCAAACGAATTACGATTCCACGACGCGAATATAATGTGCGTAATGTGTGTCTTACTATATACATATGTACATGTGTGTATAAACGGTGACCTCAAGAAAAGTGTCTCTCCCGAAACACGACTGATGATTCAAGAAAGAAAACGATCGGTATATATTCGGTACGACCTCCTTCTATTCATCGATCATCCGAGGTTAAGCTTACGTAATCGAGCAGCTTCTACACACACATGTATGTATGCTTAATACACGTGGGTCGCTTTCAAGCGACGGAAATAACAAAAAGCGTTTTGAAAGTCTAGCGGACGAGGCTCGGGTGTACCTTGTGTCGAGAGAGAGAGAGAGAGAGACACGTCTATCTACGATAGAAGGCAAAGTTCGAGGTTGCCAGAGGGGACACGATCGGTGAAAATATCAATTTTTTTTCTTTTCAACGACATCTTTACAGATGCACAATGCGTATGGTATACAAATGTATACGTATCTCGGTCGATCGTCGAGGAAAAGAATCATTTCGCTTGTTTCTTTTTTTCCTTGACGCCTCTTCGTGGTTAGTTTACATTAATCACTTTTATCCGTGCATTTAACGCGCGCACACTTTCCTATATACCTACGTTATATACGACGTTAAACGAAGATAAGGAGTTTCTGGTTATTTTGGTGCAACAAAATGAAAAGAGAGGGGAATGGAAGATCGAGTGGGAGGGAAACACGAAACAGGGGAGTTCATTATATGCTTTGCAGTGTCGCAGCATTTCCATTGTTTCCTCTCGAGGACACGTTCCCTCGCGAGGATTTCTTCGCGACCATCTTTTCTCTTGTATCTCGTTTCTCTTTTTACTCTCAGCAGACTTTTGATGAACAATTTCCTTCATTTCTTTTTTTCGTTTTCTTTTTTCCTTTTTTTAATGAGTCGTAATAACGCGAACAATAAAGAAACGAGACAATGTTCTTTCCATCGCGATGCTTCGACGATTCGAATTTCATTCGGAACGCGGGACAGACGCGCACCGAACGAGATCGCTTCAAGGCTGATGATTCATCATGAAACTTCATCAGATGTAATATTCTGAAAAAGGAACGAGATCCTCGGGCAATGATAGCTTTATAAATTTCTCAATAAGAAAGATCGTCCATTGAAATGCGTAACCTGATCGTTCCGGCAAGATGGTTGATATTCTTTGAAAGTTGCACGCTGTTTGTAAGATCAGCGAAATTACTATGTCATTGTCGATTGAATCGGATCGAAGTGATTAATGAACCATTTATACGAAAATGGCAAGGGTTGCTTCTAACATATCTGAGAAAAATACTTCCGCGTGATAAACGGTTCAAAGTAATTTGAAAATCATTTGAGAAAAATAGTCAAATTGCGATGCTTGGTAAAACCAGTCGGTTTACTCTTTTCATCGGAGTTTCGAATTACTTTGAACCATACGTCTAACGCACTTTTCTCTCGACGATTCTCTAAACATATTCAGGTATTTTGTCATTTCTGTTTCATTATTTTCTTATACTTTCTTCAATGTTATTTGTTAGTGAGAAAACCGGGGAGTTTTTGAAATTGTGCGCAGTTATAAAGGATTGAGAGTAAAAATAATTTTTTATATAATAAATGTATTTTTCCAGTATTTGGACGTCATTCAAACGGTACAAATGAAAAATAAATCAGTTGTTCTCGGTATACAAAAAGATGCATGAAAATATAACAAAATTAATCGATCGTGAACGAATCCCCGTGATGATCCCCGTTGTACTTCTGCAAGTAATGGCTGAGAAAATCGGAGGAACATTCTTCATACAGGATGCACAGGTACTTTGCCTCTCGATGCGCTTAAATAAATATTATGCTATTTACAAAGCGATGAATAATATTGCTTTTCATACCACGTGACTTTCTAGCATGGAAACGGTACCATGGGCGTAATGAAACGATCCTTATAAATATATCGAGCTCCAATGACGATTAACGGATTCGCACGTGTTAAGAAACTTCTTCTTCAAAATGTTTTGAATAAATGTTTGAATATCGCAACGAAAAAATGTCGGATGATATATGTACAAGAAGCTGAGATCGATGTACCGATGCGAGGTCGAAAACGTTTTTCTGATATTTTGGCGCGAGTCATAGTATACATAAATTAAACGGTAAAAAAAAAAAAGAAGGACAACAACAATAAGAACAAGAAACGTCGGGATGAACCTAAGATGGCAGAGCTAAAATTAAGTAAAATAATTTCAACTGGTGTAAAGCACCGGTTTCCAAGGATGATTGCATTTCATCGTGAAAACCTGTTACACAGAAGTGTAATTTTCCCGGCTCTTGGAAGGAGGAAAATGCAAAATTCTATTGCGGAATACTTTGTACAAATAACCACGTGCGTTTGGGACAATATTGCTATGTACGTTATATCTATTATACGTTTGATAGACAAATGGGCACACACAGAGCATCAGTTAATGTCGGTAATAAAGTATAAAATCACGGAACATTATCCGCTGTCTTAATTCATATAGCGTGAGGCGAAATCGGACGTACGGTTCTCAGGGATTCGATCCCGGTTCGGATCGAGTATTCCCGATCGTTTACATGCGACGACACGTATGAAACGAAAACATTGTGTCATATGAACGCGAGATAATGGATTATTGTGGTCAATTATAAAAATGTCGCTCGATTCGACTCACGTTCGCTACTTTTGTCTTGGGGAAGAAATTCGATAACCGATTATGGATGAAGAACGAGCGGAGTGGCACGCACGCACGCGGCGATAAGGTACATTCGTTTCTGTTTTGCTCGACAAACACGAAGAGGACAGAGCGGGCATTTTATCGCAAGAAAATCCTTATCTCTTGCCAATTCGAGAAGAAAGAAAAGAAAAATTACCGAAGAATATAATTTAAAGAAGAAGAAAGAAAATAGAATAGCAATTAAAAGGGAAAAAAGAAACTAAAAACCAAGTTGATTCGAAGTAACATCTCGATCTTTGTGTGTGTGTCCTCGTTTAGCGGCATTTTCTAGACGTTTTCGAGGAGAATTTAAATGCAAGTCATTGTGGAAGCCCGAGACACTTACGAGCATCAATGACGCCGCGTGTCCTCCTCTCGCAGTACGTGTACGAAAAAACGACGCGGGATGAAATATGCATGAGAAGAAGTCGCAAATCGCAAGGTATAAGAAACGCATACGTACACGCGTATACATGTATGTATATGCATACTATGTATATACGTGTGTAAGCATATATACATATACATATACTTATATCTACACGCACACACACACACACTCTCTCTCTCTCACATACACACACACATATATATATATATATATATATATATAGTATATGCATATATGCATAAACGTACATATATACATAAATATATATACATAAATATATATATATATATATACACATAGATGCCAGATGTACTTTTTTACATGATACATGAAGTGTGAGAAACTCGAAACATATTACTTCATATGAGAAACAATGTGTGTAAATGTATATCACCACTAACATCACTTGCCGAGGAAATTGTCTCGTGAATAGGAAATATTGTTGTACAATGAAGTCTCTCTATCAGCAAGAACTTGAGTTAGACGGATCATCGAGTAATAATCTTTATTATTGCGATTGTCATTGCTAACAAAATTTACATAATCCACCTCTAACAACAAAGGACGAAGAATTTTTCTTGCAACTGCGAGACTTGCGAACTCGTACGATTCGTCGTTTCTTTTGAAAATATTATATTTCAGATGCATAGCACGTCGAGTCGCAATACGCAATATTCTAATCTGAGGGTAAAAAGATTCGACTTTTCAATTTTTGTTACATTTTCTGCATTTTTTAATGTTTAAAGAAAAGAGCGTTAAAAACAGAACTAATTTTTTCGAGTATCGATTTTTCCGATATAAACGATCCATGTGTTTCTATTTTCTCGGATCTTAAAAAAAGCAGAAATTTGTCAGAAAAATAGAAATTGGCTAAAGGAAATTAACATCTTTCATCGAGGCCGCAATAGAGATTCATTAAGAGGAAAATTTTATATTAATCTATATCATGTATAAAAAAGAAAAAAGTCGAGTTAAATTTTTTCCTCGGCAACGATGTGCATCGTACAAAAAGTTGGCTATAATCTATTTTTGATACTGAATGTATGAATTGTGTATACGTGTGTATGTATATGTCCATCTGTGCGAGCGAAAAACGCGACCCCGGTATGATGAACACTGCCTAAACGCGTCGGGGACCGCATTATGTATGTAGTTCCTTTTTTTTTCTTTTTTTTGTTACGTATCACAGACTTCACTTGGAACTGAACACTGACGGAAGTTACTCGCGCAGGCCGACACAATTAACGTTTTCATAGTAGATTCAACTTATTAAGTTGAGAAGACGAAGATCGTGAACCATCGACGTTTACGCATTCTAACTTCTCGATGGAATCCTACGCGGCGAGATTACATAATAGCAAACGTCCGAATTTCAAATTGCTCGACGACGAAAAAGAAATTCGATTTTCACCACGCAGTTTGTTTGAGCATCTCGCGAAAAAGAAGTTCGGCGGTTCATTGACTGCACTCCTTTTTCCTCTTCTAGGCGAATTCCCTTTTTCTTGGTCACTGATGATCCTACGAGATGTCGTGCTGCAGCTTCCTTAACATGAGATCCATCACGATCCTAGCATCTTCCACGGAATCGTGCCCTTTTACTTGAATTTCTCTACGTAGCACCGTCCTCGCTAACGTCTTTAGACTGCTACGAAAAGGATAACCGAGGAAATGCGGAAACGCGACGCATGTGTCGATCACCGTCGTGTGGAGTAACCTGAGCGCACGCAGATCGTTCTCCAGCCCGTGACCTATGAGTATGGTCTCCGCGTGGACGAAACTGGTCAAGTCTCTCTGAACGTCCCTGAGTGTTTTCGTCGCTTTTGCCAGATCTTTTGCAGTGATGCCGCTGAATCTGGTATTGTAATCGATCACCTCGGTGTCCGGCTTCACCAAAGTGTCGTAAACGACCTTGCCGTCGATGCCGACTACGGTGACCTTGGCTAGTTCGAGACCGCGCCGCGTAAAGCACATCTCGCAGTCCAAAGCATAAACGCCATAATTGCCATCTGTGGGCACGGTTCTCGCCAATCTGGTACGGACGTAGCCATCGAATGGGCCGTTATAACCCGGCGCCAATCCCGTCCACACATGCATTCGAGCTATAGTGCAGCCTTGGGCGTTATCTCGTCCTCGACAACACTCCCATGTATCACAGTGAGTGCCTGCTACGAGGCCGCTACGTAGCTTGCCCCAGTGGTAGACGCATGGTTCGTGGTACAGGTATTCACCGTTGTTCTGGTTCACGTAGAACACTCTGTAACATCTGGCACATTTTCTTTCATCGACGACCAGGATCGGTTCGTAGAAATCCCGAGTCGCGTCGCTTCTGGATTGCTCTTGGTAACTGCAGTCGGATGAGGAAAATGATGAAGATGATGAATCGGTAGAGGACGACGACTCGCCGATGTCTGAACTTTTATCACTATCCGAAGCACTCTCTTGTTCCAGATCGGAATTCTCCACCGAACTTCCGCTGCAATGTCCACTGTCTCCCTCGCTCTCCACCGGCCACATAGCACTGCTGCCGCCAGGTACGAATTCCTGCGCGTTCGCGTCCAAATGATGATAGCCACGAGCTCGGTGACCCATCGGGTGCTGATAATGGTTGATAATCACCGCGTAGCCAGGGAAATAACTGTACTCCACGGGATAGCCAAGGTGAGCTAGCTGCTCCCCGGTGAGCGTGTATCTGCGAAGCAACGAAGCGAGAGCTGCGTCACTCAAATGCTGCAGTTCCCTTCTCTGAGTGCTCGGAAAAATACCACGAGACTTCCTCAAGCTGCCATTTGCACTTGCCCCGGGCTCGCTGTCGTTCTTGTTTTCCTCGTCGTGAGAATCATTCTGAATCTGGATTCTTCTGGAACACGAATTTTTTCTCGCCGTGGACTTTATCTCGGAGGTCTCAGAGTCTCGACAGTGGACGTGTCGACGATGCCGTTGTTGTTGTTGGCTGGACTGCTCGTCTTCGTGTTCGTCGTCCCGAAGCTCACGACGTTGATCTCGTGGAGTTCTGGTACGATTCTTTCGTTGCCTTCTACTTAGGATGGCTCGGTCTTCCTTCGTTGACGACGATGTCGTCGTCGAATTTGCTCCGCCCGAGGTTGCAGATGGGCCATCGGATGCGGTAATTGTCGCCAACGCGGAAGTTGAGGAAGGCGACTTGCTGTTGCTCCCTGATAGTGTCCCCTTCGTTGAACCTGATGTCTCATGATTCGCCTGACAGTTGTTGTATTGATCGGTCTCCCCAGGATCCAGCACCTCTTCTTCCGGCCCCAGGCCGCAATCTTTATGTCACATACAAAAACATATATGCGTCAGTTCATCGTCCGCCAGCGAGACTTAAAAATCTCCTACATTATACTGTTAAGAATTTGCCACACACCACGCGCATGCATCTCTGTCCTATTTCTAACATATCCTTAGTGCTTCTAAATATCTCTACGTGATTTCCTTATTATGTTTCTTACGATAAATTGTACATTCTTTAGAATATATTCATGACTGATAAACTTTCCAAATTAAATTTCATATTAGATCGTCGTGATATTGTTTTTCTCGCAATGGAAGATACTTCAAGTTTTATTGCCAATTTAATTAATTAAATGGGATAGTCTTTTAGTATGGTAAATTTCTCCTCTGACTAGATACGACAAGAGTAAAAAGAACTTTATACTTTTTCCTCTCTCGTTTTATTTTCTTTCCGCCGATGTGATCAAGAATACATCCAAAACTCGCGGTCGCATCAATCGCTCTTGAACTAGAGACCGTCATATTTCTGCCTTGAACACCGATATCTACAAAATCGTACAAAATTCGAATATAGTTCGCGAATATTTCGCGAAATAGAGAAGCGAACACGGCTGTATGGAAAGATCGCGTTGAGAGTGCTGCGCGATTAATTTGTCTCGAAGGAAGAAAATATGAAAGTGGAGGCTTGCCACGGACGTATGAAATAACATATATGGATTTTTGTCTGTTCATAAAGGAGACACGATGTAAACGCATCATTGTATAAGCGTCCACATTGGCGATTGTACATATTGACTACAATAAAGCACCTTTGTCGACGAACGTTTGTAACGCGAATCTTCAGATTTTAAATTTTTAATTTAAAACAAAGGTAGTCTCTTCTTTAATATCGATGCTGAATAGGTTGCTGCATATGAAATGTTCTTTCAGATAAAACTTTTATCGTTGTGTAGTTTCTAAAACATAAATATGATCAAAATAATTTCCACATGATATTTTACTCAACGTGTAACTTCTAAGAATTATCAATCGTAGAATTCAATAGTTCTTGGAATGTACACTTCCTCTTAATGCACAATCCTTATGCATTAAAACATAGTCTAGTGAAAAATTTGTCAGCTCACAAATGTACATGTTACATGTACATTACAAATTAGTCATGTTGAGATAATTAAATTCTAAAAAGATTTATTTCAATTTTCTTAAATATACGTGACTTACAGAAATTACAGAAATGGATATCTAATTTATAGCAAATTATTTTTTCTTTAACATGACTGCTAATTGACAAATAGGCTAAGTAGTTGGCAGTTCAAACTTCGGTGAAATGACATTTCATATGCACCAACGTTAATACTCGTTAAAAGAATGTTTCAAACATTTTTGTAAGAAATAAATGAAAAGGAAATTGAAAATTAAACATTTTCGTCGAAACTTCGTTCTCCTAAACGATATTCGAGAAAAAAGCAATTCGATGCAAGCCAGTTCTTTAATTTTCTCTAAAACAAGATCCATATAAAACTTAGCAAAAATTCGACTGGTTTACGAGCCGTTGTCAGCTAACCAGATAGAATCTTCGGACGTTCCTCGTTCGTGTTAATCACGGGAAATAAAAAGCACAATCGAGTGGCGTTACGCTCTCGTTACGGACCGAAGCACAAAAAAACAGGCGGCCAATAAAAGGTGAACCGTTTTAACGCCTCTTGTTTATTCAGCAATACGCAACTTTCGCCGAATGCGTCACGGAAAGGGTCGCTTTCTTTTCTACGTTTTTACGGGCAGAAATGCCGTTCCTTTCTTTCGAACGAATACCGAATACATATACCGTGCCCGTCTAAATTCGTGGTACAAACGAAGTCAGGAAGATTTTATAAAATTTCCATGATTTTGTTGTTAAACTTAAATCAATTGCGTATGATATCCACGGCGAACGAGAAAAGAAGAAAGAGAAGAATATGAAGGAACAACGCTTCATAGCTGCGTTTTAACGAACGCGCCTGGAAAAGAAATCTTTCAACGGATCCGGAGTGTGCAATTGTTTAAAAATCGAAAGGTTTTTTTTATATTAATTGAGTAGACGGCGTGTCTACTGTAAACGATTGCATACAATTTGGGGAAATGTTTATTTAGAGCGAGTCATGTGACAGAGAACTTCAGAAAATTGGCTTACGATTTCGACAGAAACAGCTGTGAAACTATGAAGTTTATTTGTTTGGTCAATCATGCTGTATTATGAATGTATAAAATGATGTTATATTACAGTTGGATTTAAAACGAAATATTTAATATTGCTTTTAAGATTGCTTTTAAATCCAATCCTAACTATTATATGCCTTAAATATTAGAAATTCCAATTTCAGTACTTTTACGTCTATCTAATAATAAATACTACATATTTTCGTATCACCTATACATTTCTTGGCATGTTCTGGTATTTACACGTGGTATATTTTACCGTGTTTCTGCATTTCTCAAGATTACTAATAGAACGCAGACATGTTGAACCTCGAGTTTACGAATCATCAAAGAACAAAACGAGAAACAGAAACTTCTTAATGTTCCTGCGTTCATTTTCTACTCAATTGCATTTTTTGAGCGTTAAAAAGTATCAAAAATTTGAGCAAAATATAAAAAAGTTCTTAGTATAATATTTCGTGGATCTTTGTACAATTTCCTATATTTACTAAACGTGATTGAGGGAAATGGAAACTACATGTAGATTTACACAAAGTATACAAATCTCTCAAACAACACACATACAATAATATATGCGACAAATGTAGAATATAATAAAATAGTGTTCAAATACTTTGGATCCCTTGAGCAATCGATTGAAAATACCATTGAACGAATAAAAAAAAGATAGTTTACAGGGACACTGTAACATAATCGATTAAATACGGCACACGTGCATGTTCACTGATTTTTACATACATAAAGGCCACATCGCTTCCCCACTAACCCAATAAAAATGTATAGATCGCAACAACGTTGATACGTCCTTTTTCAAAATCATCCAATGAACGAAATCAATATAAATAATACCACGTCAGCAGTGACGTCTCAGAAAGGTAGTGCAAACGTACCAAGAAAGAACGCCAAAGAGAAAAGTAGGATTACCTCAACTTTGTGATAATTTTATCGGTTTCTCGGTGATTTCTACGAAGAAGACGTTAAATAAGCATTGCATAGAAATAATTTAATAGCGATAAACAAGTAATCCAGTTTCTAGAGAGAGATGGACGCGATCAGTAGAGATATCCCGCGCTTTCGAGCGATGGCAAGCGAAAAATGGAACGAAGGACGAAGGAGAGACGAGGAAATCTGAGCGGTGACTCGGATAACGGAAAACGGTATCCCCGTTCGCAGGAATGACCGGCGTCGATATGTACCGTTGCGTCATTTAATGAAATCATCGACTGCCACGCGTTGCTCCTCGCATAGTTTGATTATTCGAGCAAATCCCGGTATCCGTGTGAATGCTAGCTGCGGCCAAGGTGGGAGATAGAAAAGAAGAACTGCTACGAGGTAATTTTCCCAACATTTGATACAAAAATTCAGAGCCTGGTATGTCGATTGATTTACTGAAATAATTACGAGGTAAAACTAATTTAAATTAGCATTCAGAAAACGTTTTAAAAATGCATTTTCGATTACTTTATTTACGCTCATTTATACTCTAACTTAAATGAAAAATCATAGAAACAGCCGATAAATCCTCAACCTTCAAAACCTCGCCATACGGCATTTTGATTTTTAAAATCAGCTGTCGAATTTAAGCGCGGGACGCGATATCGACAAATAATTGAAAGTGTGCGGATCAGAAGCTTGAGAAACAGAAGCAGTGATTTTGATGATCGTCGATCTGCTAATCTCGCACATCGAATTATCGACTTACGACGAGTCGTTTCATCGAGTCCGTAGCGTAATCATAAACTGTCTGTTGCTTCGGTGTGTGGGCTTGATTTAAGGCCAGAGAATTTCCCACGTCGCGCTATTATTAGGTTGTTACAACTACGCTTGTTACGTTCGCGCATCAGAAAGGTGATAGCGAACGCAGCAACCAGCCAGTGGCCCCGAATTCTATATATCATTTCGTGGAATTAAATTCGGGATAATCGATCGATCGATATCGCTATTTGAATGTTGATGATTTTACTTAATCAAAGTGTCTTATCTATCGTTTTATTTCGAAAATAAAGGAACCTGAAATTATCATTTTCCTTGCCTCGACTTCATTTTTCTTCGCTGAATTTAAGATTCTTTATAACACTACTATAGTTAGTATAATATAATGCTGAACATGGTTACTTAAAAAAAATATTTTTACTTCAATTTTGCAGAAGTTGTAGTAATAGAAAGATACGGAAGAATAAGCAACGCGTGTTTCCTTGTATTTAATACGGCAAATTTAAAGATTTTCTAAGCTATGTGATCAATTTCTGACCTAAGTGTCTTAATATTTTTTTATAGGAAATAAAAACAAATCTGCAGCACAATTTAAGAATAGTCGTGATCTTAAAATCTTACGTCATTCGAAACCATTTTATTTTTCTTCGTTTCTCTTTTCATCTTTTTTTTTTAAATCCTCTAAGCTTTAAGTCGAATAGATTGTTAGCCCATTTGCGTGGAACACTCTGTATGATAATACCTATATCACGTAAATGCTCAGCAGGTGAAATAAAACGGAAAACGTAATATATCAAAGGCTACGAATGATTCGGAGAACTTTGAAATGACATCGATACGAAGAATACCGAAATGATAAGAAATTCATTCAAATGCTTTAGCAAGATAATGATAGTGCAATGAAAGAGACGATTTGAGAAACGGCGCAAGTTCACTAGCCGTTTTCTAAATTTATGTGCCAACCCACGGACATTTCCGAGAATATTTTTGATCGCGACTCGTATTTCGAGACTATGTTTCCCAAATCGTCGATCGGAAACGGAAGAATGTTTAAAGAATAACCGTGACTTTCTACCGGCGCTACATGGTGTATTTCACGATCATTGGTGATTACTGTTTCGCGCGAAGGAGGGAATGATTCACAATACACGATTTCGTGGTTAAGGCGGCCGTAACTGATGACTCACATTAATTACTGAATGTTTTTCAACGATAATACAATCGCAAATATTTCGAGAGGAATTAAGCATATTATTTTGCTGGAAGTAATCCAACGAACGTGAACGGATCTTATTGTTATATAAATATTTCTAATTTTATGTATGCATCATTTTTTGTTTAGAGATAGCGCAGTACTACTAGATTACTACGTATGAAGTGACCGATTTCATAAATGAGTAAAATCATTCAGAATTTAATAATCGAAAGTTGCGTTAAATAACTTTTTAAAATTTCGTTGCCACTGCAATGAGACACGATTACTATGATTATTGAATCGCGAAATGTCCATAAAAGCTGTTAAATATTTATCACAAGTAAACACCGAATAAAAATTCTTCTACCATATAAATGAAATTTTACTAATATAATCGTAGTAGTTGCGTCTTACCGCAGTGCTAACGAAATTTCAAAATACTTTGTATAATACACACGATGTATCCATAAAATGTTTCTATGATAAGTATCGAAATTTTGTCATGAGTCGTAAAAGTTATTCTCGAAGCTAGTCATAGTGTTAGAAGAGAAATCACAAATATGAAATACTTAAAAAAAAAAAAAAAGAAAAAGAAAAAAGGAGAAAAAGTGAAGAATTAAAAGTATACACAGGGAAGATATAAGCTGAGCTGAAGAAGAATTCTAAGCGACACGATGGCGAAATGTATTACAACTAGGGTCGTGGACATTCCAGTTAAAAGGCGTCTTTTCCATGAAGTACAGCAGCCCGGAGCTGAAATCCTTTTGTTACTCACGTTTCTCGGTATGTCTCGTGAGGGCATGCACGTACACACGTGGCACGATGTGCCCCGTCTCTGGATTCGAGGTTAAACGCGGCGGGAGAAGCGAGAGAAGAGAAACTCACCGGTAAGAGAAGTGGACGCCGCTTTACGAAAATCTTTCATGGTCAACGGGTCACCCACGATCGTCATCGCGTAAAACCATGAAAGGATACGACACAACGAACTGTTTAAATATTTTAATCCTTACATGGCGCGTTACGAAATCCATCTAACATAAGTACTTTAACATACTTTACGGTTGTACAAATTGAATATCAATTAGCTAGTGACGATAATATCGATGATACGTGTATCAGTTGGTGATAATGAGAAATACAGGCGTTTAATCCTGTTCCGATTTCAAAGATGAAATAGTGAAAGTAGTCGTTCGATGCGAGCGATTTTTCCATCGTTTTCATACTTTCTCTATGTTCGTCCTTCTTTAGATAATTGGATCGATTCACGAAGAAGAAAAAAAGGGCAAATAGCGTTTAATCATAGCGTTTGAGAGTCATCCATTCCTCCTTTCCGAACACACAAGGAAGTATAATACAAACAAACGGTAATACATATAAATCCAGATTAGTGAGATGTAAAAGAAAAACGCGATCGGGACAGGATAATGTCTATCAAGAAATCAAGGAGTTTGCGACCGAACAGCTTGATTTCACTCAAACGACCTACATTTTGCCAGTCTACTTCTGTGTTCGTATAGCTAGACGAAGAAGCTGTAGTAACGAGTAACACGAATATTTAATAATAAGTAAGTAGACTACGGATATTTATGAACATTCAAATTTATACGAATAAAAGTAGGAGGATAAAAAACCTTTCTGCGAGTTTTATACGGAAGATTTCCTATCATGTATGATGACCATATCAGCAAATCCAAGGTTTCGTTGACTTTGCGACTAGAAAGAAATATTTTAATACGAAAGAGTCGAGAAAGAGAATAATCTGATAAATTCGAAGATGTAAGATTTAAAAAATAGGTAACAAAGCCAGGATACTTTGTGAGAAATGAATAATATTAGTTTAATATCGGGTTAGTTTGATCATTATGTTTTAACGTGTTAAAATTGATAATGAAATTTCAAAAAATTCTATTCAATTTCAAAAATTTTCAATGGCAAGGGTATTCAAGTACTTTGGCGAGTCAATGTAAAACCTAAATAATCCTCTGAATATTATACCGCATGTTTTAACTACTTTGGATAATTTGCGCGCATTTAATTTTTCTATAAAAGTACGAACATCCGCGGTGCAGTGATATACTGTCATTTGTCACATAAGAAAGTGTTTTTCTTCCAAAGATTATGATTCGTATTAAAATACATCTTGTATATCTAATATCGCAACTTCAGGAAGGTGGGTATAATTCTTATCGCGGTTTCGTTTATATGCCACGCGTTGCGCATGAATCGAGTCGAAGAAAACGTCAAGAGACATGTAAGTACATAGGTTTTAATTGTAGAAACGGTACAAGCAAAGACAGAGATCGGCTATTGTTACTGGCACAATAACAAAGTAACGATGACACATGCAAATTACAAAGGTCCGCCGCGTCACCGATGAAGACATAGACAATTTTCTTGAATAAAAAGAAAATATCGTTCTACTATAACGGAGTTATATGCCGTGTATATCGAAATAGTTGAAAGAAACGTCGAGGAGAAAAACAGAAGTGGAAAAAAAGAAAGATTGTCCTTCGGATGACTTTATCAGAGACATAACTTTTTTATCGCCTTTCTCGCGCAACAGTGGTAATTGTTGCACACGCCAATAACGTAGCATTCATCATCAGAAATCTCCAAAATGAATCTCGTTGTTTGATTTACGACTCATGCGCTCCCTTTCCACGCCTTTCAACTTCACTAGAAATTTCCACTTAACGTTGTGCAACTTTTCCAGATAATCGAAATATTAATAATCGAAATCTTTTAACCAACAACGCGACCTATTTAATCTTAGTGATGTAATCAGTATACCAAAATATTATTAATTCGTAAATTATATTGCAAGGTTAGTCTCTGCTCTTACCCTATAAATTCCCATATAGGGCATTTTAGAGCGCAAGAGAAATGTGACGCTAAAGCGATAAGAGGGATGTCGCTGATAATGACTTCTCGTAGGACAAATTTTCTTAAACTATATCAGTACATACCTTCGGCACAGCTTGCGAGAAATCTGCCGTTACTGGAAAAATTCATATCCAGAACTGGGCCGGTGTGTCCCTTCAGCACACCCACCATCCACGAATGCGTGAACTCCTGTTGCATTTCACGTCTCTTCTTGTTCTTAGCGCGTTTGTTGTTGCTGCTGCTGGTCGTTCCAGTCGCTCCGCTCGTTAAGTCCCTCGAATCTTCGAACTTTACTTTTTCCGATTCTGTACCATCTATAACGATAAATAAGCTGCTTGTTAATTTCTACATCGTTGTAAACTTAATCTGAGTAGGACACAAAGAAAAGGGTAGAAGTTATGAGAAAAAAAGATATGGTGGTTCTGCCGAGTAATAGGAAACCATGACGGAGGAGGTCGTGAAACCGAATCTTTAAACCTTCCTTGGTTCGATAGTAGCCCGGTTAAGCTGGTTCAGACACGACCAGCAGTTTAGTCATGTAGCAAGTAAAGCCGAATTCACGATGTTGATTCATCGAAAAACGACGCTTTCATACGTCGTTTCAGCTGCAGTGATCCACCAAAATGAACAGTATAAACTCGACTTTACTTGTTTTCGGATCACGATAAATTATTTATCCGGAACTAAATTTAGTTTTCAATGTTTATTAATATGGTAAGTTGAAATTCTCATCAGCTTCCTACTTCTATCTATCTAGTAGAAAGAATACTATATCCTTAATTTAGTTACGTTTCTATCCAATAGTAAACTAATAGATTATATACATGTTAAAATCATATTAAAATCGTATCGGAAGAATGTCAAGAAATTTGTAGAAAAAATGAAAAAATATCTTCAACAAAGTTATCGTTGAAAAATTTGACTCGAGTAAAACGATTACAATATTTCGTTGCCGTCACGTAATAGAACCGCACCACGTGGTACACACGAAATTCTGCTCGTGTCATATCTCACCGCTCGTAGGAAGTCTTTCAAAATATGCTACGGAACGTGACAAATATTCTTACTACCACATTACTATGTGTTTACTTACATATCTTCCACGATTCAAAGTAATGTTTGTTATTGATATAACTAGTCAACAGCCAATGGACAAGTCGGTTCGCGTTTTATCTCGGTCGACGAAGAGCAAAACAAAACGAATCGGAAGCCAACGTTCGCGTACGTGGATAGAGACCGAACTCTCTAACTGCAACGAAATAGGAAAACTGTCGAAACGATCGGAGAACTTCTGGTATACACTAGTGACACTACTTTGACCATGTATTACTTAAGCACTTCATACGTACTGAACTAAGTGCGCAACCCCTAGGGCCTTTTATACTGTCGCTTAAAGCTGTAAAGTACAAAAATCAGTTTTGGGGGGGGAGGGTAAATGACTCGTTGTGATTAACCCCAACAAGTGACTAATTTACCTGCGTTGTCCTATCCCGGTCAACCTTCTTTGAATTGTTCAATGACGTTATACGACAGTAAAAAGGATCATTGTTCAAGGGATGTTTCGTATTTACTTAGTGAGTAAGAAAGTATACAGAGGTTTAACTAATGTAGGGGGTGTAATAAACTAAGAATATATTCCTTGAACGTTGTAAACAAGGGAAGAAAGTAGCAAACGTGTATTATATTTTAGCACTGGGCATTATTTAAAATAACATTAACAAAATAATTATTTAGATGTAATAATCAAATGGTATCATTGTTGTTACAATTTTCCAAAAAGTATTTACATTTTCGGTATTTATTATTAATATTAAAAACAGTGAGTTCATTATTCAGAAATTCTGAATGTAATTTTTATTTGAATCTAACCAACGAGAAAAGTCAGCATTTTAATATACTGGTTGGTTGATAACTGGTGGTACAAGCGGGAAGGGGGTGATTCTACGCGAAAAAAGAAGTCGAAAATATAGAATAAAAATTCTTTTTTAATTTTTTTAAAAGTCTACAGTGAGATCCGTTATAACGAGACGTGATAAAGTGCACGCGTATCGAGCGAAAATTCAAAGTCAATTTTCTCGAAAACAAAACCTCAAACGAAGAATTAAAAATATATATTAAAAATATATATACAGGGTGGTTGATAACTGGTGGTACAAGCGGGAAGGGGGTGATTTTACGCGAAAAAAGAAGTCGAAAATATAGAATAAAAATTCTTTTTTTAATTTTTTTAAAAGTCTACAGTGAGATCCGTTATAACGAGACGTGATAAAGTGCACACGTATCGAGCGAAAATTCAAAGTCAATTTTCTCGAAAACAAAACCTCAAACGAAGAATTAAAAATATATATTAAAAATATATATACAGGGTGGTTGATAACTGGTGGTACAAGCGGAAAGGGGGTGATTCTACGCGAAAAAAGAAGTGGAAAATATAGAATAAAAAATTTTTTTTAATTTGCATAGCTTCAACGAAACGGAGGTGTAAAGAAAATTGTAAACGCATTTCTAGAATAAAATGTGGAGAGCATGCCGCGAAAAGAACCAAAAAAGTAACAACATATTGTGATCGTTGTAAGGGCCAGCCGGCACTCTGCCTAACTTGTTTTAAAAAATTGCATGAAGAAAGGAAATAATTATGTTAATTTTATAATATTGAATTGTTATGTTTTTACTATTGTATGTCTGCTTATAATGTTGAGATAAAATAATATAAACCTATTTTGTGAAACACATGTGTGACCCATCGCCGCTCCTCGGGACAGACACGTGTGATCCGCCGATGGCGCACGCCGGCGTCAACATGTTAATTGGTAGATACTCTGATTTGATATTGTACTTCATCATTGCTTCCTTAGGAAGATTTGTTGAAAATAACTTCGGTTTTTCATTATCCTCATTTTCCTGAACAACCTTGATGATTGCTAACAAAATATATGAAGTGTTCACGTGCTATATATATTATTTTTTTTATTAATTAAATAAAGAAAAAAAATATATATCACCCATATTTATATATTTTTCTTTATTTAATTGATAAATGCTCTGATTTGATATTGTACTTCATCATTGCTTCCTTAGGAAGATTTGTTGAAAATAACTTCGGTTTTTCATTATCCTCATTTTCCTGAACAACCTTGATGATTGCTAACAAAATATATGAAGTGTTCACGTGCTATATATATTATTTTTTTTTATTAATTAAATAAAGAAAAAAAATATATATCACCCATATTTATATATTTTTCTTTATTTAATTGATAAATGCTCTGATTTGATATTGTACTTCAACGTTGCTTCCTCAGGAAGATCTGTTAAATAACCTCGGTTTTTTATTATCCTCATTTTGCTGAACAGCCTTGGTGGTTACTAAGAGATTATATGAAGTGTTCACGTGTTACAGTCAGGTTACTAAATATGTTTAAGATAAGAAAATTTATATCGCAAATAACATAAGTGGTATGTTAGTGTATAAATAGTCAAATGGAAAATAATTTGCAGAAAGAGTCATCATATACACGGTGTTCTAGTAACAAATTTCTTTCGAGAATTCCTGAAGAGATTTGAAATAGTATGACTATTCTTTTTTTTTGTTATTTATTCTCACTTAATTAAGTTATGAAATATTAAATATCTCATTTTACAACATTTTGTCCTTTTGTGTAACGCATCATAAAGTACCATTAATATCGAAAAAATGGCGGAAAAATCGCAAGTGTTGCATGTGATTACATAGGTTGTAACCAGTGCAATTTAGCGATAAATCGCAATGAAACGCTTATAAGTTTATAAGCGTTGTCGCTCTGTTGTCGCCGTCGTTGCAACAACGCAAATGGAATTAACAACGTTATTGTCGCAGCTGCGGCGACATTGTAAATACGATTATAAGTAGTTTCGGAACAGCTGATAGCCCATGGTAAAAATGATTCAGAGTTTCTGCTAGGTCATGTTAAAAATTGCTCAGAATGCAAAAGGTTAAAGTATTTCATCTCATAATAAATTTTGAAATCATAGGAAAGAAATCTACGACCAATACATAATTTGTAACCTATAAATTTACGAATGTTATTTATTTAGTAAATTATTGTACATTGACTCATCTCTCTCTTTCTCTTATCATCAAAGTTATGTGGGTCACTTTCGCCCGAACTTTGGGAAAACCCAACACGAGCCTTTCAATTTTTACCATCTTCTACGTTATATTCGTATCTTAATCTATGTTAAAAAGAGTTTGAACAGTTGTGGTAAAAAAAATATTTGATCTGTGCATAAACGGCGGTCGTTTACTACCTGGCATCTAAGACCGTAATATACATGCTATATCATTGTTAGTAATGAATTGGCTAGAGTGGGATTTTACCTGGAAAAATAAGTCTAAAGTATAAAACAAAATATAATAGAATAGAATAGAATAGAATAAAGTTTGTTTATATTTTCGAATATTTTCGTTAGTTTGGGAAATCGAGTTTGAAAATTTGTAAAGTACACGCGTATCAAGCCGTATGGGAATTGACTTTTAATTCTTAATTAAAAATATTCAATCTCGGTTGTCTTCAGAACGAGGTCTCAGAAGGAAAGAAAGTTATTCTATTTTTTCGACTTATTTTCGCGCATACTTGCTGATTATTCACTCATGCCTAGTTGGTAATTAGCCAAATTCACATATCCATACACACTTTCAAATTCAAGTTTATCAAAAACGAAGCGGAACATGAAAAGAGTTTATTGTATATTTTCGATTTATTCTTTCGCATAAAACACCAGGATCATTGGAACACACTAAATTCGTAATCGGTACTGCATGAAGCCTATTATTGTTCCTCCTCTACTACTATTAGTCAATCACAACAACAATATACTACGGTAAATAACAATATACTAGAAACACGGTAAATTTTATAGCTCTTTACCTATAAATTCTAGTAGGAGTTACTCACATAGGTAATTATAATGACTCACGAAAATATTCAAATTCTTGTACAAATCGTTTACAAATATATTAATAATTATAAACCGGAAATTTTATCGCTAGGTTTACGGCACACGCTATTTTGACGTACTTCGAATTTCACGAGGAAAATTACATAAACCGTTTAGATTTCTCTTCCACCACTTGTACTAACTTTTATCCATTTAATGAGACATATATATTATATACACAACGTGACAATTCATTTTACTCGAAGCTTTTAAATTTTGAATTAAATAATAATTGGTATAGCTATCTCTACGGATACGCGTCGACTTGACACGATCGTAAATTAAGCATTAATGCTAGTAAATTGACTTCGCTAGTCAAAGCATTAATAAATTTAATAAATATAAACGTGACGAAAGTGTTAATTTTTCGAAAAAATGAACGTCAGAAGTAGACATAAACAATGCAGCGGCGATACTTCGAATATCTCAAATTTAACGTTGTTTTTTTTTTTGTACTTTACAATTTGTCCAGCTAGACATTCTGTAAATTTTCCTAGCTTAATTGCTAAATAACATGTGGAAGGCTAGCGAGATACCATCTTCGAGTTTATGTACTTTCTTTCTTTAGTGACGTCAGTGGGGTATTTTTTTTTTTTTTTTTAAAGTCTTCTTTCTATGAGAGTCTTTCTCGCTTCAGCAGCCAGCTGGTTTAGATGTATTGCCGTTCTTCCCTTGTATTTTTCTGCGTACCTGCCGATTTCGACTTTGACCATTGTTATTTTTATGTCTTTGCATATATCCTCGTTTCTGACATACCATGGGACGTTGACTATTGTTCTCAGTATCTTCAATTGTAGCTACTCTTATTTATTTAGGTGTATTGTCCTCCATAGTGGTATTCATAAAAGTCTAACCTGCCTGAGAAAACGTCCTTTGTATTTACGTTATAAAGAACAATATTATAGAGGAAACCCTTAAGAAGAGACAAGCATTAGAAAAGAATTTTGGTTATCAGTGATATTATTGTGAAATGCAACTTTTCACTGTTTTGACAAATAATAGCCCTTCTATGTGCATCAGAATGTGTCTAGAAGAGGAGATAACATATTGAGAAAATAATAAGTATAAGTGAGGAGTGCTCTGGCACAAACTGTGAAGAGAATGAAAACGAATTACCTCAAAACAAGGATGGAATTGAGATTCTCGAGTCAGATGAAAGCGAAGAAGCAGGGAAATCGTCAGGTAGCAAGGAGAAAGAACCTCTTGATAAGCAACAAAAACATGTTGGAAGTGTTTTAAAAAGTGTTTGAACAGTTTCAATTATCGAGTTACTTGCTTTTATTGCAATTTTGTATAAACGGGAATATATGAACTAAAGTCAATAGAAGCTTTTTGTTTTTTTTAATAATTAATTTTTTTTTTAAATAAAACATAATATTGTTAACAGAATGGAAGAGACAAATATAATTCACTCAATGTTTGAAAAGCAAAATATTTTGTTCGTAATATAAAATAGATATTCCTCGTAATAACTCGGAAAAAATATTTGTTTTTTAAAATTGAATAAATATGTATATTTACGTTTATATAACGGAATACATAAATATACATATTTAATCTCCTTTTAATATTATATGAATGTGTCTTCAATATTTTGTGCACTAAAGCACATTTTGTAGATATCACAGAAATATGAAAATTAAACACTATATTATTTATTATTATTATTGCTTAGTCCGTGCCTTTCGGCTTTGGACGAACTTTCGGTTTTACATCTCTTATGCCTATTTCTCTTCTTACATGTCTACCTCCCCTCTTTTCCACTCTATTCTATTGCACTACCTTACTTATTCTACCTCTAAAAACTAAAAATTAGGAATTATAAATTAGCAACTAATGACTAAAAACTATTGCAACTTTGGTCTTTAGCCTCCTTGCTGTGCCTCCTTCTTGTCGTTTGCCCTTCTCTTCTCTATTATTGCTTTCAGTTCTGCTAAACCTTCTCCAGTCTCGTTTAGCGTTTTTTCTATGTTCTTTGGTCCTCCCGTTATTTCACATTCTTCTATTACATGTCTCAGGTCTTCTTCTTTCTTTCTGCATTGTCTACATCTTTTTCCCCCTCTTCTTTCCAGTGTTCCCTTGCTTTGGTCTCGTTTCCGCATCTGAATCTTGCCAGTATTCTTCTGTCCTTTCACTTCATCCTCCCTTCGAAGTACTTTGGTAATTTTTCTTTGGCTATGTTTCTGTAGTGTATATCATACTTGGATTCCCTTATCCTTCTCCCCCTCTCTTATATTTCTCTCTTTCTTCTTTCTTCTATAATTTGGTCTGCTGTCATCCTTTCTTGCTCCTCTCCTGTTTCTATCTGCGTCCCTCCTTTTCACACCTCTTCTAGTCACTTCTTTCTCTTTATTGCTCTTTTCCCTTCCTGACCATTCCCCCATTCTCTCTCTCTCTTTCCTTCATACACTCCTTTACTAATTCCTTTTCTGATTCTAGGGCTTTCTCTTCGTACCTTGCTGCTCTTTCTAATGCTTTTTCTTTTATTTCTATTATTTTGCATTCTTCTATCAGTATATAATTTGGTGTTGTAATTTTACATTAAATTAATGGTATGTATTAAACGCCGTTTGAATTTCGCGACCCAATAAAATCGATTAAGTTTCATCCTATCGTCCATTGTTAATCATATTAAAAAAGAAAAAGGTCACTATCAATCACGGACATTTATTGTTAAGTTAAAAAGATTTACGTGTATGATTCTCGCCACTCATTGGTTATACAGCGTATTAGTCGTGCATTAATGTTTAAAATTAAATTGCGATTTGTATCAAGATCGATCCGATCTATCGTGGTGAAAGCAGGCAAAGTTAAGGAAGTGAAGTAACTTTAAAGAATAATTCGTCACAAAGTTACTGCTGTGCTTATTTGTGTTATAAAACTGATCTTTTCGTTAGATTAAAAAAAAAAAAGAAAATAAAATGATGAAAGAAACGGGGAAGCAAATTTCTCTGTATTCGTCATGGTATATTCGCATTGTTGTGACGCGTGCAATGCGCTTTAATTTTCTGATTCTAACATACATCTACAAGAAATAGTAACGTACCTAATCTCAACCTAGATTTATACAAACAATAAAACAAAGCACATATCTTCACGTGTCAACATACAAAACGAAGCGCGACCTATTTCTATACTTAGTTATTTTGCACGTTTAGTACCGTGCAGAAGTCTTACATTTGCCAAATAAAAATATTCGTTTGACATTCTTCCTAGCAATTTCTTTATTCTAATTAGTTATATTATATACAATATAAGAATTTGTCTTTTAGCTGGCAAATTAACAAAATTTCTACAACTCCGTGAAACTATTTTTAAAATACAGGGTGGTTGGTAACTGGTGGTACAAGCGTAAAGGGGGTGATTCTACGCGAAAAAAGAAGTCGAAAATATAGAATAAAAATTTTTTTAAAAATTTGTTTTTTTTTTAATTTTTCCATCGAGACAACGATCTACAGTGAGATCCGTTATAACGAGACGTGATAAAGTGCACGCGTATCGAGCGAAAATTCAAAGTCGATTTTCTCGAAAACAAAGCCTCAAACGAAAAATTTTTATTCTACATTTTCGACTTCTTTTTTCGCGTAGAATCACTCCCTTTCCGCCTGTACCACCAGTTACCAACCACCCTGTATATAAATCAGGAAGAATTATAAACACGAGTAATGTCACAAAGGCGATAATTAAAGATTTTTATCAACATTCTATGAAAATATTTCCTAAAAATGTAGTTCATGAGATTGCTATTATAAATCACCTAAGACTTTTCTGCGATACTGTATGTACCTATATACGATTTCGCTGTTCCGTGAAATACATTTACCGAGATATCGTTGCGTCTCGAACAGCTATCGCACAATCACCGTTTGATTAAGTCTATTTACGTGCTGATGAAAACGTTACAATTTACAATCTATCTGGTCGTTAAACGACGCATTTTCCCTTCGTTTCGGTTAAACGGGGGACAATTTTACAGTTTTACGATGGTGTTTTGGTCGCTCTATGCAAAGATGAAACTCGATCGCCTAATTCTTTAGCGTATTAATACTTAGCCAACCGCGCGCGACACAGCGAGCTATACGCTGTCCACCGCGCTCGGACAAGCCAATCTATACGCTGTCTACCGCGCATTTTTCCAAGTATCAAAGACTAATGTTTACTACTTAAAAAACAAAGAAGTCTAAAAATTATTTAAGTGGTCAATTATATTCTGTGGTAATGATTTTTTTAACGATTTCACATATTGTTTATACAAAACATCAAATTAAAAGTATAAAAAAATATAGGTAAAATTAAAAACATTAAAGACGGCTAAAGATAAATAACACGACTTGAACGTGAAATTAAAAATTCATAATGCATTTTAATATTTTTTTGCAGTGTAATATCGTTCAATTGTAACTTTATTTAGAAATAACTGATAGTGTAACTTCTTCATTAATTTTAACACCACTAAACTCGTGTATTTTATTATACACTGTACTTTATAAAAACAGAAAAAATGGCGCAATTAACAATTCCAGGTAAGCAATAACTGATAATAACACGAAAAAAAAAGAAAAAAAAGAGAAAAGAGGCGTTGACAAAGTCAAAAAGGGAGATCTCCCCGCTCGGTCATGCAGCGATGTTCTTCACAGAGGGGAAATCTCCCTATTCGGTCGGCTAAGTGTTAAAATCGCCCCACATAGTAATATATCAAGTATCTCTTATAATTGAGTTGTTCAGAAACCACATCGAACAAGTTCATAAATTGAAAATCACAGAAACGTAATGTTGAAAAGGCTGTTTTGATTCTGAATGTTGGATTACCGTTAGGAGGGTGAGTGTGCGTGTGTGCGATGAATCATTGCAAGAACTTAATCCTGTATATTCTAAATGTTCTGTTATACATGGATTTTGACCTGAGTGGACCTGAGTGGAGGACACAATAGCAACTATTTACCTAGTACGAGCGGTCAGCCATTTCGTTTCTTCGTTCGTTCGGTCAGTTGCAGTTAATTTGTGCAGAAAATTGGGCACGCAGACGTGTGTTCCTCGACGAGGAGTGAACTAAGTTAAATAATTATTATTTAGTTTGTTGCTTTTAACTAATAGGTCACGGGCCCAGAATGCATTGTTTACTAACTTTGTATTCCTTTTTGTAATAATTTTTGTAATTATATATTTTGTGAGACAAGTGACAATGGAAGGTTTCAAAGTGGAGAGAGATATAAAACTTCTTGATAGTGACAGGTATAGCGTGTGGAAATGAAAAATGTGGTTTAGTGAATGAGATTGATGTGATCAAAGTGATCGATTCTTTCCTCGGCTTCGCAAAAGCTGCAAGTACTGCAAAGGGAATTTTCAATAGTTTGGATATTATGCAGGAAAGAAAAAGTTTTGCCACTTTCAATCTGCTCTACGAAAGAAATTGTTGGGATTAAAACTAAGCGGTGATACATCGCTGGTGAAACATTGAATAATTTTTGACAAGTTGGAACAAACACAAAGCGTCACGTTTATTGTTGACTAGTGTCACATCTTGATGTAATAACTCACATGACGGTATAATAGCGGCAATAGCAACTTTATTTGGCGAGAATTTAACTTTGGCTTTCGTTAAAACAAAACTTTTGGATCTTGAAGTAAAATTAAGAAACGAGCGCAGTTGTATAAGCGTAAAACTTCTTCAAGCTGAGCATGCAGATACACAAAATTCTACAGAAAATAATTTTGATTATTTTCTAGTTATTTGAAAACAATCGTATAAAACAAAAGCAGTTCTGCAAATCCAAGAAGAATGCATCAATTACAAAGCGTCATCAACGCGAGAGAAAAGATTACAAAATAAGAAAATGTTTCCACAATAGAAGAAGCGTTCAACGTAACGTTCAAAAAGTTCAAACAACTCAACCAATAACAACAGAAGACAACACGTCTGACTTTGTTTTCACGACTGGAGATTATCAATCTAATATCAACAACAAGCTTGCTTTTCTCTTGCACTTTGCACCATCGGATCGTCTCAACAATAAAGAAAGATTCATTTTTAAGAATTTGAATCTGAACAAAGAAATTGAATTTGTTGAGAAAAATTTTCCTAGCGAGAAAAGGAAGTTTTTATAACAGCAACGAAGGAAAGAAAAATCCATGTGCCAGTAACATGAGTATTCAAGGTGTTCTCGAGGATTTTCTTTATAATCCAGAAACTCCATATTATTTGTACAAAAAATGCAACACGCAGAAGTGACCATTACTTTCAATGAGAAAGGAGACGAGATAAGCAAAAGCGGTAAAACTACGACGAAAGGTAAACTCTTAACACTAAACCTACTTTATTTTTTTCTTTTTTAATTTCATTCAGAATTTCTTACATACAATATTATTTTATCGCCATTTAACTTCACGACTTCTCTTATAGTATACGTACAATGAATTTCTTAATGTTCACTTCTCTTATTGTTTGTTTTCTGAGAAAAATACGTTGACTGTTCCATACGTACCACGACTGCTCATTTGACCGGTTGAACGATTCATATTTTTTTATAACAGTAGAAGCAGAGGCGTTTCGAGTGTTGGGAACTAAATGCGATTTATCTACTGCAAAATTATACGCATTTATTGCATTTCTGTAAGCACGCGGCGTATATGAGGTTAAAAATTGTAGACATATCACTTTTAATTTACCAAATGTTCAGCTGGACAAATTGTAAAGCAGAAATTAAAATAAAAAAAAAATCAATTCTATGGAACAAAAAATAGGATCCGGCATTTTTCTCAAACGTTATAAGCAGAAATAACGTTATCGCGAAAGGAAAAGTTTATTCGGTTTGGCAACAGAAATCAACGAAGCCATCGCTTACAAACCGCTATATATACAGGGTGGCTGGTAACTGGTGGTACAAGCGGAAAGGGGGTGATTCTACGTGAAAAAAGAAGTCGAAAATATAGAATAAACATTTAAAAAAAATTTTTTTTTTTAATTTTTCCATCGAGACAACGATCTACAGTGAGATCCGTTATAACGAGAAGTGATAAAGTGCACGCATACCGAGCGAAAATTCAAAGTCGATTTTCTCGAAAACAAAGCCTCCAACGAAAAATTTTTATTCTATATTTTCGACTTCTTTTTTCGCGTAGAATCACCCCCTTTCCGCTTGTACCACCAGTTACCAACCACCCTGTATATTCGCTTTGATTTCTGAAGTTTGGCGCAAAATCCATTTATTATTATTGATGAACAATTGATTCCAACAAAATCATGCTGTAGATTTACTTGGTACATTCGCCGAATAAACCGGGCGAATTTGGTACCAAATTCTGGTTAGCGTTCGATGTAAATAGCAAGTATATTATAAACGGCTTTCTATATTTGGGAAAAGATGAAGGGAGAGAATCCCTTCAGTTCTGCTTGGAGAATTCGTCACTGAAATTAGTAGAATTATATGCAGGGCATGGAGGAAATATAATCATGAAAAAAAAAAGAAAGAAAAAGAAAACTGCGGTGTTGGAACAATTCGCGCAAATAGAAGGGAGCTACAAAAATTGGCAAAGCAGACAAAGAACAATATGACACGCTTCTCAACAGAATCACATCGTTCAAAGAATTGTATTCTGACAATTTACAAAACTGAACTACATAGAAAAGTACTATTTCTTAGTTCAATGCATATGTTGTTATTTCTATACTCAGAGGTACGATCACAATAGTTGTTATTTTATTGAATGGATAAATCTATCACACCGCTGTGAGCCAGGAAAACCTTTATTGCACGCGCTTACAGAAACTAGGGATAAAAACAAAAAAGCATCTTAAGCCTATCGATTAAATCTATAGATTGTAACTAAGATTATCTTCTAGTTACTATTTCTTATAACTAACGCATCTGCATATGGGTGGCGAGCACGAACTCTCGTTGTCATTTTCAACAGCATACACCCGTAGAAATTGAAAAGGAATGACGCGTGTATACCAGAAACAATTAGATTATATAATAGTACCAAATTCGACGTAGATAGGACTATTGAAATGGCGAAAAAATAGAAATTCGAAACTGTAAAATCAAAATCTCGAAGATGGTTTAAAATGTAAAAAATATGTATGTGGAATTTGGAATTGAGAATCGTACAATTTGTAAAGAACGCGGTGGAAAAGAATAAAATATATATCAGTTATTTCTAAATAAAACAAGCTTCGTTTTATATTAAGAAACATATAAGTTGTTTTAAAAACCGATCATTTGACCGGTCATAATGGGAATAGGTATACCTGAAATGTCAATAGGTTTCGGGTTAAACAATGTAACTGTTATGTCGCGTGCGACAGTCCACAGGCCATCCCTTGCTATCTGGCCGACAAAGGTCCACATGCCATTATTCAGACCCTCAATAAACCTAAGGACCCACCATAAAACGTAAACACTTTCAAGTTAATCCTCTTAATGTAATCCTTTTAAATTGAAGGAATCTCTAATCCTGTAAGTGTTTTGTTTTATGAATAATCCTTAGAACAATCCTTAGGTTTATTGTGCGCTCTTACAAATTACAGAGAAAGCGGGCAGTTACCTAACGGTAAAAGCGGGTTTTTCTCGTGAACGATGTCACCCACGAGTGGTGACACCCACGTTGGTAGAAGGCTTCCTCTATCTATTCTCATTCATTAACGTTGGTCATACCAATGGGCATCGCGGATCGTTACTCTCACTTTCCTAACGAAAAGTGTGACCAGCGAATCCGCTTTCTTCGTACCTGAAACCCACCCATGCCGAGCTTTCCTCCGTAATAACACGACAGTAGACAGTCAGTCAATCGACAGAAGTCTAATCGCCAACGCGAAAAGGAGTCTCATTCCGTACTCGCTAGTAGTTTGGCAATCGACATCCTCACAATTGTATCAAATATTGAAGTTATTGAATTGTTGGAAATACGTAATATTGTAACCTGTTAAAAACAGCGTTATACTCACTCAACCACCCCTATTATCCTAAACGAAATAGGGGATCGATCTATTCATGGCGTGGATTATTTGAATCGTAACGGGAATTTACGACTCCCGTTGACGCGCTTCTTCGAGATCGCGAATGGTCGAAACAGTAGCAGTTATTAATTTTGAAACTAATAGAAAAAGAGGCAAACTCTAATAATTGTCATGCGTATGATGCTATAAATAATAATTATGATTTATGGCATCAAAACGTTTAGGGCACATAGGAATATCTAAATTTTTACAATTGAAGAGTAAGCAAATGATCGATGATATAAACCATATTGACAAAATTATATCTAATGATAATTTATGCGAAGCTTGTATAAATAGTAAACAAGCAGGACTACTGTTTGAAAAAGCAATAGATAAAATTTCATGCTTGTGGTCGAATCACTTCTTCAATCATTAATAATAAAAATTTAATTACATATAAATCAGATGTTTCAGGTTTTCGTGATTTTATTGCAGAAGGTGATTCAATTTAGAGGTTTTCAATTTGCATTACAATAATGAGGAGGAATAATTGTCAAATGAGATGGAAGACCATTGTGTACAAAGAGGAATCAATTATCATTCGACAGTTCTACGAATCTTTCCATTGAATAGTGTTTGGAAACGTATGATAAGAACGATAACGAAGTTATGAAATAACCGATTACCGACAAGGCACGTGCAATGATAAACAGTGTTAGTTTAGAAAAACGTGTTTTGGGGACAATCAATCCTTACTGCTATAATTCTAATCAATTTGATTCTGACTAAAGCTTTAAAACAAGATAAAACAGCATATGAATCGTGGTGCGGTAGGAAGCCTCGAGTAAGATATTTAGAAAATGTCAGTTCTACTGTTTATGTACACGATAAAACTAGGAAAATTTACTATAGTTAGAAACATGATTGTAGATGAAACAAATTAATTAAAGGGTTGTAAGTCTGACAGCGGTAAATCAAACATATTGAAACCGAGCATAAAAGTAAATTCTGAAGTAAAATTGTGAGACAAAGTTAATAAACCTGCGATCGAAATGGATACCGGCAATAAGTCTTTATTTCAAGATAGTAAAAGTGAAATAGAAAAGGAATTTGAGCCTGGATGGAGCGATAGGATTAAACAGCTTCCTCCCATTTCATATGACGAGAGAGATATACAATATGATCTCGTGTGCGCTCGATCTTTTCTTTTATGGTCTAAAACTGGCAATAAGGTATTAGTTTGAAATATTTGAAGAAGCTTTATAGAAAAAGATTTTCGAAATTCATCCGTTGATTGTTGTATCTACATTAACTGATAAAGCAAATATATCTAGAAATATTATATGCAGTACTTTACGTAGAGGATTTTGTGATTGCTAAACTCAACAGTGGAACAATGAATAATCGTAAAAGTTATTTAGTGAATAAATTTAGCACGACAGATTTGAAAGGCATTATATTTTTTCTGTTAATTTTTTTCTTCTATTTAAAGGTTGTAAACAGTAACAAGAAAATTACTTTAGATCAAAGTGCTTACACATAAAGACAGTTTTGGAGAAATTTAATATGCACGATAGTAGAGCTGTTAGTATACCTCTTCTGTTAGTGCATATATTATTATTAACATATATAAAGGTATGCACACCACTTGATTTAAGTAGAGCAGTAAATATTTAAAGCAGATATATGAATACAAGTAACAAAGAACTTTGGCAACATTTAAAATGGGTACTGAGATATCTGAAAGGTTCAAATTACATGTAAAGGGCGACTATAATATACAGGGTGGTTGGTAACTGGTGGTACAAGCGGAAAGGGGGTGATTCTACGCGAAAAAGGAAGTCGAAAATATAGAATAAAAATTTTTCGTTTGAGGCTTTGTTTTCGAGAAAATCGACTTTGAATTTTCGTTTGGTACGCGTGCACTTTATCACGTCTCGTTATAACGGATCTCACTGTAGATCGTTATCTCGATGGAAAAATTTAAAAAGAAAAAAAAATTTAAAAAAAATTTTTATTCTATATTTTCGACTTCTTTTTTCGCGTAGAATCATCTCCTTTCCGCTTGTACCACCAGTTCCAGCCACCCTGTATATAAGGTCTGTAAGATATAACTCTGTATTCCTTTCTGTAATAATTCCGCGTGATTAAACTGTAATAACTATATATTTTGTGAAGCACTTTAATGCAAAAGACAATGGAAGCTTTAAAAGTGAAGAGAAATATAAAACCTTTTGATGGCGATAGGTATAGCATTTGGAAATGAAGAATATGTGCTCTAGTGAATGAACTTGATATAATCAAACGTATCGATGATAAAATTCACGATCGATTAACCGATGACTAGATTAAAGCTGAGTTAGTCGTCAGTAGCGTTATTGTGGAATACATATTTACTCGATTTTTCCCTCGGCTTTGCAAAAGCTGGAGGTATTGCAAAGGGAATTTTGAATAGTTTGGATATTATTTACGAAAGAAAAGTTTTAGCACGTGTAACCGCAGCTCGGCCTTAGTTTCCAACATATTCCCAAAACTGTGGGTACAACTACAGAGAATTCTGCTTACAATTGCGAGTCCATGGCAGTGCATGCGTTAGTATTCGTTGTCGATTGCCTCGCCACTGCGGCGAATAGGTAAAATGATGCCTAACATAAATCTAATTTTTATCTTTTGTCATTTTATCTTGTTATCGCGGTGGTGAAGCGGCAGGCTACTAAACTAACATATACGCGCAATTATACGCAGAATTCACCGTGTGATATTTGCACATATCTCGGAAATTAGCAAAAGATCATCATATCGCAGTGTCTACCAGTGATCTTAATGAAATTTATATATGACGTAGCTGTCAGAAAAATATTTGATCCGTTTCTTTTTTATCGGCAATCACGCATATTGAGAACGAACCCCAAAGTCTGGGCTGGAAAATCTGTTTCGACGAATTTCTTGAAAATTACTACTGATAGAGTTGATTGTATAAATTGATGAAATTAATGTTTTTCAATAACAAATTAGATGATGTAAATTATTTTGTAAAAGAATCTATTTGTTTATTATTTGTTATTATTTTATAAAATAATATATTAAAAAATTGCGTAATTTTAATAGTTTTTCCAGGTAAATGTTAACAAATTTTCTTGAATATTTACAGTTATTTTTAGGGTAAATATGTGATAGTTCTGAAAACAGCTGATTTTATTATTATTTATCATACACTCGTTCTTATTCTTAGACGAATTCTAACAAAACAATTGATTATAATTAATTATTCGATATGATTTTCAAGATACCGGTGTTTCTCTAAAATGTCAACATCAGTAATTATTCACAACTATACAAATCAACCGACGATAGAAAATTGTCATTTGTATTGCAAATTATAATGCTGATAGTAAAGACCGCGTGTGCAGCAAACAATATTTAAAGCCCTCAATGTCATCTTTGCAGTATCTACATCAGAAAAATTAAATAAAGAACTTTTAAGGACTCAGTTTGGAAGTCTATCTTTTCCTAAAACGTGCGGATATGATGAAGAATTGATAAAGAATATAATTCCGGAAAGAAAAACATTAAAATTTTTAGAAATACCAAAAAGTACAACAGAACTTATACGACCATTATTCAATATTTTAAAAAATTTCGTAAGAAAGTTTTCAGACTTGACAATTAGTTTAAATCTCAATATTAATTTATATCATCGGAATAATATAATAAAGTTGCAATCGTTGATGCGTCATCAATTGTCCTGTCTTAGATATGAACAAATGTTTAAATATGCATGGTACCGATGTGACGACATAGATAACTGGTCAAAGGAATTAGAAAATTTCATGAAATTTTGTTTTGCAAATTTCCAACGAACCGTTCCAACTATCATAATATAGTTGCTCTAACAATAAAACGTGCGTTGTATAAAATACATTTATGCTTTAATCCATTATTATGAAAACTATAATGTACAATTGATATTAATCGTTTCTATAGCATTCATTATTTAAACACGAATGAGTGACTGACGACCAAATCAGTTCTTTTCATTGTTTAGCATATACAGGGTGGTTGGTAACTGGTGGTACAAGCGGAAAGGGGGTGATTCTATGCGAAAAAAGAAGTCGAAAATATAGAATAAAAATTTTTTTTAATTTTTTTTTTTTAATTTTTCCATCGAGACAACGATCTACAGTGAGACCCGTTATAACGAGACGTGATAAAGTGCACGCGTACCGAACGAAAATTCAAAGTCGATTTTCTCGAAAACAAAGCCTCAAACGAAAAATTTTTATTCTATATTTTCGACTTCTTTTTTCGCGTAGAATCACCCCCTTTCCGCTTGTACCACCAGTTACCAGCCACCCTGTATATACGAACAAGGAACAAGCAAAATATTGATTTGCACATTGAACAATAAAATTTCAAATATAATAAATTCTTTGTAATGGAAAAATCAAGATTCAAATTTGTATTTAGTTTGTACATATAGATATAGTGTTTGTAAACAAATATTTAAGACAATTTGTTAACATTTACTTGGAAAAACGATTAGAAATGTGCTATTTTTAATAAGTTACTAAGACAAATGAATTCTTTACAAAATAATTTACATGGTCTTATTCGTCGTTAAAAAATACTAAGTTCATCAATTTACACAATCATTCTATTTGTAGTAGTTTCCGAGTTTCGTCGAAACAAATTTTTCAACCCCAACTTTGGCAATGGTTTTCATCTCTTTTAACATGGACGTTTGACGATAGAAAAGAAATACGTGTCAAATATTTTTATAAGAACTACATGGTACATAAATTTCGTCAAGATCGACGACTAATTAGCCATGTCACTGCGCCATGCCAGAAAAAATTACTGAAAATTCTCAATGCGAGAATTGATTGTAAATTTTAATAAATAAAAAAAAAAAGATCGACGATTGACGCTTCGGTATGTTTCCTTGGAAGACCGAGCGACGATATACGCAAAGGAAAATGTTGTTCAAAATGTTGATTCCTACGACATATTAAAAAAGTCATCGAAATCCAAGATGACGACAGTTTTCTAAATAATTGCCCAATTTACTATTATTTATTTCATCTTCTTGCGACAAATGAATATACATAAATTTAATTATAATTATGAATTTTTGGAAACAACAAAAATTCATAAAGGCTAGGATTTTCAAGCATTTCACTTCTCTGCATATGCGTATAAATCAGCATCCTTTTGTGAAATAATCGTTACATTAGTTAAAATAAACAATATGTACTCGAAAGCGATAATCAAATTTCGAATCGCTTAACGTGGCGTATAACAATTAAAATATCGATCGTATGAAACAATATGAAATTCTCTGCCTGGTCGGCAAGAACATGTGATGATACGTTATCTCTATTCTAAATGACGATAAATGAAGATAATATTATACGTTTTCGAAAAGAGAGACATTAATCATTGCGAAGGAAAAGATTTATCGATTAAAGAATACGAACTCCAGACTTCTGAACTGTATGAAATTACGTAAGAATTAACATTTCTATTCATGACGACTACTGTTCTCTCTTAAGTGTTCTCTAAAATTTAAAATAACCAATAGCAAAATTTCTCAAATAATGATGTTCCAAAAATGATATATTTCGATTAAATGGCACGGAACAGAGGCAATGCGTAAATTTTACGCGAGAATGGCTATTTTATCGCGACAGTTGCACGTCTCCCAGTATCATAACGCAATAGATAAAATGCAAGTTTCTATTTATGTTTATTCAAATATATTCATATCTTCAACGTACAGATACCAATTTTTGAACGAAAATAACTTTCTGTTCTGTCCACGTAAAATGATAAACATACGAAAATGTAGTAATATATTTTGCATGTAAAAAAAATTCAAAAAATTCTTAATTATAAGTTATAACGCTTACATATATGTGTATTACATAAAGCATTCGCTTATATTTAGAAAAAATCCTTGAGTCGACGCTTGCAATTACGTATTTTACAATACTTGATAGCATATTGGAAAATCATGATTTAGTATTTTATATAGAATACTATTATTCCAGGAATATTAGACTACATATGCGTATTTAACAAGAAATATAATTCTCGGTTTTTAATTAAAAAATTGCATCTGCTAGGAAGTATATTATACACAACTTTTCCAAACTATGTAATATTTATTTAAATAATTTTTTCCTTCAACAAATATATTGCTGGATTAATCGCGCAGCATATGCATACATATGTAACTACATATTTACGCGTATAATATTTTATTCAATGGAGAAAGCAAAACCGATCGACAAATAGAAATATGCAGTTGCCTACGGTCAGTGCACTATTCGCAACGCGTGTTGCGAGTTTTCAGGGACGTGTGTTGCCGCACTGGCCCGGAAAATGTAGCGCATTGCGACAAATTTATATTCCCCGCTACAGCGGGACAGAAATCGCGTGCCGCGAGATTTCTTGTTTTTAATATCAACTTGATCATAATTTTCAACACGTGAGACTATCCGTAATGGACGCTTAATTTCGACTAACTTTTATTACCTAAAATTATCCAATAATATCAATTACCTTCTTATATTAACTATTTAATTAAAATTAGTCAGAAACTAAATCTATCCATCATATAAAAATTTGTTTAAATAATTATGTAGCTAATTGGCTTACTTGTCCTCAATAATCTCTATAATAATTAAACATGTAATATGTTTGCGGAAATAGATTAACAAAATACACCACGTCCTCGGAAAATCCATCTAATTCCGAATTCGTTAATGTTTTGTATCAGTCGAGGCAATGAAGAAATTAAGGATGAACGACAGAAACGTGTCTAATAGTTGCTTCCGGTTGCCATAAATAAAAAGTCCTCGAAAAAAATCCCTACAAGCCAGTATCAATTGTCCATTCGTCGGGCGTATTTGTCCGTACGGCCCTGAACGTTTCTCCTCGTAAGTACACGTGTACGCACGCGAGGCGCGCGTATAAATACACAGGAGCGATGTCGGTTTATTTATACGCAAGGGTGCCCATTGCCTCCCCCCCCCAAATCCTCTCTTCAACGCTTGATGTCGAACAACGCACAGAAAACTATGCATGTACCACGTTTTGTTTCTTTCCTACGATAAATTCATTGTCATGGCGACAAAGATATAACAGCGATGGCTCGAAGGAATGACACACGCTGGCTTATAGCCGGCTTCAGTGATCGACATGCTTTGATAATCGTGCCGCGAGAAGTGCGGATTTTCGTACACGCGCTTACTCGCACGAACCAGGTTTCAAGATCGCGCTCTCAACGTCACTCGAATATCGTTAAATTACGCCTCGCAACTACTACATTGTGAATTTAACAACAATTGTATCAAATGTTCGTAAAGTTGCATTATATTTTTAAGATCATAATTACTATAAAAGTATTTTAATACTAGAACTACTAGACTAGTCAAAATAATCGATTCGCAATTTTTCATAAAAATTTTGAATTTTGAAACAATTTAATAATATTTTGTGAAATATATAGATGGAGCTCGATTTTCTGCTTATATTATATATTTGTCCTCTTTCATTTTGATTTCTTTCATACAAGTTTTGTATTTTAGTCGTTAGTAAGTAGATCTAGTGCTAATACAGTAGAAAGAAACAATCGTTAATGATTACATAATTGATTATATCACGATAGATAGTACGAAAATCAATAAATAGAAAAAAGAAATACAATTCAGTGAAGCTCGAACCTAACCTCTAAAAAAATAATATCTCTTAAATATCTTGAAAACATGCAAACAGTATAATGCATGCAGTTTGGTCCACTTTGTTCGCAGAATACGCAGAAGCGTGGTCCAGCACGAAATATGTATTGCGTGCTGACGCAGCTGCGCTTCCCTTCTTTGATTTACCCCCACCATTTTGTCTGTCTATTTCTTTTCTGCAGCAAAAAGTTACACGCCACCCGCTGATGCGCTATTCTTAATTTCAACAAGCGAGTAAATATTGAGAAGTTTATCAAGATCTTGCGCTTTCCTAATAACACATTCCTAATAAAACGATTTAATCTTTTCAGCTTCCGTCGATGCGTATCTTTCTAATTGTAATAATTCATTATCGTTCAGACATGTGCTTAGCAAACGCAATACAAAGACTTAGATATCTGTTAGACTAGGCTAAAACGTATTATCTAAAATGTGCGCGATAACTGAAATAGATGGTAGCGATAATTACAATGAAACATCTAAAATGAAGTAACGAAAAATTCCTGTAGGTATAATATTCTCGCCAATACATTAGCGCGTTCACACGGAAATCATTTGCACTGTAACAAATTATAGATAACAAATAGTCGATGAAACTCCATTCATAGCAAAAGAGTAATTTCCCGCCAATTCTTCGCGTATTAACATGGGGACGGATCGAATAGTGTTGCAAAGCGTGTGCGCGACGCGCTTCGTTACTGCTATTACATCGCACTCAGCCTCATTTCATTTATTTCCAACTAACATTTCCACCGCAGAGTTTCCTTCAAAAACATAAAAAATGCACGTTCGGCTGAATTCCACACGTGATGCCAATTAACATTCCCAAACATTTAATTCGTTTACAACAGACGATTAAAATTGTTAGAAATGTAGCGTGAGTATAAAAAAAGACGATTATCAATGTAAATTCTCGTGAAATTATAGATAAAACAAAGTGCAGAAAACTTCGTTGTTTCTTGTTTATGGAATTTAGACATGCTGACGTTAGACGTGTAACTCGTCCAACTATGTAATATGTTTATTCATCGTTTTGCTTCGTCTTGTGAAATTTCTTTTTTATCGCGGTCTGCAAGTGAAAACGCGAAAAGAAAAGAGAATCGTACTTGACGGCGTGAGTGATTCGCGAACACGCAAGCGTGGTTTTTTTCGGCGAGGAGTCGTAGGGGAAATATTGCTAGTAAAATTTCTTTATGGCAATGCTTACTTTTTATTGAATCTGAAGGTTTATTGGACCGTGACAACCGGCTAACGATGTAACCGATTACAAACAGCACACCGCCAAGAAACAGCGTGCTCACGAGCACGATCACGGACATGCTGATTCTCGGCGTGATTTTCCCTTCTGTATCCTCCATCTTCACCGTTTAATTAAGCCACAGCACTTTGTTTTTTATTTCACCGCACTTTCGACGCACGCTTGATTCAATATAGGTCCGTTAAAAATCAACGTAAAATACGAGCACGAGACGCGAGACTGGAACACACACACGAACCGCGTGTTCCAAAAAACATGAGATATCATGCAACGATCGCGGCCAGTGCGTCAACTCCACGGCAAACCTGAACTACTCGCTTTATAGATGGAATGCTCGAGCTCGATCATTGGCACGTCTTTATCCACGAACCAGAGGAATCGTAGAAACGAAACTTCACCAGATATTTCCAACAGTTTCTATTTCTTATTATCGACATCGATCATCTTTGTATCTTATTTTTACGCGGTTTTCTTTTGTATTTTCCGTATGAAGTATATATTATAGGCGAATAAAATTCGTTGAAATGAAACAAAAAATGATTTTCTACATCCACAACAGCTTAGAAAGATCTCGTTTCGTAGTGCAAATTTTATAATCGTAGGTCGAACATGACTCGTAGAGACACACAGCAACTTGAAAGAATAACGTTCGCATTCCTTGATCCCCCACTTCGATTTTTTTTCTTGGCACCGTTGCGAGATTTGTCTACTTAGATGATAAAGTTACCACTTCAAATCGTTTCTAGGTCACCGTCACGTTCCTCACCAAGCTCGTATTTTATGTGTGACACATTGTATCATTTAAATTTCGTTCTTGTCAATATTGCTTTTATAGGAATTATCGCTTGGTGAACTTAATGTTTTATAATTACCCAGCACTGCCCGCAGTTTATGTCATCGATTTAAAATGGGAATAGAACACGTAACTGGCAATCGAGTGACCCAAGAACCGGCTACTCTATTTCGTATTCGTAAGAAGAAACGAAAGAGTGCCGAAACTTCCGTGAAAGTGTCTTTCGCGAATTGTGTTTACGCAGTTTTAATAGGTTGTCACCAATTTGAATTTCTTGAAGTAATACTCACGACGTTATTGAATAAGATGTGCATGCAGTTTACCCGAAGTAATTAATGTTACCGCGCAACTTATGTAAGCCATTTAGGTGATCGCATGCTCTGGCGGTACACTCGTAAATCAGACGGAATCATCGCGAAGGAGACACGTTAGGAGTTTGATCAGTGAACGTAACGCTCGTAAGAGCTCGAAGCGCGTGTTTGCCGGAACATGTCAATAGTGCCGGTATATACGCGATGGTAACCTAGCTGCCTCGCGTTTAACTCGCTCTCTTCGAAGATTCCCCACCATTTCAAACCCCCACGAAGGTAGTTGTGTTCTCCCACCGAAACGGAAGTTGCACTTGCGCGATCGAATACTTCAATGTCTGGCGGGTAAGGAACCGCGCGCCGGCGATTAACATTCGAGTGGTCGATACGATTCATCATATCAATGATATATGAAGTCCGAAATCAAATTGATTTTTGATAACTTCACTTTTCTCAAATTTCTCAATTGCATTACCCAGGAAATATAATTAACCTCCAGTTTCAAGAAACAAATGGTTTATTTCCACACATTCACTTATCACAAGGAAATATTGTAAATAACAATAAATTTCAAGGAAGATTAAAAAAGATGGTGTTTGTGACATAATTTTGTTTTATTTTCTAACTTATGTAATTGATCAATATGACTTCTGGCTATATGTGTAAATCTTTTAATATTGAGATTGTAATAGTTTATAATTCTATTTAAAAGTTTTAATCGTCACATTATCATAAACAGAGAAAACATAAAAGCATAAGCACTTATTAACATTGGTATGTAATTGATATACATCAAAAAGAGGGAACAAAAATTTTATCCATTTTTATATTTTAGTAAAACAACAAAAGGTATAATATTGCAAGAAGATATTCGTAACAAACGTGAATATTTCAATTTTTGCTAATGTTCTCGTTTATTAATATTGTTTTCACTCCTTCAGATTACATTTAGGAACAATGTTGTAGATTAAGATCCGAGTTCAGCTCTCTTTCTTCTTTTAAGAAAATAATCAAAGGTCATAATAAAAATGTATCTTATCTTAAATATGATGGGTAACGGGATTCCGGAAATTCTATTACATCAACTCTTTCATACAGATTGTAGTGTCACAAATTTCTTGGAATAAAGTAACAGTGTTCTTGGAAACTCAATGACTATTTCATTTTCTCTGGCGTAGACATATTTAAGATTCTAGAGAAGACGTACAACGTCATCGCTAACGATACCAAGGAAAGATAGCGTCAAGCTTGTTTATCGAAAGCAAGGCCACTAAAAATTCGCCGAACAAAAATGAAAATATTGTGGAACAAATCGATATTTATCTTGTTTGCGATCTCATGTAAATCGTCTGTCCGTCTGCAAACCGGTAATAGATGTGAACACTGAGACAAGTGTGCATTATTAATATGCATTCGATCATGAAGTTACATGATCCACTGTAACCTAACAACTAGGCTTACAAATGTGCTCGTAACGGCAAGATGCGTTAAATTCAACCCGTTATTCGCCCCGTTACTTTTCCTCATTTCAATCGTCTTCGTCCTCGATTTGACTCTCTCACGTGCAAGCCCCGCCATCATGCTTCATGTATAAACAGAACTTCCAATCGTATACAAGGTGTTCATTTTTATCAATCTATTTGTATATTCAAGAAAATAACGATACTGAAAATAACAAGAAAAATACGTGTTTATAGATTTTCTAAGAAACGTTGCATTTTCAAGAAAGAGATAAAATTTAAATTACTTTAGTTTACTTACTTCTCTGTACTTTTCTGGGATTAAAAAACGTTCTGTATGATGTAGGAATTGTCACGTATGTAAAGTTCCTAACCTACTTCTTCTTATATTTTATCAAATGCATGTCAAATTTGAAAAAAATTCACATCGTTAATGCGTTTCAAGATTCAGGTCTTAACAACAATTCCACATTTTTATTCTTTTAGAACCTTTGATATTGAACTGCTGCGCAATAATCAATGAATGTTTTGTTGCTCGTTTGATAAGTGAAGAGTGGTATAAACTCGAATCGGTTGAAATTTTTCTCGCGCACGCGCTGTATCTACGCCACTTCCTCGACTTCGTTTCCCGCGTCGATTCTGCAGCTTCTTGTTTCTCACTTCACGAATACATATTTTGTTGGGTCCTTGGGTTCGGGCCAACGAACCCTGACACGAGTTTAAAAGTCGTTTGCCCTAAAGAATTTGGTTGACTCGAATAAACTCCGATTAATTAAGGAAAATTGGAGCTAACAATGGAACATAACGAACTATTTCTGGTGCAATACGCTTATCGAGCGAAAAGGAAAAAGCACGTGTATCAGAGGAATTGAGGAATGGACAAAATACAAACATTTTCCTATTACAAATGGGTATCGCAAGATCGATGCTGCTACGGAATGTCCGTTGGATTACTTCCTTGGTTAGTCACGTTACGTACTTTGTAAAGACAACGAAGTGTTTGATAACATGTTTATCTAAGGATCAGCGGAAAGGTCAAATATGATTTGGAAGCATGGATCGATTAAAATTAAAGATCAAGGATAAATGTTTCTCGATTGATAAAAATTGCATGTGATCAATATTTTATCAAATGCGTTAATAATAAATCATTTTTATCCATAAAAGGTAGTCTAGCAAAATAAACGTTGATAAAAATGACCAAAATATGTACACCATCGAAACAGGAAACAGCTTAGAAATGATTAATAGATTCGTAGCTATCATCTGTCTCAGTTTTTATTAAAAACACTGCGAGTTCGTTGGAGGAATCGACAAATTTTGAATATACGTTGCGCATCGATGAAATAATTGCGATCTGTGTATTACGTTAGGTATGCTTCTTATTAGCACCGATAACGTTCGTCACATGCGCGTCTCGCGCGTAAGGTATATTATCCATGTTGACGCTTATTCCTGAGATAAATTCGGTGTATATGGATCTTTAGCTGTATAGACGCTAAAATTACATAACGAAATCACTACCAGCAGTATCTACGCGTTTCTATTTAAAGGTATCAGTTCCAACGTACCGAAGTTAATTAATATTCGTTTCGAAGTAGAAACGTGTTCCAGAGTTAATTCGAATATGAAATAAAAATGAAATGCATCTTTCTGTGAATCGAACGCGAGGATTTTAAATGCAGATATCTTCGTCCAAGTTATTATGCTTTCGCTGACTCGGTGGATTTTCCTGTTAAACATGTATTTGCGGTTCGAATGAATTTTCGCGCGAACATCACTTGGAAAATGGAATTCCATGCTTGATCGATACGTAACGTAACATTTTCCTGTTCGTTTGCTGTTATGCGTAGTAGTTGAATGAATTGCCTGCTCCAAAACGACTGTCAGCATGGCTTAGTAAATAGCAATCGGGAAACGATAGTATTATTTTATTGAATGACGCGCTTAATTTAACCGCTAGCTAATGAAGGGGAGTCTTATTTCAAAGGAAACTTCTATTAAAAACTTCTATTATCTGATCTGCGGTATGGATCATTTATCTGAAATTTTTCGATATTTCGACTTTTCACTTTACTGTCAATCGACCGTCGAATTTTTTATGTACCAATGATCTAGCACACAGTGAGTTTTTAATATATAACAATGATAATCAGTGATCGTTATCTAAATGTTCTTAAGATGACGTATCTGATTTAAGTCATCAGTGTTCTGAGAAAATGTGCAAAGGTCAGGAGAAAAGTAGAAGAATTTCAAATGAAATGTTTATAGTTCGCTTTGAAGCTTCGTAACATACGCATTTTTTGTTATCAATGAGACTAGACTCATTTCTGTAATGATAAATTTAGTTGTTGAAGGAAATGGAAGAAGGTGCGTACAAATGTGTGGCCTGTTTGACCCACTTTTCTTATAAAAACTGTCATTTCATTTCATTCCTATGTAAATGACTTAATTATTATTCCTAATAATTAATTTGTACTCTATTATCTTAGGAATGAGAAAAATACATAAATCTAGATAAATGGCAATCATAAAGATCAAGTAAGTCATATGTTCTTGTTTTTGCTAGTTACATCGTCGGAAGGGTAATATCACAATGCAATATAGAATAATACCTACACATTTATTAGAAATTTGTTATTTGTTTGATTTATTAAAGATTTCCAAGATTTAAAGACTGCCAAGTAAATAAAAGCTTAAATTATAAAAAAGAAAAATATTTCCATCGATAAATAGCCGAATAATTAACTTTATACGTCTATAATTTCTATTTCAAACTAATTTCCTGAAAAAATATACTTTTCGTAATTGTATCACTCTTCTAATAAACTAACATATGTACAAACTAATTATTAGTAATAAAGTAACACCCTGTATGCACGCCATGATCTCTAATACCTGAACTTTGAAATTGGCACAACGCCATGAAAGAAGTGCGCAATTCCGCGACGGGATTGCCACGCGTATGCGTTACCGGGAAGAATAATTTTGGTCCGTTGCGACGCAAGGGCGATGCTGCGTCAAACAAATTTCGAAGAAATAAAAACAAAAAGTATAGACAGTAACAAAGGAAACAAAAATCTCCAGTAAAAAATATAAGCAACTGGAAACGTTTCCGAGCGTTTCATTGAGAAGACGCAACTATAATTCTGTCTATCAACATCGAACGACCGGCACGCGTGATCCAAACACGTCGTTTGACGTGTGCGATTTAAATTCGATATCCCTCGAACGAATCAGATACGACGCGGCGCGGCGCGGCGCCCATTTTCTTCTCATCGACTCTTTATTTAACTTCGTTCTTTTCTTCTCTCTCTCTCTCTTTTCATCGCGCAAATTGCGAATCACGAAGCTAATGTTTGTCACCAGTCTCTCTCGTTATCGCTGCCGCATTAGACCAGCTTGATATTTCATCGTCACCAACAGATATTACGTCAGCTTTCTCTAAGTAAATTTTAAGATATAATTTAATCATATACGATAGAATTCCGTTTATCTGTAATTCGTTGAAGAAGTTAATGTTCAATCTCAAATATATGATTTCATAGCTGAGCTTTTATTGTTTCATCTTTAATCGAACAGCATACACGAACGCGTATTCTTGTAGCATAAACATATATGTATAGAGCCGTTTGTTTGTGTTCGGAATACAAGATGCAGAGGGTGACTTAACTAAACGCACAGGCATGTCGATTTAACTTTTCTAAACGTTAACTTCTATTATTAGAACCAATAAAAACAGGTGGAGCTAGTGAACCTCTATTACTATCTATATCTATAACTATCGTGTCCTCCGCTATATTTGACCAAACGGTGAACTACTGTACAGGAAGATTGTCGCTATGGCTATGACATGACATTTTGTTTGGGACTACTTTGACACTTTTCGTCACGCACGTGTTTCACAACAATCAAAACAATAACAATCACTCACCACGCTTGCCTGATAGACGATCCTCCTTAATCTTTTGTGAATCTTCTGTGACAAAACAGATGGTCATTCCTTCCTGGAAAATATTTTACGCCGTTTCTTTTATTCGTTCCTTCAGTCTTTTTATCAAAAACGGTCGTTTGCCTCGGTGGGGGAGAATGTTGTTGAATTGAGGCATCGGTCGCTTCTTTGTCTGAACACTGAGCCGGATATCGTACCGCAAACAAACAGGAAAGGTCACATGTGTGAGATCTATGTGTCAAGAAAACGCGATGACAAAAATGGTTGTAGTAGCACCGCAGAAAACTGAAAAAAGGGAAGGGCGTATATACGTGGTGCGTAATCTATCGCGGCCAACTCGTGGCATCGTGTACACTGAGTCATGTGCAACGTGTTCCCGCCGGTTTATGAAGAGTTTCGTTCAGCTGATGTGCGCATGGTCGGTGAATGCACTCAACAGTTGCAGCCAACGCGCGCCTATATTGACACGTGTTGCACGACGATAACAACCCGATAACACTGTACCACAGACGCAGAAACTGGCCAAGATCATCGCGCTCTGTTCGAAACTCCTTTCCCACGTTTATACTAACTTAGTTTCTTTCTATGATATTTTTACTGAGTCATTTTCATTCTTTCTTGTTTGCATAGCGATAAGATCTGCTAGCTTTGTTCGGAATACGTACCAGCACTCCTAAATATTATTGACAAAATTGATGTTCTTAATAACAAACACAGTTTTAAATGTTTTGAGATTTGAATAAAATATTTGATATTAAATATATTTGCAAATATTAAATATTATTGTAAATATAGTATTACATCTTTTGATAATGTAAACCGTTTATATTAATGGCGATCAAAAATTAAAAATTAAGAAACTAAATGAATTTATTGTCATTTCAGTTTTGGGAAAATTTTCTTCGTTTATCTTTGTTTTTTATTGGAATTGAATTTATGTCCACACACAATGGTTATTTTGTGTTAAATAGATGTTTCTAAATATAATCTTACAAATTTCTCTAATATACGTAAATGTGTATTAGGATATGTGTATAGTTATTTACGTTGCAATTGCGCAAATATTGACATACATACATACTTGTTGTAATAATATTTTTGTCCTAAATATTAGCGGGGAATAAAATTTTTGAAAACTAAAAACGAATTAAATTATCTGATAATGAGATAGAATTAATGAATTTCTGTAAATACTATAAACATCTAAGTCGTTTAAGAATTAAGTAAAAAGATTTGAATACAAAATTTGAATACAATAGAAAATCACTAAAAGAATTAACAATGACCTAATAAATTAGGAAAAATAATTAAGAAGATTACTATGATTTTAAATTTGTATTCAAGACACGAAACGCACATTCAATCAACCTTTAAGTCTCGTTGTTTAACAGTTACTTATTGAATCTCATTTGTACTCTTTGTTGGTTTAGTATTTTACAAAGAATACAAATTACTGTTTATTAGCGCAATTTGTTCAATTGTACGAAAATAGATCGACTTCATGCAATAATATAAGTTTAACGATTACTGCAGAGACATTGTTTTGCTACATTTTTGATTTTTTGTATAGATTGCGACAATCGAGATTATGGCGCACTCTAGCAGAATTCTTGTAGAATACGATTGCTTTGTCAAGCAATTTCAAAGGATTGAAATGAGCAAACAAACGAAAGAAAATACGTATACACTCAGTAAGTTTTGCAATTATAAATCATTAAATTACTATTTATACGTGATAATATATATAATTTTCTGCATACTTCAGAATGTAATTAGAAACAATGATGACTGGTTTCTAATATACTATTAAAAACTAATTATATCAAGATGATTTAATCATTTTTATCGTTTAATTTTGTCTATTTAAAAATAATATATTTCGAATAAATTAAAAAGCAAAATTATGTATGGTAGAAGAAAAACTACCCAGAGAAATGAAAGACGAGGTCGAGCTTCGCCGTCTCCAATTTCACCGGTACAGCAAAAAAGGTCAGTCTCGTATTTGAGAAAAATATCCATCGTCCGAATTATATAATACATATTTGATTTACATAACTCCGGAAATAGGCAATTTGGAGAAATAGATATTCTATTAGTAATTACTGATTCATTTTACTGCATATATTTCAGTAATAAACATAGTCATATATGCTTATATGTATATTCATTTTATAAAAAAGCTATAAGTAGGACATTTTACATAAAATCATGCAATAGTACTTCATAAAGTTGTAATATACTTGCATGGAGATTCGTTAGTCTTTTATTTTTAAGTAAAAGTATTTTAAAAAATAAAAGACATTTTTATATTTTACAATACAAGGTTAATATTTCTTTAATATTCAATTTTTAATTCATATGTATGTGTATATATGTGAATCCTATGAATATGGTCTATTCAATAACTATATATATTAAACATTATAGCCAACATCATGGTTTGAATATTATATTGTAAAATATTAGCTTGTAATATATAATACAATAATGTTTGTGCATAATTAATATAAAAGTATATAAAATATATCAAATGTTTTATTAAAATGTTATTCGGACTTACCATTTAGGATTTATTATACATTTCTTGTTAATTTCGAAATGAGCTGAAGTTCGCTACATTTCTGATAGTGTACTTCCTGTTTTATTTCTGGAAAGCTCGATAACTACATTTGAGCCTGCGCAGTTTCACTAACTTGCGTAACTTATAAAATCATTAAAGATTTCATTGCAGTATCAGATTAAGCTCTTAAGAGTACGAACGTGTATTGTGTTATACGAAATTTAGTGTGCCAAAACGCAAAAACATGCCACGACGTGGACGAGCAGCAAATCCTCCTCCGAGGACGTGAGTATTTTTCCTTTTTTAATCATATTCGTACGTGTAATTTTTCATAAACTGTCTTTGAATGTTTAATAATTCGTCGAATGTAACGGAATCACGCTTATCATAATGAAGTTACGTGGTTCTTGAATTACTTTCGTAAGCATGTGCAACCATACAATAAAAGCAATTTTATTTATAATTTAGGGTTAGACGAGCCTCAGCTCCAGTTGCAACCGCTCCAGCACATCCTCCTGCATCAACACCAATGGTAGCTCAACCTCAACAGCCATCCCTCATGGGACAAATGGCTGCTACTGCTGGAGGTGTGGCAATTGGTTCTGCTGTCGGTCATACTATTGGACACGCAGTGACTGGCCTCTTCAGTGGAGGTTCCAGTGAAGCCGCTGCTGCACCAGTAGGTGTAGCACCTGCTGCAGTACAAAGTGCACCAGTTTCTGCACCTGCTGGTGGTGCTTGCGCTTGGGAAGTTAAACAATTCTTAGAATGTGCCCAAAATCAATCAGACCTTTCATTGTGCGAAGGCTTTAATGAGGCTCTTCGTCAGTGCAAGGCATCTAACAGTAAGTTTTAAATAATATTTTTCTATATATGTTTCATAATATAGCGTGAGCCAATTGCCCACTATTAAATTTGTTTTTTAATTTCAGATTTAATTTAAACAAGACATTCAGGTAATAGCAGGAAGATAGGCAATATTAATGAATTTAGTAGATCTCATAAAAATTTGGGTTCTGTATTTACCATGAACTAGAATTATTTTAATCACTGCTTATATAAATTGGTTAAAATGTATACATGTATGCAAGTGAAATAAATTAAAATAAATTTGATTCCTGTTTATATGGTTGTTATTCATTTTGATTGAACCTTTTTTCTGTATATATATGTGATAAAGTAATAATTTTAAATATAAGACAAAAAATGTAAAATAAAACATTAATTTTTACATGATGTACATATAACACAATTATATTAGAAAATACTTTTCTTTAGATTTTTGTAATTTAAATTATATATATATATAGATTTAAGGCAAAAACTTCATCATCCCAATTATGGACAAATAACAATAATCAATCCTTTGCTTTTCAATCTGCTGCTAGTACAGCAGCTGAAGTTGCAGCTGGCTCTGTTATGGTAAGTACTAATATTATTGCTTGCTTTTTTCCTTTAGAAATTAATGATTAATCACTTCAAATTAAATTAATGATTCATATAAGGGTCAAGCAATCGAAAGCGCACTTGCTAGCAATGTAGGACATGAATCTCCTGCTAAAGCCGATCTTAACAATAATTCTACAAACACGCAAGAATTATGTATTTCCGAAATACGAGAATTCTTCGAATGCGCTTCAAGAAGTGAAGGTCTGGATACATGCAAAGCTTATCATGATACATGGATGAAATGTCAGAATGTATATAAACAACAAAATTAATTAATCAGATGAAATGATACATTAAAGAGAATAACATTATAAATAAGAAGCTCTGATCCTCGTAATGAAGTAATCAAGGACATATAAGAAATTAATGATTTAAGAACATTGTTTATTAACTTAACGCGTTTCTCAAAGACGATTTTATACTCGACCAAAAGAGGCAGTTAAATGTGCAAGAAAAGGAATATGGTAGACTATCTTTTCTCTGTATTTAAGACGCGCATCACCACAAAACCTGCGACGGTAGCAACCGCAATTCCAAGACCGGCTTTCCACCAGACGATCGAATCCCCTTGTAATAATCCAAATTGATTTATATGTCTGAAAAATGAAGAATTATTTATCATAATAATCACTTAAAATTCTATGAATTCTCCAGTATGAAAAAATTCATATATATGCATTATTTCACAATATAAAATGTTTGTATATATACATTAGTTCACAATGTAAACATAACATACTATCCTACAATAAAACTGCTAGTTTTTTATATTTGAATTTTATCACAATTTGACACATAATTAAAAAAAATAAGTTTGAATTTGTAGATATGTGTATAATGTAAACAATCAAAACAAGATATAAAGATCAATCATGTCTCATGCTCATGCAAAAGAATATCGATATCATATTTGTATTGTAAGTCGTGAGCACTCCGTGAAATTAACAGAAACTTATAATACAAACAAAAACCTTGTAAAAGAACTCCACCACTGAGTGGGTGAGGGTTTGACAAGCAACATGTGGACCATTCGCCTCAAAGGACTGAAAAGATTTAAGACCTTGTTATGATAGTCTTAAACATGCGACATCCTTTAATGTGAGCAAATCGCCTAGCACATTTGAAGAATATATGTTTGTGTATACGTGCAATGACATATAAATGAAAAAAGAAATGTGATTCACGATTTGCTCAAGCTTACAATGCTTACGGTGTTGCAAAAATTCAGACCAACCTGTCTCTGTAAAATAATACCCATGCTCCTTGAAAGCGGCTAAACATGAAATCTTTTTGTTAGTGTTTAATAATAATTCAGTTTAAAGGATATACTAAAATACACTTTCTTAAAAATGGTAAGGTATACTAAATAAGAGATATCGAATAGTATCAAACAAATACGTCACAGTTTTACGATATTTTCTTTACGACTCCAGATAAACAAAATTATTTTTTAAAACAACAACTTTTTAGGAGCGTTTATTATACAAAATATTTCTACTTAACAATTGATGTTTTAAAAAATTGAACTTACGGGAAAGCTGCCATTGTCGCTAGTTTAACGAAGATTTCACGTCGTACTGTACGGGAGATGCTGTATGGTTGCGGTGGCATCAGTTTGTACTTATTGCAAAAACTTATTGGCTGTAGCAAGTAATCTTGCTTTACTTCAGACAGATCACTCTTATTTGCTATTATGAGAACAGGGATCTTACTATCTGCAAAATATTTCTGGAAAAGATGCAGAATTTAATTGCAAATATCAGGAAAAACAATTCTAATGTCTTTATACAACAGTACGAAAGAAATGCTTACAATGTAAATCCGTGCAATATATTCAAACGATTTAGGATTACTAGCATCGTAAACAAGAGCTGCCACATCACACTGAATTTGTGCTGGAGTTAAAGCATCCTGAACATTTAGTATGTTTATATCTCGCAGAATTATTGTCTTTTCCTGACCATACACATGTACCGTATTTACAGTAACATGTGAACTTGGCGGTACCATTTCATTGGTCAATTTCTGCAATCATGTCAGATGTTACATAAATATTATTCAACGTATATTATGATATACATATATCAATATATGTGTACGAACAAGCACGTATACCTCAAGTTTAGGGTCAATAAACGTTCTACATAATGTTGTCTTTCCACTACTTTTTGGGCCAATTACATGACAACTATAAACATTTCTGCTAGATTGCTTTTTTGCCAAATCTAACTTTTTTTCACGAGTAACTAGAATCGCATTTGTCTGACATTCATTATTATACATGTTATAACCTAGATATGCCATATATTCTAATGCTTTTCGCACATTTGTAAGAGTCAATAGCGCCCATTGACACATATACCCTTGAAGTGTAATCCATCCCTATTACGAAAAGCAATGGTGAAGTAAGTAAAAGATATTATAAGATGATAACAATGAAAAAAGAAAGCATACTTTTTCATTAGTGGGTACAGTATATTTATATTCATCTCCCCAAGGTGGCATTAGGCATCGTGAAAATAACGATTCCATTTCCGATGGAGAAAGAGCACCATCCCGATCTCGATCATGTTGTAGAAATAACAATGTTAAAAATTCCTGTCCTTTATGTGATAATTCAGTCGTACATCCAACAGGAACTTTTAATCTGTATAACATATCGAAAATAATTATAATAATAAGTGAAATAAGCATTTATAATATTATTAATTAATTATGTACTAACAGTGGATATATGTATTCTTTAGACATCTGTAACTCATTATCATAACCGAATTTTCTTAACACAGCCCAAGTAGTCTCATTTCTTCCTCTTTGTATAAATAAACACTGAAGATACATAAAACCTATAAATGACAAAAATGTATTTCTATGCCGATTGTTAGAAAATACAATGTGCAAAATACCTTTCAGAGTAACACATCCAGAACAAATGCCATCCTGAATATTTTTTGATAATACAGCCTTCACATCCTCTAAAACTTGTGGTTGTAAGGGAATATTAAAGCACCATTGTTGAAATGTATTTAGTTCCATATCATTTAGCAAGCCATCATTGTCTAAATCACATATCTGTACAAAATAATACGATATGAATGTAAAACATATACAGAAAGAATGTATTTTTCTAAGGATATTATTATAATCATATACACTTACTTTGAAAATTCTTTGTAGTGCAATTTTACATTCTTCTGTAAGCTAAATTTATAATATTATATTAATAAGTTGTTCATAAATGTGTTAGATTATACATATACACTTTATAATGAGTGTTACCTCATGGGTATCATAATTATAAAGTGGTGTGGTAGGATGTAAAACAGCTTTTTGTGCATAATAAAAAGTTTCTGAAACGTTCTGTAATGTTTTGGCAGAACACTAGAACAAATACAATATGAATTACAATTTTTTTATTATGACCTGTTTAACATATATTATTACAATCATAGTTTCCTTTTACCTCTATACAACTTTCAATTTCAGTGAATTCCTTCATTATAGAATATACAGCCTAAAGACAAAAAAATAAAATTAATGGTGAGAAAAGAAAAATAAACATTCTAAATGTCATTTAATTTACTGAACCTCGATAGTAGAATAGTCAACAAGATCAATCTTATTTCCCACAAGAACAACTGGACAACGATGATCTGTTAAACATCGTCTAATCAATGGTAACCAATACGTAACTGCTCTGTCTAAAGTATCCTCATCGACCACAGAATAAACAACACAAATTACATGTGCTTTCTGAATTTCATCAGTTAACTGATCTTCAGTTTGTTCAGCGGCTGCAATAAATCAAAAGTTATGAATGAAATAGTATTGATGCAGTAGACAATTAATGTTTATGAAAATAATATACAAACACATTTTTGATATACCTGAATAATCTACAATGTTCGTTGGTACTTGTTCCGGTGTAACGTCAGCTGGGATAGTGATTTCTTCCGCTTTACAGGGCACATCCTCAGCGTATTCTTCACTGACTAATGATAAGATCAAAGAAGTCTTGCCGACTCCACGATCACCAATTAATAGAATCCTGACGTTGCGCCTAAGCGCGACTGAGCGTTGCACCATACTGATTTCAACAAAACAATTGTGACACGTAACAGCGGCATTTACCGCCTAAATTCTTAAGAACATTTTTCTGCTTTTCGAATGAAACTTTCGTGTTCTTTCCTAACCTTGCACCTTACTACACCAACAACCGAACGTCACTTCTCGATAATTTCTCGATTTTTCATGAAGATGTTTTATCAAAGATTACGGTTTCCGATTGGAAGTAACAATATGATTTCTTAATTCAGCATAGATAGCAACAAAGCGGTACTTCACCCGCTACAATTGAACCTATGCTCCGAGGGTGGGCTTTTCAAGGTTACGTTCAGTACTACGAATGACAGTATACACATATAAAACATGTACACGTGCAAACGTAAATGTACAGAAGCGGTTAACAGAAATGGAAGGACAATTGGATCGTAATTAACGGCCCGAATAATCGTCCCGTTTTCGATAAATTGCTATAAGAAATAAGCTGAACAGAAAATGAATCTATTTGTGGAATGAATTTCATGGATTCGTAGCGCCCACATTTAAATTATGTACTATACTCGTTATACGCGAACCACGTAGAAATCGATAGCGTTCAAATATTTTGGTGTTTAAAATTGACCTCTAAGTCATTTTTCAAATATCAAACATAAATTTATGTCACTTTATTCTATTTATGTTTCCAGTTCTATCTTAATAGAAAAAATGATAAAATATTGAAACTATAATAGACCAATAACAAAATAAAAAGACATGTGCGCCTCTTTGATTTTGTAATTTTTTATAACAAACAATTGTATGTCAAAATATATCTTTCTTGATTAAAAAATTTCATCTTGAATTTTTTTAAATTTGTTAGTCAGTTATACCAAATTATTGCATCAATGTAATAAAACGAAAAGTAAAACAATATTGTGAAATGAAAGAAAAAAATTACGATTGATTGCGCTGCTACTATCTAAAACGAAAATATATTTTTGTTTTTTTATGTTATCATTCTTGTACAAGATTCTTTTCTTTCTTTTTTGCACATGCAATTATATGTAATGCTAAACATATTATCATATTATCGAAGAATAAAAAACTTATTTGTTGCTAAAAAAATATTTCAAATAATATTATTTAATGATATAATTAAGTATTTCGAAAATTTTGTTTTGCAAAATTATATGAAATTTAATCGGATGAAATAATATGGTAACAGATAAAAGTAAAAGATTAAAAAGAGTATTTTATATATGCATAAATGTTTGAACATATGTAATACATTTACTAAACTTTATATTTTATATTTGTTACTGCAAATTTTATGTATGAATGAGAAAACGAACACTTTTTCCGATGACAAAGCAAGAACAAATGTATCCTATTATCTCTGCTTTGTCTGCTGCACTGGAAAATTGTACAGTCAGTATAATTTTGCGCACTTTTTTCTTTGTACCCCCCAGGGATATAAAAATATAGTAAAAACATTTAAGGGATAAGCAAAGTGATAACCTTTGCGCATATAGTCACCTGAGAGTTCAAGACATATTACATATTATCTCCCTACATTATCCCGCGCGTGAAGATATTGATGACCCTCAACACTGTGATTTTTTGGGATTGTATTAAAAATGTTGATTCAATATTTTGTTATTAATTACAAAATAATATTGTAAACAAAATTTTATTGTTTAAAATAAAGATTTTATGTTGAAATATTATTAATTGTTCTATTTTTTTCTATAATTATCATTAATTATATATTTGAATAAAAAAAATAAGTTTATTCAAATATATGTATATTAAATATTTCAAGTGAAATATATTACATATAAATATGTGGATGATGCAAGAATAAGTAAGATGCAAACATGGTAAACTCTATAAAATATAGGTATTTAATGAAGTTTATTTTATTTTACTTCACTTTATCCACTTACTAATATGACATTATAACTTCCTATGTATATATTGTACATTTCTTTTTTAGAACTGTTTTTGTATTTCTTAAGTTAAGCTACGATTATGAAGTAACTATCGTGAAAGTAATATAATTAAGTAGTGCATGTACTTCTAATCTAATTATTTTCATTTGAATACTATTTGGATGAATATAAAGTAAATGCAACTTTGTTAAATAGCAATATTTTACTAGAGTAGAAAGCAAAAGTTCTCAAGAATGTTTGGATAAACAGTCACAGATAAAGAGACCCCGAATTTTTGGTAGAAGAATAATGCATAATCTATTCATGATAATATATGTATATATACATATTCATCATTTAACCTTCGATCGAATGCGTCGAATACGTTCGAAATAGTTAAGGATATCGCGGGTAGACTGCGAAATCTTGAGGGAGGTGGGTCGACAGGTCGCCGATAAATCCCTTCTTTGATAGGATTCGGGTATAAAAGACTGGTCGAAGAGGCAAACAGCATCGCATTGCATCATTGAATAATACAATGAGGTGCTTAATTGTCCTGTTGGCTCTGGTGGCCTTAGGGGCCTGTGGAAATGTCAAACAACAACATGCTGGTAAGTTACTATTTGAAATCACTATCTTGAAATTTGTAATTTTGAAACTTTTGGTAATAGTATCATGGGAATAATTCTGGACCACTGGTTTACTCAAAATCATCTTCCACTTCTCTTTCTTCTGAAAGTATAATTGATTCTATAGTAACATTTTATAATTGACACTTTGATTCTAATTAAACTGTTTGATTTGTTTTTATTATATTTCTATAATGGTAACATATTCAGTTAAAGGCATATGTGTAATATAACAAATTCCACAACATTTAATTCCTCTTTCATACCAAAGAAATGCTTTCATTTATTTCAGCTGACCAGAATCTCCTTAGCAAACAGCAGGACATCATTCAACTCCTGCAGAAGATCTCACAGCCAATCCCGAACCAAGAACTTCAGAACCTTGGTGAAACTTATGAAATTGAAAGCAATGCTCACCAGTACAACAACCCAATCATAGTAATGTACTATGCGGGTGCTGTGAAAGCTGGTTTGGTTCAACCTCAGGGTACAGTGTTCACTAATTCAATCAGCCAGCTTAGGAAAGAAGCTTCCCTACTCTACAGGATTCTATTGGGTGCCAAGGACTACCAGACTTTTCTCAAGACTGCTGCATGGGCCCGTGTTCATGTTAATGAAGGACAATTTGTTAAGGTATGTAGAAGCTACAAGAAGAGAAGATGTTTTATATTGCCTCTAATCTTGCACATGTATTCCATTAAATCATTTTCTTGTTCATCCAATAGGCTTTAGTTGGTGCTGTACTGACTCGCCCAGACACCCAAGGAGTCATCCTCCCACCTGTTTATGAAATCTTGCCCCAGTATCACTTGGATGCTAGAATCATCCAAGAAGCCCAAAACATTGCCATTCAAAAAGTCCAGGAAGGAGGCATTCAGAATATTCTCATCCCTGTTAACTACTCTGCACTCTTGTCTCAAGATGAACATCAACTGTCTTACTTCACTCAAGATGTTGGTCTTGCAGCATACTACTCCTATATCAACCTTGCTGGATACATTTTGGGAGAAGTAAATAATTTAAAAATTATAATTAAATATCTTCCTACATGTTTAAAGAAGCACTATAAAGTTAATATAATCAATATGTGTCTTGAAACAGCAGGACCAACAACAACAGCAACAACAGCAACAACAGCCTCTGACTCAACAACAGTATCAACAGCAGATTGTAGGAAAATACTTGCAACAAGGAGGACAACAGGATCAACAAAGCACCATTGCTCATGGAGCTCAATATCTGTATCTTCATCAACAACTTTTGGCTCACTACGAACTTAACCGTCTTTCGAACGGGCTTGGTCCAATCTCTGAAATTAACTACGAAAATGTACAAGCTCCTTACCAACCACATCTTCGCGGTCTCAATGGACTTGAATTTGCTGGTCGTCCAGAGAATCTTCAACTCCAACCTCAAAAGAATAAACTCATCCAAAGTGTTATTACTCTGGAACAAAGACTGATGGATGCCATTGACTCTGGCAATGTGGTCACCCCACAAGGCGCCTTCCTTTCTTTGTACCAACCACAGGGTATGAACATTCTTGGAGACTTGATTGAAGGAACTGGTAGAAGCGTCAACCCAAGGTACTATGGAAGTCTCCAGGCTGCTGCTCGCAAACTCCTTGGAAATGCTCCTGAAGCTCAGAACATTTGGGACTACACACCGTCGGCTCTTGAACTTGGACAAACTGCTGTTCACGATCCAGCCTTCTACCAACTGTTCAAAAAGGTCATGAACCTTTACCAACAATATCAACAGTCTTTGCCTGCCTACCAGTACAACGATCTCGTCCTTCCTGGCGTTACCATCCAGAACGTTGATGTTAGCCAGCTGGTCACTCTTTTCAGCGACTATTACATCGACCTCAACGGCGTTACTGGACAATCTAACCAACAACAACAACAGCAGCAGCAACAAGATCAACAACAGGAACAACAGCAAAACGTTAAAGCTTATCTCAAAAGATTAGACCATCAACCCTACCAATACAAAGTCATGGTTCACAGTGAACAAAATGTACCAAGCGCAGTTGTTCGTGTCTTCCTTGGACCCAAATACGACTACCAAGGCAAACCAATTAGTATCTCTCAGAGTCGACATCTCTTTGTTCAACTTGACCAATTCATCCAAAACCGTAAGTTTCAATATTTCTTCTAACTATGAATTATTTATTTATGACCAATTTATTTTCAATATTTAATATATTTCGTGTTTAGTTCACTCTGGTCAGAACATCATCATTAGGAACTCCCAGCAAGCTCCTGGACAGAGCCCTGACTGGCCATCTACTTCTGAAATTCAACAAGGTGTTAATGCTGCTATCCGATCTCAGGAACCATTCTTTATTACTGAGGTTTGTAAATCGTCTCTATATTGACTTTTCTGAAAAAAAATGTTTTAATGAAATTGTAATTAATCATAATTAATCGTATTTTTATAGCCACACCAAATCTTCAGTTTCCCTGCTAGGTTGTCTCTTCCCAAAGGTCAACAACAAGGTTTCCCTCTTCAGTTTCTCGTTGTAATCTCTTCTCCAAACCCACTTAATATGCCGTACGGACCAGTAATCCCCGAACAAAACTTATCCTACCAAGCCCACCAATACCAAATCGTGAATGCCAACCAATACCAACAATTGAAACAACAAGGACAACTTTGGCAAATGGGCGGTGGAGTTCAACAAAACGTTGAGGTTCTTCCTGAGAACTTGGCCAATGCTCAGCAACAAATAGATGGTGGTCTATCAATAATAATAAAAACTTGGCGATCATTATATAATGTTACTAACCATATATGTAATTTCTTTTTTACAGCTGTCAGGAATCACTATGCTAATGTCTACACCAGATACCACGGACAGTATCCCAATGCTCAAATCCAAAACCCTGTTGGCCAAGGACAAGACATGACATACAGTATCCAAGGAGTTGGAGTTGTTAACGCTGCTGGTGTTGGTGGTTCACAATCCTTAAGATTACACGGACAACATATCGCAGCTCAAAGCCAACAACAAATAGCACAACAAGCTCAACAGATCCAACAACAAATACAAGCAGCAACAGCAGCAGCTCAACAAGGACAACAGGGACAACATCAGGGCCAGGGTGCTCAAATGATTTGGAATGCACAACAACAACAACAACAACAACAACAACAATTGCATCACGGACAACATATTAACAGCTGGTCTCCATCTCACATTGCCCAATCTGTCGTCCAATCTGCACAACAAGGATTGCAAGCACTATCTGGTCTGGCTGGTGCACAAGGTGCTCAAGGTGTTCAAGGTGTTCAAGGTGTCAAAAGTGTCTCTGGCGTCAAAGCTGTTTCTGGCGTCAAAAATGTAGCTGGTGTCCAAGGTGTAGCTGGCGTCCAAGGTGTAGCTGGCGTCCAAGGTGTAGCTGGCGTCCAAGGTGTAGCTGGCGTTCAAGGTGTAGCTGGTGTCCAAGGTGTCCAAGGAGTCCAAAGTGCAGCTGGTGTTCAAGGTGTAGCTGGCGTCCAAGGTGTTCAAGGAGTCCAGGGTACACAACAAGGTGGAATTCAAGGTGGAGTACAAGGCCTGTCTGCTATTCTGCAAGGAGGAGTGTCATCACAAAGTTGGGGAATCGGACAAGGTTTACAAGGAGTGAATGTTCCGTATGGCATGCAAGGAGCCCAAGGTATGGGAGGAGTTCAATCTTGGCCAAACTCTCAAGTCCAAGGTGGAATCTCAGGAAGTGGCATTGTCGCCAGCGGACAACAACACGCTGGTGGCTTCCAAGGAATCTACGCACAAGCACAAACTGTTCAGGACCCATCTGTCAGCGAATACTACCAGAACAAACCAATCTCTGAAATCATTGGTGGTGCCATCTCCCTTGATGGCAAACCTCTCGGCTTCCCTCTGGAAAGACCGTTGGCTCCTGGTGCTCTCAGCGTTTCCAACATCTTCGTGCAAGACGTTCTCGTCTTCCACCAAGGTCAACCCACCAACGACATCACTCAGCCATAAATGTTCCTACGGCGAAGTGCGCCTTGTTAGAAGTCGTGTGAAGATGGTTTATACGACGGACTTATCGCGCACGAGATGTTATTAATGTTAATAATTAAAGAAAAGATTTATTGATGTATCAATTATAATGAATAAATTGCCGTGAAGAGCAAATGTTTATTATAAAATCTGGTCTTCTGCATGTACACCTTATTTGCATCTTTCAAATACAACAGCTTATTCTTTCGAATTACAGATTTAAGTGGAGTAGGATTTTTAATAATTAACAAATAAAAAATGTATATCACCGTTTTATTAAACAAGTTTCAAGATACTCTAGTGCCAACAAAAATATTAAAATAATATTTTAAATGTATTGTCTTCGATGTCGCTCTGCCAATTGTTTCAAACCATAATTATTCTCCAGTCATCATCTCCATGAATTCTAAAAATATAATAATCACGTAGAATCTAATTACTCAAGGCAATGATAATTTAATTTGAGAATTTTGCAATGAAAATGAAGAAAAGAACCAAGTACATACCATCGAAATCAACTGTACCCGATCCATCAGTATCAATTTCAGCAATTATACCATCTAAATCCGCGCTAGTGAGTTTGTCATCCAGAGCAGCAAGAATTTCCTTTAACGTAGCCGTTGTGATGTATCCATTTCCTTCGCGATCGTACAAACGGAAGGCCTCTTTCAATTCTTCCTGCATCGCCTCGGCATCTTCTTCTTCTAAGAATCGACCAGCAATTCTGCAGAAGCCATCAAAGTTCACCTTACCAGTCCCTTCCGGATCGTTCTCCGCGATGATAGCGTTCAAATCTGCATCATCGAATAGTTGACCCATTGTGTTCAATATCGTTGAAATCTTCAGCGTATCGATGAAGCCGCTTTTCGTCGTATCGAACATTTGGAACGCTTTTCGCATCACAGCCATTTTTTGCTCATCTTCCTCCTGTAAAGCAACAATTCAATTTGCATCACGTTTTTTCATTAAAAAAAATCGTATGTATAATCAATCTCCAGCAAATCTTCTCTTTTTATTTATTATTAATCTTCGGCAACTATTCCTTCTCACAATTATTTACTGTGTACATGCAAATTTCCTTTTTTTATTCACTTTTATAAAAGAAAATCACTAATAAGGCAATCATTTTTATGCGAAGGCAAGTAAACGTCGATTCGAACACAAAGTGAGAGACTCGACGACGACGAGGGCAAACGTTTACGCGGCTCTTACCATGGTGACGGATATCTCGCACGGCGGACGACGGATACCTGAAGTGCCGCGGCTTTTCCGTCCCGGTATAAAGACATCCACAGCGTCTGGTAAACCAGCTAGAAAACTGGTGGGCGCAAAAATAGAGCGACGCGACGAAAAATGAAATATGTTATAAGTGGGTCCTCCGTGATGTCGGAAGGCCGACGCTAAATCACACAAGATTGCAATTCGAATTGCATGATCACCTGTACACATTGATCACATATCTTAAATTATATCATCGGAACGCGGTGGTCGTTGGTGTATTACTGGATCGTGGATTATTTTCACTCGTTACAACAACAATCGCGGTTTCCTCCGGTGTATTTAAAGATTCGAATAACATAGACATTACGTTTCGGATTTCCGATTAAGAAGAAAATGCAGGAGGAAATATAAAAGATGAGAAAACCGGTATCATGTAAATATCACGTTCATTCATGAAACGCTAGAAATTGTAAAAAGATTGGATATTATTTATCTTAACAAATATATTAACATTCCGTAGTTTACCAAGTAAAGATTTCATTATCGCGGATACAATCCAATGTCATCAAACGAGCATTGATTATGCAAATCTTCTCCCCACGAGTATCTATCTTCGAGCAAGTAATTCCTATGCGATAAAAAAGTACATCTACATGCAATTTTCAGACACGTCGCCGTTCTTAGATTCGGCTGCCCACGCATTGCAAACCATTACAACACCACCTTCCACCTGGTTTGCTCTAACAACAAAAATATAACGAGCCTTCGGACTCTTTCAAGACGATTCATCAACGATTCTCACGCATTTTCCAGATTCGAGAAAATAGGTCAGTGGTCATTTTCTGCAAATGCGAATAGGATACGGCTGTTCCGTGAATATTATTCTACTTGACTCCATAAACATTCCAAAACTGTCTGTACTAACTCTGTTTAGTCGTATCAACATACCGATAATGATATAAACAATGGCAAAGCATTGTTTACCTTAAATTCTATTAATATTCAAACTGTCCATTTATAATATTTTCTTCGTATAGTTCATAAGGCAAATTATTCTTACCTCGCTGCGGCTTTTGGAACTTTTATATTCTAATCTTGGTCTTGTTTCAAAAAGTAAAAAGTTCCTTACTAACTTTTAAGAAAGATCTCAGTCTAGAATTGAAACAATCGATTATATAATTTATCAATGATCTTACAGCTGAATATTTTTCTCATAAATAAGAACATTTTTAACGATGAAAGAATATGAGAACGTAACAAGACGAAGGCTCTTTTGTTTTCTGATCTCTAACTAGCGAAATAAAATAAATCTGATTCATATCGTATCATTAACTTATAAATAAACTGAGAAATGTTTATGCAAATCTGTATCCTTGTACACATGGATAAAGAATTGAACAATGCTTTGGAGATCGGAAAGGAATCGATGCTCAAATGAGAAATCGCTATTCTCAAAAGATAAGTCTACGGCTATAAATAATATGTACCAGGTGATTAATCAGACACGATAGACGTGTGTATACAAGATTTTCGCTTTGGATGTCAGTGGAATGTAAAATGTTTGTACCGAACCCATTTTCATTCAGTCGATGCTCGTTTGAAAATGCCGTGGGCGCATATGAAGATCGGCCAACAGATACGTTATACGTAAATTTGTCTCATTAGAAATATTTTCGGTTGCCAGCGCATCATCATCATTACCATCATCGTCGTGGTTGTCGTGGTCACCACCGTAGGTGATGTTACCACGCGTAGCTCTCATCAATGCTCACCGAGGAGTGACAACGGCGTTTCGAGCGTGCAAAAGCAATTACGTTTCGGTGCCAAGTTCTGAAAATCATCGTCCCCTTGGCACGAGGCCGCTCCTCGGAAGCCGACTTGTTAAAGAGGCATGCGGATACTGCCCTCGGTGATCCAGCATCGTCTTGAAATTAATTCTTAGAAAAATCAATTCTCCTAATAATAACATCTCTTCCATTTTTATCTCATTGGCGCATACAGAACGAGCTTCACGTGAAATTATTATGTAAAATCTTCCATATATTAGGTGAAGTAAAAAGTTCTGAGCGCTTTTTCGCTTTATTTCGACGATGAAATTAACATAGTCAAGATTATTCGATTTAGATTAAATATGCGCCGTTTTGTTCGATTACTTTTGTCCATTTTGAAGGCAATTTCATAATTCCGCGGTTGAAGAAGTCCTCGTCCCTATTGGTAAAAAACTTGACCAGCTCATTTTCACAAGCCTCTCTTGAGGCCAGTTTTGTACCATCAAGAAAATTTTGCAAAAACTTAAAAAGGTGATAATCGCTTGGTGCCAGGTCTGGACTGTACGGCGGATGCGATAGAACCTCCCAGCCAAGCTCTCGGAGCTTCTGACGCGTCGTTAAAGATGTGTGCGGCCTGGCGTTGTCTTGATGGAACACAACACCTTTCCTATTGGCCAATTCTGGCCGCTTCTGGTCGATCGCCTGCTTCAGTCTGGTCAGTTGTTGACAATAGAGGTCCGAATTAAGTGTTTGCCCCGATGGGAGCAGCTCATAATGGATGATTCCCTTCCAATCCCACCAAACACACAATAAAACCTTCTTGGCCGTTAATCCACGCTTGGCGATCGTTTGGGCCGGCCCACCGCGATTGGACCACGATCTTTTTCGGCTGTTGTTCTCGTATGTGACCCATTTTTCATCGCCAGTCACCATCCGCTTCAAAAATGGGTCGATTTCGTTACGTCTCAACAAAGAATCGCAGGCATCAATTCGGTCCAAAAGGTTCTTTTGCGTCAATTCATGTGGCACCCATACGTCGAGCTTCTTCTTGAGACCAGCCTTATGCAAATGGTTCCAAACGGTTTTCTGGCTAATCTTCAGTTCCTGGGCAATGGAATAAGTGCTCACATGCCGGTCCGACTCGACGATTTCCATGATTTTATCCACATTTTCGACGATTGGCCTACCAGAGCGTGCCTCATCTTCGACGTCCATATTACCAGAACGGAATCGTTGGAACCACCGCTTTGCTGTTGCATTCGATACTGTACTGGGTCCATAAACAGCACAAATTTTTTTGGCCGCCTGCTCCGCCTTTTCACCTTGGTCGTAGTGGTACTGAAGAATGTATCGAATTTTCTCTTTTTTTATCTCCATTTTCGAACGCTGTAACACACAACTGGCTTCACCGAACACAAAACTGACAAAGAACCTTTTTGATGCGTAATATCACCTTGAAATCGGTGTATACTATGACTCGATGCGATGTGCACATCGTGAGATATGGCTCACTAAAGACATCTAGCGAAAAACGCTCAGAACTTTTTACTTAACCTTAGTATGTGTAGCGTTGGATCATTATTGCAAGTCGCTTGCAAACTTCAGCTGAGGATAACTTCTATCGCTGTTCAGTTTCAGAAGACACGTTACGATAAGTAATGATTAGGAGAGCAACGAAGATAACAGATTATTTCGTGTCGCTGATATGAAAAAAGTCATTAAGGACCAACGTTGCGTTAACGCAATATCACATTATCTGCAATCTTTCTTGCAGTTTAGTCAATCTATACGTCGAATTCTGTTTTTTAACATTATAATTGCATAACTACGAAAGAAAATTCCAAGGGTTTACTTTTTACGTCTATTCCCTCTGTCTATCAGATTGCACATATATTTTTTAAATTTGAAAAGATTGAAATATTTATAGCGCTATGATAAACTATGTTTCTTTAAATTTTTGTGTGTCTCTAATTTGAGTAATGGTCTTACGTAAGATATCCATTATTGCTCTAATACAATTTCTTATAATAGTGTTCGCGGATTATAAAATGCACTGCTTTTAACAAGCAAAAGAGAAATATTCTTAGATCCTATGAAGTAGCGAAATTCATTTGAAAATGGATTCTTGATTGTAAAAGTTAAATAATAACCGAGTTTATATAACAAAGTTCTCTGGTATGTGGCATAATTCTGTTCTAATTCTTAAATGTACGACGTGGGTGGTAAAGCATCGTTAATAGTAGACTGTATTTCAATCCGAAAGCCATGAATTTAGCAATAAGCATTTAATGCATGGACATGATAACTTAGCTTAAACTGTATCGATACAAATTAGCGAAACATGTTGAATGTATCAAACGGGTGTGTGTGAAACATGTTATCCGTTCTAGATGATTCGTATCGATGGGATTCTTCTTGCTATTTTGTAGTTCGTCATCTGGTTGGCCTCCTGCCATACTTCCTAATATAGTGCCGCCGCAACGGTCCTTCCTTGACAGTTTTTTGCTCGCTATTATGAAATTTAAGCTAATTTTCGTTTTCACACGATACTCTAAAAAAGAATTTTTACGGAAATATTTTCTATTCCAATGCATTTATGATCATATACATAAATTCTACACGTATAGTCTATGTGCATGCAACGCATATATGAATAGTATAATTAAAGTTAATACGTATATTTAATTATTTCGTAACATGAAACTTATTAAAAGAAAATTTATTTTAATTTATTCCTATTCCATAAGTAGAATCATCCTCTCCATACTTTTAGAGATGAGGTTTGAAGAACTTAAATATTCAAATCAATTTGATGATTCAATAACATTGATTAAAAAATTGATAAATCCATTAACGAATGAACATACATATCGAATGAAGAAATTTAAAAATTAATGCCTATGTTCAGAAGAAAAACCTGATCAATTATTATATTTTGAAATAAGATTTATCAAACATCGTGTAACTTTTTGTAGACAGTTTATTAGAACAAAGTGTGTAAGAAGATCAATTTATGTATTAATAATACTGTTAGAATATTTACTCAATCAAGATTTGAATGAATTTGCTATAACGATTTGAGAAAAAATGGGTCATTTGGAAGGAAATGGGTCGGTGGAAATGATTTCCTTTAGCGCTTAGAGTTCCCTACAATCGTCGGTAAGAAAGTTTTTTTTAGAAAGAATACATATTTTCTGTCGGTAAATACGAAATTCGAAATTGCGAAGGTTTGGAAATATCGCATGCAGCGACGTTAAGCTACATATGACTACATTAAGCTGAGATTACGCTTCTATAGACAGAGAAGAACGGGGATTCGTGAAAGTGAACCGTAAGGTCTTGATGGATCATATTGTGGAACGCTTGTATTAGAGGGGGCACGGCTCACTGTCCGGCCACAATATATACATATATGTATATATGTATATTATATATATCTATATACATATATATCTATGTCAGCAAGGTAGTGTGTTCGCAGATCGTGTATGCAGAAGTGCTTAAATATTAATCACGTTACGGATGTTTTTACTGAAGTGACGCGCGTGTAATAGACGGATAGACTATCGAAATGCCACGGATGTACAGGCATAGCGCGAATGGAAATCCGTGCTAAATACGGATCGCGCAATTTGCAAATAAGCAGTGCCGATGGACGCGGCCATGTTTTCTGGTAGCAGAAATCTTACCCATTAATAATTCGTTAATCGTCGACCACGAAGTGGAGTGTACAGAATGCCGAAATGCGATGTAAAGACAAGGTATCTACCAGCTACGTTTGCCTGGACAGCCCTATTAAGCACCACGACACTCTTCTTCTGTTTTCCGTAAGTTCCGCACACATGTCTACCTTCTCGTGAGTGGCCGCAGTGTTTGCGCTCCTGTTTTCGTTCTTAAGAATATACCAATTTTTTGTTAAGACGTGTGTTCACTATGTATTACTTGGATCTTCTAGCTGTCAATATTACGTGTTTCGATGGGGGACATGGGTACCTGCTCTTCAAGGAGTCATTACCTTTTTTGTTTTGGCAAATTTTACGCTAGCAACATTTATGGATCCAGGTGTTATTCCAAAAGGTATGTTTATATGTGAAGTGCAAGTTTTACAAATACAATTTACAAAAATATAGTTCCTGAAGTAGCATGATTTTCTTTTAAAGCACCTCCTGACGAGGATAGAGAAGATGATTTCCATGCTCCATTATATAAAAATGTAGAAATCAATGGCATTACAGTTCGTATGAAATGGTGTGTTACATGCAAATTTTATAGACCTCCACGTTGTTCACATTGCAGCGTGTGCAATCATTGTATTGAGGTATACATTCAATGTAATTTGAATGATTCTGTTGTATGAAAGTCTAATTTTCTTTTTATATTTTCAGACATTCGATCATCACTGCCCGTGGGTAAATAATTGTATTGGTAGGAGGAATTACAGGTTCTTTTTTTTCTTTCTCCTGTCACTTAGTTTTCATATGCTCAGTATATTTGGACTTTGCCTATATTTTGTATTGGAACGTAAGCAACAGTTGGGTGAAGTGGATACTATTGTGGCGTATCCTTTTTTCCTAAATTAATAATTGCAATCTAATGAGATGCTGCAATTATTTTTAAGTGATAAATCTCTTTGCTGCAAACATGACTGTATTTTATAATCCTTAAATTTAAAATAGACTTGTACTTATGGGAGTGGTTATACTTCTGTTCATTCCAATCTTTGGACTGACTGGCTTTCACGTAGTACTTGTTTCCAGAGGACGTACGACAAATGAACAGGTAACGGGTAAATTTAATGGAGGCTACAATCCTTTTTCTCATGGTTGCTTACACAATTGCTGTTATACGCAATTTGGACCACAATACCCCAGGTAATGTACTAGTTAATTTTTTATTCAAAATGTTATATGGAATAAATAAGTAATTACGAATTTATAACATTTCAGTTTGATTAAGCCTGAAAAGTATTCAGGAAAACGGTGCGGAGTTTCTACATCTGAGATATCGACTATAGGCAGTGAGAACCAGGTAAAAACCTACATGGATAGCAGCAATGGTGTTAGAAATGCCAGTTCAAATGCTTACAATAAGGTAAGAGCTAGTGCAACTTTGCTTGATACTTCTGATACTACATACAAGAAGATTTTACAAATGTAAATAGCTCTTCCTTTCTAGCATGCAACTTTAACGCTTTTTGATGTTTAACACACCAGTTGTATGTAGTTTTATTATAGATATGTAATTCACTCCGCTTTAGGACGTTTCAGGTTCATGCTAATCTATTCTTTCCCGCGCTTCAGAGCTTCAATAAAATGTATATCGCTGCTCGCAAATGTAGTGCATATCAACACATTTAAGAAGATGTTGCACGATTTTTCAAGTTTTACAAATTTTTGTTCGTTAATTCCAAGTTTTCTCCTTTAGTGTACAATTTCCAGTGATGATTCTTCCTCTACATAATATTTTATTTTCAACGTTGGAAAAAGATGCGGCAGTTATTTTCTGTTCAGTTCCCTATTCCTTACTCATCCTGGTTGAACGCCAATATCCCTAAGAAATGTGCATTATTTATGTACAAAAGCGTGCTATAATAATTTGGTAATGAACATAAATTTTGTATTGCAATAAAGATAGCATCAAGTTGGATTATTATTTCCAGTTGTCTCCTGGACGAGATGGGTCGGATACAGACATGGAACCTACCGCATCGCAATCTGCGGATTGCGAACCCACACCTCCAGTACAAAGACATGGTTCCAAAAGCAATTTCTTCCTGCCACCTGTGGAGAATAGTGAATCTCCCAGGCACCCTCCACCATCGCAACATCGCCATCCAATGCACCACACTAGAGGCAGCCCTCACCCAAGGCCAAGGTAAAATAAAAAATGACAGCAAATGATACATCGTTTGCTAATTGTTTTTCTAATATACATAAGGTACGTTGTCAATACCTATAGGGGAATGAACGGTTCTCGGAGCCATACGCCTGATCCTTTATCGCCAGAAGCAAGTGGTTCACCAGCCACAGCTTCTCAAAGAGGCCAAGGTCAAGGGGGCGCTAGTCCAACAACGCAACGGATTAAAGCTATTGGAGTACCAACTCCACTTGCAATTTCCAGTCCTATTCGCAGGTATACTATGCTTGTCTGTCGCTTTTGAAACGAAAATAGAACAATTACAAATTCAAATTAAACATACTTTGAAAGAAAGAAAAATATGTGCAAGTGTATATTGTATGATACCATCTTGCGTGATATAAAAATTATTAAATATTTGTTCTATTCCGTGGATATATATATAAAGTACCTTTGGAATATTTAACTTTTAGATGTATATTTTTCTTTTTTTTTTTTTTTTTCTTAATTGTACGTCGCGGCGTTTTCACATTGCACAAAAATTTACCTCGTTGTAGAGAGCAAAAGGGAAGCGCCACATTTAGTAATAGTTTACATTGCATTTCTTGAGCACGCTACCAATACAAATTGAACAGTCTCCTTTTTCAATGTCCTGTTTGCTACCTCTCAACATGATGTGAAGCCTGTTTACTTAAGATTCCCTATCCCTCACTATGAACACCTCACTCTTGCTCTTATTCTTTCTTCCTTTATTCTCTCATCAGTATTCTCACCTTCTGAATGACGAAGGAACGTGACGAAAAAAAATGTTGCGCGATGTAGATCACAATAATATCGTAGAGAATTAGTTTCTCTGCATGTACATATTACAAGATATATGGTATATAGATAAGTTTGTGTCCCACTGCAGGGGGTGGTAACTGCAAGGAGCTGCTTTCTACCATCACGTTGCAACCTACTGCAGGTAAACACGAACTTCATCCTACGAGGACATATCGTAGTTTAAAGTTATGCTTTCTTGCGTATATTCCATACATATATCTATCTATCTATATATACATATATACATACATATATATGTAGATATTACTATTATACATATTAATATATATGTATATATATTTTTAAGAAAAATGCATACTTTAGTCTAGATACAAAAGGTGCCTATCAAGTCTGTCCACCTCAAATATCTTCATTATTTCAAGTAATAAGTGAAAATATTATTTGCAAATGTGTATGGTTGCAAGAAAGATATAACAATACAGATTATGACAGTAATTATTTTCCAGGGGAGATATAATAAAAATTTGACGATCGATTTTTTAAACGGGGTATTCAACCTTTTGTCGTAAATTTCGATGAAATATTGACTTTTAGTATAATAATTTTGTTTATTCTATTATTTTCATTATGAAACACGTTCAGTATATGTATTTGGAATATAAACAGTAGCTAATAAATATCAGTTAAATTTTCAACTTCTTAGTATTAACATAGTCTTTCATTATGACATTTTCATTCAAAGAACAAGTAAACATGTTTTCTATTTATGGAAATTTTCATTTATGGCGTACACGGAATCCATTATTTTATCAAATTTGATCATACAAAATTGGACATTCATTTAGGAAAAAAGAATTGTGTTATATTTTTTGCAACCATGCAACTTTTTTAAATAACATTTTCATTTGTTATGTGAATAATAAAGACATTTAAGATGGACATATTTGTCGGAATATCCAGTATTATATACATATTTATACACGTATCAGTCGACAAACACGCAAGTAAATGTCCACATACATATGTATATCCTAGGTTCGCTGCGTTTTTACTTTTTCTTGAATAGATGCTAATTTTTATAACAGGAATGATGCGCTGTTCTCTCTCTCCTGTATGTCTCGCCAGAGCCGTATTTGTATGGCTACAATGCTCAGCACTCGCATATTCATCTTGGTTCACTGTATTATTGTGCATTTGTCGAGTATTCAATTACCAAGTGCGGTATTTAAAAGCACGGAGATCAAAATATTGTACCTCTGTTACAGATCAAACCCAGGTACGCCGACGCAGGTTCGTCGGCCAGATTTTATAGGAGTTAACGACGCACCGACTTATTACGATGTACAGCAAGGAAATAATACCGGTATTGGTGCTGCTAGTGGTGCCGTCGTAACCGGTTATAGCCCGCAGCGACGGTTCTTGTCAGAAAGTGAGCTCGTTCGTCAAGGTACTGATCATTCATATTCAAGAACTAACAATACTGTCGACAATATCCGAGAATTAGCGGGTTCACCTCAACGTGGTGTCTATATGTGGAAAGATAATTCTCCTGGCAGCTATCCTGCTCCAACCGGTACGGCAAATGCAACGACACATCAGTCACCCTCGCAAAGACCTCCACCACCGTACGATTATTACCGTTCCAATCCAACGAGTCCTACTCAACAATTGTACGTGAATACTCCTAGAGCGGCGTACCATCCTGCGATGAGGGGTGGAGTACCGGTCTTCCCACCGCATCAGTCGCCACAGGTGAAACGAAAAGCCACAATGGCGACACCAACTACTCCGACATCAGGCGATACTCGACGCAGACCAATGTCTTTTGTTAGAGCTTTGGAAATGACGGATTCTATGGAAATGGTGTCAGCGCCTAATGAGAACAGATCACAACGGCCCACGACGCCGACACCGGATCGTGCTAGTGTTTACGATATGAACTATGAGATATCCGTATAGCCCACCTTTACGGTCTCCGCACCATCTTGCGGCTGGACGGAGATTGTACAAGAATTGCCGTCATTACGCGTCTCCTATTCCAAAGAGGAAAGAACATATGCCGCTTACGAGATATCCGTCTGAATCTTCGTGTCGAAGCAGCTAAATAATTTACATCAAATGATATTATTTCGGTCGGGATATTATAAAGTTCTTCCGGCCCAAATGTTGATTGACATTTACAGTACTCCACATCCACCGCCAACATACTTGGAACAATGTAGAGCAAGGCCAATTATTTTCCCGAGGGAACAAGGACGTCAAACGCTGTCATCGTTCATCTATGTTATTAGTGATAACCGCAGTGTACAATGCGTATTATGAACGATGGTATGTTAAAATATATTCAGTGGAATAATAATAGTCGATAGACAAGAATCTTCGGGAAAAATCGGTATCGGTGTTTAATGATTTCCATTGTGATTTACTAACAACGGAAAATGCATTAGATTCTTTGTTTCGCGTTGAACTCGGAAGAACGTCAAATCGATAAAAAGAAAGGTGTTCATCGCCGAGTCTACGGTTAATATAAGACTGTCTGTCTCGTTATTAGCAAAAATTTTTGATTTAGTCATTTTTTAAAGGGTGTTCATTCAATTCGATATGTACACGAAATAAAACGTGTTCATTTATCCGAGGGAGAAAGAAGCGTTCGGACCGATTGACGATCGAAGTAATCGAGTCACGAAAGCGTCAACGAAAGTAATTCCGAACGCTTAGTGATAATCGCTAAGCAAGAACAGCTGCTGACGAATTTTCCCTCGTTTAGCAGCGTACACAATTCTATTTTTTAGTACTCAGCATAAAGTCAGTTTAGATTTTGATACCGTGACGTCGTGACTCAATTTCTCGAAATGCAGCATCGATTAATTTTCCTTTTTCTTTTCCTTATCGATCAAAATACACAATTAGACGAGTAACAAAGAAAATAGGGATTATCGTTGCGCACCATTTTTTAGGGTCGGTTTTGACTTATGGTCGTGTTCTTTTTTCGTTGTGTAACAATACAAGCGAAAGTAGAGCAACACTGTAAACAGAATGAAAATCGAACCTGCTACTATAGTCTCCTATCTTCATTGATGCAAGAAGAGTTCGTGTCCAGTTAACAAAAAGTTACTTAATCGATTTAAGTCATTATCCGGATAGAATAACAAATTCTGTGTAAAATAATCGTGTAAAATGAAATGTGTAGCAAATTTTTAATATACATATTTAACAATATTTATACGTAAATAATAAAAAAATATAAGACTTTATAATGATTTCATTTGTTTGTTATAAATGATGATTTTATCGATGTGACCACTAATATGATCAATTAATTTTTACGAAATAAAACAAAAGAAGAATGGTTAGAAAGATATACGAAAGAGAACTGTATGAATGCCAAGAGGAAACGGATGGATGGACGAATGGATGTATAACAGGAGAATATTTAGAATATTTAGGCGAGGAAGCAAGTGACAGACCAGTATGTTTTAAACGTTTACAATGGTGGATGATTACTCGATAATAGAAGAAAGAAAAGAAAAACAGAAAAAAATTAAACATAAATAACGGACTTTGTTAACACTGGGAATACAATTTTGTAATATATATATTGCATAAATTTATTGATATATCTACAGCTACTGTTAAGTTTGTAATATACCCTGCTTAAAAAAAAATTGCATGGCGATTTCTGTATTATGTATTTGTATGCGAGACCAATATTATCAATTATGCAAGCTTAAGGAATAATTGCGAACCGTGTATGCGTAAGGTAATCGTGAAATATTGCGTGCCCAGTTACCTTGCGACAAATTGGTAATCGAATTATTATTGTTAAATAGCACATATCGTTCTGCTAAAGGGCTTATCAAACATCGAATATTTTCAGGCTAAAGAAACATTTCCTCGATGAATATCCGATATCTTTGATAAAAAAGAAAGGAACAATGGACACACAAAAATGATTAGGAATATTTCTTCCATTGCTGGCGCTACTGATAAAACGCGTTGCTCGTTTCCTATTTATTTTCTGATTATATATATTTTTCTTTTTCTTTACAATGAGCTGTGCCAAAACAAAGGAAACATACGATTTTCCATATTTCACTCCAATTATGTAGTTTTCACATAATGAGCACTTAAAAAAGAAGTAAATAAAAGTAAACAAATGACTGGTACAACGTTAAAACGGATTGCTTTAGAGGATTATGCGTAAGGTGTGACGAATGTTTAGTGTTTATAATTCGGTGTACTTGTACATAAATATTGCTCGTTATTATCACTTAAATGTACATACATATACATTTCGGTACTTACGTATCGCTGCAGCAATCTACAAAAATAAAATTCATGAAACACAAGCTGATTGTACTCTAATTGTGCTAGAATATCTTTGATTTAATTGTTTATTGCATTTATTATTATATTTTGTAAATATTAATTACGGGGTCTCATTCTTACAATTGGTTCAAATCAGACTTTGAAAAAGGGCAGAAATTAAATCAAAATTAGGTGGTTTCGAATGATCGTATTACGTGGTACATGAACTGAATTAAAAAAGGTAGAGATGACCTTGAAATCTATGTAGTGCCTCCACTTCCGGAGTAGGTGTAGGTATCACGTGATATATTATTGGAGCTACTTAATTTTGCCTAATAAAATCATCGTCTATCTTGTACTGTCTTAACTACAGCTTGAGTAACTATGAGTTACAAGGAATACTCTTTATAAGGAACGTATTTGAAAAGCGCGGCTTATTATAACAGTGTTCATAAAGACGATTATAAGTAGCCTTATGAGTTTATGAATGTTGATAGAAATTTACACGTGGATACATAGATAACATAATTATTAAAAGATGCTAACAATATATATCTTTAATAATTTTTAGTTTCAAGCAGTTACAGTATTAAAAAGCACGGTTTATCACAATGGTAAAATACTTTTCATGCATGTATTTTTGAGCACAACTGTACAAATAGGAAAAACGTGAGTTATGTTACTTTTTAAGTTCATGATAACAGAAATTTATGATTGTTTCATGATCTTGAAACGATTCGATATTAAATGATATGCAATTTTTACATTTGTCGTTATATTTAATATGAGTGATACAAGATATAATTGGAACATAACTATGTTAATGTGCTAAAAAAATATCAAATAACAAATGTAGTTGTATCATTTATCTTGCAACTAATTTAATAGTATATAAAATGGTCGTTTTATTGTTTGGTCAGATTTTCATAAATTTTATGGTTTCAGATAATATGGCCGCAACCCGGCGGGAATAACGACGCGAGCGCCGTGTCGTTTTAGTGGTAATTTTGTTTCATACACTTCATAAACCTTGTATGTTATTCCATTATGTTTCGTTGATGGAATAAAGTTCTTAATTGTCGATGTTATATATTGTTTACATGCAGTATTGTTAAATACGTAACTAACAACGAGAACGTGTTCTGTGAATTGGCGACTATCTTTTAGCGGCACCGTCCGCCATTATTGGCATTTGCACGGCGTTCAACAAGATTTTCTTACGTTTATAGGGCCGAAACCACACCTATAACCTGAAGATTTATATCATACTATGATGTGAGTAATCCATATTATTTTTTTACCGTTTTGATCTTGTTTTTTTAGTTTAATCGTAACCTCGTCATTACCGGGTGTTTTCATGTATACGCAGGGCACGTAGCCGTAAAGATAGCACGGGTAAAAGTGACTCTGAAGTCACAGATAAAGAAAATAAGAGGGAAAGAGGTAGAGAAAGGGATAGAAAAAAGCGGGCTGCCTCAACGTCCAGCAGTGGCAGTAGGTGAGGAAACAAACATTTTTCTGATAGAATTAATAATTCAAAATGAAAAATTATACTCAATATATTTCTATTATTCACATTTCACAGTTCTTCTGATAGTAGCTCAGGATCATCGTCCACAAGCAGTGGAAGCAGTTCCAGATCAAGCTCTACTTCAAGTACTACCTCTACCAGTTCAGCAAGTTCTTCTGGAAGTTCTAGGGATAGGGGAAGAAAACGAAGCAGAAGCAAGAGTGTAGATGCTTCGCGTAGACATGATAATAAAGAAAAAGAAAGGGAAAAGGAAAGAGAAAGAGAAAGGGATAGAGACAGGGACAGAGACAGGGACAGAGAAAAAGATAAAAAGAAGAGCAGTAATTCTGTAATTGATAAACCGAAACCCAAAGGACGCTCTAGGTGAAAATATTAATCGAGATCATGTGTACAAATAGCCTTACTTGTAACTTCTTTTTTATTTCATTTAATTTGTATTATAGATCACCTTCACCACGTAGAAAACGTAGGGAAAGATCACCAATTCCTAGACCAACAAAAATACATATTGGACATCTAACCCGTAATGTTACTAAAGAACATATTATGGAAATCTTTTCTACATATGGTCAGATAAAAATGGTCGATTTTGCAATGGATAAACTTCATCCAAATCAAGGACGAGGCTTTGCTTATGTGGAGTTTGAAACAGCAGATGAAGCTGAGAACGCAATGAAACACATGGATGGTGGTAAGTACAAAATTTCGAACTTTTTCTTACTTATTGTCTTGTTAATAGATACCAATAATTTAATTTAATGGGTATTTCTCCTATATATCTATAGGACAAATAGACGGTCAGGAAATTACTGCTGCCCCAGTATTATTACCAAAACCACGACCGTTACCGATGCGGAGGATGTCACCTTTAATGGGAAGAAGAGCGCCTCCACGATGGGGTGGTGGAGGTAGAAATACTCCTCCTCGTTATCGGAGACGTTCACCACCAATTAATCGTCGCAGAAGCCCACGGCCACCAAGACGTAGACCAAGAACTCGTTCGCGTAGTCCCCCAAATAATCCACGACATCGGCATCGTCGCTACACGAGATCAAGCTCTAGCAGTTCTCGATAGCAACCTTTTTTGTACATATAAAATAAGAGCTGAATTTGACCAAAGTCAGTTCGTTCTGATTGGTCGTCTTAATATATTAAGCAAAACAATTTTTACCAATTCGTTCGATCGTATTGACTGAGAAAGTGTATTATGCATTCAAAAATACACTACACTTGTCCACAACGGTGTTTATGACAATTTACGTTTTCGTCAATGACTAAAACACCGTCCGTGATCCGCAAGTTCTGCTTTTGAAATATATCAATTTCACACGTGATAAGTATATTGCTATTGATTGGTACCTGAAGGCCGATGACCCCGGATAAAAGAATGTATTCTGAGACATTGTCATACACGATAGTATTAAATATAAAACATGAAGACTTCAGAAGAAATATTATTACTAAATATTATTTAGTAATATAAGTACGTAATATGTAAGCGTAATCTCGTAAAGAAATATAAAAAGTTTAAACTTTTTTGTCGTAAAGTATAGTGGCAGTGTGTCTATTTATAAACTAGTAATATTTTTTTCTGAGGTCTTTATGAACTGTTTAAATGTTTCAGGCTTGGTAGAAGTACTAGAAACGACAGATTTGATAGAAACTATGATTATTAGACCCTTTTACAAAGAATCAATTTTAGAAAAAACCTATTCACACAAAATCCTCTTTTATACTCCTCAATATCTACAAGAACAGAATCATTGCATCACATTGCAACCTTGTATCGATGAAAAATATCTACAATTTTTAACTTGCATATGGTCGTTAATTATATAATACACATTTTTTATGGTGACTTTACAATATGAACGAAACAGTTTAAAGAGCCTGATTATTTAACAGAAGTAAGTATATTTTTGGAGGCACCAGGATTTTCGAATTTGGCCTGGTCCATGGCACGAATATTTTATTTTGTTTTTCTTCTTAAGAGAGATCTTGAATTAGCTCTCTGGTAACATAACTACGTATATGGCTGATAAATTGAGAGGACGATGAAACAAGGATATAAAACAATATTTCTTTTTCAATTTTGATAGGTACAAAATCAGAAGTTGCAATATCTCTACATAGCGTTAATTGTGTTTTTGATTAAAGCACTTTGGCACGGACAAACTGCTTTTGTATCTGTTTACTCACAAATCCTATAATTTTCCTGACAAATATAAATTTTTTTTCATTTTATTTTATTGCAAAATGTATTGCAGTAGATAGATTATCCCTGCTTATAATTTCTCGAAAAAGAATTTGATTTACAATTTGTGTTTGTTATTCTCCTTATAATTACGACGAAAAATAACTGCAATACTTTTAAATAATCTTACGTTTTATACATATCACAGGAAGCACCAGAGTGCGATTCTAATTTGCATGCAAATGAAAAAGGAAAAGCGAGCTTGTGCTGCCAAAAGCCAAAGATATCAGTTTTTTTGCCCCCTCGTACGTGTTTTTTAGTATTATTCCTACGGTACAAATTAATCTCTATGGAAAAAAAGGAAACATGTAACTTTTCTTTGTTATATTATATCGATTAAATTAGGGCAACTTGTTTTACGATCGTATCTGTACGTCAGTAGTAGAGATTCGTTTATACGACGCAATAAATAAATAATTAAATAATTTTTGAGTAGTGGTAGAGATCCGCTTAAGTTTGCTTTTAACTTGGATTTCTTTCTTTACGTAGCATCGTCTCGCATTCTACAATATCTATAATATTACACACGATACTTTTTTTTGTTAACTATACGCATAGTTATCGTAATGATTAAAGTTTATATCGCTATGAACAGTCAGATCCCCGAAACTTATATAGAATCACATAACGACGTCATTATTTGTTTTCTCTCTTTTTGTGACCACATTATTTCAATAAATGCCTTAGTTTATTTGCATCGATGATTCGTCCTTTAACTTCCATCACGTAATCAAACGAAATTTCTATGGTCATAAACAAGGCATTTTTGTCAATGATCTTCTTACGAGCCACACGAATGCATTTGTTATTTTTAAATGTTCTATACGTTTCTCGTTTCTTCGCACTTCGTCAATAACTATAAATATTATATAATCTATGTACAATTTCTTTTAAATAACGCCTCTTCTCCGTTAGCAAAATATCAGCACTGGGGTCTGAAAACTTTACGGAAATGCTCAGAATGCTGACCCTTTAGTGCGTTCACTTGCAGAAGCTGAGGACGCGGGGAGGATATATCATCGAGATTGGGAGGCATCCTCCTTTTTATGTATATCTGCGTGCATCAAAGCTGGCTCTAGTTGTCGCGTTGGCACCCCAGGTCCAGGTCCTGCTCTATGATGCATATGCAAATTACTTAATGGACCAGGACTTGGATCCTTGCTTCTCAAAGAATTTACTGGTGGTGGTGGATATCCGGCGTATAGTTTAGCTCTTTCTTCTTCTTCTGCTCGAAATGCAGCAGCAGCCATCAATGGATTATAACGTAATTGTTGTAAAGGATCATAACGATAATCTCGGAAAGGATCCCCAGGCCAAGGACCTCCTGGTTGACCAGTAGGCGCAGATGGAGGTGGAAAATGTTGCATTGGATGTGCGCTCAAACCAGGGAGCATACTTCGTGGCATGGAATGCGGCGCAGGCATGCTATGCGGATGCCTTGCAAGGTATGAATGAGGATGAGGGTGATGATACCTTGTCTCAGGCAGTGGACTTGGTCCAGGTCCTGTTGCGGACACTGCTCCAGGCCCAGGACCCGGTGGCCTTGGAAGCATCACAACTTCGTCGTCTTTACTTCGTGGTTCTTCTTTCACGCGTACTTCCCCACTTTCTATAGGTGCAGATCCGTTTCTTAAAGGTGATCGTTCCCGACCTACAACCACGTGTTGTCGATTTTGATGAAGTAACCTTTCACGTTCCATCTCACGTCTTTCCATCTCTCGACGTTCTTTGTCCCTCCTTTCTCTTTCTCGTTCCGCAGCTTCCTGTTGTTTCCTCTTTTCTTCTTTTTCGCGCTCTCGTCTCTCCCTTTCACGTTGCTCTTCCCGTTCTCTTTCCTTCTCACGTCTTATACGCTCGCGTTCTCGTTCGCGTTCTCGTTCACGTTCTCGTTCGCGTTCGCGTTCGCGCTCCCGCTCTCGCTCTCGTTCCTCGAGTTCCGCTCGTCTATCAATTGCAGGTGGTTCCGGTTTTAGATTCCATGATACCGCTGTAGTTGGTGGAAATCCAGTAGAGGCTCGTTGTAATCTAAACAAAAAGAGGAAAGAATAATTAATGATTTATACATTTTTCTTGTAGAGGTAAATAATTAGATGCATACCCTCTCCATGGATCGTGTACAGAACCTAGACCACCCAATGGTGGCATTTCCCTCGAAGGAGGAAAACTAGAAAGACCAGGGAAATTTGGATTCGGTGCACCAAATGTTGATGGATATCTTCCGAATGGTGACATTCCCGTTCCTAAGATAATTTCCATACGATTAATTCAGTTTACTTGCAAGAAGTAATATTTCATATATTGATCGACAATAAATTACCTAAATGTGATGCTGGCGTGGATAGAAAACCGACAGGGTGAGGTGGAGGTGGTGCAGGATGCGCTGGTGGTATATTAGTGGGAAATGGTGGTGCCATTGAAGGTGCTCCTATTCCAAGACCAGTTCCTGGGGCTCCTGGGTAAAGATGACCTGGTGGTCTCAAGAGTTCTGTTTTAGTATTAACGACACTTCCAGCCTTCGCTTCCGCTTGCTGTTTTTGTTGGTGGTGATAAATTTCCCAAGCGATACGAACATGCATTGCATTCCATTTTCCACTTTTCTGCAATAAATATACAAGTTGTAGTAAATACATTGAACAATACATAAACTTTTATAATTTATGTTCATTAAAAAGATTACCACCTTTGGTGCAAATGATGTTAAATGATTGGGAGGTACAAAAGGTGTTGAAGGTGGACCAATTCCAGGATGTAAGAGACCGGTATTAAAGCCAGAATAACTAGAAAGGTTCAGATTTCCACGAAAAAATGGAGACTCAACACCTCCCAATTTCGGGATGTCCTTGAACTAAGAGATACAATGCATCAATATGATAGTAAATGATACATGTTATTCTTACACAAATATGAGGAACTATATTACATACTATAGGAGGCGGAAACAAAGTTGTCGCGGCCGTCGGTGGAAGCAGAGGTGTGGTGTGTTGATGTACGTGAGTATGCTGATGTTGATGATGATGCATCTCCGTCCTAAGATATGGAGGCGGACCCAGATTCCCAACTGCGACTCCAACGTTTCTGTCTTGGGATGCCAAGAATCTATTGTCAAGCTCTCGCCTTAACAGGTCTGCCTGACCTGCGACATGAGTCACCCCTTGTTTTGGTTAGTGTCTCATTCGTTTCAAACTTTTATTCTACCTTTTTTCTTTTTTTTTCTTTCTCTTTGTTACTCGAATCCCAAACAAAATCGAAATATAGCTTATATACTTACTTGTTTGAAAAAGTGACTCGGCAGAGAATGGATTAGGATTGGTCGTTGGTGGTGGCAGTGAAGGCAGTGACGTATGTGGACTGGAACTGGATACGGGAGGAGGTAAGGGTGCCGCGAACATTGGCGGAGGAAACGTGTGCATGCCAAGTGGTACTGGTGGAGGTGTTGGCCTTGGAACTGATGTTGCAGTTGCCGGAGACAATTGTGAAGTTGTGCTGCTACTGTAAATTACATATGAAAATATATAAAAATTGTAAAAATACTTGTAAAAGATAAAGGAATTACAGGAGAGGTTTTGATTTCATTCATACCCAATCCATCCCTGTGGTTTGGTGTAAGCAGGTAGACTAGAATTGGCTGGAGAAGATGTGTTTGGCACACTTACAGGCGTTATGCTACCTCGACTTAGGCTACTGACGTTACTGCTATAATAAGTAATATTATTATAAGATATTTGTTACAAAAAACAATAGGAATATTTATGATTACAAGATTGTACCTATAACTATCTCTTTCCCGATTTGGACTGTGTCCACGAGGCGAATTATTGTTTCTTCCAGTCAAACTACAGGCTACCATGTCTCTATGAGCAATGGTATTTGCTGTAGTAACTGTATTAGTTATAGTAGACACACATGTTGTGGTGGCAGCGCTCAAAGGAGTATTATGATTTGTGGTATTATTTCCTATAGGTTGTTGTTTACTTATGTTAGTACATGGGGAAGCTCTACTTCCTCTCTAAAAATGAAAACGATCAGGATTAGCGCTTCATTCAACTATCATCAAAACAATCGATATAATGACGATAAATACACATAATATTTATTCAACTCAAACAAATTCTCAAGTATAATGCAAGGATATGTAACTTACCACTTCTGCTCGTGAAGAAGCAGAATGGGAGGGAGATGGAACCGCAGGTGGGAGGTATGGACTGTGATTTAGAGCGGTGTATGGTGTATAAAGAGGTGGATAAGATGGTTGAGTCTGAGGATAAGCAGCCATGGGTATCGACGGTGGATAGCTAGTAGTTGTAGCTCCGTTTGATGGTGCTGCTGGAGTAACGCCTAAACTGGCTACCGCGGGACTAGTTGTATGACTCGATGAAACAAGGGGTACATTAGGTGGATGTAATGCAGGTATTGTTGTATGAGGCTGTTGGGGCAAGGAAGGAGGTGGCAGAGCAGGGGAAGCTGGCCGCTGCTGCGGAGCTATTGCACGTGGGTTTGCTGCCAACGGACTAGTCATCTGAAAATATATTCTATCTAATGTATATCGTTCATAGTAACGAAACTCTAAATTAGAAATATTTACTTACAGGTGGTTGGGATATGTGAGGGGGTAGAGTAGGACTGGGAGGACTTGGCGCTGTTGGAACTGGTGCAGACGCAGGCACAGGAGGTGGTATAGGCGCTGGAGCATCCGTTGCTGGATTGGAAATTTGTCCACCTGTGTCTGGAGGTGAACCTCCTGCTCCGTTTGCTGGAGGCAAAACGTGTGGTGAAGATGACGGCAATTCGTCTGCAACATAAGAGTTGATTTTACAAAAATGCCAAGTATTGATATAAAACAAATATATATTATTGATTCAAGTATTACATACATTTACGTGCAAGAGGTGGTGGGGTAGAAGATTCAAAGAGTATCGATTCAGCATCCGAGCCCTAAAATAAATAGTCCAAGTTTTAACTTACAATTGCTTATTAGCTACTATATAGTCTTTGTAATATGGTTACTTACCTTATCGTCTTCTCCTTCACTATCACACTGTAATGAGAAGAAAAAAGACACAAGGTAGCTATTATAACAATCCTAGGCATGTAGAGAGATATAATATTTTAAGTTATATTTCTGACACTTACGATATAACCTTTACCCGAACTGCAATGACTGCTAGCCTGTAGAACCAATGAAAATTGCACAAATATGAGAATTGATTCAAATGGCAAATTTGTTTAATATCATTCGATTACAAGGAATAAACATCATAGAACATAAACAATTCATAATTATAACATTACTTACATCGCTGAGGTGGTCCCTGGAACTGTCGGCGTCCTGGCAATCCCTAGGTATACCAGGGCCATGCAATTGTTCAGATGCTCTACCACTATCGTCACTTGTACCTGCATCTAGGCCCTATAAAAAAATTCAAGCACAATTAGATCATTTTTTACCTTGCACTAAAACATTAATCATGAAAAAATTACCTGGTTAATTGTAGATGGTGTCAGTATGGAATTGTGTGTATAATGGTTGTGCTTGAAATGGTTTTTGATGTGATGCTCGTTGTGTCTATTATTTTGTCCTATATCCACCTTTGGTTTCTCTTCCACTATTGACAGTAATGTATGTAATTTCTTGACATTATTTTTGCCAGCTAGTTTTATTGCACTCTGCAATCATAAAAAAGTTTAAATTATATCTTTATTTAAAAAATCTAGTTATTCAAGAATTAAATAAAAATTAAAAATATGAATTTTATTTAATATACCAGTAAAAAAATTGTTTATGTCGAATTTTGTACTTTTTAGAAACATCAATAAAATTAGAAAAAGAATATAATACGCAATTAGTAATTTCAATATGAGAAATACACTTTTAAGAATACAAGATTACTAACAGATTACAAAGAGCAATCCTTATTTACATGAAAACTAATGATGATGTTGCAAGTAGGTATCGTAATAAACGTAATGTAATTCTAACGATAGGTTTGTGTAATCGCTAACTACACGAGCTCGGTTTAAGTTAAATTCCATTTCTGGTGATCTGTACTATAATTATAACGAACTATGAAAGGAATATTTTTATGTACTTTCGGTATCGCTTGAACTCAACATGTACATACATACGAAGTCTGATTAACCAAGTAAGCGATTATATGTTCAACACGTATGGTAAACATACCACGATTTCTGCGACAGATTTACACTGGTGTAAAGAACAAGCTGGATAATTTATATTTTCATCACTGGAAACGTCGATGGATCGTCAGGCTCGTGAGTAAGAAAGCATAAGGCGAAGATGTTGGTGCGCGCACAGTAGAAAAAGCCGTATGAGAACGCCTTTCCGTCGGTGCCTTTAAACCGCGATGTCAGTGCACATTTCTGAACGGGTGGCGCTCTACCCCCTCCTTTCTGACTTTTTCCTCTCTCAGTTTCCTCTACGTGTACCTAAGTACCGTTATCGTAGTAAACGCGGTTTTCTTGTCGCTCACGAACAAAAATAATATCCGTCAGATGTTCGTTTGTGATACGGTTGATTTTGTTTAAATTCGAACTCCCTAAGACGGACGGGCGTTTGCAAAGATGACAGCAGGATTCACAAGCAGCACCATGTCTCGTGTGCGCGATGCAGCACACGAATGGTGGGGAGAATGAAAGAGGCAGTGAGCGAGGTACTGGTGAAGGGAGAGTAAGGGAGAGGGGGAAGAGATCGAGTAGAAAGTGGGGGTTAAAAAGAGACGAGAGGGGGAATGACGAGGAAGGCAGATGAGGAAGAGCGAGGAAGAAAGAGAAGACATTGACCGAACGAGCAGCCGCGCGACAAGGCCTCCTTTGCCGTGCCAGGCCAGCTGGAAGGAACGAAGTCTGAACCCTGACTTCTCTTTCTCAGCTCTGAGAGAGTATTACTTTCCTTTTTCGATAACCGTGTATTCACGCACGATCTTTTCTACCTTCTTCTTCCTTCTATCTCTTTCTCTCTCACCCCCCTCTCTGGTACGGTTGGGTACCAAAGAAACATGATGGGAAAAAGCCACTAGAACTCGCAGTGTAAAAAACTACCACCTAGCAAAAGCCATACTCCACCTGCGCACGTGTGCCAACTGCGAAGTGAAACCCCCTAGGACATGTACTGCGGTTAGATTACATATTGTATACTTCTGGCAGCTAAGCGAATTAATTGAATAAACCTCTATCTTATGAATATACATAGGAAAAACGTATGACAAAATATTCCTGTTTTTGATGTTAGTGACTACTGATATAATATTACATTTTTTGGTGGCTAAACTATAGCCAGATAAGCCAATTATGAATGATTCTAGGAAGAACAGAACTTTTTGCATTTATTTCAATTAATTACAATAAATGATACACATAGAACGTGATATTTGAAAAAAATTCTTCAAATTTTAACCCTTGCTTTATCGCAGAAATCTGTGATATTTCTTACTTTAGCATTTCTATAATATCTATAACTAATCTAAGTGTTAATCATTAATTAGAGAAAAAGAAATTTCAATTTGTATCCCTCTATTGTGAGATAATTTACGTTTTAAAATAAGCATGTATACATATCCATGACAATGAAAAATTATATAAGTATTTAATAATTCTGTAATAAATGATTATTATTAATGATTATTTTTTAACGATTCGGTTTAAAAGACATAATATAAATTATATGGTAAGAAAAAAATCTTTGATTGAAAACTTTTTAAGAACTTTATGTAAATATATATAGTTTTTCTTATTGTTAACCTATTCTTGAAGTTTGCAGAAAATATGAAGGACTCGCTGTTAGTATGCGTGATTTCTAGATCCAATTTTATCATAAAGTCCTTTTTATAACATTAAAAATCTTTTCGTTTGTTGAAACGAGACTGAGACAGAAATATAAAAATTCGAAAACCATAACAGGAGTAAATATGTATTTAGATAACGAGTTCTCTTAGTTTAAAGGAGGTAAAGCAGTGTTTGGCAGTCCGGGAGGCAAGGTTCCTCGACACGGGATGGGTAAAGGAAGGTCGTTCCCGGACGTACGGACGTTCCACCGGTCGGCTATTCCGTGCTTTGGCTAGCCGGCTACTAAACTCGTTCGTACAACGTTGCCACGTCTATCGTTCGGTGTTGACACGATCGGACTCTAATTCAGCTACTGGCTACTACTCACAATTCGCATATACTCGGTCGCGACGTTAATGTGCGAGACTCATATGCACATGCGATTTCAACGAATGGATGATTTTAAATGAATTGCCTTCTACGCGTTATCTCAATCGCTATGTCATTTTGATTCATCCATGCGGTATATCTGATAAATGACAAATAGAAAAAGACATAAAAACATTTTTTTTGTGAATAAATTAAACTTATGGTCGTCCTATTTTGCGAAATTATCAAAGAAATATCTAATTATCTTATTATTATACTACTTTATTTATATATATTTTTATTTTAGGAGTAAAGTAACTTGAATGCCGATGCACACAACTACCTGAAGTTTGACCATTGTTAGGAAAACAAAAGTGAAGCGCCTAGTCAAACAAATATTGTCTGCTTTCATGCAAAGTATGTAGTTGAAGTAGGTTCGAGTTAAAGGAAATTTACGTAAAATGAAAATGAAATACATTTGAGATACATTCTTAAAAGCTTAAAAAATATGTTTATTATTGCGAACTATGGAATAATGTAAGTATTTTGTTGCGCATGTATTAGAAAAAATTGATGACATGTAAATTCTCACACTGTCATTGAAAATTCATAAATAGAATAATGTTTTCCATTTCAATCAAAGCAGTGACAGTGATCTAAAATATAAAATATTCAAAACATGTGATTTGAAAGTCAATTTTTTTGTAAATATGCATATTCAAGTTTTTATGAGATAAGTTATTTGCTGAGTATTTCAATGAAATGTCAACGTGGGAAACACGACTTCAATTCAATCAAATATATCACGAGTTGGCCTTTACGTTTGACAACAATGTTTCTTTTTTGGCGGGCATCACTAGCGCCGTGAGATTAAGTATTCTGCTCCGCTCTCGTTTGTAACAAGCGGATAATAACAGTCATTCGGACATCTGTTTGACGAAAATTTCGGCTGCTTGCCAGTACCAAATTGACGTGCTGAGCGTGAAACGATGTTGGCCGTCGTCCAAAAATTATCCGAAAGTAAACATGTATCATGGCACGGCATTGTTTATATTCTCAGTTACCGTCTTTGCGTTTTCTTTTCGCGTTAATTTGTTAATCCTGTCGAAACAATTTTTTTTTTAATATTTGTCGCCACATAAAAACTATCATTTCTAGTCGACCACCACACAATTATGTTGTAAAAGAACGTTGTAGAAATGTATAATAAGAACAAAATTATTTATTAATATTTTAACAAATTCTATGAAAAGGTAGGGAGAGTTATAAGCAAAATTTTGTATCTTTAACAATTTCTATTAAGTATTTCTTACGATATTAAAAGATTACATTGTGCATGTTCGCAATATAGAGATTTGTGAATGTGACGGTATCAAGGAATAAGAACATGATTAATTCTCGTTAGGTGAGATTCTTATCGTGGATGATATACGTACATGTTCTAATACCAGTAAGTGAGACTGTCGAACGGAATGCGGAGTCAAAAAAGTGCAGTCGGTGTTTAGTGTGGGTGTCTATGTTTTGTCTAGTTGTTACCATACCAATAAAATGAATTTACTTCTACGAAAACAAAACAGAACAGAAAGAGAACGGTGTTGATGGTGTCGAGTAGAAAGAGAAAAAGAAAGAAAAAAAAGGGAGAAGAAACTAGTGGCAGTAAAAAGATTTATAGTGGTGTTGTAAATACAGCGGTAAAGCGGCCATCATTCGGCCACGTTGCAAGATTATTTTCAGACGCAAATATTTCTCGCGATTTACATAGTTTCCATCATTTTTGTTCGACGGACACGTTCCACGCGCAGTTTTCGAAGGTACGCGTAATTCAGATAATTTGAGAATAAGTGCCGGCATTATTCCGATGTGCAATGTTTATTACGGATAATACCATCTATGATAGCTTCCGCGTGAAAATAATTACAGTTTAGCTAGACATAAAGAAAAAAGAAGGAAAAGCAGAACGAAAAATTTACTATGATAAAGCAGTTGCGGATTTAAGATCGCCTTAACTTTCTTTTCCCAATACCAATACGTTAATAGAGAAACGGATGATTGCTTTTACGAAGCACTTCCGCTTCTTCTCATTCGTATTTTTTGCATTTCGGACCTCTTCGCGTATTTAATCCTTTCTCTCTTTCTCGCTTCCATCTCTTTTTCAAAATTTCATTCGATAAACTTATCGCGATTCAACAAATATGTGGGACAAGTTATACGTCGAACAACTATATAATCACGTCCACTCAATCATATGTTTTTCTTTCCTTTTCTAAAAGTATGAAATTGCAGATATTGATTACGTTTCAAGTTGAGGTTTTTTTCAATTGCAGCGTGATCAAGAAAACCGATTAATTCGAGACACAGCGAGAGATCTGAAAGTAAAGCGTTCACCTTCCTTCGTGTTCAAATTATAACGAGAAGAACTGGGTCAACTCGCTGTGCAGGTGCACGACTGTGTTTCGTCCATCATCGATACACATCCCTTTTGTCGTTCCCGTATCGATTCGCGAGCGCACACGAACCCTTTATGTTCAACATCTTTTTGCTTTTTTCTTCGTACTGTTTGTGCTCCAAGAAAGTATTTATACATAAAAGATAGCTGGCACGAATATTATACTAAACAGAAGAGATTTATGAAATACAAAGGAGAAGTTTATTAGGTAATACATGCAATAATTGGAAATGGAAACAATTAAAAAATAACCTCAAAAGATATGTACAGTGTCTCGTGTTTGCAGGGTTGCCACTACATAAATAGTAAATTTTACACGGGTTAACGAGCAATTTAAACTGCTTCGAAATTAATCTATCCGACATGTATCTGAAAATGAACCAAGCTAATCGAACGAGATAAAAATGTAAATGCAAATCTTCACGCTGTGCCGGGCAGCGTTTTATTTAATTAAGAGCATTAACGTCCGAAATCTCGTATTGATGTTGAAATCTACCAAAAAGCGGCACAGACATGCGAAACACCTACACACTGGGATACGCAATACATGGTCGAGTATTTTCCTGTTTATTATTAAAATATTCCGCCTCGTTACGTGACGGCTGATACCGGGTTGTGGTGTATCCTGTGATACAGTATATGATAGAAATTATTTCGTCGCTAATCGAGTGAATTACATATTGCCTTCGAGTGTTTCATTAATTACCGTAAATCGAGCGACGTAAAATAGTCTGAAGCACATCCGCGATCCAATGAAATTTCACGTATCCCTTTACGCCATCTTTCTGCAGCGAGCACATTTAAAATCAATCTGTGTACCGGTTCAACCATAAATCGCATATCGATTTTCGTAGCCGTAATTCGATCAAAGATCCCTGTTTACCCTGCGCGATATGCAACGTTCATTCGATTAAAACGAGCGAGGCGTGTATATCATGAGCAACAACGTTCTAGATATATAGAGAAGGGGAAAAGCAAAAAATAAAGCGTAGAAAAAGAAGAAGTTACGTAGAGTGAATGAAATTCGTCGGCAACCCCACTCTGCCCATGGATGCACACATACGCGAAACAATTGTTTCGCGCAGTGTCAAGGTAACGACGCGACGGTATCGGTGAGCAATTATAAACGTGGAAAAAAAAAAGAAAAAAGAAAGACAGATTGTATGAACAGGTAACAAAAAACAAGAAAGAGAGAAATGTTTGGAGGTAAAAAAGAAAAGAAAAATTAGGTCGCGAGTCAGTTTCGCTCGATTGAAGTCGGTTGATATCTGTCTGTCGTGCGCGCATCGTCGAAATTCGCCCGTCGATTTTCACCAGTAGTGAATATATCCGTGAGAAGAGGGGTGGCCCGAGCATTACCGGTTGAACTCTCTGTTGACGGATCACGTGGCAGAATTCAGGCATCTCCGTTGGCACCGGCAGCCGAGCTGATTTATTGAGTGGCGTGGCATTGCTGACCTCACTCTCGCTACGGCTAACGACACTAAGAGAGCTCTTGGTAATCTGCCGAATGCCAACGATATCTACCCAAGTCAAAATTATATGCCCGTGCAACGGATTTAGCTCATTCAGCTACCGAATCTCTCTCTCTCTCTCTCTCTCTCACACACACACACTCTCCCTATTAAAATCTTTTTTTCTCTCCCTAAAGGCTTTTTGATTTATTTACAGAGTCGTGATTCCTTTCGTCACATCGATCATTAAAGAATTGAATATTATGGTGCAACAGATGATTTCTTGTTTGAAAATTGGAAAAGTTTTGCGAAAGATATGTATGACTATTCTGAACCGAGTAAATTAATTTGTACTGTATTGGACAACTGGAATATTTTTGAGCACACCAAGGAACGAATACTCTGAGAGTTTTACATAAAGGATTAACTCATGTTAGTAAGTGATTCTCCAACTACTCTGATCAGCGAACAAATACACGTTCCTCGCTCAAACCTGTTTCCAGCTCCAAATTATTTTTTCGAGGGATCATCAGCGCGTGTAACAGCGTACGACAAGTGATTCGCTATAAATCAACGTTCACAGTTTCACAGAGTTACATTAAGGCCACTGGTGATGTGTCAAGTATTATTTGTAAATGATCCTTATAATAGCCAGTTACAGTAACTGGCTCCGGTCGAAGGATTATTGGAGCACAAAAATGAGCTGTAACTTGGAAATAAGGTCAAATAACTCACAGGTTACTACATAACGTACTACATTGTACGATATAGTAAATTAAACATAAAGAGCATCCTCAATCTGATGACGTATCGTTTGTGTATCTCGAGTCCAAGAATAATTGTTGATTACGTATAAAGATAATCAACACATTCCTAATCAGTGCTCGATATGTGTACGTGCACATAATACATCCTTTTTTCAATGAATATGTAGTTAATCGATAAACCTCGATGCTCTCTACCATTGTAAGAAAAGAAAAGTTATACGAAATAAGTCTATTTCTAATTAGAAATTTCGCTTGATCATCGTTGTAAATATGTAATGAGATTATCATGAAATCATTGCGACCAATGAACTTGTTTTATTGTAACCGTACACTATGCATAGAAAGCCACATATATATTTACACGCACCCATTGTATGTATAATTGTGTTGTCGTGTGAAAAGACTGTTCTTACGTAACGAACTCGGCAAGCTCGACGTGACACTGACCTCACTCTAAATCCATAAGTGGCTGTTAATTATCGATTGGCAACGATTTCAACGATTTCACCAATGGAGGATGAGAGCAGAACCGAAGAAGGGTGAGATGAAGGAGGATGGGGAAAAGCCAATACACAGAGTGGCCTGCTAATCAGTCCGCTCCGATATCGCAATATGTGGGATACGCTCGGTTGATTTTCAACACGACGAGTTTACCCTAACGTAATTAATGTCCGTCGTACAATGTGACGTGTAACGACAAATTCGAACGACGTCGCTATTCATAGAAAGAGAGGAGAGAGAGAAAGAGAGAGAGAGAGGAATGAGAGGAGAAGGGAGTAGGAGAAAAAGAAAGATTACCGGCGATCGTGTGCACGGTCTACAAAGTCAATGCGGTGTGTAGCACGTTTTTAACCGAATCAATTATAAATAAATGTTCTCCTTTTAAGAGCGTCGTGTATTTTCAGATTCCATTCACCCATCGTGCTTCCATGTCCCGTGAACGAGACGAACGGCTTGCCTTGCCATAACGGTCTAGATGAATTTATAACTAAATGATGCATCAGACACACAAATACAACGAATACATCGTGCTTGTTTTGTAATGGTCTAGAGCTAGCAGATCTTTAATTGCTGGCTCGTAGACAGAATGTGACCCGATTGTGTGCGTTACAGCGACCTTTCGAGGCGCCGCGGTTGATTATAGGCCGCTCAAAATAATTAATCGATCGTTTACTTTGATTATATCGTTCAGATATATTCGTCTGGAGAACTTTGATGTCTTTTAAATATTAGAACTGAATTTAAGCAATTTAACAGATATCACTTTGCGATTTCATTTTTTCTTAACGAATAGCACTTAAATTATACTCCAAAATTATACTAGGATTTTATTTTCAGACGTATTTTGAGAGATCCTCGTATTTTAAGTGCAGGTAAAAAATGTCCTGTATTCAAACGAAAGAATATTGTTAGCAAAAGCTCAATAGTCATACGATTTTAAGAGTGTCTCAAAATACATACTGTTCGCCTCATTTAAGCAACAGTGGAAGATTACTTTGAGCAATGCAACCGAACACGAAGCGGATAGGCGAGAACGGTGTAGGATACACGTTCATTTCAGAAGCGAGCTGTGTATCATCATCATCATCATGCACGGTCGAGTGGATCATTTTTCATTTATGCGCGCCGGATAATGTGTATCATTGAATATGTCACTAATTGCTCGACAGGAGGATAAACATTTTTTGCGGAGATAAATTAAACGGTCGCGACGCTGGACAAGATAATTAAGTATTACGGTATGGTGTTACGTATGTGATAATAATCTCGCCACATGTCGACACACTCTTTTCCTGACCCGACCCATCGGTTCTTTCTCTCTGTCCTTCTCCCGTAGCCGAAGAACGTAAGGGCACGATCAGAGGAAACGACAACGACAACAGCGGCGGCCAGCCTCCAGTCAAGAGAAGGAAGGGAGAAAACACGTCGGATAAGAAAGAATCTGTGGTAAGGACAATCACCCGGGAGAGGTCGAACGATCCCTGTATGTTGCGAGACGACGAAAAAGTCCAAAAGGATTTCCCCGCGGCGCAACCAGGAATTTGAAAAAGAAAACCATCGACGTGTGCATTCCCGATTCAGAGGATTTTTCAAAAGCTGGCAACGCACGTTACACCGAACCTCCGAACCATGTGCTTTTGTGTTTATGATGAAGAAATTTTATACGCTCAAATTAACCTGCGGATCTCGTGCGTCTCGTGCACGATGTCTAGCGTTTTGCATGTTCTCGATAACAAAAACTAAATTTTTTCAATTGTTTAAAGATCGCTTAAAGAGACGAGAAAAAAGTGACGTTTGATTAATCTTTAAAACCGTAAAGTGTAGCAGCGTGTAGAAATAAATTAGCATTCTATCATTGGAAACGAGCAGTTGGAAAAATATCATAGAAAATATGAGCAATCTGGCGGATATTTCAGATTCATCTCAGGTCAAAGCGTTGGTAATAGAGCATTAAAAAGGGTCTGGTTTTTATTCCCACGGCTTTTCATAATTAGTCGTCGCCGTCGTCTGCCGGAATAGCGATGCATATCTCGCTCTCCGCTAATTGTTTGACACCGAATCAACATCCTACCGTGGCGTTTACATTTCAAATCGCCTTACTCGTAGCTCCCGGGAGCAGATAACAAGGTATCTAGTAACGCGAGTACCAAGCCTGATAATTCATTTACTACCAGGTAACGATTTCTTACATTTAATTAGCGAAGGATTGTGCTTTACTAATAGAGTGAGAAAAATTTGGCTCTCAAATTGGCTTCTAATTAGACAGAAAAGAAAAGAAAAGAATAGAAAAGATGTACATAAAATATATAAAATAAATACAGATGAATACACGTATCGCGTTACGGTCGGACAAGATTGGTAAGCGAAGATCTGGTAAGCATTTCCTGCTAAGCGTTGCGCAGCTTACAGCTGTTCTGCACCGTCCAGAAGCTCAGGTTGGAGCGCGAACTCGTTCAGGAACAAGAGGGACCGGTTTAAGCGGTTTACATCGCGGCTACTTTCTCCGTGACAATAACAATGCACTTTGTGCTTTGATAATGCACAAGATGGACGAGTAAATAACAAGTATGCCTCCGTGAACGTCTTTTTCTTTCGAGACGTGCGACATTATCACAGTTTGGGAACCAGATTTGCGCGATGCAATTACAGTGACCAAATATGTAAGGAGGGAAAAGCATGATGTTACTTTTTCATTAATTTAAAGAAAACTTCTTTTTATCGTTGTTTGATTTCTAATATGAAGATAGGAAATAATTTATTAAATACGCGAATTAAGCAATTACCCAATCAAACGAGGTGATTATATCACCTATAATCATGCGTACAACTATGTCATTTTCTCTATAAATCTGTTATTTTCAGTAGCGTAGTTCCAGCAGATAAAGCGAAGCAGGAATTAAAGTAGCGGATCCTACTAGAAATTCCTCGAGCATTATCATATCTGTAAATTAACACGTTGAATGCCATGGGGGTCATTAGTGACCGGCACTCAACTTGGCCGTGGGGGCCACCAGTGACCGACGCACCAAGATTAGTAGAAATACATAATTCGAACAAATGTCAATAGTTATAAATTTTGTATTATTACCATCGTTACTACAATGGTGTGACGAAATTAATGCAGTATAAAACATATAAAAATAGTTTTATTTATACATGAAATATAAATCTATTATGTGCGTTTTCCAGCAGTGGCTGTCGAACATGGGAAATCTCGCTTTTACCTTAGTGAATAATAGCCCTAAGAAATATTTCGACTTGAAAGATATATGATGGCAATTAAGGGTCTTGACAGTAAAGTAGACAATGTTAAATCTTGTCAAGGTTCTTTAGAATTATGCGGGTTCGAATAAGTATGACCGAGGGATGGATTATGGTAAGTCCCGGGACGTAACAACAGAGAACTGTTTAGCATTGTTATGTAAAATAATTTCTATATATTTAGAATTATTTATATATTTTTAGCACTATTTAGAATTATTTAGCAATGCTAAGAGACAATATGAGATAATTGATAATCGCAAAAAATACGGTGACCTCAGTGAGATAAATTCATTAATGATGACTATGCACCGTAACATACCTCTTGTAGGTAATATTTCAATATTATATGTATCGCATAATAAAAAATTCATTGTGGCACCAAGGTCAAACCTTGTAAAACTAGCGTGACATTCAACATGTTAATAATAATATGATCAGCTGATATGGCTGAAGCAAATGCTATTTCTGCTAAGAATAATTTCATATTTTGCCTAAAATAGCTTATAGTAAGAAACAATAACAAGCGTAGAAAATTTGCATTCGTTACACGTCCAGTTCCTTTTTCTGTGTTTTTCTTTATTTTCTGCATTGTGCGTGTCTTTCTGTTTCGCGATTGCGGCGATTTATACCTGTGTCGTTGATGTTTCAGTTCGAGCCACCAATTGTCTTCGTTTCGTGATTTTAACGCAGCGTACAAACTACATTGGGATGTGCGTTATTATGAAACAAGCGAATGAGTAATAAATGAGTAAACGGTGAGAGCAGCCGAGCAAATGGTAAATATTAGTGATTCATGTTTGCAAGCAATAAAGATTCACTAAGTAATATTTTCTCGTTTTGTCTCATTTTCTTTTATTTTCCAGGTAAAAAAGAAATTTACTCAGCCGATAGGAAGAAAGTGGGAGACGAAAGGTCCAAGCTATTCAACACTTTTTCCTCCACATTATGCGATCTGTACTTTGTCCAAGAATGATCAACAGGCCGTCTTCAGAGTCTCTTTTTCAACTGCCAGTCGGAGTTCCTTTATGCGATAACAATACGCTTAATAACGTAAAAAATAGACTTAGATAATTCGACAGTAGTTTGCATGACGAACTCGCTAAGAGAATACAATGTTCCATCGCTATTGTCTCTACGATTCGTACGTGACACCGCAGCAGTTTGACCTCTGCATACAATTCTCCCGCTGCGATTTCTGAACGAATAGTTGTTTTCATTTAAAAGAGACCAATAGAACAATGAATCATAATGTACATTATGCTTCGATTTCGAAACATTGCATATGATGACCCTGTTATTTTCCGGTGACTGTGTTTGATTGTTCCATGATTATTTTTATAAAAGCGGCTGGCATAATGTTTCATTTCATAGAACCACCAGGTTTAATTTACCAGCGTTCCAATTCTCATTGATACGATGGCAAATGTTCGTTCGTTTATACGCAGATTTCATGATTGTTTATCGACAATTTCATGGTTTTTTATACATACATTATCCGTTCGAAAATGAAACGAATAATACGTATTTAGGAAGAACCATTACATCATTATGATTTCGCGATGAAAGCAATTGGAGGTCATCTACTGATACGGTAGAGAAGCAGAGATAATAGTCTTTTTTTCCGAACAATCTGCATCGCAAATGATCGACGATATCTGTTTGTTTCGCATTGGAAAACAGTGTTATGCTTTGCGATTTGCGCGAAGGAAAATGGACAAAACGCGATAGGCTAGTCGACCGGTTGACATTGCTGCTTTTATTTATCAATGAAAATTATAGCTCGTTAACGAAGACGAGCGTGTCAGTCGAGTTGGTATCGCAGTGTACGGTAAAAATAGCGATTAGCGATTGCGTCCGCGATAAATCATGATAAAAGGTGCTATGTAGTGGCGTGAAAGAGCTTTCGCTGCCTCGTAGACGCAATGTAACACCACAAGCGTTGCTTCTTTTTTTGGCTCACGCCGACTAGAGATAATAAGTTCGATTTATGTTCACTTCGATGTATCGTCGATAAGGCTCTGCGTAATTAAAGCCTTCTATTTCGAAATAATCTTGATTGGCGTACACCAGCCTTTTCCGCCGTACTCGAACTCGTTTTCAAACGGCGTTTATGCTTCAGTAATTTCAATCATATTTTCCGGATTATATACCTTGTTCCAAATATTCGCCTAATTGTGCGAAACAAATCGTATTTTCGGTCAAAATATTTGTATACTTCTTACTTAATTATGAAATACTATGTCCCTTTTAGTTTTATTTTAAACACTTCTAAGAGGTGGTAGCTCTTCGTTATTCGTACTTTTTGATAATCCCCTAACATGGACAGAGCAAGATTATTTAAAAGCAGGTTTCAGTTTGTTTGAAATGGATATTACATTAACCCATTAAAGACCAGTGGTGCATTAAGGCTACATTTCATATGCAATCTCTTTTCCAACCAATTTACATCATTGAATTGAATTTTTTAACATTGCGGTTATAAAAAGGAATTCCAAGGATTTGTTTAATATTATTTAGCGTAATATAATGTAATATTAATTAAATAATTAACACCGTTTCTTCCTTCATTTAGATCTATCCTTTTTATAGAGTTTAAAGAAATTGAAATACTTATAGCATTATGATAAATTACACTTTCTTATATAATGAAATTTTATTGTGGCCTTTAATTTATACAGTGGGATTCTGTAAACATCTGTTATTCTAATAACAGTATAATATTTTGTATTTTGACAAAACTATATGTTGACTATCTTATTTACAATTTTTAGTAATACTATGGTTACACAACTTTTATGCATTGTTTCGCAGCTTGGCCCTTAATAGGTTAATAAAATCATATTGTTCAACAATCTAAACTGAAATGTTCAATTTCTCAGTATAATATAACAAAGATTCTCTGTATGTATAATATTTCAGGGTTAATTATGTACAATATATATTTGAGTAATATATTATGAAAATGGTTTTGTTCTTCTGAATCGTTTAGACGTATTTGGTACTGGGTGAATCTTATCCATTCATATATTTACTCTACATAGCGATAAGATTTGCAATTGAAAATTTGTTTTCGAAAATCTCCTTTTTTCAAAGATAAATTTCAGTTTGCACAGCGTTGATAATCGAGAATTGGTCCTTGTACTTATTTGAACTGCTCGCGAAGTAGCACACTGCAAGATTCCAAAGAAACGCGCGCTGCTCAAATTAAGGAGGTGATCTAAAAAATTGAGCCAAACATCAGATTACACATAGATATAAATATCTATAAGAAAAAGAAAAAAGCAAAGAAATATTATAAAATATTTTTATTATAATATTATCTTGAGAGTCCTCCGAAGTGTATATTTATAATCCATGAACTTGTAATTACTTTGTATCATGTATACGTGGTATCTCCTTCATCGTCAATGCTTGTTTAGCGCTCCTGAATCGATTGGAAACACGATCCTCTAATTATTTTACCCGGCACGCAGTTGTTCAAACGAAAATTGCACCGTGGAAAGAGTTAGAAGTGTCTCCCGCAATGTCGGATATTAAACCACAACATCGGGTTTCATGTTACTTTCATCAAGGTCTTCTATTCGTCTGATGCAAATTTATGTCCGAAAAAGGAAGTAATACAACTATGACTTTACTAACGCTCTAACTGTATCATTATCATCTTTCAAAAGAATTTACTATTTTAAAGCATAAACTAGATACTTTAAAAGGTGACGCAAATGAACGACAAATTTGTAATAAAATAACTGGAAAATGGAAACAGTGGAAAGCATTCATTCAATTTGCAGTAAATATCAGTAGATGGTCAAACTTATTAGTGAATACTATATCGTTAGAAAAATAATGGAATGCTTAAATACTATTTTACTTATGTAATAGAGCAGAAAGTGTATCAGAGCTAGTAAAATTTGTTGGTACAATCTAATAGGTAAAATAGTTCCTTACAATATGTTGTTACGTACCTACTATTTTTTTCTTCACAGCGATAAAATAAGCAACATAGTACGGAAGGTAAAACGTTCATAAATTAATCCCGTCGAATCAACGTAGCAAAGTTAAACGCTCAACCCTTTAATTGCACGAGTTGGCAATTTGCTCTAATTGGTTTTTATTACTCTTTTCGAGCAATATTTTTTGGCTCGTCGAACAATATTGCCCCGACTGCTAGATGAATGGGAATAATGAAATTTTTAGAAAACTCTTTAGCTTTGATATCGCGAGGAAAATCTTGCCTCTATATATTTCGATGTACATATATTTATATCATTTTCTTTCTCTCTTTTTTTTTTTAGGAATATTTCAAGGAACATGTTTGTGTAACCACATTAAAGAAGGTGATCCTACAACTTTCGACTATACAACATACATAACCGTTATAGTGAAAAGAACAGTTGTTGTCCAAGCGAAGCACGGTGAATGGAAGCCATAAAACTGTGCAAATAGGTGCAAACGAACAAACTACAAATTGCCCTAACGGCTCTTAAACATCGCTAGTATGCGAACAAAAATAATCCTGCAATTATATCCAAAAACTAAAGGGAAAAGAGATAAGATAAAATTGGACAATTAACACAAGAACCATATACTCGATGACCAATATATCAATGCATTATCTTATAAGACTTATAGCAAAAAAATTAAAGCGCAGGATGAAATAACATAATTATATAAGAAAAACAAGTTTTTATCGCTTTAGACAAACTATAAACAAGCTTAGGAAGAACTACTCGAATACATGAAAATCAACGACTTTAGGTTTGTGATATTGCTATGAAAAATTATGAATTGGCCCATTTGATGATCCTGGCGATTCCAATATTAAAAACATGTAAACGTTCAATGTCATTAATATTGCATATATGTATGTATATAATATACATACATGCATAAAAACATTGCTTACTAGAAGCAATGCAGAAGGTAGAAAAACAGAAAGAAATGAAAACGATACTGCGCACGATAGGTCGAGCAAAGTTTACGTATCTCTGCACGCGCGCACGCAAGAAACATGACAATCCATCAGCGGACAACATTGCTAGTGAATCATTGACACAGGTGAGACTAGAATATACCCACTGATCGTGAGTATTACACGTTAAATAAGAAAGTATTCCAGTATTAAAAGATATCGTAAAAGTCAATACATTAGAAACTAATGTTGTTATTAAAGATGTAGGTACTCGAGTGCTTGGAGTACCTTATAATACGAGTAAGTATTTATCATCTTCCTCCTTTAATCTAAATCCATTAAGAATTAACGTAACATTTCACTTCATTCTGGAAAAAATGCACTTGAAAATTAATTAAATATGTATGAATCTAATTTATGGTTGACGTTTATCATAGATGATATTATTATGACCTTTTGTACAAAGTACAATATCAAGGCATATTTGCTATCAATACTTGTTAACTCGTTGCAGTAATAAATAGAATGAATGCAGTAAATAAACTAAACTGAAATCAAAATATCTTATTACTATCATGTACTGATATCCACTCTGTTCAATCCCAAACTCAAAGAACTAATTAGTAATTACGTTATTGGTAATTAATTGGTTACATTATTAGTAATTACAATTATTGGTAACAAGTACTTCTTGATGTTGTACAAAAAATCATCATATCGATCAATCAGATCCTTTACTTGAAAAACAAAATCTTTAATACAATTTTCTTTTTCTTGATTTTCGTCTTATATATCACAAATTACGTATATCATAATTTTCACATTACACAGTATATAGTTGTCTTCTACTCTTATTATCTCGCACAGTGATAAAAATTACTCGCAACATTATAAACACCTGAGGGAAAACAGATAGCCAGGTAAAATCCCGACATTTTTCATTCTTTCAGGTATCTTCCAAGAACTCGAATACCCAATGGTTTGAACAGTAACACCTTTAGCTACTGCATATTAAATAAAAAATTAATCGAAAATATTATGGCATTAAATCAATAAGACTTAACAAAGACTTAATAAATAAACTTAAAAGCTGTAGATAGAAATTCGAATATAAAGGAAAGTATAAACAGAGGAAAGAAATAAACAGAGAGAGAGAAAGAGAGAAATAAAGAAAGAAAAGAAAAAAGAGGAATGTTATTGAACTCACCTCAAGTTCTTCGTAGGTGCGGAAGGCGAGTATGGCAAAGCCGTCGATAATGTCCTCTTCGAAGGGAGGCTCCTTCTGGTTGGCAGCCGCGAGGGAAGACTTCTTACGAGGCCTCGGGGGTCGCGGTGGCCTGGGCGGTCGAGAATGGCTATCACGAGGATGACCGGTCCTGGCGAGTCCGAGGCCAAGACCGGCAGCGGGGTCCTCGTCCTCGCCGCTGTGGCTGTCCTCCTCGTCGTTCGGCCGTTGTCTCGTTTGTTGTTGCTGTTGTTGCTGTTGCTGCTTCGCGCTCGCCAAACTCTCCCTTTGCGCCAACATACGCTGGGCTCGTTCTCGTCTCCGATTCCTCTGGTTCCGTTGTTTCGCCTCGATCTCCATCTCGAGGCAGACGTCCTGTTCTCGTACGAGAGGCCGTTGTCGCGCCCCGCTATACGAGAATATCGGCACGTCCACCAAGACACCTCACGATCGAGGTGCCCTTAATAACGACAACGACCAGAACCACGACGACGACGACGATTCAGCTTGCTCAATGATTCCTCGACAGAGGAACAAGCCGGGAAATAAGTGGAGACGATCCGTGAACGACGACGATGAACAAGTAGAACTGGACGAGAACGACGACGGTGACGACGACGACGACGTGAACGATGACAACCGTTGTATTATCGTGGTGTCGTCGAGCATTCTATCTACGGTCGTCTTTAATGCAGTTTTACCATGAGAGGAAGAGAGATCACTAGGAAAGACGGCGAAAGTATAGAATAATAAGGGAACGGTAGAGAGATGGAAAAACAGAAAACAAGAATAAATGAATAAGAGGGACACTGATGGGGCGATGGAGAAAGAGGGTAAGGAGGGGAAACGGAGATGCAGTGGAGAGAGCGCGAGTAAGAGAACACACACTGTCTTTTGGATACACACTCTCACAAGAAGACAAGACAGGACGTTTACCGACGGGACACACGCATCTATAACACTCTCGGTTCGATTCCCCCGTTTCTTCTCGTATTCCAGGAATCAGTTCTATAGATGCGAGAATTCTATAGAATAAGAGTTAACGAGTGAGAGAGAGAGAGAAAGAAAGAGAGGGAGAGAGTGAGAGAGAGAGAATTTTCGTTAGTAAAAGACGTTCACACAGGCGGTCACACGGTGTCACATCGATCGCGTTGCCGAGGAAGAGGAGAGACTCCGATGTGCGTGGCGAGGAGGTACACGCGAAACACGCACGCACAGGGCGGACAACGACGACGGAAACCGTAGGTGAAACACCGAAACAAACGGAGAGACACACTGGCCACTAAACGGAGCACTATCATCAATGAACAACACTGTGCAATTATTAAACACGAATCACAGGCATGCTCCAATAGCTCCAATGTATTTATTAATACATATATTCCAATGTATCGAGTCGTTCCGTTCAAGTCGTTTCTTTTTCGCCATGATCATCACACGATCATCGTATCATCGTATCATCCTTCTTCCTTTCTTTCTCCTCTTCCTCCACGTCGTCGTCGACGACGTCCACCAACACCAGCACCAACACCACCAGTAACACTGCCGGCTTTCACGAGCTTTCGTCTCTGGTCGTGCCCGACCAAAGGAAACGTTCACGTCTCAATGGCACGTATTATCGTTTCCCGATGGTGCCTCCACGAGTCGCCGTAGCTAGAAGTACCCTGCGAGGGCACGAAGTACACCGATTGTTTGGAATGGCGGATCGAACGGGCACGCACGGTTGCCGCATCGTGTGGTAAAAATGGCCGCGACCTGCCCACACCGTGCTCTACGGTCTCGCAACTCTTTAACGTCGCCGTCACGGGACGATGACGCGTATCCCGCACTGCCACTGTAGATACATCTTCGATACGCAACCACGGACACGAGCTAGGGAAAACGACCAACCTAGCACACGCCCCGAATTACGCGTGGACGATGCGATCTATCCTCTGTGCGCTGCTGCTGCCTGTTCTTGCTGCTGCTACCCACCACGACTATGCATTTCTGTCATTCGTCTATCTGTTTCTTTCCCACTCTTCCCCCTTTCCTTCTTTCACCCTTCCACCTCCACCACCTTTTGCTCCCTCTATCTTCTTCCTGCTTTAACTACTATTTCTCTCTGAATACAACGACCGAGAACATGGCGTACCTATGCTTCCAAGACGAACATATGAACAGAAATACGCTCGATGTGTTCTGTTGCCTGGGGTCGTGCCTCTTACACCATTATATTCCCCCCTCTTTGGCTTCTTTGTTTCTAGATACTTTTGGTTTGTCACTAGACCACAACAAGTAGCGCCGTCTATACGGATTGAAGATGATCCTTTATTTGATAGTGCATCTATGTGTCGTTCGTTGGCGCCACATGCTGCATATTATCTTCGTTGGCGGGTAAAAGAATCGATTCCGAAGTTTTTATATCGAACATGGCAATTTACATGTTGTTTGTAAATGTATCGTATATTCGAGAAAGCAGAGAATGAACTAACAAATACGAGGTAATAAAAATAATGATCAGTAGTCCATCTTTGTTTTCTTTCGGTGTCAAGATGTTGACGACGATGTCATTTCAGAATGTTTTTAACAACGAAGAAATTGGGACAGCTATTACTGATCTTGGAGCATTCGATACTCGCTTTCATGCGATTTCTTTAGATGGACAATTACCATCGATGGACAATTAACACCTTACCAAGAAAAGCTAGCTTGCTCATATCCTTTCATTGACTTTCACTATCTCACTGTGGTATATTTGAAATCAATAAACCATTTTATCTCTAATTTAGTCAATAATTTCTTGTATCATCTTCATCCTCGTACAAGCTATATCGAATGAAAATTTTTATTCTGTAGTAATATCACAATTATATCCAACAAAGGAAACGGTAGAAATTGCCGTTCGTGGAAAAAGTCACCTCTGGATCAACGCGTTAGGCCGCACCTGCAAAGGCGCGCCTCTTTTGAACCAGTTCACGGGACCAATTACGCCCGCTTCGCAAACATGTCCTGTTGATTTTGTTGGGCCGCTTTTGGCGATGGCCACGTTTCCAAATCCATATAGGTAAGCTTGTCCCGACTCGCAACTGACGTGGGCCGCCTTCTTGCTTACCTACATACATGAAACATACATACGTCGTGTTGCGTACGGCTCGTCCTCCCGGAAGAATAATTCGAGGTCGATCAGGTGGATTTCCATACTATCATGGTTCTGTTTCAGACTTTCAGTCGACGATTTATGTACTTAGCGTGTCGTGCGAAGTTACAATGTATCTTGTTTATATGTTCGGCATCTGGCTAACTGCTTATACCATTTGACACGCTAGTGTTCCACTATCATTCTCGCAATTTCTGTTATTGACATTGGCATGATCAGTCGATACGATTGTAATGCCGGAGACCAGTGACGCGTACCTACTTCTGTCCAAGGATACTACGATTGCGAGCTGTATATAGAGAATAAGATTAGCGCCAAGGAAAACCAGAATAATGAAATTACGCGTGGGGAGCTTTAGTACAAGATCATTCATTGCTTCTAAGGTTTCCTTCAAAGTGATTGATAGCTCAAATCCTACGGTAAAATTTTAATAGATCTTTGTTTGCCTTTTTAATTGCTAAATACAAATGAGATACTTTATCTCATTAACGAAGGAATTAACTTTTATGAATTAGCCTCATTGTTGTAGTCACTAAATTTGTAACTATTTAAAACCACGTTAATGATTTTATACATTGCTCTATGACTAAATGATAAAAATGAATATACCTAGTATTTCTAAGTGTATATACATTTCTTTAAACTGTTCTTTCTTTTTCAGTTCGTTACATTTTACGTAAATGAAATGCAAAATTCTCTGAACGCCAGTAGTTTTGAGCTATGCAGTCGTGCCAGTAGTACCTATTACGGTTTCACTGTTGAGTGTAAACAGAGCGCATCAATGCAGTATTGAGTCATGGTATAACGATCGACGGCAACGTTAAGGATAATTATAATAGCGACACTGTCGCAACTGCTCTACGATGATGAAAGTGTTACTTAAGTACATCGAAGAAGAATCGATCAGCACTTTCACATTCATAGAACATGTAAATATTGTTCTCTTCCCTTTCCATTATTTCGTTAAGCAACCATTTTTGGTACCGGACGAAGTAGGCGCGAACACAGATATTAAGATACAATATTTTGATTATGTTCACGGATGAATCACTTCACACGCACGCAATATAAGGTATTCACTTGGAACGTTGCATTTGCATATTAACCCCCAGTGCTAAGAATAGGCTTCTGAAAATGTATTTGGCGTTTCTGTTCAGATATATTTTTCGATAACCCGTGTAGGATGAATGTTAAATTTTCCTTTCAATTTGTTCAGCTTAATCGACGTTAAATTTTAAATGTCATGCAGACATGATTCTCAGATACATATTCATAGGTTAAAAAAGATTGTTTAATAGAGAATTTCATATTTAAATCAGCAATTTGTTTGTAATTAAAATCTCATAACATTCTGTTGATCGTTGAAAGCTAGTGTTACATATTAATGTCGTACATGCTAATTATTCCATTAATATTTATTATTGATCAGAGGTTGAACTCGAAGTTGAACTTTGTTCAAATCTTAAAGAAATACTTTTAAATATTATTTCGTTATATAATATTGCCTTTAGTCAGATAGCTACTAAATAGAATACATTTATGATACTATGATAGATTTCTTATAGTCAGTTTTACAGACTTCATGAAGAATTATCTGTGACCCGCTGACCGATTTTGTCGAAACGCGGATGTCCTTGTCTCTCGCCACAATATCCCTTACAAGTATTGTCCCTGATTCGATCTTTGTCCTTGCTCTGACAAAGGGATCCTTTAACCATATACAGTCAAGCTATCTCGTTCCTGTTCTATTCAGAATTTACTTTTAACATGTTTCGCGACGATTAGTTTCGTTACAGAAATAGTTCATTACTACCATAAAGAAATTAGAAATATAAATACTTGCCTATAATTTTTAAAATACACACCTACAAAAATATATCGATTAACAGATTCGTTACAGTTCATTAGTAAATTAAAAAAGTAGATTTCATATATTTCAATTTGACATTTCCGAATATCTCATCATACTTTATATCTTTTCCCATTTCTTTAAACAAAACTTGGTAATGGTATATCAATTCGGACAATCGATTTGCCTACGGAACAGGCTACTGGCCCCAGATTGGATTCAACTCAATCTCATCGGTACCAATAGTTCGGGTGTGCTTCGTGCTGCTCCGGCGATCTTCGTCTCCCACTGGGAGTACTCCAGCGGCTGGGAGATCCGTCAGAAAGCGCTCCACGGACGAACAGTATCGTGAGCGCTGGCCACGGCAGCATGCGCGGGAATTTGGTTTGCCGTTCGTTTTTCGATTATCCACGCTGTGGCATTTTACTCGTCACTTGACGACTTGTTCAACGACGATTTAAACGACTTCTCTTCTTCTTGTCACGTGTGCACTCGTACTTGTAATCGAAAGAACAAGATATCGAAGAATTGTTACACTTGATCCATCTATCTACGGTTTTAAAAGCTGCGGTCATTGGAGTATCGATGGGAATCAGGTGAATGTAAACACCGCTCTTTTTTTCTTTTTTCACCCGCTGACTCTTGCTCTTCGCTAAATTCAAATGCATCTTATTCTACGTTATTCTCTTTCGTTGCTTACCGCAATTTTGAAACGCGTGTACTTTCTTAGAGAAGGCTGGCCGCTCCATCGAATCGCTTTTTGCTCGAGGATGTTACGAGACTAGCATTGTCAGCTTCTTACGTAATTTGCCGTGCACGAGTACCGATGGGAATCTTCCCAGTGCATCGGCTGTAAAGACACGTTTCTAGTCTATGTCTCTCTTTTCCTCTCATTACGTGTTCTCCATACCAGATCGATGTTATTTGATTTTGTTTACACTTGCATGTTAATTCGCAATTAGATTACCGATGTTTAGAACCGACAGTTTTACATGATTGTTAGATCGAATTAATTTCATAACGAGACTTGGTCACTGATTAGTTGTCATGGTTTGAGTACGGTTAACACGAAAGCAGAAATGCGATTTATTTTTTTTTTAACTTCGCGGTAGAGCGGTCAGATATTTTCTTCCTTGAAATTCTAAATGCATCAAGTTATTTAATTCTCTACTCCACCGCTTCTTCGTTTGGATTAAAGTTATTTACAGTTAAATGAATTCGAACAGTATATTTTGTTTTAAGCAATACGTTTATTTTTCTTTTATAACTTTTACAAAATGTGTAATAAAAGTGATACTTTTTCTTTTTTTTTTTAGAAGAAAATTGGATGATTGAGAGATATGAGAGATGTCACGTATAAACTTGCCGCGCTTATTTTTCCTCAAAATGGCGACGTCCTTGTCGAGGTCACGTGTTCATCGCATTACAGGCATACCACCCACGAGTGTCCACCTGTTCTCCGATCGCTCTATTTATCTGTCGCTTTTCGTTCTTCAACCACGCATTTAAATCACCGACGACATGTCGAACGGTGATTTAAACGCAATCACCGAACAATCGCGTTCGCTGCTCGATTTACGATCAACGTAATTTAAGACTCACAGTCTTCTACCACTTGTATTGTCTGCCGTTGTGATTTCGACTCTCATCGTGACATCTCCGATTTTTCACTTAAAAATTTAGTAAAACAGATAGAGAAAGATCTTCGATAAAAACTATCATCTCAGAAGATTCGAGGTTCACGTAGTTCGTAGTTCTCCCACTTAAAAGGATGTAAAAGAGAAACGATACTAGAATAATATTTAAAAAATATTACTAACTAGTATCCTCTTCCATGATGGAAGTCGAGAAACTTCGTTCCGTTCGCTGTGACAATAGAGCAGAAAAACGTCCTCCGCGATGGACAGTTTTCACTTGTTCAGCCGCACACCAGTGTGACACATGCCTGACGTCACGTGCATATCCAATGAGAAAAGACCGACACGGTCGTATATAGAATCGTCGTTGGTGCGTGATGTCAATACGAATCGCTCCTGCTTTTTAACTTAGTCTCGATCGACGTCGTCTCTTCATTTACGAGATCTCTTTTCGTTCTCTCTCCCTCTCTCTCTCTCTTTCTCACTACTTTGTAAAGTACGTTAATTATCGCTGACCGGAACGTCAATGCGTGCCGGTTTGAAGTGGCCGACGATTATTTTCTCTGGTAACCGTCATTTGCTTTAAGACGGCACATTATAAGCCTAGATTCTAGGGGAAAAAAATCGTGATACTTACGTACCTGTTCCAGCCAGGACAGGGAGAGCTCGTGCGTAATTCCAACCGCAAGGACGCAAGTGTTCAATGGCGTAGGCCGATGCTTTCGTTCAATCTTCCTCCATTAATTATAATTCTATTAATATAATGTATAGTTTCGGTATTCATCGCTGATAATATTATACTGATCGTATTTTAGATAGTTGTACAAAGAATTGCACGAGTTAGAATCGAGCGTCTGAATCACAATTCATCTGTCTTTATTTTTTAAATCACCTGCAACTTAACAAAACAAATTTCGCAAGTATTTTTTTAATATTATAATATTTTTTAATTTATAATATTTTGAATAATTTACGAAATTTCTCTGAAGATTCTAATTTTGTAATAGGCATATATTTACCTATATCTTCATTAGTATATTCTCGGGCCAAAGGGTTAAACGATATAAGAAATACGCCACTGTCGTCGGAAACTGGTCGTACGTGGCACACGCGTGTCTTTTAACCATCTCGATATCGTATCGCAGCCCATATCGAGGTGGCCGCGACCACAGACCCGCGCGCCACAGCGGCCTTCGATTTCCATGCAGAAAGAGCGTCCTGATGAATTATTATGCCCCGCCTATACACATACACGCGATTACTAGACATACGTGGTCACGATTACGCTAGAAGCGTTAAATAGGCTGCATCTTCGATGACTTCGATCGGATCGAGATGACCCTGTTGTTTCTTACATCCTGATTGCCCCAATGATTCCCGGGACTGGAAAATTGCGGCTCGTTTCAACTACTTCATTATTCTATTTTATTTTTGAATAAATAAATGTACTTTTTGTACGAGAAGTTGATAGGAAAAGTGAATTGAAGGGAAAACTATGAGCGAACATTAATAGAGGGATTGACACGCTACTAAATATTAAACAAATTATTATACATATTCATAAAGGTTCAAGAATCCATAAGAAACTCTTATACATAATATAGAGATCAGGATCATAGTGATCTTTATTTATTATATAGATTTATTTATTTATTCTGGTTGAAATAGAAAACTATAACTATTTAATTAGAACTTAATGTAGTAATGTGATATAGCTAAAGACAACTAAATTGGTAGTTCACAACTCAACTTACAACTTACAACTCACAATTCATGAGTAATGATTAACCTGCAATTATTCGCAGCTTCCTCGCAACTGCCTCCAGTTGCAACTCCAACTATTGACTATTAACTATTTACTATTTACTATCTACTATTTACTATTTACTATTTAATATTTACTATTTACTATTCATTATCTACTATTTACTATCTATCATTTGCTGTTTATTACTTGCTGTTGAATATTGACTATTGACCACTCTCTTCACCAAGACATTCTTTTGATACCAGAGTTTTCGGTACTATTACGACGTACACGGGTTTTACAGCTATTGACCCAAGATGGTCAAATGCACCTTTTTTAATTACCCAATGTCCAAAAGGGCCATGAGCATCTGGCCAATAAGGATTTCCCATCATTCCCTGCCTGTCAGCACTGTTCTTGCTTTCTACCTGTAGTTCACCGGGTTTTCCCCAACGGTTTTTCCTCCATACTACAATAATTTCTTTTGTCACCTTGTCGTCTTCTGCATAAATTCATATAATTTAATGAATTTATGATCTCTTGGAAGAAAAATATGCATATTGTTAAATTGGATTATTCCAGAAGTCAGGTAGTCGGATAAGAAGGCAGACTTTTGTTGGAAGAATCCGCGAACCAAAAATTTCACTTCCTGTCACGACAGCCTCTAACAGCACTAGGATTCACCAGCAGGCATGATCGAATGATGGAGGTGATTTCAACACGGCGATACGAGGCTCGTCCACCGTCAGCGAGCGTTCCACCGATTCTCGTGAGTAGATCTTCTCGTCTTTGTACCTACCTTATAAAGGTATAAATCATTTATTCCTGTGCTCACAGTCAGACGGACAGATATTGCTACAACCCTTTACATATACAGTCAGAGAAACGAGTTTAACCATGCGACTACTTTTTTTACTTTTCAGATCGACCCTGAGAATTCCGTGGCTTTGGTCAAAGAAGGTAATTCCTCGAACGTGATTGTCATGCATTGTTTGTTCGTGATGCGGACGTTCGAGTCGTGATTCAAATAACTAGATACAAGATAAGAAGGAAGGCGTGTCGCGCGCGAACCGAGGTCTGGCAAACATTTACCGTGAAGCGTATTAACATCAGCGAAGTTCCTCTTATTCTTGTTCGACGTCGCGAAACGGATCACTGCAATCATCGACGTCTACTCGCACCATTTCGCCCCTCTCCTTCTCAGCTCTTCTTTGTCTTTTTTCTTTTTTACCTCCCTTCTCTCTGTCTCTCTCTCTTTGCCTCCCATTCTTATTCGTTCAGATAGAAAGATTGGTTTTTCGTAATAACGCCGGCATTGTATAGTCCAAGTGGAAAGAGTACTCGCTTCCGCTTTCAGAGGAATGGGAGACTCGAAAGAAAAAAGAAATAACGACCACCAGGCAGATCGAGACGAGAGTGAAGCGACAGGTTGTACTCGAGGATGGCGAGGTCGTGGTCGATTCAGGGCCTCTGGTTACCACGAATACTACCGAAGACGTCGAGCAACAGGAGCATACCACGCAAGAAGTAAGGCTATTTCGAATAACTGAAATATAATAATAAAACTTTCGTATTACTGCCATTTTACCGATCTTTCTTTTCAGAGACGAACAACCGGTGATCAACCACAAGAAGTTGAATGGCCAACAGGTGGAAGAAACTCCGCCGATGCCGGCAGCATTGTCCAGAAGGAATTAAACGAGACGGTAGTGAGGAGTCGCGAGGAAATCGAGGAGAGGCTGGAGACAGAAGATCGTCAACAATTGGGAGATATCTCGGACGAGGTACATATATCGACGCGACACACCCACATCTAAATTCCACCTGCGCGTGCCGCGATACGCTGGTGTAGTACACGTTCTTTCTCTTTCTTGCCGCGTAAAGGTCAGCTCGCCTCTCGCCAAGGCTCATCCCACATGCATTCACTACGGTAGGTACCCGTGGATCACAAATACGGTGCCCTCTTTTGACCAACTTCCTTTCCCGGTCTGGAAAAATTTCGAGTTCCGGATTTATCCAGTACACCGATTTCTGACTCGGCCAAGGCCAACGTGGACAAAACGGTACATTATGGAACTCGGGGGACGTGTTCGTTTCTATTTGGTCTACTAAATTTGCGAATGACGATTTCTTTAAAGTGTGCCGTACAAGCTTTCTCCTCTGGAGAGGAGAAATGTATTTGAAGTGCTGCTTAACATCATAATTGAGAAATTTTACGGGTGACGAACAAAACAAACAGAGATGTGAAGAAAGTATGCAGTACGACTAGATTATGCGTGTACATGCAGACACTTTTCGAATGAAATGTACAGAAAGATCATGTAAGTCTGAAGTTTCTCATAGCTTGTTGAATTTGACAATGCTGACTCTTTATCTTAAAGTATACGCATACACTTAGACTAGCTGTATCCTCTTTTTCTCTTCGCACGTTCGTTTATATACCGTGCAAAAGCTCTATAAGCATCGATTCTAATTCCTTTGCATATTTTCATTTCACACCTTTGTTAAACTTCGCCTCACACTTACGTATGATTATTCGCAACAATGTCCGCGTTACCCTTCGCTCAAGAGCGAATTCCTCTAGCGATCGACAAAGCCAGAAATTTGTAATTTTTCTGACGGTCTGTCAAACATCGTCAAAAGGCATCTGTGAACGCTTGTCGGCGGATGATTAATGGAGCCTGAGCGGAAAGAGACGAACACGGAAGGCAGCGACTGTGCATCAAGAGGAGGCGAGCAACAGGTGTATCGTGTAGCCAATCGTATTTGTCACGTTGCTTATCGTAAATCTATGTAGTAACAAATCGAGTAGATCGGAGAATCTTTACCTCGTGGAATATCCTCGTGAAATACCAACGAACGTGCAAATAATCACACGAATCGATAATAGGTAAAGCATACTGTTTTTCTGCGGAGATTACACTGACGCTTAAAAATGAAAAACTGGAAACATCGTTAAAAGGCCGAGCTTGAAAGAACAGCGTGAGGAGAAGATGGAAGCTAGTTGGATCAGACTTTAGGACGAAAGTGTGAGATCGTCTCTAGAGTCGATCGAGCGTGCAACGAGGCTTACCGGTTACTAGCGGTTACGATAGAAGAGGAAATATCTCTCGTTGGAGGGGACTGACTTCTGCATTGCAAAAGCCAGGCAACAGGTATTCGCGTTCGCGCATGAACGATTCAGAAACGAAGAGGTCGAATTGTTCTGGATGAAGAAGAACGAAAGGAAAGAGAGGCTGATCGGCTGTATCGGCTGATACGCGAAGTAGGGATACCTAAGGAGAAGAAGCAGAGAGGAAGAGAAAGGAGAACTAAGGAAGGAGAAGTCACAGGAGAAAGAGCGACAAAGAGGCACGACTCATCGAGAAGTGGAAGTCGATGATCTCTCGACTTTGCTCTCCCTTCACCGAATGGCGACGAACGAGCTGAGATGCCACGATCGCAGTCATAGCAGCTGTTCCGTGCTCGACTATCTTCGACGTTCCTACCTGGTCGCGACCGACATACGTTTCACAGATTACTTTCCTTGTTCTGATCCGTTTACCGGCGATTACAGGATATTACGTGATTCTACACGGTGATAACGTTCATTCTCGCCCCCCTATCTTCTTCTTTGACAGAGCGCCGATACGACGACCAACACCTGAGATCAGATATGATTCCTCGTGGATCTTTCGCTGGTATTTTGTAAAACTGTTAAATGTTTGGTGTCGTTTGGGTGTTACAGTGGTACAAACGGTAATTCGTGTCTATAAAATGGATCATATAGGAAACTGATCGTATTTCAAGGGACTACACCCACAGGTTATTTTTTTCTCACTTATTTCTAATTATTTGTAACATAGAAAGATATCTGATGAAGTTTCAAGCGTTTCAATAAAAATGTTGTAAAACGAGGATAACTTTCTTATGATAAATACCTATTTTTATAAGCGTGTGGAACATGCGAAGGTCATTTTAGCCTTTCTTTTTTTTTCTTCTTCTTCTTAATTTGGATATGAAAGATAAAGGACATCCTTATGAGTCGTCAGGTGATCTGCGTGTAAACTGAATTTATGTAATTCCTGTCAAAAAATAAACTCGACGATCTACGTTAATCACTTACATTTAATTTCAATTCGAGCTTTTTAAGTGATCAATGTCGATTAAATGTCGAGCTTAAAAACAACCTATTCCATATGTAAAACATTAATTACTTAAGTGACCTTTAATGACCTCGACCAATGCAGGCCATTCTGTTCGCTTTGCTTAAATTGATGGCAACCTTCAAACGTTGCGAATATCTTCACCTACAAGCGAGTTTCTCTCGTTGCGTAATATCTATATTTAAAATATTTTCTTTCTTGTTTTAATATCATCTTTTAATACAATTCTCTATATTAGAACTTTATATTTAGTCATTCAGGTCATGTGGAAGTACTGGGACATTTGATGATATTTGATACAAATTGAACACTTTTCACTGCTTTTACTTTTTAACTATTTTATTATAAAATAAAGTGAAATTTGTTGCAGTTTTTCAAAAAATATAACGAGTAGGTGTACTGATATCTATGGCCAATAGTGAACCTAATAGCGATTAAATTTTACGTTGATATATATTTCTTTTCGACTTGATCCAAGATCGTAGCTTTACATTTATTGTCGCGGATGTCGAGTGTTGTGACCTTCGCTGTTAGAAACACCTTTCTTTCCACTTGTTCGCGAAGGGACCGCGTGCGAGAGCCGGACGATCCGGTTTATCGCGGACGAGATTTCGGAACGCGAGGTGATTTCCAGCGGATAATAACTGGCTGGACCTAACTGGCTAAACGGTGACTCGTCTGGTTTCAGGCGTACCAGAAGGCTGTAAGAAGTAACCGGGGTGATCTGAGAGTGGCCCTTGCTGAATCCTCCAAGCAGTTGGCGTCTCAAACGGGTCCCAGGGTCGTCCAGCACACGACCAAGTCGAACAAGGTGATCGACACTGAGAAAACCTTGGAAAAGAAGGAGCTTAAGGCCGATGGATTGATCGTTACTGAGAGGAAACGAACGGTTGAGCATGAGGAGGTTTGTTTCTTCAAATATTCTCTTCTTCCTAGCTATCGTGTCTTTTTCTGTGATCTTCAACGGTTTTATAATTGAAGAGTACGATGGAAGAGCACCGACCCCTCGAGTTACATTATCCATTTCTTACAGGAGTTTTAAAATTCAGTGCATTATCAATCAATTCGATACTACCAACATTTTCCTGTTGTTATTTGGTTTTTTACCAAAATTTGTCAAACACGAGTTACGATAATTGAATTATATAATTATATAATAATTATAATTGACATTGTTGTTGATCGTAGATTAAAGACCACGAGGTTCCCGATGACGGAAGCGACATAAATGGTGACGACGCTTCGGAGAAAAAAAAGGAAAGCTCGCATAGGTTCGTTAAAAAGAGGGACGAGGACGTGGTCGACTATATCTCAGGTGGCGAGAGGGTCGCCCGTGAAATGCGCTACGTCGCAGAGACCACCGAGGGAGAACGAATCGGAGATTGGACATCATCGCCTACAGCCATGCGAACTACTCGTTTCCATAAACATTCTGGTACTTCTTTTCTTTTTTAATTTTATATAAATTTACATCAAGTTCCAAAAATGCCCTTTAGGAAATTTTCTACTATTTAACCATCGTTAAAGTGCGCTAATATGCCGTGAGAATCGGCCCATTAATCTTTTCGAGATGGACTTTTCTTTTAAAGATAAACTTTCTAATAAACGATAGAAATTCAACGATTATTATTACAGGCTTTCCCGGAGAGAGCTTTCCAACGCGGAAAGATGTTTTAACAAAAAAACCATTGGATTTTGAAGAGGAAGATGAAGCGAGAAAGTTTGAAACGTCTAAATGGTTGGAGAGCCATTTTGGTAGCGAGTCGCGTTCTTCTCATGGATCCATCGATGCTGACGACTCTCCTCTTCCAACTAGCGCGAATACCAGCTACATTAACATTACTATGAAGTCTTGTGCCCCTAAGGAACGGGATTATCAGAATGTGAACTCTAATCGACATCAACGACGCAGTACTGGTCGTGATTCAGCGTCACCTTCGGGATATTTTCACGGCATAAGCGAGTGGTCTGAGAGATACCAAGGGAAAGGTATTACAGGATTAAAATATACCTCGTCGGGGTATCATTTACAACTTTGTGATATTTTATATAATTTATAACGTACTTTGGTATTATTAAACATTTACGTATATTATCTAGAGAGACAAAGTCAAGCAAGAACAAGTTCTCCGCAATACGTCGAAGCAGTTCATACAAACGGATATGCTCAGGATCACTCAAGGAACCAAGGTGAATCGACGTACTCAAAAACTTATGAATCTGTTCTTCGTCGCGAACACCAAGAATCGTTTGATCGACCACGTACTCCACCATCTCCACCTGTTCGACGAAGGTCGAAAGAACAAGTATGTATCTTTCATATCTTTTATGTTTGTGTGTCGATTATACTCTGTTGCAATATATTATATCAGAGCTTTGTATTTAGTCATTCAGGTCATATGGAAGTACTGGGACATTTGATGACATTTGATACAAATTGGACACTTTTCACTGCTTTTACTTTTTAACTATTTTATTATAAAATGAAGTGAAATTTGTTACAGTTTTTCAAAAAATATAACGAGTAGGTTTACTGATATCTATGGCCAATAGTGAACCTAATAGCGATTAAATTTTACGTTGATATATATTTCTTTTCGACTTGATTCAAGATTGTAGCTTTACATTTATTGTCGCGGATGTCGAATGTTGCAATATATTATAAGGATATTGTTCATTTTAGTGGATAACGAGGTCCGAAGAAAAGACCAGTTTAAACGACTCGATACCAGGCCGTACTACCAGCCCAGTTCACGTCGTACAAAGAACCTGGGAAAGTCGCAATCGAAATGTCCAAGAGCAGGCAGTGGAGCGAGACAACTGGAAGAAATCAACGTCGAGATCTCGATCAACGTCACCCATGCCAGAATTGAATTCACGCGACAGTAAAAAATCAACTGAATTTTCGACTTCGACTCCTGCTCGTCCCGCAAAAAGTAAGTATTAAAGACATTTGAAATGGATGTTCTTCTTTTAAGACGATGATATTTATATATATTTTAAATGTTCAAGGTTCGGGACATTCGAAATATAAGATCGGCGAGTCTTTCAGGAAACTAGTAGGGAAATTACGCTCTGCTAGCAGCGAAAGGAAGAATAAACGGTCCAATAGCAGCTCTATTTCTCAATTGACTCAGACTGACGACAGTGGGCCGACCTACATGCAGTACAATGTGATCGACAAAAACATTCCTCTGATAAACGAAAGGGATACAGAGGAAAAGCCTCCTGAAAGACCACCTAGGAACCATGCTACCGTGAACAATAATTCGAATAAGATCTCGAAAACAGCGAAAACTAGCGCCCAAGTGGTACAAGAACAATGGCAACGCAGCGAATCAACGCCACCATTGCACAGGTATTACCTCGGAGAGGATCCCTTCGGAGGAAGCATCTACGGCCGCGAAAAAGGATACCGAGATGCGAGAAGATCTGGGAAACCACGCGGTAGAGCTACCGCTGAAACCGAGTACAGGTAACTAAACTAAGTTATAAGAAAGAAAGAATATTAAATGGCTAATCGTTGCATATATGGGTTAGCTATGTCTGCAAGTTAATCGTTAAAAGTAAGAGCAGCGGTATCGTATTGCCTGGCTGCGAAAGAAAGGCGTAATCGTATGAGCGTCGAAAGACATTTCAGTAAGCTGATACAGATTTACGTAATCGAATCCGTAGAACGGTGTGCTTCATTGCTTGTTCAATTACGTATGTATGTAGAATAGATGTATAAGTATTAAGACATTTCGCGACGAAACGTCGGTCGCTTCGGATGCTGGGTGAAGGCTGCATGAAAGGGAGCATGTCTCTATGCCGCTATGTAGTTTCGTATGGGCTCGTCAGCCATCTCGGAGAACGATTGCTCCACAGTCAATTGTCGAATCGACGCGTTTCAGCGTCGCATCCAGTTCACTTGGCAGGTTTAGCAAGTCAACCAGTCGGCTAGTCAACGATCACGAGCGAGAGGAACATTTTAGGAGCACTCAAACCTTGCCGAGGAACCTGCATGCCGGAGGACAATACGTACGGTCGCAGACTCTAGCAAGACGCCAGCAACCGGTTTCTAATGCAATCAAATTGGGAACGTCACACGCCATCGTTCCGTCATCGGGGAACCAGTCACGTCAGTACGGAAGCATGATCAATATCTCCATCAAGAACACAGTTACGTCGCCAAAGGTGGCGGTACCGACCAACGTTCAACCGCCGGCCAAGCCGGAACGAAGCTACAGATCGTCGTTGTTACGTAGCAAGAGCTTTAACGTCGAAGCTGACAGAAACGGCACTGACACGGCACCCCCCAAAATACCGTACACATCTAACTTGCAATTAAATAGATTGGACGAGACACCTCCGTTGAAGAGTCCCGGCATTTTGGCCAGTATCAGTCGTAGCAACAGGGATTTGTTGAAAAGCAGCAGACACGAGTATTGAATAATTTTCATTAAGTCGATTTAAGTTGTTCAGTTGGGGACTTTTTAATAATTTTATAATGAACTGCTTTCTTCAATATAATTGAAGTGGAATCTATTATGCGATTATTAATTATCATATATGATTGTTTAAGATTTTTTTTTGTATAGTGTAAAGTGTAGTATAGTGATATTAATATTGTCCATGTATATCGTGAGAGATAGACACGTTTTGTATGAATCAACGAGAGCGTGTTTTGTTCTAATATTTTCAGACAGGTTCTTATTACAACACAGTTCATGCGAGATTTATTTAATTTTTTTCACTTACGTATTCAATTACAATCCAAGATTACATATCAGGTTGATAGAGGAGGAGAATGAGATAGCGATAGCGATTCATGTTTAAGAATATGTGATTGAATGTAACGTTAAATTTCGGAATATTTTATTACTATATTATATTAATACAAGATGAAATTACAATTGTCCAGATTTGTTGCATTTATAGCATTTATTCCGTAATCATCAAATGAAATGTATTAAATAGTATATATAGATTCTTTCGATACAATGTGAAAAGTTTTTAATAAATCACAGGATATAGACGTTAAGTAAATAATACCTATGTATTAATATCATGATTAATCCATTCTTAACGACTTTGCAACAAAATTCCGAAGATTTTAGTAAAATTAGATTTTTAAAGATTCATATTTATTTCGATTTTTTCTTCTTATTTGTGCCATTATTTCGATATAATTTTCGCTGCTTTTTAACAGCAAGTATTAAAAGAATAGCATTTACAACATACAGACTAACACAAACTACACAAATATTGCTTAATTTGTACAAAATGTAAGCCAGATAAAGCGTACCAAGGTTCGCACAGATTCCTAATGTTACGACAAGGGCTGATGTAGCATACTTATTTGATATACCTAAAAAATTTATTAAAATGTTGTTAAAAAACGAAAAATTATATTTTTTCTGCCCAGGGTTATGACTTTATTACAATGGATGAAAATTTATTGAATCACAAATACGATACGTACTTAGTATTGCGACCAAAAGATAAAACGTTAATCCATATATAGAATTTGGCGCATATAAAAGAGATGTTTCTGGAATTATTCCAAAACCTTTCCCATATCTGTAATAAAGTCAATTAATTATTAGCTATATACAGCTCTTTAAAAATGAATGATAATTCACCAAGTATTTTTAAGTTGAAAAATATAGACTAAAAAGTATTAATGTTTCTTACAAAATTATCTTCATTGAGTATCATAAGAGAGTTAATTCAAAATTCGATATGAGCGCATGCGCAAGAATGAAGAAGGCTGATTTCTATGTAGAACACTGTACGATAAATAAATATATAAAAACAATGTACAGTGCATGCCTTTACAGTTATAAAAATATATCAATCTACGAAGTACCAAAAATTTGAAGTTAAATAGATTCGTTTATTTATAATCTTAATAAATAGTTGCATCAATTAGAACACGAATTACGTTGTGGACAAGTTTTCTAGATTTTCTTCGTACACAAAATTGTATGAGTTTTATATCAACAAAATTGTATAATACATGTTTTAAAACTGAACAACCTATACTTACTCGGAGGAAAATGCTTTGGTGCAACTAACATGCTCGCTAATATCGCACACTGCTTCGTACAAATCATCCTCTTCCTTTGCTAATTCCACGTAATATGCATAGTAAGAAACGGCAAAACCTACGATACATGTTGTGATAATTCCAGTGTTTAATTTTCGTATAGATTTCTTGATTGTAGTCATGATTCAATTATATGGATCGCGAGTAAATTTGAATTAAATTTGAATACACTATTTTTAAAGAAAATTGACTGATCGAGTTATTTATTCACACTTGATAATTTTTTAAGCACTATGAATAGAAATCAATGTTCTTTGTGGAAGGAAATAATACAAATACGACGATCGATAATCATACTGTGAAACGAAATATAACATGGAACGTTGATTGGCGATGACCCTCTTCAGTATACTGAATGTCGAATGAGATTAATTTCCTTCCCACCACAAAATTATCCTTATATAAAAGCAACAATCTGATCCGAGTCAAGTCATCCAAACATCGAATTATCATATGTATACAACTGAATATGTAATTATATTGGATTTTTTGCAAAGTTAAGATTACTTTTGGTTAAAAACAACAAAATTTGAATCAATTGGAATACTTTATTTCTTAAGATTTGTACAATCCTTACAAGACGTTAAATTCATTTTTTTTTAAAGAGATACTGACAGCTTATAACCTGCAGAATGAACGAATATTTCTGATTTGTGTCGCGTTTGTTTCATTCCTTTACATGATGTACCTCATACAAAGTTTTTAGACTTATGAATATAATTGTTATTAATTCTTATGAATTAAATTTTTTATTTAAAAAAAATGCTTCTTCCATTCAGATTTTATAAATAAGTGGTAACAAAAAATTTAGCATGACAATATATAAAATCCTTCCTGTGTAGGATAGTATCTTATTTGTCTATATCTTAATTAGTACTGTCTATAGAGTACATGAGAACATATAGGAATTTTGTCACAAGAAAAAATGCAGATAATTGTAAATTAACTACATCATACACTAGTGTTACTTATAAAAAAGATAAGAAATGTAGATTATTAGAATATGTTATAGATATATGATAACCTCTTTATGTAGTTGGAATATTTGAATTTAATGAGACTTAATATAGTGTTTTATTCCTGTGGAGCCATTGCTCTCGCTTGAGCTCTTACACGTTTTTCATACTCCAAGCGATTTTGACTGTAATAAAAAAGAAAGTACTTCACATTTCCTATAATAATTTCATATACACACAAGTTTTACATCATATAAAATAAATATAATACCAATATATTGTATATGCTTCTGCTTGAGCTGGATCTTTGACATTTGGTTCATTTAATAAATCTTGTATACCAAGGAGAATTTGTTTAATTGTAATGGCAGGCCTCCAATCCTTTTCTTCGTCCAAGAGAGACAAACATACTGTTCCTGAAGGGTAGACATTTGGGTGAAATAAAGGAGGTTCAAACTTACATTTTGGTGGACTAGAAGGATAGTCATCCTTGAAGATCATGCGTAATTTGTACAATCCACCCTCCCATGGTGTCTGCGAAATTGAATGTTCAAATAATATCGTGAAAATGAATGTTAACCCTAATACTATGTGTTACAACTCACAGATTTTTTCCCTGGTATTGCACATTCCCAATTCATCAAATTAAGTGTCCCATCTTGATTTTTAACAGGTCGTGCTACAAATCCCTTTACAAAAGTTAAATTATGTCTCAATACACATTACATGCAAAAAGATTGACGTTTATCCACAACACATATACATGTATACTATATACGTCCAGAATAACGCACGCGTTTCTGTATGTAAGGTTAGGATTTTTAACTGTTGAACTATTTTATCGAAAACGATTTTCAACCTCGATAACAAACAGTTGTTCATGATCAAGTAATATTATAAAGAGATGTTTATTTATTAACGCGATTTTGTTTAAATAAATAATTCAATGTTCAGACTGTCCAGAAGGAACATACACATTAATGATTGCAGTTGTAAAAAATAATATATCAAAAGGATAACTTACAAAAGGATGATCTTTCCTCCATGCTTTTCGCTCTTCGGCGAGTCTAGCAATCGCAATGCCTGACATTAATCTGCAACAATTTTACGTTATATTAGCGTAATGTATTTCGGCGCGAAATATAATCGAGACGTGGTGCGCAAACACCAATTGTGACATTACCACTATGCTTATCGATAGCAATCCACAACTTTGAATTCTGGGCACTTTCTGCGCCGAAATTTCATCAAATACTTAGTTACACAAGGGTGAAAGCGATTCTATTAGGGTGCGTGTTCAGAAAACCTATGGATTTGTAACCGTCCTCGGTGTTGTTCGGATCTCACTGTGAATTCTTTTTCGCAAACACAGCATCTGTTACACGGGGACCTCTGCTGGTAAAAGAGGACACGTGTCTTGGACAAGTCCTGCAGAGCTAAACCAATCAAAGTACATGTACATTTGTCCAATTCGTTGGTTGGCTGATTAATTTTAATTATATATATACGTTTTTAGTTATTATTAATAAAAAAATTCTCACTAACTCATAAATGTTAAATAATATATTTATTTTTAGAATTAATATATTTATCTTTTTTGCATAATTTCTTAATATTATTAATAGAGAACAATATCTTTAAAATCGAACATTGTGAACTATTCAAATTGTTTAATCATATCTTTAAGAAAAACAAAAATATTAAAAATAAAGAAATTAAATATATACATACTTGCAAGAAAAATGTAAGTCCTTATCATAATATTCGACTTTGTATATATGATTAAAGTAGCGTAATTTATTTTTAAGTCATTCGTTCTTCACTTTATGCTTTTTTATTTTGTTTCATCAAACTTCTTACGTTTCATCTTTTATCTTAATCAGAAAGCAAAGCATTACATGCATATACATATACAAATTAAATCAATAAAAAGGCATGAATATCCAGAAAATTATTAGATTGTTACATTATTTTGTTGTATATAGCAATTAAGTGATAAATGTCGAAAAATATTCTTAGTAATCTTTTTGAATAAAATATCTTTCCAATGTATATTAACGTAATACATCTTGTATTTATACGGATATGAAATAATAATAATATTAATAAAACATACTCCGTTTATCAATCGCATCTCCGTACCAAATACAATTATTAAATTTCAGTAATTTTGTCGTGTTTATTACTCCGTTTCGTGTCGTCTCTGCTTATACTTACATATACATATATGCTTTCATATCATATATCCGTCCAAAATAAAATAATTACGAAACTCGACTCAAATTCTACTTGTATTACTAGGATCGCATACTGGTATTAGAGGTTATAAGTAAGATACGATTTTATAGTTAAACTGAATTTTCCCTCAAAAGTTACTTCTTATATTGGGATAACATAAGAGGAATGGAGGTCTTTCAACGCTAGGTGGCGCCTCTGTAAGTGTGATAAATTGGTTATCAAATTTCGTTCTTTGTATTGGGATAACATAGGTAGAAAAGAGGTTCTGAATTATAAATAGCTCCGGTGAATTTTCTATTAAATTCTATCCTTTATGATAGGATAATATGATCTAAAAACAAGCTGCTTAATATCAAATATTATTCTTACTGCGACGTTAAATTTATGATAGAAAAAAATAAAGAGAATTTTATCCTGAATATCAGAATAATATGACGATGAAAGCATCTCGTCAATTCACCCGCTCATTTCAAACAGGATGTGCTCCACTGATAAAGCGTTAAAAGGTTTTAAACTAACGAGATAAAGGTGGTTAATTTTTTTCCTTTTACTCAAATCTAGCTTTTTCTAAAGCAAACATAACGAATACAATTTAAATCTTAATGTAAATCGTGAACATGATATTATACCAAAAATCTAATAGTGCTAATATACGTTATAATTAGAATACATTATAATTACAAAATTTGTAGAAGGTTTTTACATAATTCGATATGTAAGTATTACGAAATCTAACCAATATTTTTATTTCTTAATATACATAAATACGTAACATACGTATGGCCATTTAGCCATAATATTCAAGTAAACGATTACAGATCATTGTTTTTTCCATTCTAACAGATCTAATTATCACAATGTGCATTGGCGCACTATGTAAATCGAATGTTTGCGTCTGCGCTCGAATCTTGCAATATGTTCTCTCGTAGTTAAACCCTCTCATCGTCTTAGTTATTCATCCGACAGAAGAGGATCAGCTTCGATTCTCTCATTAACATCACCAGGCCACGGTCGACACTTGTGCACCATTCGAATATGGTTCTTTATTTCCTGTGTACACTTACGATTAACGAATCGATGGAAAATTCTTGATAAAATACTTATAACGTTCTTGTTGAGTTCTGACTAAACACTCCATTTTTCTTAAGGGCAAGATCTGTTTAAACGATCATTTAAAATGTGCAAAGCGTTAAGTTACGTTTTTTTGTAAGTAATTTTTCATTTTTCATTTTTATAGCTTCCTATTATTATCAATCTGTCCATTAAATAATCTATTACGCGCTTTTAGTCCTCCTGTATTAAATTTCAGTTTTCAAAGTAGCGCGATCACAATTTTTATTAGAATTATACTTTCTTTGATAATAAAACGGCTGATCGCACAAAATTCAAAATTGGTCAAGCAAATGTTATACTGGCGGTTAATTAAACACGGATACCGCTGTAGACGGGAAGAAGGTCAATTTTCTGTTGTGCGTCTGCAAAATCTTTCGGAACTCGATTTCAACCGTAAAAACTATTACTCGTCCCGATCGATCGTCTCAAAATGTTCAAATCGAGAAGAAATTGAAACAATGGCGATTAGATAAGTAACGGAGGATTATTATTATTTGCGTCTGTTAAATTATGGCGCATACATGCTTCCGTGTTTGAAGAGGAATTAAGCTGCGAAAGATTAGATAATATTCTGCCACTATTTCAATACAATATTCGAAATTTACGTGACCGAAAAATGATACAGCCGACAGATATATTGAAATAATTTTATAAAACATCTTTCATATTGTCCGTCGATATTTTCTTTTTTTCGTTATTTTACGATATATACCAATTATTGATTAACGCATGATCGAAATAGGATAACGTTCTTCTCGATGAATCCGCAACTCTCGTTGGCGAGCACGAACGAAGAAAATTGCGATCTACGTCGAACGAACTCGAACACGAGCACCGAATGCAATTTTAAGGAAGAAGATTACCGTTTGGTTTGTTTTCATGGCCTCGAGGATAAATGGAAGACTGGGTGATTATCGCCAATGCTTCGTTACTTACTAATGAGTATTTAAATAGCTGTGGTACGGAGAGAAAAGCATTTAAGTATGACTGTTTAGAGATGAGAACGTGCGAACATTGGTGCTTTGCTATTGGCCCCTGACGACCTTCGATCCTCAGAATGTTCTACAGGGATTTTCTTCTTTGAAAAAGCTAACAATCAGAGAAGGAAACTTGACTAAATTAGTGTCATCCTTCCCAAACGAGTCTCGATCGATTGAGGTTCGGGTGTTTTGTTGTTTCATAGTATTTAATCGAGTATTTCTCTTGTCCTTACAAAAGTGATATTTTCCTTCAGAAATTGGAAATAACTGGAACTAAATTAAAAAAACTTCCAGAAAATACGTTCGTCAATCTTTCGAACTTAAAGAGCCTGGATTTTCGAAATAATAGCTTTCCAGAAATCGATGTTGAAACTTTCAACATCTCCTCGTTACGTTACATTTATCTTTCTGGTAAAAAAAAAAAAAATGATACATTAATGAAATTTTTTTATGAATTTAATTTATAAACACAATTTATTTGGAAAAAGGCAATCCTTTGAAATGTACGGAGGATACGAAGTGGATTCTAAACAGAGAAAAGGGTTCATTGGGCCACAAAATCGCTGATAAAGAACATTTACGTTGCACAGTTCCTTATGACGGCAGGTCACTGATTCCAGTTGTGGAAATAATTATTGTAATCAATTTTATATTACAGTTTATTCATAAGAAGCAACGTTAATCTATGCAAACCTTTTGAACTTAATAAATTTACTATTTTAGACGTTGAAAGAGGAATGTACAAAGACTGTATGCGAGTGTGAATTAGTATACGTATTTGGTAACGGAGGGAAACATATTCAGAAGCAACTGACGGCCTTTGTTTCGGTGAACTGTAGTCATCGTGGATTAACTGAGATGCCAAGTTTCTTACCCGCCAACACCACTACTCTTCATTTATCTGGAAACAAAGTTGCAACATTTTAAATACTATTCTTCGAGATGCTTAATATTAAAAGCTCGTTAATAACTAAAGGAGTATTCAGACGATCAATATTATTTGTCAATATTATTGTCAAGATTTAATGTGCTCAATGTTGTATTAATAGTACATGTATATATTGGTTGATCTTGAGGTTGAGGTTGATCTTTTACGTACAATAATATTGGGAATCCTAAATATCGACAACAATGTTGACAATAATATAGATCGGCTGAATGCTTCTTAAAAAATAGAATTTTAATTGTAGATACAGGATTTGAGGCCACTCACGACAAATCCTGTGTATAAAGGAGTAGAGGACTTATATCTAAATGATAATATGATCGAATCGATCGTTCAATTGGAGGGGTCTAGTTGGGTGGATCGTTTTCGATTGCTCAGTCTTCGTGGAAACAAATTAACAGATGTTCGTATTATATCCTTGTCGATTGAAGACACGTTACTGGAACAAAGATATTAGAGGACTTGCATTTGATTGGAACCGATAAATTTAATACAATATAAATAATCAAAGTTTTCTCTTATTATTTCAGTTGCCTACGTATGCCCTAGAAAACGTTTTACTACACAATGGAAACGCAGTAAGTTTGTATCTTGGAGAAAACCCATGGAGATGCGACTGTCTTTTTACACCAGGTTTCCAGGTAAAATTTGAATCATCATAGTGGATTGACATAATATAAAGAAATCAGAAATTTTCAATTAAATGCCAAGTTCCAAGGACTTTGAAAACATTGAAGTTTAATTCATTTGCAGGAGCTCCTCATTAGGTATACGAATTTAATAAAAGACATTAATGATGTCAGATGTTCGCCTACCAACGGGGATGACATTTCTGATAGAATTGTAAGTTATTTGATCATTTTTCATCACGTTTTTCGTTGAAGAATATTTAAATATTTAACTTAAACGATTCATATATCTTTTTCAAAGATAAAAGACCTGAGGCGCACTGAAATTTGCGTTTCCTCGGACGAAGATCCTATAATTCATCCCTTGGACATTTTAAATATTATCCTAGCATTTCTGATACTTTTGATCATCGGAAAACTGCTGTACGACTATTGGTCTTTCAGAAAAACTGGCAAGCTGCCTTGGATCGTTGCTAAGATACCATAAATGAATACTTATCCATGTAAGAAATATGACTTTAAATATATTCCAAGATTTTCCTCAGATATTATATGAGTTATATAGATTATATTATAGTATCGTAGAAAAATCGTTGGCGAAATCCCGATGACTACAAATAATCGGCAGATACGCAAATAAATACAAAGAAAGAATGGCAACACATCGAAACCAGCTGGCTGCTGAAACGAGCGAAGCCCATATAAGAAGAAGACTAAGAAAAAAACACCCTACTGACCTCACTAAAGAAATAAAATAGACAAACTGGAAGATGGTATCCCGCTGAGGATACCATCCACATGTTATTTAGTAATAAAGTTAGACAAATTTACCAAATGTCCAGCTAGACAAATTGTAAAGCACAAATTAAAAGAAAAGAAAACTACAGGTAGAAAATATAATATAATAAATAAAGATCACTAGAATCCTGATCTCTGTAATATGCATAGATTATAAGACTAAGGAAGCTCACCTTCGATTCTGCTTTTTGATCCTCGCAATATTGACGATACAACTCGTCAGCGGCTGCTTTCTTTGCCACACACTCTCTCACACCACGACCTGTATTTATTTAAAAAAAGATAAACAAGATGCAGAAAAGAAAAACGAATTGAGAAAAGTTGTTATCCAAATTTCTAGACTAAACCTTCGCTGATATAGCCTAACGCAGAGCAAGTAGCGACGTAAGTCAAACCCTGATAAGTTTTCATTTTTTCCACACAATACTTTGGAACTGGAACTCCTTTTTTAAGACAAAGTTGATATAACTTTCTTTGAGCTGTTTCTCTCAGACCGTCCGTGCCTAGATTAATTATTTCCAACAGTCTGTAGATAACGTTTAACTTATTAATTATGATCATCTAACATTGATAAATAAAAGGTCAATGGTTGTGAACTAGGTTTGTACGTACTCTTCCTGTGTAAGATCCACGAGAGCACCTAGCTTTTCGTCCTTCATCTCCTGATTCGCAATCATTTGTAAAATTTTCGCGGCTAAGTCGTTCTTTGTTGATTCTTCGGTTAAACCTCTAGATGTTGCTGTTAATTCATATAAGCTGCTTTGAATGAACTCAATATTGAAATTTTTACGCAACGATATTTATTAATTGTTAATATTAATTATATTGTTGTTATCTAATTTGTAAAAAAGGATTTGCTCTATTTAAGAAAAATAGTGTTTACGGCGAAAGCAGAGCCAAACGTGTAAAGTTACATGAAGCAATTTTTCAATTTTGACGCGTCGAATGAATTCGTTAAATATTTACGTAAGATATTACCAGCAAATCCAGCGAGATTTCCACGTATTACATAGACGTTCGATTTGTGACGATGTGAAGAGTCGCTTGTGTATTCATATTCAACTGGTATTTTGCAACGTTTTGCATATGCCTCTAAAATGTTTAATGGCGTTCTTTGACTAACGATTTTCGATGAACTGTCGTCACCACTACCCTTTAATTGATTTTAAATTGTCCAATAAATTGTGTAAAAAATAATGTATAATAAATTGTACATATGAGAAAACAAAGACAATTGTCGTTTACTTGAATCGAAAGATTTATCGCATCATCTTTATCGACGATAAATTTTTGACTTGCGGTTCGATGGGAGCCAATTTCCATAACGGAATCACCAACGTCAGTACATGTTTCTTGGCGATGCAGTGTAATACAAGAATCCTCGTGTTCTATAAAACGTTTGATCTTAGAAATCTAATTATATTATAGAATTGTTTACTTAAGACTAAATTGGAAATGTATGATAAAATTACTTTTTATACTGTGGCTTTCCATTTTAGTTTCTTCGAAATTGGCTCGTTTTTCGAACATGTTAATTGTTTTTTTAACAGATTGCACCTCGGCTGGAAGAACAGTTGACTTAGTGATACGAAAGAAATAGTTTTTTTAACGATTATTAATACCAGCGTCTTGCCGCATAGCAGCATCTGCTATTTTACCCCACTCCTCTAAACTACACGTCTCTTTCATTAATTTAGTGGTATCTACATGAAAATAATAATCAGTAATCAATTGAATAATATTCTAAAAAGAGGATGTATAAGTCTATCGGATAGATATCGAGATGTGTTTCCTAGTCAAGTAATTGAATTATTATATAACTTGTATTTATTTTATAGATATATAAGAGCTATGTTAATTATTAGATCGCAAACTTCTTTATGCGTTTAATGCGCGATGTGCAAAAATATACCAAGTATCTAAAGTATAGTATTTATTATAGTGTTTAGCAAATAAGATAATTTCCTACGTAGATTTCATTTCTCAAACTACGTTCATAAAAATATGAACTTCGATAAATATCTACAGTCCAATAGTTATCAATTCAAATAATAATGATCGAAGACAGGAATTAAAACTTCCAATGCAATTTACATAATTCATTTTGTCTTATAGTCCTTTTTTCAGAAAGACCTTCGATTATTACAGAGCATCATTTTAATCTTATCAATAAATAAGACTATGCAAACTTGTTTCAACGTTAAGAGAAGCAGACTCATCGCTTGAAAACTTCTGTGTAGTAGAACTATTCATCATCAGCGAGTCACTAGATTTATTTCCCATATCTTGTTCTTTAGTAACCAAATTTTGAGTTTCATCAATTAAATTAACTTCTCGTTCGTCGATACTGCTTTCTGAAACTTGTATCTCGGCCACGTTCTTACTTATTGCATCACTTTCTTCTATAGTCTATGGCACACGTATATTGAACCATAAAGATCGATTTATAGTATTGGGTTTCTGATACCTACATCATTTTCAGTGATTACCGATCCCCTAGCGGAAAACATTACAGTTGAGTCTTCTGAATCTTGTGTAAAGAAAGAGGTAGATGTTTCTATCGAATCATAAAGTGAGACATCTTTTTTAATACTAGAACTCATGGATAATTAAAATAAAATGAATGAAATCTTATATAAATAATCGCGACCTACCAATTTCACGACAAGGTGCTCGTAATTGCTGAAGAAGATCTTCGGCTCGATCGATAACCGTCTCCATTTCGCATAAAAGCGGTGCCGCATTTGGGAATCTTTCGGTTATCATGTTCCAGACGAACTCGGCATCCTCTGTACCTTGCAATGATTTTGGTAATTCATATTTTTGACATGTAGAATCTTGGCGTTCAGACATTCGACAACGTGGACTTTATTGTATCCTTTTTATAAGATATTAAGGTTTGGTCCGATTGCCCGGCTGGCAACAAAAACGTATACTGTAAAAAAGAATGTGCCTTGGTTTCATTGACAGATTGACAGTATGTCAGACAATAGACGGTAATATTTATAGCAACACTGAGTTGGCTTTGATACTTTTTATAGCGGCTTATTGCATTTTGCTTCAATAGTAGTTTAAATTATATGAACAAGTAATATATTTATATATTTATATAGAAAGTGCAATCTAAAAAATAAAAAGTGATGAATATAATAAATCTCATCTTTACACATACAACAAAAGCTCATATTTACGATTGATTGCGGTTCTAAGAGGTTAAATCTAAAATTTCTAAATTTCATCTCAAATTTTAGGTAATATTTATATAGATCAATAATTAGTATAATATAATATTACCTGTCCCATTCATTTCATGTCATTATCTAGGCATTGTATTATTGTCATGCAATTTTTATTGCTTTATTCTTCATTAACCCTTTTAGTGCCGACCGAAAGAATTGTACCTAAGCGAAAAATATCGAACCAATGTGATGTAATTTGGTAAGGTTTGAGAGAAAAAAAATAAAAATGGTACTTACAAAGTTCAAAAAGAAACATATTACGAAATAAAGGGAGAATAAATTAATGCCAATTGTATTTCAATATTTATTGAAAATCATATCAATAATACTTATTCAAAATCATTAAGAAAAATAGAGAAGTCAGGTTTCTTTTATAAACAGTATTTGCAAATAAGAATAATCATTGTTTGATCATAGTTTGATGTAGAACATGTAGTATAAAACATAATTACTGCATTTTCAATTATTTGTAGAAAAATTTCTAAAAACAGAAACATACAAACAGAGAACTAAATGATAATCCCATGATGCGCAACAAGCGTCATGGATTACTTGCTTCAAAATAAGTGATTCGTGTAGCTAGTACAACATCATTGAAATAACATCCTAATATTATTATAAACATTTAAAGTTATCCGGTTATTGAAAATGTGTAATATTTACTTATTGTTGCTAACGCAAATAATAATTTACTTAGCTTTGATGATGACTAATGTACACGCCGCGTAATCCTTTATTGCACAGATTGCGTGATCTTCGCACAGGCCTATCAAAAATTTTATTCTCGCCCTGTTGATGCAAGATTATTTTATGAAACATAAGGAAATATTTAACTATAAGCAGTGTTATCTAAAATCTGTGATTACGGTCTCAAGCAAATCTCCCGTGTCGAATTTTTATCTTATGACACAACGTACACACAATCTCGGTATCAACCATCGCGGAATATTACGAAAAGTTAAACCCATAAACAACCTTTTCAATTTATGGAACATCTCACACAGGACTTTTGCAAAGAAATTTAACCATTTATAACCTTTCATGAATTTATTTTGTAATAAAGTTTTCTCGCAAAGCGATTAGCAAAGCGCCATCACACACGCAACGATATCTGCTTTCAGCACTGAAAGGGTTAATATTTAATTGTGTTAAAAACGACAACGTGAGTTCGTGCTCGCCACCCAAATGCAGATGCGTTAGTTATAAGAAATAGTAACTAGAGGATGATCCTAGTTACAATCGATAGATTTAATCGATAGGCTTAAGATACCTTTTTGTTTTTTCCCTAGTTTTTGTAAGCACGTGCAATAAAGATTTTTTTGGCTCAGATAGATTTATCCATTCAATAAAATAATAAGTATTCCGATCTTACCTCTGAGTATAGAAATAATAACAAATTGTATCTGGCTAATAAATTACTAGGTTTACGAGACCCGTCAATTTGACGGATTTCAAACTTCGAAATGAAATATCTCAAAAACCCATAGCATTAATTTTAACCATTTCGCATCGCAAATTAATCATTTCATCTAAAGAATTTATACCCATAATTATTTTTTCCTAGGCTTTCTAGTTTTTGAAATCTGTATGTAGTATACCTATCTCTACGAAACCCGTCAAATTGACGGGCCAGCTGATTTAATAAACAAACCGTTTTTCAAAGACAGTGTGCAAAAGTTTCAGTTATTGTAGACATTTCCCATTATTGTCTCCGCTTATTGTAAGTATTTACAATAGGATAATTAAATTTGGGCACAGTATTTTCTTTTTTTGACCAATCTGAGGATACCGCCGAAGAAGATCAATATGAATTAGGCCAAAGTGAAGCTGACAATGAAAGTTCTGAATACACTAAAAGTGGAAAGACAGAAGGATCTTCGGATAGTGAAGAGGAAAACTTCTTGAAAGTGTGTCGTAACAAGAAAAGGATGCGTATTTTTTCTAGTTCTGACGCCGCGGATAAAAGGATGAGCATTCCAAGCACATCCCAAAATGTAATGGGTAAAATTGAAATTGTAATTAACACAGTGGATAAAATTTAAAGCAGGCGGATCTAGGGGTAGGACGCTCGTTCGTATGACATTCAAGGATATCGCAGGGCCTACTGGCTATGCTAAGAGAAATATTATGTCGGGTTGTGTAACTAGTGCTTTTGAATTGATAATTGACAGACACATAATGGAACACATAAAAGATTGCACTGAAATCGAGGTGCATCGAGTTTTGAAAAAAGACAGACAATCACAGCTATTGAGTTACGTAGTTTTCTAGAAATTCTATATGCCCGGGGCGCATATGAAGCGAGATCATTGAAAGCCTCCGAAAGATTACAAACAGATAAATTTGCGCTGATATCCGAAATATGGAACAGATTTATAAGTAATAGCCAGGCTTGTTACTAGCCATATGAAAATATCTCAATAGATGAACAATTATTTTCAATGAAAGCCCGATGTAGGTTTACGCAATATATGCCGAATAAGCCTTATAAATTTGGCATTAAGTTTTGGTTTGTTGTTGACGTCCAAACAAAATATATTTTGGATGGTTTCCCTTATATGGAGAAAGATCAATTCGATGCTCATGGGAAAAAAGGACAAGATGACTTTGTTTTCCTCAAATTTATATAAATCAGAAAACTGCATGCTTACTGTGTATAAAAGTAAACCTAACGTAGAAGTCCTCCTCCTAAGCACCAAACATATAGATATACAAGTAGAAGACAATTATAAACGTGTTCCAGAAACCATTGCTTTTTATAATAAAACAAAGTTTCGTGTGGACGTCGTTGACCAGATGGCACGCAAATATAATGTGAAAGCAGGGAGTTTTCGATGGTCCCTTCAAGTTTTTTTTCAATATTTTAGATTTTGCCGCAATAAACGCGTGGATATTATGTAAAGAATGCACCGGATCGAAAATATCCAGAAAGGAGTTCACATTTCGCCAAAGATCAGACGCTTCATTTTTGTCACCTTCAACGTCAAAAATGCGAAAAAGTTGCCAAGTGGGTTACTGCAAAAAAAAATAGAAGCGATAATAGTTGTATATATTGCAAAAAGATTGTATGCGGGAAATGCACAAACAAAATTAGTATATTTGTTAAAAATATGCTCAATAAATATGATTACCCTATAGCGTTAATATTATTATCATTTCCGTGATAATTAAAAAAAAAACTTTTACTTATTTAATTTATTTAAACGTGAAGCCTAATATTATTCAATTCAGACTTAATTTGAATAAATCGATTTTTTAAAGAAAATGCGTATTTTCGTTTACCCGTCAATTTGACGGGTCCTCGTAGAGATAGGTATATAAGAAACGCCTGTAAACCTAGTGTTAAGATCGACTAATATCCACAGTAAACTCTCGAAATAGCCCAATCTTAACTTTAAAACAATGTGATGAAGTTATATTATGTAATCTACAGAAACATGAAATAATAAGAACTCCTTAACAAAAATATAAAAGAAAGGTCGAAGCAATAAGTAGTGAAAAAAACAAATATAGCGTGAAATTTTATTGATAATAAGATACCTCTTACCACTAATTTTAATACACATCACATTTGTTGTCTTGTGAAGTAATGTGATCGTTAGGAATATATACAAAAAGCCATTACAGGGAATTCCTTGATACACGGCGATACATCAAAAAATGTGTAGAATCCGTTTAAGGTACGTATGAAGAAATCTTAAATCTCTAAATGCGTGTGGTGTTTCTTCAAAGATGACAAGTGTACAGTTAAAATTATGTGTAACCAATGTACAGTTTGGTTCAATTAAGTAAATCATGTACAATCATTTAATTATACTTAAGCCGATTGTTAACTATAATTAATTCCTTTTTATGTCGCTGTTCCACATTTTACAAGTTTCAGAAATTTTATCTTTAAAACGATATATATGTTAATTACAAGTAGTAGTAATAATGTCACCAAAAAAATCGACGATTTCTTAAAAACAAAGGCATGAAAAATTGGCTTCTTGAATGCATTTAATCGTAGACAAAAAAGAAAACAAAAAGAGGACAAAATTTCTTTTTTCAGATATTTTTCTTTCACAATAAAAGTTCCTCCTTTTCTTGTTTCACGTTTTCTTTAATCAGCTTTCTGCTTATTACTTTCTGGTGATTTGTCGCCATTCATTGGTGATCGAGAACGGCTACGGCTTTTGCTATGTTTGCTGCCTGATCGAGATCTCGATCTGTCGCCTCTTGATCTTTCGCGACTAGATCTATCTCTGGAAGAAGAGCTAGATTAAAAAAATGACGATAGATTTGCTTTTCTTGCGCTAATTATATCAATTGAACTCACTTCGAGGGAGACTTGGCTTTGGATTTGGACTGCGACCTGGACTTTGACCTCTCAGCCTTGGACCTAGAACGAGATCTGGATTTGGACTTTGACTTAGATTTCGACTTTGAGCGGTCTCTTGATCTGCAAAATTATAGTTCAAATGAAAAGGATGCAGGGAAATATAATTAAAATTATAAAAAACTGTTTTTCTCTTTCGTATAAACATGAAAAATGCCGTAAGAGGTTTCTTAAAAAAAAAAATCAGCCCAAACACAATGCCAAAGAATGAAAGTGAAATACATGTGAAACGTAGGAGATATTTACATAACATTCGATTATTGATAATTGCGCAAGAAACAAAGCAAATAAATAAATTTTACATCACAAAATTAGAAGTGATATAACACAAATACAGAAGAACAAATACTCACTTGGATTTAGATCGGGTTCGGCTACGTTCGGGAGATTTGGATTTGGACTTTGATTTTGATTTAGTATGTGCCCTTGATTTGGAACGGCTGCTGCGACGGCTACGACTGCGAGAACTGCGACGACTCCTGATACAATTAAAATATATATCATTGCAATATGTTTAAAATATACTATATACAAAATTGATCTAGTTACTTTAATAACTGTCATCATATCAGTTGCAATTGTTCTAAGTTATTCTAGATGAATGTTCTTGTATTATGCGCGAGAACTGAACATATTTAACATATGATTAAACATTAAAAAGTGTAAAATAATTTGAAAATTTAAACATGAAGTATGCAATAAATTTCGAAGTAATCAAAATTAGAATCTAGTATGCTACAGGTATGGTTAGTATTAAAGTAAAAAATGATGGAGACATTGCCGCCCCCCGACAGTACCTTGATCGGGATCGAGAACGACGATAATACCTTGAGCGGGAGCGGGATCGGCGACGAGATCGAGATCGTGACCGTGATCTTGATCTCGAACTCGAGGATCTTGAGCGACGACCACGTCTTTTATCTTCGATAAGTCTGATTCTACGTCCATTTAGTTCTGTATCGTCCAATTTGTCGATGGCGTTCTTCAAGTCAGAATATGTTGCAAACTCTACAACCCTGTAACATTAAATTATGCCATTAATCAAACTACATCAAAATAACGAAATAATTGTAAATGAAAATGTAACTTACCCTTCATTCCTGCGCTGTTTGTGTGCATCTGCATATGTCACTTCGCCAGCTTGTCTCATATAATCCTTCAAATCCTGAGCATCACACAAGAAGATGAATTAGTATATTACAATGATAAAAAAACGTGTCTTACATTAAATTATAATGAGATACGGTTAATATTCACGTATGAATAAGACTAAGTTTTGTGTTCCTATACTAAAGATTACGCATAAGTTAAAATGTGTCCTGTGCACTTTTGTCCACTATACTTCTCCTATCACGTATTAAATATAGCAATCCTCCTTGTCCTGAAGTATATACCAAAAACTCTATCCTTATTGAAAAAAACCATGTTATATCTCCTGTCTGTCCATAATCTTCAGTGTGGAGAATATATGTTGAAAGCATGTGCTCGAATTTAGTATCTGCGGTTGATGCAACCTTTCTTTTTATGCAATTCAATCTTTAAAACAAGTATAGTCATTTGTTTTATAGAAAACCTCCACCCTGCAGAAAAATAATATATACCGTGAAAGGCATCTTTCAGTAATTAACGAAAATACTATTTTTTTACTCAAACGAATATATCATCGAATATATAATTTCTGCAGAGCAGCTCACAATAAAACTCCATCAAAATCATGCTGCATACAAAGAAGTTTCTAAAAAGTCAATTTTTCTATCATCTATTTAAATCGGAAAGAAATCGTAAACCGTAGGTTCGATCAAAAACTATATGGATCGTTGAAAAGATGGAACTGCATAAGGCAGAGAGAAGACAGTTGCCTGTGAAATCAAACAGTGAACAATGAAAGACGAATATGGTTCAGAATATGTTGAAAAAATATTCGGTTTCTTTTAGAAAGTCTCCTACATTGCAAAACCTGTATTTCAAAGATGACAAAAATAAATGTAATTCGTGTATACAGAATGAGGAACATATACTTTATATTTTCTATCACACCATAACTGGAAAATGGAATTCGAAAAATCCAAAGAAATTGGACCGATGCTGAAAGTAAGAACATTTTCCAATTATTTTCCTTTAAAAATAACCAACGTAGAGGAGAAATCATTTATTTGCTATGATATTCATCGAGAATCTCCCTTTTGGAAACTGTATATTCCTCTTGATGTAATATTCTTTTCCTATTATGTCTTCTATGATTTAATGATATGAGTGGATGGTTCTTATCTATTCTTCATGATTCATCGTCCATAACGAGGAAAAAATCTCTGTTTGGTATCCACTGTATACGTTCATGGTTGAGACTGTTTCTTGTATTTGTGGGAACCAGGTACGGCTTAATGTCGTGGACTCTCTCTTTCTCTCTCTTGTTAGGTGCGTGCGTGTAGGTAACTCTTGTCTTTCAATCTTGATGTTTCTTCGGAATCATGCATGATAGGTCAGTTTTTCAAAACAAATTCTTATCCGATGCGTTCAAAAATCCTAAATATTGTTCTTGTATCCTGTGTGCATAGTAAAGCGTAACAATAGGAATCATGTCGATACATCAAATTGTTTTCCTTTAATGGATAACCTGCAACGACGCTTGACGACTGAAATGTTTCCTTTGTATGTTTTATACACAAACCCAAAAGAGAGAAGGAAACTGAATTTTACGAAAAGAAATAAATTGCCTTGCATAAAGAAAAGTTGTTTTTTTGTTCTCATTCAAAAGACACGTAAAAAGCGTCCGTTTCATGAAAAACGTAAACGCTGAGTTATTTAAAAATCATGATTTATAATGACCAACGAATATATACACAAAGTACAGAAAAATAAACCAACTACTACATATATCGTTATTAAACGGACGGATGCCTAATTTCGAGCACACTTAATAAATATATATATATATCATATATATAAATATATATATATGATATATATCTAATATATATCATAGAGGTAATTTGTTAAGCTGATTCCCTATTTCCGGTATTGGTTTTTTTATTGCGTGTGCACGGCTCCAAGCTCGCTGAACATTCTCAGTAGAGATCTATATTGATATAGAGGATGTGTATATATATACACACATATAAAACACCTGAACTATGGTGCACAGTTAATAGATATATAATATATATCTTAAAAAGATATCAATAAATAAGAGAACAAGTTACAAAAGTGTGTAAGTGTATATAAGATATATAATAGATATAATGTATATATCTAAAGAGTACACTCGGTTAAGGTGACGCATTTACCTTGGGCCCAGGCACCACCTTGCTTACGGACAGAGAGAAAGGCCAGACACAACGGCGCTTGGTTGGGTCGAACGGATCTGTGTGGCGTAGTCGCGGATGGTTCGGGTTTCGGCCCGTGTATGCCCTCATGGGTGGCCGCTGCCTGACTTACTAGATGGCTAGGTTGGTGACGTACCAGTAGCAGTAACAGTCGTGGTGTAGTAACAAATGTGATAGTGATAGCAGTAGTAGTAGTAGTAGTAATAAGTAGTAGTAGTAGTAGTAGCAGTAGTAGTAGTAGTGGTGGTGGTGGTAGTAGTAGTAACAGTAGTGGTAGTAGTTATATTGTGGGTTGTTCATTATGAAGAGTAATATAAAGGGTCAATAATAAAGTTGAGTAATAAGATGTCAAGAGTATAAATGTAATGCAGAAGGATCAAAGAGTGGTAATGATGATGACGAAATATTTCATAAAGGATATAACAGATAGAGAATATGTGGTAACAATGGTAATGATGGGAGGGAAGTATGGAAATATAATGAGAGAGTAAAATAGTGGTGATTGTTGTTGTAACACATCCAGGCAAAGATACAGGTCAGAGTCATTGATGATCGTAGAAGGCAGACGACGTTTTTCTCTCCCAGCGATCACGATGAGAAGATCGCAGATACGTAAGAACCTATCTCATCACTGGGTTTCACCACGTATCACTGCGCAAGTAGTAGAAGGTGGTAGGTAGTAGGTGTACCCAGTGCCACGCGGCTATCTCTCTCACCCGGGACACCTCAGAAACCAACCTGGTGCCACTTGACCTTAAGGCGGGCCCATCGCGTGCATCGTCATCTTTATCATCGCACATCATCAGTCTATTGGCCCTACCGGTCGCCCCTCCTCGGCGAAGAGGACATGGCTCTTCGGAAAGAACATCAATTTTATTGTTTTTCTCAACTGTTGGCCGAACGTAAATGAAATAATAAATTGAAAAAGGAACGTCGAAGAATTGATTGAGCGAGAGAAATTCATAGATAAGTATACTTTTTTTTCATCAAAAGACAACCAATCATCCGAAAAGTACGATTAGAGGATATATATGTTTATATATATATGCAATGTATATTGATCAAGTAAGACTTGGTCCACATGCACACAAAGGATCTCTATTTCTGTCTCTTTTTTTTAATTCGTTGGCATGGATATTTAGAGTTTTGTGTACACAGATGTATACGTATATACATCTCTTTTTTAAAGATCAGAGATTTCTAAAAATGGAGTGCGTCCTGGTATTTCCCACATAGTTCGCATTTCCCATTGTTTTCCCAAGATTGCCCTTCCGATTGGTCTATCTCGTGTCTTCCTCTCCAGTGTTCATTTGCTCGACGTCTTCAAAACGTACACACCTCTTCTTCCAAATAGTACGCACAAAGTAGCACGATCCGATTTCTCAGTGTCATTTTAACTTTTACTCAGGAATCAATGTGCAACACGCGTTATACGTGATATTCAAGTGATTCGCATGCCTGTTCTTTTCAATATCATGGGGGTCGTGTATTTTCCATATTCATCCCTCTATGTTTCTGCACCTTTCGTCTGGTACTTTCTCTTTTTCCGTACGTTTTCACTTCTGCTCACCACCGAGCGAAAGTAATTAGGATAAAAAATTTTGTTTCGAAAATATGCCATAGACTTACTTGATCAAAATGTACATCTTTTTTTGTAAACTCGGATTAGAGTTTCAGATATGCATAAACGAACTTAAAAATGACGAAAGAAAAATCGAATAAAAACATTAATGCTAAAAATGCCGCGCGTGTAAGTTTGGTTCAACTCGGGGAAAACACGAAATGCGGAACGATCGAACGCTAGCGAGAAAATATATAGGGATCGGTTACCCGCGCACATTTTCGATAGAATATTCGCATATCGTAATCATTCTGGAAACCTCGAGTAGCAATCAAACTCACGAAAAAGCTATCGGACGTATTGTAAGTGCGAAGCCAAGGGTACAGATATTACTTACCTGCCAGCTAACGCGACTCGAGAGATTCTCCACAGTGAGCCGGTATTCGGTGCGTGTTGGTGGTCCGTATCTACAAAGGGAAAAGTACGGATATTATCTACTTTGTATTATTTCAATAGAAGCAGGTTTGTCTTGGACCTGACTTTATACGTAACAATAGCGAAACTCTAAGAATGGAAACGTAAAACTTGAGTTGTAATATTCAATATTGTAATTATTTAGAAGAATAAATTATAAGATGTATCGTTAGAGCGTAACATTGGATGTATGTACCTGGGCAATGATTGCTTGTAGCTAGATGCAGTCCTCGTGTTTCTGTTCACACTATCTCTGCAAAAAGGGATGTCATGTGAACAGAAATAACGGATTGTTGGTTAAACCTTCAGCAAATAACTACAGATCTGCACTCATTGCTCAGGCACACAATCAATCACCTGTTCCAATCGAATCAAATCTACTCAAAATGCAGCAATAGCGTACCTGTCGTGCCGCATATCGTCTCGGCTGTAACAAACACAATACCACACATCTATTAGTCGCCAATTACATCGATCCACCTCTCTCATCTACCAGTAATAAACATAATGTCTGGGAGGGTATTCACTAGGCATTATAATGTACTATTATGTGTTAGATTTCTCAGCTAGTGAGAGTTTTTTAAGACTTCCATTAATTCGACGTACTCGGGAGAGCAGTCAAATCCAAGACAACCAATTCAAACTAATTAGAATTCGCCGGTGCCTAGACGAACTTTCATCGTATGCAAATTGGCAAGCTTTACAACATTCACTCGTTCTCTTTCGTTCTCTTTCACACTCTCTTTCATACTCTTTCTCTCTCTCTCTCTTTCTATTTTAGAGCTTATCATATCCAAGGTTACGTTCTTCCCTGTACGGGCGATATGTAAAATCATTTTTCATTACATACAATCGAATTAAATGTACATTCAAAGAGAATATTTTCTTCTATTTTATTCAAATATCAAAAAAAGTATTGAAGTTAACTCGAAAAAATTTATTCAAGATTTTGCATATCTCAATTTAATTGCCTGCAGGGGAGGAGGGGATAATGATCGCTCTGATAAAATAAAAAAAAGGATAGCGTGTCTTACGCAGATCGCCTCGAGTCCCCATAACCACCACGGGAGTCACCATAGCGCCACTGGTCACTACCCCTAGGTGTCCCCCTGGCCCTCTCTACAGTAATTCTGTAACAAGACACATTGGATATGCTTACTTGTCTCTCCAGGAGCGTGAGCGTCCGTAGCCACGGTCGCCTCGCCTCCCTGAAACACCCCGTGCTATCTCCACCGCCACTCTGAAACACACCCAACAAAACCCCGCCTAAGTCCTCGACTAATTCTTACTCTAAAGCTGCTTCCTTCCCTCCATCCTTCTTTCCATTTTCCTTTCCATTCCTCAGCCTGCTCTCGAAATCCGTTCAAATATCATCCGCCTCGTTCTTTATCTACAAAGTCCAGCCATTGAGGCGCTGTCCCCTCATCATCGTATTTGTCTCTTCATCCCCTCTCTAATTTTTCTAGTTGCTGTCCACTTATAATTCGCAACTTATTCATTAATCTAAGTTATACATTCGTATAAAATTGCTCTAGGCTTTCTCATAATTAACTGGGATCACTTTGTATTCATCCTTTTCTTTTACACCTCTCTTAGCTTCGTTCTTTTACCACTTCGAGGAATTAGACAAAAAAATTGTTCATGATCACCAGAAAATTATGAAAACGCATTACGAAAGATACATATTTGTATTTTTCTCTCGTTTTGTTTGTTAAACAATTTTTGTCAAAGAAGCAATATACATTATGTAAAATTCTGAGGCATTCGTTATAAAGTATATCAATATAGTCTCTTTAACACATATATCGGGGAATTGATGGAAGTAGTTCAAAATGGCGGCAAGTCATATCGGCTATTTAAGTAAGATGCACTTTTATTGCAGAACAAACCCAATCAATAATTTGGAGGACAGACGCCGTTTTGTTAAACTTAAAGATAATAACCAAAAAAAATTTTTTATATATGTTGCAATTATACAGAAGCAACAGCAGATTATTATGTCAATAAGATAGAATTCAAAATACTTTAAAAAACATTAAAAATATCTAAAAACTTGAACATAAACAAAAGTAAAATAAGACTTTAAAAGCGCAATTATTTACGATTTTCAATTTGCAAATGCTTTATTCCCAAAAATAATATCGACTTTTTTTACATACAAAGATATTTAATATTCAACTCTTTTCCCTTATAGCCAAGAATTCTACTTTGCCTCTAATCGCAAACAACTAGGAAACTTCTAGAACAAAACTATTGTCCAATAACGCATAAAAGGTTATTAAAGTAAAATAAATATCAATGCTATTGCTTCTCATGTATAATCCTACCTATTTTACATAACATTAACAAAGTTATTTTAATCTCCAAATCTTTTAAAAAATGCTTAAATATATGTCCATTAAATCAAAGTTTTTAATATTATAATCAAACAGGTTAATGTTACATTTTTAATATATGTTTAAAATATAATAATAAATAAATGGCAGAGATTATCAGTAATTTTGTAATATAAAAAAATGAACTCTTGTAATTTCCAATAATCATTATATTTTGCAAACTGTGCAATTGAAAATTACAAGTTTTAATATATAAATGTGAATGTATAAAACAAAACTTAATAGTGAACAAACTAATCATGCAAAACATGCTACCTACACCATTCTTCATACTTCTAATATATTTGTATGTATAAAATATGTATAACAAATATGTAATATATATTACCTTTCTCCTAGAAGCTCCTTTCCATTGAGCTCATAGACTGCATCATCTGCATCCCTATAGTCATCAAACTCCTGTAAACAAAATAGATTTATTACAAATCACAATAAGGGGGAAACTTGTCAGTTCCAATTTTTACATGCAGTATTATATTGTATTATTCATGTTATTCAATACACCTTATTAATTCATAAAGTACAGCTAGTGTGTAACACACATATATGAACCTGCAGTTATTAATATTCAGAAATATTCCACCAGTGCATACTAACAAAGTGGAGTAATAATCTATACAGGGAGAATATTCAATTAATAATTTAAATAATTTTGATTTAGTAATGCAAAATTTTTAAGGAATTGTTTAATTTTGTAATTTTATGGCCTTTAATTTTATAATTGGTATTTTGTCACAAAAGTAAATAGTAATTAAATATTTGATATAAGTAACACGATTCCCCTTTGATAATACGTAACTTACAAACATTTTGTAGATTAATCGATGAAAACCAGCACACAGTTCCATTAAGCAGCCACAGTACCAATGTGTTCAGGGCTCAAGGTAGGTCAGATCAACTCACGAGTTCAAGTTATTTTTTAAGTAAAACACTTTACCCTCTACACATGTTGGTCACAAATGAAATAATAAAATTCACAATTTTTCTATGAAGCAACAAAAAAGTGTAGAAACGGTTTCTACACTTTCTATTACTAAATAACAAGACCAAATTGAGTAGAGTAAAGTGTTGGGTATGTGTATAAAATTTGATTTAGGTACTTACAACAAAGCCGTAACCGTTCTTGATGAGGACATCACGGAATCGACCGTAGCCTCTGAAAAATCTCTCAAGGTCTCTTTCCCTGGTGCCGTATGGAAGCCCACCGACATAGACCCTTGTCCCTACCATACTGTAAAAAAAACAATTGAACCACATTAGACTTACCACAAAGGCAAATCCATTCTTCATAGCGACCTCCTTGATTCTACCATATTTCCGGAAGAACTTCTCAAGGTCGCGCTCTCTCACCCGGTATGTTAATCCGCCAACGAATACTCGGGTGCTCATTCTTAAAGGAAAATATAAAAACACCATACATAACAGGCTACTTTAAGAACCTGCCATTTAGTCACATGACAACATAAGAACTGTTACGTTAATTTCCAATATTCTGGCTGAGAATGGCAATGCAACTTAATAAAATTGACATTGGTGAATTTACTTTATACTTCTGTCGAAACTTTAAAAACTTATGTCAAAGAAAGCTTTACCAGTTAAATTTGTGCCTATTAAACTGACAGCAATAGGTCACAAGTGCAATATAGAGGTGCTATTGTAATACAAAACTATGAAATTTGCTTTCAAACCTAACATTCCATGTAGTCGATAAATATAGTACTTCAGCATACATTCTTTTATAACAATCACACAGGGTTGTTTTTAATTACAGAAATAAAAGTTATATTTACTAACAAAACATGTAAAACTTCACACGTATATTAAGTTAATATACAAATAAAAATTCATTAATAAATAAAGCAAAAATTATACTTCAATACTCATGTTTATATATAACTTGAGTATAAATATAATTCACATTGGGTTACATGCTATAAATTATATACAAATATGTAACAAATATATGATTTGAAGCCATATGATTTATTGCATGTTAAAAAAAAAATTCTGAGAAGCATTAATATCTATAGTTGCATAATCTAATGAATTTAACATTGAGTGATATATAATAATCTAAAAATGACAACTTACTGAATATTAAGTTTATTTTTTTTCAAGCAAAAAAACAAGACTGAATATTTACAACTATATTAAGCACATCTCATGCACTTGTGGATAACATAAAACATTCTTTGTCTATGTATAACTAAATAAAAAGTGTTTTAATAATTTGCACATTGAGATAAGATATGATTTAATATTACTACGGTATTCATCTTCATGCTTACTCAGCCAAAAAGTTTACGCAAGTATTAAGGAAGTATGAACATTAGCCGTGTTCGGTATTTACAATTAATTATTCTGAATAGGAGAAACAATGCAAAGCGGTAAATTTTACTATACGTACCGAACTCGTCTGATGTTGTAAACAAACAATTAGGAATGGCAAATATGTAAAACAATTTTCGATTTATGAAACTTAATTTTCAATATGCTGCATAAATATTTACCATCTGAGCACTGACTTTTAAGCTACGATATAAGCTTATAGAGTATACTCATTCGTGGTGTTAAAAAGATAGTTTTTTATACTTTTATTGCGAGATTTTGACTGTACTTTACGACAACGTATCAATACATATGTACTAATACATGACACACGGGTCGAATTATTTTCCCTCCTTCGCCTATCACAATTTCTTTCTACGATTAAAAGAGCTCTACAATCCTTTTCCTTTTGTCCAAATTTTAACTTGCTTTTTGATTCATGTTTAAATAAATAAAGTAAGTGTGACTTAATATAAAAAGTGTAATACATATTTCAAACTCCAGCGACAAACCATGTTTTTAGTGGGCACTCGTTTCATAAAATGGCGGTCGTGTGATTGCTTATCGTCCTCCTTTTCTGCTACGTAATTTACACGATTATATGCGGATAAAAATGTGATAACTGTATTTATAAAAACATGTTACAATTATATAAAATAATTATATCTATTGCGAAATATTATTTTTTTAGTTGTGGGAACCTCTCGAAAATTATCAGTATGATGTGCGAATTAACGATAACGATAACGCTAAGATGGAATTTATGGAACAATATACATAATATCTAGACTATATATATAATAGCTATCTAAGAAAAACGATTAATTGCGACGTGCGCATATCCATTGTAAATAATTCTAGAAGGTCTTGTGAGCGAGCATCCATATGACGTAGCATTCGGAGCGCTTCTGCCACGTCATTAACGTACAATTTAAAATAAACAAATAATACAATAAATGAATTTTTTTAATTATGAGAAATGCAATTGAAGAATTTGTATCATCGATGAATTATCGTTAAACCATCATGATGTGATATGTCGAGGGTACTTATCATGAAACGCAGCCGTTCCATCCGTAAAATAAAGTATTTGAAAACAAATCACTTTTTTAATGCATATTTAGTATCATAAGGAAATATATGTTTACAAACTTACCTGAATATACGTAAAAATAAGTTGCTTTGTTTTCCGAAGTCTGCTTTCACGACACGACACCACTCAAATTACTACAAGTAATGATCGGCGTCTGAAGTAAAATGGCTTGCTGCAATAACGGAAACAGAACGGGGCTCACACAGTGAGAAACAAAGTCGCTGGCTTGCCAAGCCTCGATAACAGACGCCTAGTAGCAGAAATGCAGCACATTTTTAAATAAATTTTACGAATTCTAAGCAATAATATAAGATTATTATCTATCAATAAGATGATAATTTTAATTTTAATATATAACATAAAATTATATTTCTTAATATGTTTTACTATAATTCACTATCCCCACCTTAACAAAAAATTTATTTATAGATAGGTTACGCATTTACTACGTTTAAAACAATAAAGTTTATATTTATTTATTGTATCCCATTTTTACTTAGTATCGTAATATATGTATAGCTGATAATAATTTTTATCAAACTGGCGGACCGATATAAATGCATCCTAAATACAATTTGTATTCGGGGTAGCATATGCAGCAATGTAGAGCGCGATATTCAAACGACCATATTAGATGACAACAATGTCTAAATATGTAATGTTATTTTTGAAGTAAGTTTTGTATATTTTATTACAGAATACTATGAAAAAATACTTATTTTCTTTGATATAATTCAAATATTATAAAGTCAAATACAAATGAAATTTTATTTTATCATAAAATTAAATTACAATTGTTTATCGTTATAATTTCTTTTAGGCCGATGGTATACAATAAAAGAAATTTTTGACAGCAAATTGCATTAAGACATTAAAATAACATGTATGAAATATTATGAGATACAACAATATGTATGATATTAAATTTAAATAAACAGTAAAATTATTAGGTCGCGGCAATAAACGTTGGTAAAACTATGGACAGAGCTATGGTTCTCCTATACGTTGGTTAAGCTGGCGCCACCTACTGAAAACAAAAATGGTGGCCAACAATATGCCCTATCCCTGCCCTGGTTTTATGGCACGCCAAATGTCTGCGTTCTCTAGGCTTCTTTCTACTATGTATTTCCCTCCGTCTGATACACCCAATTTCGATGTGAACAAAGGGAATCATTTCCTCGCGGTCGACCCTATCTTACGTGCTAAATAAGTGGGGCTACTTCTAACCAAACCGAAGGTGATCCAAAACTATCGAATAATTTCGCGAAATTATAACCGCACCAGCTCGATTCATCGTGTCATTCACCTTATATAATGTAATTGGTTACACACAATTCCATACGGCGGTTACATGCCTTTAACATGTATTGCCCGTTACAGGAAACACAAAATAAACAATCTAGCATTGTGGCAATGCAGTAAGCAGCAAAATCCTATATGCTTTACTAATACAAAACGCAAGATAGATGTTTTTATTTTGCTACATGCTGCGTACGAATTACGTAAAAAAAAATTTCCTGTCGTCTATGTAACATGTATCACCAAAATCATTTAATATGTTTTATGAAATGTCAAATAACCACAGGGTCATATTAGGTTCGTACTATTACAGATAAAATATTTGTTTCCTTGACAACGGGTTCACTAATACTAATATTTTTAATAAATTTCATTGAGTGATTCATTAAATGAAGCTTGAAACTTTGAATAGTTCTTTTTGCTATTAGATCTACTGAATATGATATGTTATAAAAGATACGATAGAGATTGATTCTTTTATACTAATAAGAGACCAATATCTACTACTGACGATATGCTTTCATTATTGTAGGTTGTTGAATTTTATACAAACTGGTAATGACAGATAGAGCAAATACAATGAGGTTGGAAGCGGAAATGGCTGCTCCTTTGCATCTGCAAAGATTGGAGCGTAGTCTTAATGTACAGCCCTTTTTAAGGCAAATTAATGAATTGTTTCAAGATCCTACTAGGTAGCGTCTTTTTTATATTTTATGAAGTAAGAATTATAAGGAATCTTATAAAAAATTGTTACTTTGTTGATATTTACAGTGAGGATGATAAATCTGTATCATCAGAATCTTCTGAAGGATCAGATAATTATCTCGATAATGTTCTGATTCGAAAAGAAGGTTTGTCGATTGTTTTAGTATTTTATAAAAGGTCATTCTACACTTTGTTCAATAATTTCATAAGTAATTAATTTTACAGAGGAACGAATTAATAAACTGAGGCTATATAACATGTCAAGTGTGGGAGAAGAACGTCGTTGGTTGCAGGATATCCTATTAAGTGACTCATCGGATAGCTCAGCTTCAGGATCTGATACAGATAGCCCCATTACGGAAGAAGATTTTCAGGAAATGTTAAAGTTTCACATACTTAGAAAAAAATATCAAGCACGTTTTTACCAAAAACCAGAGGTGAAATTAAAGTCTAAATTAAAATCAGTAAAATATACATATAGAATAGTTAATATTATGAAATTTTTGTTTTCAGAATATTCAATATCAATATTATAGTGCTGGATTATTATCCAATTATGATAGGTTCTTAGAACATCAAAAATTAATAGTTGGAAATAAAAAGAAAAAAGAGAAGAAACCAGAAAAGAAAGTTATGAAAATAAAAAAGGAAAAATTACCGCGCCATAGATCTTTGGAAGATTATCCTGTACGTATAATAATAATTGAAATAATGTATTTCAGAAATAAAATGCTGTTATAAATATTTTAGGAAGGCGATTATCCAGATGATGAATGGGATCGTACAATTCCTAGAGAAGAAGAATTAGATGAAGCTGAATTGGAAGCAATAATGCGCCATCAACCACGCCAGCGTGGCAGAAAAAAGCATAACAATAAAAGTCCAGAAGTGATGGCTATGAGAAGAAGAAAAATTTGGGTAATGATGTCCAAAAAAGAACTGGGAAAAGTACAAAGGGCAAAAACCAATAATCATAAGGAAATATTAATTAGTTGTAAAAAGGTAGCACAGCATTGTATGAAATATTGGAGACAAAAAGCTATGCAAGTGTGTATTACTATATTCATTGTTATTTGTTTTTATGCAAAATCATTTTTTGAAACAATTTATTTTTTTACATTTTACAGTCTCAAAAGAATATGAAAGAAACTATATGGAGAGCTAAACGCCTCACAAGAGAAATGCAATCTTACTGGAAACGTTATGACCGAGTCGAACGTGAAACAAGAAGAAGATTAGAGAAGGAAGCTGAAGAACAGCGAAAAATGGATGTAGAGCTTATTGAGGTGATTAACACTGGTTATATTTATATAATATGTTTTACTTATAACGCAAAGTGCAAATACACTTTATTTATCTTATTTCACAATTTAGGCAAAACGACAACAAAGGAAATTAAATTTTCTTATTACACAAACTGAACTTTATGCACATTTTATGTCTCGAAAATTGGGGAAAGCTTCTCCTGAAGAGCAACTGCGGATTTTAAATCAATTAGACGAAGAAAAAAATCCAAGACTTGTTGGAATTGATGATTACGATAGGTAAATTTGTTATTTTTTTATACATACTGGTAAACAAATATATGTTATATATTGGCATGTTTTAATGTATGTTCAAACAGTGAAGCTATGAAACAAAAAGCAAAAAAGAATGCTACAGAAGCATTTGACAATGAAAAAGCTCGGGCAAAACAGTTCGATACGGCAACCGCATCTCAGGAACTACGGCTTAGCGATACACCCGAAAATTTAGAACATCCACAACCTTCGATTTTTAAAGGAAACCTTAAAGGTTATCAACTGAAAGGAATGAATTGGTTAGCTAATTTGTATGATCAGGTTGGTGCATGTATTAAATTCTTGTAATATATTATGCAATATCAGAAATGTATTTATGTAAATATTCTTGACATTTTCTTTAGGGTATTAGTGGAATTTTGGCAGATGAAATGGGTTTAGGGAAAACTGTACAATCCATAGCATTTTTGTGTCATGTCGCTGAAAAATATTGTAAGTTACTTAATAAATACTCGAATCTGTGTACTTCAAAAACATCTAAAACTGTTTATTGTAATATAATGGACTTACTTTTTGGTAGCTGTATGGGGACCATTTTTAATCATATCACCGGCTTCGACGTTGCATAATTGGCAGCAAGAAATGGCACGATTTGTCCCAATGTTTAAAGTAGTTCCTTATTGGGGCAATCCACAAGAGCGTAAAATACTAAGACAGTTTTGGGATACTAAAGATCTACATACAAAAGAAGCTTCATTTCATGTAGTGATAACGAGTTATCAATTAGTTATTACTGATTACAAGTACTTTAATAGAATAAAATGGCAATATATGATCCTAGATGAAGCACAAGCTATAAAAAGTACCAGCAGGTTAGTGCTTACTTGGATGTTTATTTATATTTTATAGGAATGATATTATAATATCTATTTTACAGTATGAGATGGAAATTATTGCTTGGATTCAGCTGTCGAAATAGATTGTTGCTTAGTGGCACACCTATTCAAAACAGCATGGCAGAATTATGGGCTTTGTTACATTTTATAATGCCTACCTTATTTGATTCTCACGACGAATTTAACGAATGGTTTTCTAAAGATATCGAGAGTCACGCGGAAAATAAAACAGGGATTGACGAGAGTAATATATTTTTGTTGTATATTTCTTATTTAATGATATAGTAAAATAATATTTCACAAATCTAATACTTTTTCCTTATATTTAGAGCATTTATCAAGATTACATATGATTTTGAAGCCTTTCATGTTACGTCGAATAAAGAAAGATGTAGAGAATGAATTGTCTGATAAAATTGAAGTGATGGTATATTGTCCTCTTACTACTCGTCAAAAATTACTTTATTCAGGTAAGAATGTAATGTTTTTACATATTAGGAGTTTACGTTTTTTATAGTATTAAAAAATCATAATGTATTTTTTGGACAGCATTGAAAAAGAAGATTAGGATAGAAGATCTCTTACACTATACAGTGGGTGGTGGTGACACTGCATCCAATGATAAAAATTTCACATCAAATCTTATGAATCTAGTCATGCAATTCCGAAAGGTAATAATCGATATATTTAAAATTTAACATATTCTTGATGTTATCCACACGCCATATTAATATCTATTTCATTAATTTTAGGTTTGCAATCATCCAGAACTCTTTGAACGTAGAGATGCAAAATCTCCATTTTTCATGCACACTGAATGTTATGAAATGCCTGCGTTATTATATACAGAAGGATTGAGGCACCTCTCATTGCCATCTAAAGATTACTTGTTGTATAATAAGCTATTTATATTTGCTACTGAATATATACATCGGACTCTTCATGATGGCAATGGAAGCTTTTCTCAAAATTCTTTTTCTTTTAGTAGATTTATAAATTTGTCCCCAATGGAAATGAATAAAGTGTTTATCGTTGGTATTATATTCAGGTACATAACTCTTTATGTTAAATACAGAGTAATTAAAAAAAGGACTCATCACGTCTAAGGTAGATCATACTCTCCAAATGATGAAAAAGAGTCCGAACAAATTTGGCTCAAAAAATTAATATTTTTAAAGTTACAAACAATTTTTTGTTTTGGTTAAAGTGGATGATTTTCTTATAGTGTACTTTTCAATAATCAATAACATAGATCAAATACGTCGGAAAATACAAAATGGCAGTGAAATAGCTAGAACATGTCTAGGATTTTTTGAAAGAGTACACAATTTTCTGGTAGGAAAATGTCAAGCGTTTGTGGAAATGGAAGTTGAATATGTTAAAAAATATTCTGTAACCAGGAAAAGAAGAAATGATAACGACAACCCTTTGTTTCCACATGATATGGCAGCTCCTTAAATGAAAATGTCGCTTTAACCGAAATAAAAAATTGTTTATAATTTTGAAAATATTAATTTTTTGACCCATATTTATTAAGACACTTTTCCATTATTTGGTCGCTATTATCTACCCTAGAAGTAATGAATCTTTCCTTTTATGACCTTGTATATAGTATACTACATTTTACAATATTTATTTTATCATTTACGCTTAGATTGTGTCTCGCAACTATAATGGAGAGGAGAATAAAAATGATGCATTACTGGGAGGATTGGAATGCTGACGAGAGAACAGAGATACCTATGAACCAGATGTTCCTTTTATCTAGAAAAATCGACTCATCAACGAATACATTGCAGGATTTAATATTCACAAGAAAGATAATTGAAGGAGAACCTGTATATACACATACAACTCATGTTATTCATTCAATGCCCGAGACTGTCGCTCATCGAATTTTACGTAGCAGTAAAAAAGTTGCTAATCAATTATTGAAGGTACAGAATTAATATTATTCCTTCTTTCTTATATTTATTCGATGGGTTAATCCAATTAAGGTATATATATATATATATATATTACAGAGAATACTCCCTTCTACCAAAGCTGAACAAGAAGACTCAAAAGTGACTTTGTTACCGGAGCATCCCCATTTTCCTAGGCCACCAATAATGCGACATTGTCAACAGACCACCATTCCACCATTTATTTGTGATACTTTTCCTAAGGTTTTTAAATTGATACAATAAATCAATTCAAAATTAAAACAATGGAAGATCTAATATAATTAATGAATATTAATTTCAGGTACAAGCTAGTCCTCGAAAATTATACGTTAGTAATAGTTCTGCAGCGTGCGCATGGAGAAGGCACGAAGAATGCGGTGGGAAGTTTGGTCAACGACTTCTTTGGCTTGGTTGTGAACGAGCTTTTTCTATTACAGCGTCACAAGAGAATTCGAGCTTTCGTTTAACACAGATGATGTCAACATTTTCTGTAGAACCGCATGGTGGAATTTCTGCATGTACTCCTATAAATGGATGGTCAAATATTATAGTACCGGGTAAGAATTTTTTTTGATTTGTAGTAGATTTTTCATATACATTTTAATACAACATTTTTTTTATTTTTAATGTTGTTATAGATAAGCAAACTTTAGTAACAGATGCTGGAAAACTTTCCGTTTTGGATAGTCTTCTACGTCGTCTTAAAGAACAAGGCCATCGAGTCCTTATTTACTCTCAGATGACAAAAATGATCGATTTGTTAGAGGTATTTTTACTTAATCTGTATCTTTGAAGAAATAGTCATTACAAGATTTTATATCATGTCTTCATTGCAGGAGTATATGTATCATAGGAAACATACTTTTATGAGATTAGACGGTTCTTCTAAAATCTCAGATCGACGAGATATGGTTGCAGACTTTCAAAAAAGGTAACTGTTATATTTCTTTCTTAATTTTTGGATAACATAGAATTTTAGATTATTTTATGGGAATTCGTAAATATTTCGCATGTAATTTTATGCCGGTTAAAAGTTGTAATACCTATTGATCGAAACGAGCGTCGTCTATTAATTTAATGAGAATATATCATTAATAAACCGAATAAATTTTTTCTTAGTGTTGCTTAAAATATATATCAACTACGCATCATGTTGCATGTATAAGGCGCTGCCTCTTAGCATGTCATTCCTTTGTTCACTCGCGCATAACTAACACGCGAATTAATTGGCGAATCGGTCCTGTCTCGTAGACAGCTGCAGCTTTGGCTGCCCGCCATGAATGCCATTTTAGCCATGTCATTATCTGTTAACATATTCTATTTCAAACCTGAGTTGAATTTCGAAAAAGCAAAGAAGAAAAATGTAATATCCTTTCACCTATGTTTCCAATTATCAAAATTACAATCGGATCATGGAAATCTTGAAAGCGATAAAACATATTCAGCTTATATATTTCATACTGGAAATCCTCTAAGTGCACCACCAGCGTACCGAATTAATTTACATGCAAAACGTGTCGTACTCGACTGTTCGATCTACATGGACTGTTTCGTGTTTCAGGGCGGACATATTCGTCTTTCTGCTGAGTACTCGAGCCGGGGGCCTGGGAATAAACCTAACTGCAGCAGATACGGTTAGTAATCTTATACTATGCTTTATCGGTTCGTACCTTGTACGTATTCACCTTACGATTTCACAAAGTCGGGCGTTCGCCTTTTGTTTTTTCTTTCGACGTCCAGGACAAATAGCACGAAACTTAGGGAACGATTGTAATTGATCGAAAACGAAGGAGCATAGCGTGAGAAATGGCGATTCTATTTTTTTTTATCGAGATAACGTTTAATCACGATATGCATTGGCTTTCACTATTCAACTTTGCCATCATCGATTTAACAAGGCTGATATCCTACCTAATCTAATATCGTCTTGCGTGATACATAAAAACACTTTAAAAAAAGTACAAATACACATGATAGATAAAGATTTATAGAAAATTCTTAAATCATATATAAAAATATATCATTACGATTTGCTGATAGAATAATTGAATAAATTGGTCTTTTCCTGCAAGAACGTATTCATCGATGAGACAGTCTATTGTGATTTTAATTACAGCGTAATTTTACTCGCATAAGTTTCTCCTCTGTCCAAAGAAACTGTGACGGTAAATCGTATATCTTGATTACAAATAAAGTGATACCACAGATTAATGGTAAAATCGATAAGAATCTTTAGTCAGGGTCGTTCTCCTGCATTGCCGAAACTACATTCTGTTACGTACGAAAGTGCACGAACATAGACTGCAGGCATTAATTTAGCGAAGCCTACGATTTGCATATGCCCTCGTTCGAATATCGAGTGGAAAGAGAAGTGTCCTTATTTAGAGCGTCGCGTATGACATATAAATATGATCTGAATTTCAATCATTAATTTTTGTATTAAAAGATGGTATTTTTTACCACGAAAACAGTTGTACACATTTTTTCATCAATGATGATTTAACTGCAATAGAAATAAATCTTATTTCACAGGTAATCTTTTACGATAGCGACTGGAATCCTACGGTGGATCAGCAAGCTATGGATCGAGCCCATAGGCTGGGTCAAACGAAACAGGTTACAGTATATCGATTAATTTGCAAGGGAACTATCGAGGAAAGGATACTACAACGTGCTCGAGAAAAGAGTGAGGTACACTTGAATCAAAATTGAAAATTTACATCAGAATCATCCTCGAAAGATTAAATTTTTTAATAGTAAAAGAAATGTAATTTAAACATTTTTGCAGATACAACGTATGGTAATTAGTGGAGGAAATTTCAAACCAGACACACTGAAGCCCAAGGAAGTCGTTTCTCTTTTGTTAGACGACGAGGAAATCGAAGCCAAATGTGAATATCTTTATTTAATTTTTATTCAAGCGTTAATTGATTTATTAGCGATTTTTTACAATTTAATTTATTACATTGTTACGATATGTTTACAATTATTGAAGTGTGAATGGGTAAAATGAATAGCCAAGGATATTATAAAACAAGTAACTCTATAATCTTGCTGAATGAAAGTTTGAATGCAAATAAAGAATACTATACTGCATTTTTGCTTGCTGAAGCGCGATTTCAGTTGTATTCTCGTGCCGGGACGCAAGCTGGCACACAATAAGATAGAGAGAAAGGGAAAGAGAGAAGATAGGGGAAGGAAAGAGCGTGGATGCAATTACATTATGCTCGTTAGGTTATGCTAATGCTCTAATAACGAATAATAATAAGAAAAGAAGTAACGAACGTCCCCGTATATAAGCCTGTCCGTATATTTCAGACAGCCAACGGAGCGAGGAAAGAAAGCAGCACGCGGAGGATACCCGACTTGAGTCGAACTTATACCACAAGGAGAGAGACCGGAAGAGGAAGTTAACCGCGCTTCCGGTCAAGGTAAGCCTGGCGCCCTTAGTGCCGCTATTTTCTTTTTCATCCTCAATTTTTCCCATTATGAATGGAATGTTTCTTATTTTTCCTTAATTTCTATCTTTTTATTCTTATTTCTTTTTTCTGATTTTTTATCAGAGTGATGTAAAGAAGCCTTGTCTGTCTGATGCTAACGGTGACAAGATTGGCGACATTGTTCAAGCTAATTCCAATGAAAGCACTCTAGTCAGTGGTGGTGTTCCATCATATCAGATTAATAATCATCAACAGATCCTCGATAACGCAGACGACTATAGCGTACCAACCAGTCCTGTTAAATCAGAGGTATGTGTCAGTACTGTTCAAGAATTGACGAAGCATTAGATCTGTCAAAAATGATAATATAATAGAATTCATAAATCCGAAATACTTTAATATGTTCAGGACGAGACGAGCAACGATGGCCTGGTTGTCGATGTGGATGGTCCAGTGGGAGTATCTTCTGGCGATAGTCGACAATCTCGAGCGGGTCAGTTTGCAGATCCTGGAAAAGTCAGCCGTCTCGATCACCACATGTCTTTCAGCAGCGGAAGTAGCGTTCGGATGAGGCCTACGATTCGTGGTACTAGCAAGAGGGGAAGACCTCGTGGTTCTCGTAGAGGAGGACCCGTTGGAGGAAAGGGTCGAGGCCTCCTTTTGCTTCATCCACCGTCCAAAGGTCTTGGAAGCAGTCCTCAATCACCGGTATCTTTATCTCCGACCAGTAGTGGTACAGCTAACGATCACACTCTACAACATGGCAAGTATTCAGTATGTTAGATTTGTCGCTTAAAAGGTAGGAGTATCCACTATCGTTGATGGTGGATAGCATCATAGGCTAAAACCTATTAAAAAATTAAAGTGCATTAGTAGCTGTATAATAATTCGTGCCAAGGATTTTTCACAGGAACGTACAGAAATATAGATTAGATCACTTAATCCAGTTGAATGAGTAGATTCATCGCCGATACGCGAAATTGTATAATGTCTCCTAATGAATATTTAAGCATGCACTTTGGACGTAATGCAACGAGTTCATTAATATAACATATGCATTACTCGTAATCCGTTACCACGAATAATGAAGATTATCAACGAGATTAACAATTATCTAATATCCCTATTTGTACACTGCAGAATGCGTAATACGTTCGGGAAGAGAATTTTCTATGAACACAGTTAGATTTCAAGCGGTCCAACAACATTCACCTTTGAAACTCGAGCTTAAATCGCTGAGAAACGCATGCTGACTCTGGTAGAGTATTGGACGATACGGCTAAGAGGATTATTCAAGAACTTTCGGGGGCCGACTCGAAATGTCCCCCTCGCCTGATCCAAATGACTTTTCGTGACGCACCCTCAAATCGATACACCGTTAATCCCGACTGACTCTTTCATAGATCCAGAGCCCCCCTTTGCATCTACTGCACCGCTTGGTTCAGTTCTCATGGGATTTTGGTCTCGGTGCGAAAAGAAAACACCCCTGGGCACCGCGAATATCCCTTGACTGACGTGAAATCCACCGAAATTCCCTCGCGGTTACATGTGCGCGCAAGTGTTGCGACGAACAGTTGGCGCTCTTCCTAAGGGTACGCGAATTACCCTTGGAGATATCCACCCTCTTTGTGACTCACTCTTTCACCCGCAGTTTTCATACGTTCGAGTACTATGTAGCGTCTTCTGGGACGGGGATATCTTAGTTTTTTTGTTAGTTGGTCAGTGGTCATGTTTTGTTTTGCAAGAATGAAGTGTGGTTTGAATTGACGAGGATGACGGATTTAGATGGACTTGGGGCTCTTTATTCTGGTTTTGTTTTCTCTTTTTTGTTATTAGGTTACATGTGTATATACGTGATGATTATTGACGGGTGAATGTGCTCGAGAAGACTGAAATTTTTAGACATATAATAACATTCAATCATAAATAACATTAAATTTTGTAAGTAGTCCTTGCAAATTTTTTACCGAAGATAACTGAATGATATTTCTATACATTTACATATTTTCTATAATTATTTTTATTAATTATTTATTCGAAACTATTTTAAGTTATTCCAAGCTACGGAACGGTTCGTGTCAAGCTACTTCAAATTATATTTGAAACGTTATTTTGATCGTCGACCATTTGGAAGATTAATTCGGTGCCGCGATCCTATCGTTGCATAACGCATTGTGTCGTGCGAGATGCAAGTTTCGAACGACAAAGAAGGAGAGGAAAGAAAGTTCCACGAGCAAGCAAGATAGAGAGAGATAGAAGCGAAGGAGAAAAAGAGGAGCGAGAAGAGGGCCCGACGAAAGCGAGCCGCACTTAGGTGGCCCTCACGCAACGACACGTGGACCGAAGTTTACGCGGGCAACGTACACGCCACCTTCATGCACGCGCGCTCGCTCGTACGCTATTTCGTGCTATATATACGGAAAGGAAAGGGGTCGTTCCCTCTCTCACTTGTCGTCGACTGGAAGGCGAGCGGACAATAGCAGGTGCGGAGCGAACGCGACAGCTGCGATCGATGATGTTCTTCTTAGGTTTTTGGAACTCGCTCGCACCCCTCTCCATCTTTTCTACCTTCCCCTTTCGACTATCACTTCGTTACTCTGCCCCCTTTCTTTTGCCTCATTTCTTTCTCTCCTCTATTCATTTTCCTTATGTTTCTTTCGCTTTACAGTTTCCGTGGATTATTTCCATCAGTGATTCTTTTTTAGTATTAAATCGCTGCATAAGTTTTGCCAACTAAAGTATATGTTCTACAAATTCAATTTACACTGTCCATCTACGTATATAGATATTGCGTTATTATATCTTTTATACAAATCTTTGGATTTGTCACTAAGGAAAAAATGTATTCCTATTATTTTGTGTAATGTGACTTTTATCCAGCGTGCGACGAAACAATGCCTCATTAGTCTGATATATGATTCTGTATCGTTAGTATCGATCATTTCTGTCAATATTATTCTATTAACTTTATTTGCTAATTATAAGTTTTCACGCACTGGTTATTTGACCTTATCTTACAATTAGTAGATGACACTGCAGTTTCTGATTTGTTTGAACTCTAATGAAAATACATCATCTTCTGTCCTTTTGTATCGTGAGACGATAAAGGATTCCGTTTCAGATATATTTTGCGAATAACAGCAAGACATATCGATCGATGCATCCATGAAAGTAAGCGATATAACGCGTTCTCTTCTCCGCGAGACGTTCTCTTTTCTCATCTGTGTTTCTAAAATTCTGCTCGCACGATACTTCTCGAAGAAACCTTTTCTCTTTAACATATCTACAAATGTAACGAAATCAAACGGTTTCCATTGAATCTCGTCCGATCTTCGTTTCCCAGAGGCGATCAAATTTCGTTAGTTAAATTACAAATATCCAGGCATCGGCGTGTTCGTCGTTTGCATAATTTTTCGCCACGAGTAGGTAGTCCTGCTTGCACCGAGAATAGGGGTCTAAGAGGGTTGGATTTTGTGGATTCGTGCCGTACCTCACCGTACCGTACCGTACCGTGTCATCTTGTTCGTCCGCATTGCTTTCATCATATTTCCGTGTCATGTAACGGAAAGTAATTCCAACCAGTTCGAGTGGTTGAGACAACCTCTGTAGCTACGAGCTTCCTACTTCCGCGATGATTCAGCTACCTACCATTCAATCCAATTGTTCTTTCTCTCTGAAATGTTATCAGACGTAGAATGTAATTGCTCTTGAGCCTCTCGGTACCGAGTTTTTATCAAACTTTTCGAAAAATGTATTTTTGTCAATTATTGATGAAAGGCAATCCTGCTAAAAATACTTACGTTTAACATTTAGCCAGTTAATCATTTATTTTTGTACGAGAAGAATTTGGAAAGTCAACGTTCAAATACTTGTACACGCTAGTGTATCATACCTCAAAGGATCATTTCGAAATGTTCCGATAATCCAGTCCTTTTAGAATCACCGAAAACTCCTCTCTCTCTCTCCCTCTCTTTCTCTCTCTCAGGGACATCAAAACACCTTCCCTTAGCTGAGAGGCCACTCGTCGGCATTACGATAACGAGAATCTGACGATTCATTATCCTCATTGGGCAGGAACGACGGTCGTTTAGCCGGAGGGTAGCGGCAAAACTATTTCACTGTCTTCTGCTTTAGAATGCAATAATTTTCTCCGGTTCCAGGGTGCTCGAGGCGAGAGAGCATCTCGAGACACCGCGAAAGAAGCCGCGCCATGGCAAAGGACGAAAAGGGGCAGGGAATGAGAGTTTGGCTGTGTGGTGTACGGCTGAGATACGGCAGGATAATGCGGGAAGATAGGACGGGGCAAGGATATTGCCAGCCGGACGGTCGACATTCCGCGGATCCTCGCGTTCCATTCGTCCTTCCAGCTACCTCGAAACTTCTCGAGAACCCTCCTCTTCGTACGCGTACACCAAACTCTATCTCCCGCCACGGATCTAACCCACGCGTGCTTCTCGCGGGAATCGCGGGACCCTCGATATGCGAAAATATTTTAACCGACCCCTCGGTGTTCTTTCTTCCCTTCAGATTTCGCTCTAGGTTGAATATTAAACCAATTAGGCATCCGCTCTCCCTTCATTTTCCCCTCTTTCTTCGTTTCTCCCTTTAGGTTTTCATTGAACGATCATGTTATGGCAGACTGTGAATGTCGAGTTAGGATTTGCTAAAAGTTTTCAACATTTTTCGTTCACTTGGTCAAATTTTATTTCATTTTTCATTCGTTAATCTCATTCTGGATATTAAAATAGTTAGTTTTTAAGTTTAGGAACACATTGATATACTAATTCTTTCGCGTTAAACATTCGTGTGTATACTACTTTTCCTGAACCAAAATTATTATTTATTGCTAATAATAATCAATAAACGAATTTTCTCCCAACGCTCAGTCTTGAAAGCGTTAAATATTTCTTACAGACGAAACAAATGTTCTTCAATTATAACATGGTCAAAGAATGTTTGATTTAGTAAAAGGTTAAAACTCACCTTGACATTTTCAAACGATACCATGTGCATAATTCTTTTTATTCACTACTGACGGCGGCAAACACACAAACTTAACGATATCGTAAACGGCTGTTTCTCTTCAATCACGGCGAACATCTTTTACATTTGTACGAAAACGTTCAACGCCCTTACTTTTCTTTTACCATTTCCCCCTTACTACTTCCTTTAGAAGTGGTTCGACGCTCTGCAAACTGCGATCGCGTCAGCAGCACCAAGTACACCTCCAGGACGCTCTTTGTTATCCGAAGGAACTGGCGTACGCGTTCGAGGATCCGCATGCAGAAGCGCTGCTTGGAAATCTCGTTAGAATCGAGCTCACGGAAAACCAGAAAAGCGCGCCTGCTATAATGAGAAAACGAGTCCCTCGTGCTTTTCCTACCTTCTTCAGCCTTTTGTTGCCGAGTGGCCACTTCAACTTCCTCTCTTTCGCCGAGGTGGCTGAAGAGCGTCTCCTGAAAGGATCGAAAACGTGCCAAGGAATGTCGACGACTCGAACGAGCGCGAAGCCTGTGTGCGAATGGGAAAAAGGGAAAAAGAATAAGCGAAAGGAAAGGAAGGAAGGAAGGAAGGGAAAAAGGAAAGAGAGAGAGAGAAGGAAGGATGGAAAGAAAGAAAAGAAGGGAGAGAAATGCCAGCTGGAAAGAGAAAGAAAACGTCCTCTTGTACATCCTTGCTCGGCTACTGACCTCCGACCCTGTCACTCACCCTCCTCCTCCGCTAGCCAGAATTTTTCTCTCTCGCTATCTCATTAAATTCTTCTACCCTCTCCTGGCCCCGCGTGCTCGTCCTCGTGGCCGGCTCCTGCGCTTACCATCAGTCGAATAGATACCGTGACACGATCCTCGAGTTTGTCTTCGTACCGTGCCGCGGTGTACCGGTGAATAACCGATTAACTGGTCAGACCACTCCACGTTAAATGGAGGGCCCCGTTCGTACCCTGCATCTGCCATTATAATCGTGAAAAGTTGCAGGAGCCCGCGTGGTGTTCGCGTCCTCTTTCCCGCGAAATTCGTACCTCTAAGGCATCTCGCTTGTTATATTGCGACCTATCGTCTCCATCGCGCGTCGAGTACGCCGATTTTCTCCGGTGATCTTCGCGCCAACAAACTTCCAATCGATTCTCTACGGCGCATTGAGAACGTTCCTTGCGTACGATAACCTTTCATCGATTCGACGTGTGGTCTCTGATGATTGTAGTTCTGGAAACTTGGGGCTCTTCGTATTTAAGAAATTCGACCTCGGCAATCTTCTTCAACTTCTTCTTCTGAATCTTTCTCCTTTTATCTATATCGAGTTATGGACTTTGTTTGATTTAGTTGTATTTTGCGAGGCGGTATAGAAATGTTATTTGTAGCAGCTTTGGCGGATAAACATCATAGTATGGATAAATATCGTATGTATTTGTTTATACTTAACGACAAGCTACTTAATTTACAGAAGCTAATAGAACAAAATAAAATAGACGTCGTCGTCGATTAAATAGTGTGCAAGAATTGAATATCTTTGAATAGTTTTACAGTTACCAGACTGTGCAGTGTATGTAAACGAATAACGTAAAAGGTAACATTTTAAAGATGATCATTTGATGTTATAGGGGCACAAGCAACTTCCGGTTCAACAGAAGGTGATGGTCCCAGTTCAGTAGGTCCATTGGGATCAGTGGGAACATTGGGCCCTCTTCCAGGCAGAGGAGGAGCACCAACGATTCGACGCGGTCCAGGACGACCTCGATTAAGACCAACGGGTCCCGGTCACCAAGGATATCGTACTACCAGCCATCATCACGGTCGGAAGGTCCAACGGCCACTTCCGGTTCCTCTTAGATCCCAACAGACGATCGCGAGTGTGAATCAACAGAAATCTTCAGCGCATCGAGCCTCAGGATCTGGTCCATCCATTTCTTCTTCGTCGATGAACACCGGTGCATCGTTTTCTCCGACGACAGCAGAATCTAGGCCATTCGGATTCTACACGCAACAACAACAGCAACAACCGCGCGGATCGTCCTAGCTTCCGCAGGGAGAGTTCCTTAGAGTGATCCTCGAAGGAGATTCCTGAACTGTCGGAACTCGACAAACTTCGTGAAGTGTTGCCTAAAATGCAATTGAATCGCGTTCGTCTGACATTTTTGCAAGACGAGACCGTTTCTTCGCTAATTTCTGAATAACATTTTAATTAATTTAAATGAAAGGGAAGATACTTGGATCCAAAGGAATTTTGAACTTTTATGAAGGAACCTCGAGGATTCAATCGCTTCTACGCTAATTTTATAGTAAGCCGTTTTCGATTGTTACGTATTTAAACACAGAGACATTGTGCATTCTTTGACGGATCAATTCTGATTTCGTCGAATGGTTAGATGGATTTTTAAAAGAAGCTTCTAAAAATGTGTTCAGTGACCAGTAGCGAGAATGCAATCGTCATTCTCTTGTTGCTGTTTTCTTATACACAAAGTACATACATAGTAGGTATATCTATGTAGTTTTTTTTGTTAAAGATCCTGGACTTGATTTATGGTGATAGACTTTACTCGCGAGAACCTTACGCTCAAATAGTGCAATGGAGATCTTTTAAAGAAATACATCCAGTGTTTGTTCACAGCGACGTTCTCCGTTCGCGAATGAAATTAGCCTGCGTTAGTGAAGTTAGATCCAATTAGCTGGCACAGTGAACAACACGGAAGTGATTCCAGTCACCCAGATCTTTCCGTCTTCGACGAAAGGATTTTTATCACGTGATTTCGATAATTCGACGTTTGAATTCATCGTATCGAAGCGATGTTTCAGAACCGAAGTCGATTAATTAAGAAATAAAGGAATTTTATCGATCGCAACCTTCCTGTATTTTAAGCGATTTCGAGAAGTGCTGGTATAAAATTCTCGAGCCGTGTGTAAAGTATGTATAAAATTAAGATAACTTGTCCATATTTAAATAAATCATTAAGGAACAATTAACAATCTCGTGCGTATCTTCTTAAGAAAGGGAAAAATGGTCGAATAAAGTAAGTAAAAATTAGTCTTGAATTTTTTCAACACGCGCGTTATCCTTTAGGCAATTTGTACAAATTAATCGTGCCACTCGTTATTAGGTACTTAATGAAGCAAGTTTGAGCTTGCTCGATTAGAAGCAAGTTACAAGGAAATTCAACGAAGAACTAAAGTAAAGAGAAAACAGTAGCCGAAAAGAGAAGAAGCAAAAAAAAAAAAAAGAAAAAGAGTAAGAAAGTACGTTAGGAAATACAAATAGACAAAAGTCGACCGATTCAAGACACGGTTATTACCGGAAGACTTGCCAAGGAAGTTCTTTGCACTTTCTCAAAACGGAAAACGAACAAAGCGTCGAAACAGCACCGTGGAATAGCTTTTAGATTTTATTTTATGATTAGTTAATTGTCGCGTATAGAATCGTTCGATCTACACGATAAAAACGTCGAAATATAGCCAGGAATTTGAAACGAATAAAAATACGAGGATGTTCGTGCAGCGATCGATAAAGGAAATGTATTATATATCATATATTTTCTTTTTTTTTCGATGATCGATAAAACGATTGTTCGACAAAGTGAAGGTTGAAAAGAAAAAGAGAACATTCTTCGTCGCAGTCCTCGTTCTTTCACTTTTTTCTCTTGTCTCTCTTCTTCTGACTCTTTCTCTCTCTCTCTCTCTCTGCCTCTCTCTCTCTCTCTCTCCTTTATCTCTGTCTGTCTCGGTCTTTCTTTTTCTCCATTCCTCTCAACGTATTACAACTTGTCAAACTCAGTAGCATTATTCCATCATTAGACTCGGTTAGACGATATTTTTTATGCGCATTATGGACCGTCATTGGGACGATTCGATCTGTAAAAGAATGGTATTTATATTAGCAATAAACGATTCAAATGGCCACTAATTGTCGAAGTTTATTTTACACCGAACCTTTCCCCGTTTTCCGAAGGCTTTGGTGCCTTTAAATTATTATTATTATTATTGTCAATATGTTATACAATGAACGATAAATAAATAGTTCTTGATAGTTGGGTAAATCTTTCAAGAAATGTGTATTTTATTAAAATTTGTATTGTATTAACCCGGTTATATATTGGTACAAATAAAATTTATTTTATATTTTAAAATAACTGAAAATTGAGAATCAACTGGTTGCTTCAACCGATTTCGCTTGTGAACAGAAGATAAAAGGGAAAAATAGTTTCTAAAGCAATGAAAAAATAAAAGGGTCTTTCTCAGGAATGGGATTTCTGTGTTGTTGCGTTTATTTTCCACGGCACATTCCTTGAATCGTGACGTGCGCGTTACGAGTGTCCGGTTACTGGTTTTTGTGGCGATACAACCAAGTGAACGAGGTAAATGAAGTAAATGGATGAACGGTGAATAATGGATGAACCGATGCTAGTGTCACCGACGTGCGGACGAGCGTTATTCGCTTCTTGCTTTTAGCGCACGCTCATTTCTACATCAACATCGTGAAATGCCATTTAAATTCAGCTTATCATCGACCAAACCATCGTTAGTAACTCAAAAAGGTAATATTTAAAGTTTTTACGATCGAATATTTTTTTATTTATCATTTTTTTTCTCTGATTATTAACAGCAATAAACAACAATGTTAGTTGAAAAAAAGTAATATACGCAGGAACGTGCAGCGTGACCAAGATAAAGTATACTGGTGATTACTATAGAAGCGTAAGAGAGCCCTGAATATATGATTAGCGTTTAATTTTCCAAAAAGCAAACGTTTAAACTCGATCTTAATCAGTTTGTTTCTGTGTAGCTGGAATTTACGAACACCGCAGACCTATCGTTGACAGTAGAAGATGTCGAGAGAAAGTCAGACAGACCGGGTATTTTAAGTGTTCCACGCTGATTCGATGGATCGTGATAAAGAGGAACAGAAAATGATCTTGGATCGTTACATGGTTACGAATCGAAATTGCAGACACGGCCAGACTGCACAGGACAAATTGCGATACGATTTCTGCTATTTTGCCGCTTTCTACGCTTATTTACGTGCGTCGAGAAAATAGCACGCGATACGGGGAAACCCATAATTCAGTTACCACGGAATTATCAGTTCCGTCCCCTTTCATCGGTCCTCTTAAATCATACTGCCTAATCGAACGTTAATAATAAAGGGAAACGAGCTGGTTTGATAGTGATTTAAAGAGCCAGTTGCAATTCTTTTACTGGCTCTTTACACCGTCACGAAGAAACTCGTATACACTGTCACTCATAAGTATGCCGATTCTATATAAACATTTGTCACTTGCAATTTTCATTTTTTCTAAATATTCCAAACGATAAAATAAAATGAAACAGACTAAACGACCGGAAAGTCCATACGTTTTCATTCCACGATATCCCACTGTATTGTTTTTGTAAGAACCGATTTATTTAATCAACGATACAGTTTCCATTAGTCTCTGCATATTAGCGTCACCCATCGTTCCACGATCTTATTAATACCAATTGTTAGAATTTTTGTGGCTTGGACGAGGAACATTCTTCAAGGGTATCGTTGAATTCTTCATAAATTCTGAATCTTTTGCCATTCAGATAATTCTTCAACAACCTGAACATTCGATACCCAGATGGTGCGAAATCGGTGCAGTACGATAAATATTTTTCAGTTTACAATCATCCTGATGGAAAATGTCTTCTTTCCTATTGACGAGATGTGGCCGATCTATCGTCAAGCATTGGTTGCAATTGTTCACGATAAATTGCTGAATTAATCTGGTCTGATTTAATTGCAAAAGTTGGTAATTTCATAGCGGAACAGTACGAAGAAGTCTCTTCAAGAACGCAGCAATCTTCCACTCAACCTATTAAATATTCATCCTATGTAATATCTATATCTATTTATTCTTCGTGTAAATTTTTTAGAGATTTCACCCACTAAGCAGAGGAACCCGTAAAATTCCAAATTCTGCAGCGAAACGAAAAGGCCATTGTCGTCTTATGATCGTCGATTCGCACGTAATTACGCGAAAGAACCAAGAAATTCTTTGAAAATGAGATTGCTGTATAATCAAAGACGGCAGAACACGACAGACGCACGGCTGAAAGCCGAGGGCGGTGATCATCGACGCGAAGCAAGCAGCTGCTTGCTGTAGTCGCGTCATCGTCTGTGTGATTGCCTTCGGTGGCGATCATTCTCGCTGGTTCGATACTCAAGGAACCAACAGTTGAAATGGGCCAACGCGTTTCGGTTCCCGATCATACACCGCCCCCCGTACCACTCGATTTACGCCCCAACCACTTGGTCACTCCACGATTATTACGTTTCCGTTTTCACGCCCCCTCATTTTCGATTCTGTAAAGCCCAGTCGGCTGTCGATGAAATGAAAGCCTCCGTAAGCGACGAATTACCGTCACACCTGGTAGAGTAAACGATTGCTGTGTGATCGTGATTCGTCGAATTTAAATGCATCTTCTCCCATTGTTCTTCGCTTATATATCTTCTATTGTTTGTTATTTGATTGAAATACAAGTGTTTAAATTAGCCCTTTGATGCTTGATGTTGTTTAAGTGATTTCAAATTTACGCCTATTACGTCCTCTTTATAGAACTTTCCTCTCCTTTCTTCCTTGCACATCTCCTGTTTCTTTTTTTTTATTTAATTTAATTACTTGATTACGTTTCGCGCTCGATACCGCGTATACCTGCGAATACAATGCATATTTTACAAAAAGTCGTCGAAATCCTCCAAAATACACCACTGTAAGTCCATAAAGTTTCTATGAGAACTTATTGGCCCCTTTGATCACTCTAATAGGATCATTATAGTATTAAAGCGCTAAAAATAATCGACAGAAAATCGACGGTGGAAAACACTAGCAGATTTACTTGAGAGAATTGCGAACATAAAAGGACGAGTTTTCAGGAGTATTCGATACCAGCATCTTTCCTCGTAGATCTTTTAATGCATGGACTATTAATGATCGTAAATGAAAAATACACACATACAATTAAGGTGCCCGCATGCGTTATGCAGACTGCGAATTCTCGAAGGTCGCGGGAACGCAGAAAGAAGAAAATCGACGGACTTTACATTCCGAAAAACAACTGCGAATTATTCCACCTTACACGGTCAATGTATGTGTCGCACCGAAAGTGCATCGTGTTGTAGAGATCGCGAGAAAGCAGATTCTCTCACGTTGCACGGTGGATTAATTCTACAGAAATTCTAAAACAGTAAACTACGATTATTTTGCATTTAGGGTAACGAATAGAAAATTTGTTGAATTTTACCCTACGTTATATTAGCATGTTTAACGTGTTAAAAACGAAGCTAAAGCAAGTGAAAAATACCGAACTAACACGAAGAATAAAAATGAAAATCAGCGTTGCATATTCCTGAAACCAAGAAAGAAACTCCATGCATTGCGATTCAGTGAACGAAGCAAACGCGACAAAACTCGGCGAATACGAAATTCCAGCTATGTATCACACAAAGCACCGAATTATCCACAAGAGTGCCTCTTCTTTCTCTAAATCGAAAGGGAAAAGGGAAGGACAATCGACTTACCGAAATTCTAGCATCGAATCAGTCATCGCGCAAACTGGTTCGAATAGCAGCAGCGGTCTGCGCTTCGATGTTTAATTTTCCAATCGGTCAGCCAAGAGGAAAGTCTGGGCAGAAAAGGAGCGAGAGACGAATGGCAGGATCGACGAACCGGACCCGATCAATTTTATGTCCCTTAGATCGATCGATTGTCCGACAGTGGCACGAGAGAGAAAGAAGAAGCAATGAGAGGACCGAGATCTTGCGATGCACCTGCTCTTTGCTGTACACCTCCAGCCCACACCTTCCATTCGCGCGTGCAATGCATCTTTTCTTCATCTTTCTTCCATCTTTTCGCATCTTTTCCTTCTTCCTTTCGTTCTTTCCTGTTCTCGCAGCTCGTAGAGACCAATCTTACATTTCGAATATTGCGAGTGAATGTACGAGAGCCGATCGACCATGTTAATTCTCGGTTAAAGATTTCATGGTCGAGCGTTGGTCAGCGACGACTATCTAGGAGATTCGATGGCTCTTTAAGACATTCGTGCCCTTCGTTCGTCTTTGATGCAGAAATTTCCAGCGATTAAGGTGTCGATAAATTTATTGGCCGGGTTATTTTCGGATAACGACGTAACGTGGATTCGATGGCCAGGTGCTTCGGAATCCGTGTGGGTCTACTTCTCGGCCAACGAAAGTCTGTTTACTGTACTTCGAGATGGCAGAATTAGATTGACGGTTTTCGCAACGATAGAGTTTTTCGTTATACGAATTGAGTTTTACTGTTTTCTAGAAGTATGCAGAAAGTGTTAGAAATATGAGATATTCGTTTCGTTTATTGATCAACAGAATCTTGGAATAATCGGAAAGGATATGCTTGGGAAGGATAATAGAAAAAGAAACATACGTCGTTGATTAAATAGATCTTCTGTAAAGTAATAACTTTCAGTGCTGTTTCAAAGAAATATAAACGAACTTATTACACTATTGTTTGCTTCTTAGTGAATCGTACCTTTCGTGAACCAAAGTCCAGTTGATCGTGTCGAATTGGACAACGGAATTGCAGATTTTAAAGGGAGACGTTATAAAGAAGTAACCTGAAGAAAGTACTACATTTTTCAATCGCTGAATATTCCAGCGTTTAAGGTAAGAGAAAAATCTGTGTCAAACGCGGTGAGAGATAGAAAGCACGAAAACACGTACGGGACAATGTAACGATCCTGTAAATTAAAAGCGTGACGAATAGAAACCGGTTCATTAATATGTATGGCTGTAACTGCGGTATTTTAATAATTCCTACGATAGTAAAACGCGAGCCGAGCAACGGTGAAACGGTTCCTTCGTGGCAAAAATGCCGCGATTCTCGCAGACCTTGCGCCACCGCGTTTATTGAATAATACTATTTATACATTATTTCGTTGGATACAAGAAATGGATCAGAAAGAAAAATCTTTTTTTATTATATACGACCGGACATTTCTAAACAGTCATGGTCATCCAATTACGACAAATTAATATCTCATTCTCGATGAACACTTTAGTCGTTTATCGGTTGAACGGTTTATCAAGAGAAATATCAATTATTGAAGTACAAGAGTCATAAACTGATCGGTTTTCAGATCCGTGAGGGCAGCAATTAGCCATACAACGCTTGGCGACACTCTTTCAAATTCCACGAACAGTCCGATTGGTTATTTAACCAGCGGAGGTGCAATCGATTCACGATCTCATCGAGGACACGTTGCAACCACGACTGACAGGTGTTCGATTCGGTGGCGAATAATTCTCTTCGTTTCTCGAAGGTTACCTGGTAAATATTTCTGAATTTCCGGTCTTCCAACTAACGAACAGTCCGTTCTCCTGGTACAGATTAATTCCAAACGTTGCTCCTCGATCAAGTCGGAACTTTTTTCAACGTTAATTGCCTGTCCATTCAATGGATAAGTTGCAAGTTTAACGTGCTTTTGAACGACGTCTTTCTTGCCTGCTCATAACGCCGATCTATCGAGCGGCATTCATGGACTACGAATATTTATGTGAATTCCTATTTAAGATCACAGTCAAAGAAATGGAATCTGAACGGTGATTTCTTTTTTCTTATTCCTGAATATTACAATGAGTATTGTAGTTTTGGTACTTTATATGAAGAGTTGTCATTAAGAATTGATGCAGGAATCTCCAACCAATTATCCGAGAAATATTCCATAGTCTACAAAAATTGTAAATGATCGAACACGTTGTTTAAAAGTTGGGTATTTTATTAGATGTGTGAATTGATTTACTAACTTCCTTATTTTAAATTTGAATTTTTCCGGGTCTTACATTATGAGAAACATTCTGAATGAGAGCGATCTGCGTTTATATAACTTCGCGAGACTTACAATTTGTTACTTGAATAATGTACGAAGAATATCGTAACGCTGAACGTAAAATTCTAATTTTATTTACAAATTTACCGAACTAATTCACATACGTAATATTTGTTTCTTCCTTTTATCGAAATTGAAAATTTTATTGAGAAATTGAAATTTCAAAAAGAAAAAAAGGAAATTGGAAAGATTATGCAGTTAGTCTTGTAGAGATTGAGAGAGATTGTTGCGTAAAAGTGAAGAGCTTTGATATGGTTAAAAGAATTGGAATAAAATGAATGGATAAAAGAAAATTGGTAAGATTATGTAGTTAATCTTGTAGAGATTGAGAGAGATTGTTGCGTAAAAGTGAAGAGTTTTGATATGGTTAAAAGAATTGGAAAGACTAATAACAGAATTACGAGTTAGCTGAGTATACCCACTTCGAAAAGACGCGTTTTCGTGAACAGACAGGAAATAATCCTCTGGAATCAACAGGTGAATCGTCTCGTAACAGAAATATCCCTCGGTCGCCGCTTTTAACTAAAATTCAGCCAATTACAGAGACAACGATCGTCGGTGAGTGATTAAATTTTGATCAGCGGAATGCTGGCGCGCTTCAGCCCCGTTCGACTGGTAGGAAAAAATAGAAAGAACGTATTGCAATATAATTTTTAAGATCAGTTTCATTTTTAAAAAATATATTCTCTTCCAGCTGTTGAAGTATGAAAATTAGTATTGTTGATAAAACGTGTCTGATAAAAAAATAAAAAGAAATAATATTTTATAGAATGGATATTTAAAAAAGTGTGCAGATTGTTCGATGAAATGAATTCTTCATCAACATTCAGTCTTTAATCAGTACATAGCAGCCTAACTGCGCAAGATATCACGATGAACTGGTAAAAAATCAATTAAGAAGTAGCTGTAACATCCAACCACTTTCTTATGCTTCAGTATTCAACAACTAAACTGAGTCATTAAATCTACAGCGTTTAAACTATAACTCTCCATCTATACTTCTATTGTACGACTTTTACAAGACGTTACAAGCTATTTATTTCAAGCTCTATTTATCACTGAATAGTGATCTCAATTAGATAAAGATAGTCTCACTAAATATTGTCATACCGCGTAATAATTTGATAAATATCTTTTATCTTTATATATATATATTTACGAATTGATTGGAAATTTTATCAATATAATTGCGATAATCGTGTCTCGACACAATGTCGATGAAAATTCGACAAGTTTCATATAATGCTATAGTAACATTTGTATATAACACAATCTTTGTTCTATCTATGACTACATCTTTCCCACCGACTATAATTGCTCTAGTTCAGACTAAGGGCTGCGCAACCGTAGCAGATATCTAACTATCTGTGACTCTAAAAAAAGAAAAAAGGAGATGAGGATCGCCGTTAGTTCCAACGTACGGCAACCGTCGAGATACCGGCCAGTTACGAAATTTCGGCGCTGTTCGGTCGCATTAGAATTCAGGGCGCAATTATCGGTCGACTAATTATAATTAGGGTGGCGATACAACGGTGGATACTGTGTCCATGCCGGTGTTGATCGCATCAAAAGTCGGTGAGCCGTTGTGTGCGATGGTTCCCCCGCACTTCTTCGCTTGGCAATTACGCTCTTCTGTCTGTTGTGGCGAACCACACTGACGAATCGAAGCTTTTATTTCGGTGTGCGGACGAAGGAAAAGAAAAGAAAAAAAGAAAAAAGAGTCGGAAAGATGGGGTGAAGCCACGAAATTAGCGGAGTGAAACGGTATACCTAACCGCCCTATGGTCATGTTCAACGCGATGATCCAGCGAGACACCGATTCGAGGAAGGAAGTCGTACCGTGATGTCGGCCTTCGCTGCGTTTAGAACACGGCTTCGCCCCGATATTTGCATATGTATCGTTCCACTCGTTCCTCTTTTACGTTCGACCGTAACGCGAATACGCGAAACGCGGCTTTTTCTTTCTCGACGGACTGCGTATTTCGAACGATTCGATCTTTGCCAAATTGGCGATATCATAGTAAAATCTAATAGCATAGGGTTTTCTGATTTTTGATATTTTGTCCAGTTGCACCTAAAGTACACGATGTTTTCTCATTCCTTCGTTGGTATATTAAATTTGATTATTCTACGGAAAGCACGAGAATGAAGTTTAGGAAAACTGAAACTTAGGTGACCCAAATAATCCTATCGTAATACAAATGGAAGAAGTCAAGAGAAGCAGAACGTAAGTAATAAGGCCGATGATACTATCCGGCGAATTAACAATGTCCCAAAAGGGAGCAGAGAAAGGTAGGAAAGTAGCGAGAAACAAAAGAGGATTATCGTACTCCAATTATAATTAATCATTCGGTAATTATAGGGCTACCGCTATCGCGTGAGATTATTGATATGCCAGATGCGAGATTTTAACGCGGCCAATTAGCGTCGAAGAAGCGGAAAGCATATCGTTCGATACGAGGGCTGACCGTGGCGATATCATCGTGTGATTGCTGTATCGTGGATCGCATGAAAAAACTGAATATTCGCTATAAATTTGCTTATCTTGTATTATTATGAAATTCGTTTTCTTCGTTGTAATAAATATTCCATCACTGTTCATCCAGCTGCATACGCCAACAAGAATCCATCCAATTAACATGTGACAATTCTTTTCTTGTCTGTTTCTTAAGGCTTATATAGATGTTTTCCAAGATACAAATTAATTCGATAACACAATTATAAATAGAAATATTATAGTATGTCAAACAGCGTGAAATAGCAAAAATATCAACAAGAGTCACTGTACATACAACTGAGAAAGTGATCCCAAATCTTTGGCCAATAATGTAGAAGTATACACTATGGCTTTAGGATTTAGCAATTTAATAAGATGATTATTAATAAGACGATAAAGTTCTTCGAGCCATCGTCAGTGGTTAGTCATAGGGTTTTTGCAGCGGAGTTGATCCATTTCCCTAGACATCTACCTAGCTGGCTAGGTAGAATACAGTTACGCGTTCGTAGCACAGAACAGGTTTAACGTGGTTACGTTTGACAGAAAGCTTTCGTGAACTCGTTGTCTCTCCACAGGGACAATAAACGATGTCGTTAAGTCGCGAGGCTCGTCTACGATCATAGAATAAATACTCTAATGCGTAGATTTCGCGGCGAATGAAATGAGAAAGAAAGAGAGAGAGAGAGAGAGAGAGAGAGAGAGAGAGAGAGAGAAATAAAACTCGAGGAAGAGGGAGAGAAATGGGAGGTAGTCTTTGCGTGCGGGTCAATTAACGGCATCGTTAAGCGGCGTGACTTGTTCGTAATCGCGAGAAGGATTTCACCGAAAGAAATGGAACAACGTATACGCTCTTCTTATTGTGAATTATTTAATAAGTAGAAGCTGTAAGATCAACTCGGCCCAACGATCAGCGGAGTTCACTTTCTAGTGAGATTCGTAAGAGATTTCTAACAGACATCGTAATAACACGTTCTCCATTGTTTCTCTTCGTTTTATTTTGTTCTTCCTCCCTGGTTACGTGGAGGTAGTAGCAGGTAATAAATTCGAATGGATGATAGCTTCTACTCGAGTTCATCAGATGATACGTTGTCTCTTTGATACACTTTCGATGGTACACTTTCGCTTTCCGTTTCTGCACGTCGTGCCTCAGCTGCTTGTACAGGTGCGTGTTAGGCTGTTAGAATAGAGATTGGAGAACAGAAGATGGAGAAGTTAACCTCCATTAAGAGTTAATTAAAGAAGGTAGTCGTTCCAGTAAGACCAAGATCCAATATGTGATATCCAATATTGTATATCACATAGGGCAATTAAGGTAAGTGGACCACCGAGAAAGATGAAACTGATAAGTAAGCGTGTACTTTTTCAGCTATTTGTAAAACACATAATATGTCAGTGTTAATTTGTTGCAGTGATTATAATTGAGCGTGTCTATGCTCTTTACATGATATTCCTATTTTGATAGAAATCAATATGTTAATTTCTGGTAAGAATAATTCTTTACACGATCATAAGTAAAGCGAAATTATGTTTATAGATGCGATTAAATGTTTCATCTTATAAATACTATACATTGTTCTTTCTTTTTTTTTCTAAATCAAGAAGGAAATGGAAAAGGAACGAAAGAGAAGAGGATGGTGTGAAAACGGAGGAAAGGTTGGCCCGGATAGAATGACCTTGGAAGAAGGTTCCTCGAGCGAGGAGCGCCAAAGGGCCTTCCACGGAGAGCAGCAACGAGGCAGAGGAGAAACTGGGTAGCGAGACGGTGTAGATACGCGTAAGGAAGCGTAACGCCTACGTAAAGCCGAGCCTCTGACTCGCGACTTCCGGTCAAGCGGCAGGAAGCACGCTCAGTGCGTCGCCGCCATCGACGTCGACTTTGCGTCCTTAGACCTATCCACGAGCTACGAAATATTTATTTAGTCTCTTTACGATTTGATCGAAACATTCGAATTTGTCACTCGTTTCGTCTCTCAATACCGATGTAAAGAGAAATGCCCATTTTCTATTATGTCACGAGTGACTGGCGAAAAATTCCAAAATATGATGAAATTTTCATACCATCGTGAGATCACGTGGCGAGATAAAGAGTATCGTGGAGTTATGTGGCTTAATTAATACAGCGCAGACATAAGGCGGCAACGCTGAATTTTTATACATAACAGAAGCAGCGGATGAATTTTTCTGTAACCGTAATCTATCCCTTGGAATTTTATCATTATTTACGGAATTCTTGAAGCAGGCCAGACCAGAGACTATATTTTATAACTTCAAATAACAATCTTCAGAAAGAAACTTTATTTCGTTAAACGAGTTGTCTTTCTATTTAGTTAGCGATTAATGTTTAAATGATTTTGTAATTCTTCCGAGCATTTCACGCCAATTTTATTCTATATAGATACACTGACTTTCCAAAGCGTTTGAACATCTATCATAGAAAACTTTTATGTATACATTTGGGATGTATGTTATACAAACATTTTCAAATTTCATTCTTACTGCAACGAGGTACGACTGTCGTAATTGTATTGGTAAAATTTCAAACTAATCTGAAAATGCATATAGATATTATGAAATTTTGTAGGAATTAATTAGAAAGAAATTAAAAGATGGGAAATAGAGGGCACAGGAGACGGTACACGTATTGTCGAAGTTCGTATTTTGAGGCAATTTTTATTCATCAGGCGTAACGTATTACGAGCGTTGGCAAAGTATAGTATAAGGCTTGAGTATATCAGTTTTATGAATCAACGTGATCTTTAGGGAGGAAGATGATGTCAGAAAATGAAAAATGATTTGAATCGATCGACGTCCGAGTTCCTCTTGATTTTCCACTTTGATGGCGGCTCGTTAACGTTAACTGGTTACTTTACTACGGGCATGAATATAGAACGAAGGGGAATGCCACGAAGGTGGCTTCAACCGTACATCCGGACGATATAAATGAGAAATTGAATTTCCTTGGTAGCCGCTATTAAAGTTCATCCAGCTTCGATGTTGTCTTAACCCATGATTGGAATCGTTATATGACACGCGATATCTTTTTTGTCCTTCTCATTAAACGATGAATCTTTTTCATAAAATTCATTAACCTCTTGAGCAACGCTGACACATTGAGTTCCATTCAAGCACTATTAGGTATATTGTGCTGCATATGCTGATGCTCATTAATACCATTAATTAATAATATGCGACAAGTAATAACAACAAACTAATGACCAAAAGCAATATTTGCTTATAACCGTAGAATATTATACACTTAAGCTTATAATTCAATATTTTCGAAATGCTCAGGAGGCTGGCAAAAGCAGCTACTTAATCCTTCAAACTAAATAAGGCACAATTTTGAAATTAGTCGACAATATGATAGAATTTTTAAACAGTTTTTTTTTTTACAAAATATGGGAATGTGATTTGTCATGATCTTTGCCTATGTTCTTCAAATACAGTGGAAACATTTAATCCTTTACTGGTTTTAAAAAATTCGTCCCTGAAGAAATTATATAACTATGAATTCCTAAATTTTAATTAACTTGAAATTTACTTGTGTAAGAGTCCGGTAATTAGAAATGGCGAAAAGTCTCGTTTCTCCAACGAATACATTGTTACGGTAGAAACTTCGTTCCAATAAATAAAAGAAGAGACCTGATTTCTCTAATGAAGATTCACGGGTGAATTAAAATAGAACTCGGGGAAATCTGATAATCCTGATCGTAATGGATAAACTTTTTGAAGCGTTGCGCATTGCACCCAAGTTTTCAATCGTAGATCGATCTAGATTAAGAAGTAGGAAGAGGAAGATGAAAATGGGTCGCCTGGTTCAAAGGGAAACTTTCTCTAGCCTTTAATACCCGTGAAACTTGGTCGGGAAAAGAGCAAGAACGAGTAGTGTGATAAGAGAAAGAATAATTCCTTGTTCGTACGACTTTGTGGCTCGGAAAGGAATTATCTTTCGGTCCGTGCACTCGGCAGGAAACCTAATTTCAGTCTTCCTGTCATGGGAATGTGCGCACCCTGTATCGCGTTTTATAAGAACACGACTGGCTCTGGCGTCGTTTTCGTTCGATTCCAGTCACAGATCATAACCGGTATAACCCAAACTAAGAAACTTATAGTATAAGAATTTATTCATTGATTTTTCCATTTAGATAAGAATTAGCTTTTCTTCGATGAACTTTTTCGTAAAAATGTTAGAAACAAGTGTTACCTTTGGTCTTTGATCGAAGTCGACCTCGTCTCGTTGTTGGAAAACGACGATTGCATTACTGTGAAAAAATTTAGCAGATTAAAAATAGCTGAATGAAAAGGAACGGTTACAAGAATGGAAAAAAAACGTAAACGCTAGTTGTGTAGGATCTATATTGTTCGAGACAATTGTGAGAGTTAGTCTGGTGTCGCAGACGAAAGAAGTAGTGTGAACTCGGTGCAATATGTATGTCTTATCTTGCATTCAAAACGGTGCAGGAAAAGATTAGATCGGCCTCAAATTTTCAGCGCTTGTTCCTTCGGTGTCATAACACTTACTGTCACATTCTTTTTGTAAAAAATTTCGTCTGCCTTTTGTAAGTTTGAATTTCACATGAGTTTGGACTCTTAACTGAGATTATCAAAAGGGAACAGTTGTCATTGTAAGGTGCAATTCTACGGGGTGTTTCAAAATAACAATCGCACGAAGCAATTAACCCATTAAGAACGAGTATTATAGTTGCAACGTCAAAATAAAGAACACGACACGCCCATGTTTACTTGTGTAAAGCAGGACAACGAGTGCGAGCAAGGTAAAAAGCTAAATTAGCTAAAAATATCTATACAATTGAAAAGAGCGTGAAAATAAAGCAATCAAATTTACTGTTGACCAGTAAGATAGTAGGAAGATACGAATTTGTAAGAACAATTCCGCGAATCAAGAAGATAAGAATCGAGTTAATGATGTGGTTTAATGACTTTCCCTTGGCTCGGCTGCATGTGCACAATTCACATCACGAAGTCTCCCGGTGCTTTCGACTGCCCGTTTTCGGGCAACGACTCGAATGATTTTATCGTTGCATCCTCCTTCTTCTCCTTCCTGCTTCCTGGGCGTGCAAGCACCGGTCGTTTCGAGATCGTTCAGTTAACCTTATACTTCGTTACGGGAATTAACGATTCACGGTCGAATCCGTCGTACGAACTCTCCAGAGGGTTATTTCACCGAAAGCTGGCCCTCTTGTTGGCTTTGTAATGTTGGCACCGTTGTTACTCATATGCATCGATACAATCGTAGCCTCTTATTCCACTGGATTGTTCGAAAAGTTCCTAGCAAAATTTACGAGATATCTCGCAAGAACTAGAGATAAACACTATTAACAGTGTAACATCGCTATGAGCGTTACAAGAAATTTTTGTATAAAAACCACTTTAAAGTTGTCAATAACGAGCACTTTTAACGTTGCATCCTCGGTAGTGCAATTGTCTAGTACCGTCGTTAATACCATTGGTCCAATAATTATCAATATCAATGATAGGTGGCAGCAATATCGATAATGCAGTTGCCTTCGATTTTAAAGACTTGCAAGCAGCGTGTTGTTGGACGAGGATGAATAAATGAGTCAATGGAGCATTGTTCGGACGATCGAGCCGGAAACGAGAAGGATGTCTAGAGAGTTGGATGAAGTGGTGTTCGATGTCGTGCGACAGGCGGGTCGCGGCCGGAAAAGTGCGAAAATAGGAAGAGGAAGCGAGTGAAGAAAGAAAGAAAAGAAAGGCGGAGAAGTGGAAGTGGCGCGTGGCACTGCCGAATAAGTATCGGATGCCGCCAGATGTTGCGGTGAAGCCAGCTGCTGCACCTCCGCCACTCTGCCCTCTTTTGCTTTTCCTCGCGGTTTTTCGAGAGAGCCGAGCAGGTACACACACTGACCAATACGTTGGTATTTGGTGTTCACTGGTGGTACTGCCGTGTATCAATTATTTTTCCCATTTGTCACATGCGAAATTTTGTTGAAGCAACGTCAATTAAACACTTTCTTGCAACATTACACTCGCGCCATTGTACCTACTTTGATTGATAATTCAAGTATGACGGATATCCAAAGATTTCGTTTCGCGTGATTTTTATTAAAATTCGGGACGTTTTATGTTTCCCAAGTGCGCTGTAGTTTTAGTTTCTTCATTCTTGTATAAGATAAAGGAAGTTTTAATGATAGGTTTACTTCGAACTGCGCTCGCTGTGATAGAGGTAATCACGAGAGGTTAAGCTGAATTGAATAACTGCGACAAACATAATTAGATTGCGTGATGATACTAACAAGGTTTATTACGAAAGTTCTTGAAGGTTCATGTCGAGAAGGAATACCGCAGAAATGCAAACTGCTTAAACGAACGGAAATTATGGATGTAGGAATCGTAATAGACTATTTTTTCCCTCACTTTTCCCAGTGCTTCTCTTCTATTTTCTTCTTGAAATTTGAGAATGCTTATGGAAGATATAATATATGATATAATTTCAATTATAATTAAAGGTTTTTGATGTAATATGAAACACTAGTGAGCATTTTGAATTCATGAACGGAAAGCTATACTATTACACATAACATCGTCCCGTCGGTAGTAAAAATGTTAATTACAAATGTTTTATAATAAACGCAGAAAACTTGTTCGTACTGTTTTTATCGAAGATACATAGCATTTTAATAATTGGAAAATAAGAGTGCAGTAATTTCTTAAGAGGAAAACCATTTCTGACAAGATAAATATAATTATGTAACTTACATGTTTCTCATGCAGCTTGTTTATTATACCTTAAAACAGTTGATTCTCACATCCAGAAATTGTTGCCACGTTTAATCTTCAAGCGAAGACGTAGAAATCGCGCGATAAGCATCGTAGGTAGCATTTTCCTTTTCCCGCCAAATTAAATTCACGTAAAGCGGAGTCGCACTCATTATTTATTTACTTACTGCTTTATCATTATGAATCCACAGTAAAATAACGAATTTATTCTAGATAAAAATAATGTTTTATCAACAAATAGTTTTATAATTATGTGGGATATGTTCAATGTGCATAGAATTAAAGGGCCTTGAGGTTATGTTATATACAATCGTCGATATATTTACGTTAGAGGTTTTGTAATTTCAATAGTGATTTTTTTACATTTGCAAAGACTATGAAAATTCATACGTTAAATGAATGGAGAACTATGGAAAACAACTGTTGCTATACAATTTTATCATAATTCCATCTATTACACGCGGCGCGTTGCATTGTATATACTTGCTAAATAAGTACACACGCTTGCTTTACATAGGTTGTACATAATTCCCGCGAAATATACGAATTAAATCTTTAGTTTACGCAATCTTGAGAATATATTGCATGCAACGTATCTTTGCGTACAAGGACATAATTATATAACATTTACTATGAATGGGTTTGATTAAATTTACAATATTGATTGAATACAATTATGATCTTAATAGAAGTTATAAAACTGTATTTATAATTGAATGAATTATATGAAAATAAAAATTGAATAAACTATATTTAGTCTAGACAATCTAAAATGCATATTTCAGCTTTCTATATTGTGTAATATTAGCGCAGTATGTGATTCGAACTCCGCTCAATTCTGCCATGATGAAATAGTTTATAAAAATATGGTACAAGAAAAAACGTTAAATTCCTCGTATGTATTATGAAACAATGAACAATTACAAATGTCCGCTGTATTGTAGCATTAATTGTAGCATTAACTTTCACGTCATGATATTCTATTATACGTAGCTATGTAGCTATGATTGCCATTACAGACAACATCATTGTCGTTTGATTTATCCGTAATTTCATAGTTAAACTATATCTTAGAAAATATGAGCAAGCGTGCATATAATTTTAAGCTCTGTACATCGATCTTCCGTTGGAAGCCTCTGGAAACTTTTCTTTTTCATAATTCCTTTCAACTTGACCCATCTATATTTACGTATATATTCGTGAAACCAGGATGAAATCAGAATAACGAACCCGCAAGCATTACCGGCATCCCTTCCACTTTGGTATCGTAGAACTGGCGTGAAAACCGAAAAGGGACAAGGAGGAAAAGAAAAAGGAGGGCCCTTGCAGCCAGGAGAACGAGATGGGAAGGAAGTGGCGGAGGGGGTCGAAAGCGAATATCCTTCCTGCCGGGGCAGCAAACAGGCAGCTGCTCGGATTTGAGCACGTGCTACCACCGTGCTGCCACGATGAACCTCGTCTTAGATAGCCGAGGTTGGTAGGTTGCTTGGTAGATATGTAGGTAGGTGTTATACACCGGCCCTGTGTGACTGAATACGATCCAGGTATCCGGCATGAGCCGAGTATTTTCGTACGTGTTCCGGTGATCTTTGCACGTGCTACGTTTTATTTCTTTTCCTATTCAAATTCATCGTGAACCTTCCTAGTCTTCCATTCTTCCAGCAACAATTGAGCTACGGTTGAAGATGCTTTTTTCTCTACTTTCCGAGATGACAATGATCCCTTCGACGGTTTAATTCTCAATACTTGACGAACTCAATTCTCTGTCTGCAGATGCTTCTTAACAGATGCCGTTACGCACTGAAATTTAACATTTAATTTAACATACTCAAATTTAGCAAGAGCTTATTTGAAAATTCTGAAACAATTAGCTTGTATCGAATTCTTCTAATTCAGTCACATAGAATCACTTCTATTGGAATGAACCATCCGGATTTCATAAGAAATTAAACGCCAATCGTATATTTTGCTTTTCTCCGAATTGAAAAATTTGGAAAGGTAGAGTTGATCGGTTTATCTTGCGAATTGTTTGATTTGGATAACAGGCGAAGTGAGTGGATAGCACGTGCTACGATTCCGTTTTGCTCGTACGGAAAACCGACCGACAAAGGTTGCTAGGTTGCTGGGTTGATCGGAAGAAGGTGTTATGCACCGACTCTTTGAATAGGAGGTGTATACAAGCACCAGGTATCGCCAGGAAGGGGTACGATCGTGCATGCATGCGTGTCTCCCTTCGTGGCATGAACTCTATACAAGTTTTCCTTTTCGGGCTGTTAATTCCCTCTCAAGGTGGTCTCTGATTTTGCAATTTTACACCGTCTGAGTTTTACGTGCCTTCTTTCCTTTACGCGACATCAGCGGACGTATTATAATTAACAAACGATTAGCCCAAGTAATGAAAACTGGGAAAATTGTCATCTTGAATTTTGTTCACTTATGTGCTATTAATCTCGATTAATTTTTTTGCATGGGGTTAAGGGGAGTAGCAAAATAATTTAGCTACCGATTTCTTAGGTGTAGCATATAGCAGGCTTAATAGATAAAATAATTTTTCGTCCGTCGGTTCGATAATTAAATCTTCAGCGAATCGAAGATGTCCTTATCTGATCATGCATCCGCACGCCTGGCGTTATTAATTTAGTAGAAATCCGCAGGTGCTTCTACAGAAACTTGGTTGACGGCCAATGCTGTATCGGTGGTGGGCATGCACGTGATCAGATCCGCGTCCAGAAAACCATCAGAAGAATTTTATCGAGTTTAAAATGTTTTAATTGCAAACGATCAATGAAATCTGCATTAATAATTAAGAAACATCGACTTTTCTAAATAATCAAAGAATTTCGATATCAATTACGAGATAAATATAATGTCTAATACCGGACATTAGTCCAGATTCGCTCGAGTTAAAGATCTGAATGAAACGCGATGAGTAGCGGATTTACTAAGATCATTGGTTAATCGATTATCCCGCGAGGCAATATTGTTCGTCGTGTATCAATTAATTTCATTTTGATCGACTATTGTTAATTAATCAATTTCATTTACAAAACAACGGAAGATTGTTTTAAAGGTAGCCTGTAGACGAGCTCACGACTCATTATTTAGAATATTGCAAACGATATTTATTGGTCGATCTTCTGGTATCTGATAATCATGCGACACCTGTTACGACACAACACTTACTTAATTGGAGGCTACGAACAGCTGCCCACACGACGAACCAATCACGGCTGTTTGCCTGAAATTCTTCTTTACCCGCGACATCCCTGGCGAGCACCTGTTCCAATTCGGAATACACCGACCGAGGATCCTTGACCAGGATTTCGCACGAAAGGAAAGTTCGCACTGATTGCCGGATTCCGATTTGTTCGATCGACAGGCCGTGATTTCGCCTCACTGTGACGCAACCGGCCAATTAATTAAAACACGTGGCCACGGAATTGTATATACATATTATATATACTAGCAGTGAAAAGTTTGGAATTTCGAATCACTACGTGTTCTGTGGAACTCAAGGAAGAGTTCAACTTAAACTTCTGTAATCCTAGAGAAGTCTTTCGTTAAATTATTATCAATACCTGCAGCATTAATTGGTAGTAAAATTTGTTATTAAGCAGATAATTTAATACATGTACAGCTAGGAAAGTGATTGTAAGCTTTTCGACGGCAATGTATATCGACCGTCGTTATTTAAATTACAAAATGTTTAATATAATAATATTGTCAGAAGACGGAATATTATCAAAAATAAGCAAACGTCCGGATACTTTTGTGCGGTAATGTAGATTCGTGGAAATCACCGAATAAAGTTACAGATACAGAAGAGAAATCTGGCGACAAAACTTTCCGAACAAGCAAATGCAAACAAGCGATTGCATTTAGCTGCTACTTAAGTTCTACACGCTTACGATGGATATCTTATTTCAACATTTCACAAATTCCTTATCGCGAGTTTATACGCACATTTTGCAGCTGCCATAGCTGAAGCTGGAAATTTATCCGACTGATGGAAGCATATCGTGCTCAAATATTCGAGGAGGCTGCAGCTAGTTCCTTAAGTCCTTCGCCACTTTACAACGACACTACGTAACTAACGATGCTGCACGCATAGCGGCAGCTGTTGGCCCGTGTCCACAAGAGGACCACGCTCGAATTCTACACCATCCACGGTATCATACTCAAATATGTATTCGAACCGTATATACCGCTACGGCAGAATTTCTTGATGTTACCTCACCATACTTAATGACGCGTAAGAGGCCTGCGTATTACACCTGTCAGGCCACCTTTACCAAAAATTGCTCAAATTCTGTGCCTTGCGATGGGACACGTTCGAGGACCAAAACCAGCTGGCGCTATCGCGAGTTTACGCGATTTTGTAATATTTGATCAACGAAATTGTCTCCAGAAAATTGATACATTGCGAAGCAATTACCAATCTCGACGATCGGATCGAGCTGAATATATATTGCTAATTAAACGCATCTTTAATCGGAGAGCGATTAATGAAAATAAGAAAGTTTTATATGCAGACTATATAGAGAGGGACTGAAGGATTATGTATGGAGATCATATGAGAATATCATAATCATATGATCACTTTTTGTTGGTTTACCAACCTCCGTCGCTTAATTGCTAAAAAGATGTACTTTAATATGAAATAGTTGAAGAAACTAAAGCGATAGAAAAAACAGTACACGTTGTGTTAACATTATCGAATGGAAGATCATGCGAATGACTGCTCCGGTAACACGAGTCTTTGGTATTCGAGAAATTTCTGGCTCACATGTGTGCGTAAACACACGACTGGTTGATTCACAAAACAGGTGCCAATACCCGTGCAAGGAATAGCACGAAGGAAAGAAGAGGAGACAAGCTGATGGCAATCTGACGCAGCTTCAAATCGAGCGAACGCTTGCCGCGGGAATTTGACGCAAAGATCATTTCGCGAATAACTAGGAAATGCGAGCTTCTTACGCGCCAAAAGTTTAGCCTGCGTGAAATTCAACCACCGAATCGAGAAAAAGGTCAGAAGCCAGCGGCAGATGGTTCTTGCTCTCTGGCTTCACGGATGCTGCGTCCGGCTAGATGCATCGTTGCACAAACGCTTATGGTTTTAATTGTCTGACTTTAAGAGCGGATCTTCATTTATGACCCTGTTTTATCAGCTTTCTTCTTTTTAAAATACCAAAGAGAATTTGAAAGCTAAAAACTAACCACCAAACATCTACGAGAGATTGAAAAGCAAATAGTGGAACACTGAATATATTCATTGCTAAATTCATGGATAAACAATCGCGTTCCATCCTTATCATCGAAAGGAAGTCAAATCCCAAAAATCTATTCAACCTCTACCAAGTCTCTAAGTTTCGATAAATTGTAATTTACATTTTCCCATGTTCGAAGCTCCTTCGAAAATCATCCAACTGAGAGCAGCATAAGGTCTCCGTAAAAAGCGGCGGTCTATAATTGCTTTCGTATTCGTAGACGACAGAAGGTGAAACGAATGCGCGCGTCGAATGCTGGCTCCGTGGATCAGGTAAGGATTTCTATGCTGCGAATAAACCAAGCCACGTCTCGTCGTTCATCTACCAAGCACAGATGTCGACGCAGCTTTTCTTCTTTCCTTCTCCCTTTTCATTTTTTCAATCGACCAGAAAAGAAAAATCATTTCTGCCGGTAGAAGAAGGAAAGTGGAGACATGATCCGGCTTAGCCTGATCCGGTTCAATATGGTTGGCGGAACATTGGCCGCGGATCGGTGGCGGCAAAGAAGCGTGGCACGTGCCACGGTACAAAGAAAAACGCGTCCCGTCGAACGCAGCATCCGCAAGGTCGGTGCCATCTGTTGCTACTCACGGCCTGGAAACTGAGCCCGCTGGCCCACTTCGAACGAATTCTTTTCCGGTATTTTATCGGGGAACCTTCTGCGCCGCTCGCGTGCCAACCTCCATCCAGCTCCTGTATATGTACTTACATGGTTTAAAGTTACCAACGTTGTCGGACATTCCAAAAATGCCGCGGGATGCGACGCATCCGTGAGACGTTCAAGTTCCAACAGCTGTTGGGTACATCGATTGTGACATGTCGTTGCGATTGCGTAGAAAGACTACGCGAGAAGAATATCAAAACGATATAAAAACATCAGAAAATATCTGTTTTTGACGTTAATAATACTTGCACAATTAAAAATTAATAATTTTGATTGATCCTCTGTTTAATGAATATCTCAATATACTCAATATACACATATATCGTATCATCGATTATTTACCATTATTTATCACAGTTGATCAACGTCAACGTCTTCAGAATCGTTTTACACGATGGTATTAAAAAAAAAAGAAAAGAAAAAAGGCACCGTGTTGTTTTAAATGGATTAAAAAATGGCCGGATCGTTCGGGATCTCCAGTTTCTTCGCGGCTAGTCAGCAACCTATCGTTTTCTCCATTGATAACGAGATTCATTCAGCAAAACTTGGCGGGAAACGCGAGACGTTCGATGTTGGTTCCGTGTAAATTCGAGTAAATGACCGCGACTGTAAAATTAGACGGGGGAATAACGCGAAATCGATCGATCTCAATTCGAGGGACTCTTGCCTGACTACAATAACCCGATGATAACGATCCCCTGGTGTCGGATTTGTCGAAGTTTTCGATTACTCCGATCGATATCTCGTCCTTGTGGTTTTCTACCATCACGGACATTCGAAATTGACGACCACCTTGCGCTCGAGGATCGTAACTGGCGCGTACAGTGCAATGTGTTTCTGTTTTAATGGTTTTTATTTAGCTTACTTTTCTGTTTATCTGTTTGTCTTGGTGAAATTTTTTGAGCGAAATTTCACCCACTTCTCGACCGGATAGAAAGCGGAAATTTGGAACGTACACTCGTTTCCGATGTCAGTACAGTATAATTTCAAAAAAAAATTAACAATGTAGCACTGGTAATAATTGTCTGGTTAGCTGAGGTGAAATGTGAAAAAATCTTTTTATCACACAATACGATCTAACGTGTATTATCGGATGGCAGTTAAAGACTAAAAAATAAAAAGTAAAATACATAAATCTAAAAAATTACAAAAATATGGTCTTCCTTTAAAAATGTGCTAAAAAGAAGAAACTCATTTTCTTAGTCAGGTATCATTGAGTCATTGAATGGAATAATAATATACAGGGGAACCTGTATATGTTGAGTACACGAAGTAATCGTATAAAAGGGTGTCACTCAATTGTTGATATTATTAATCTAATTCCGAAGTTTTCACAATTTTAACACCATCAAAGACTATCTATTGGATTAGATAAAACTCGGATTTATGATTTCACTCGAATGTTCTTTCATTCCTCCCGTAATCGTAAGGGAACCTTATCTTTCTTATCTTCGTTAGAAATTTCTTGAACCAAAAAGTTCATTCAAAAGAACAGAAGAGACGTTGTCCGAACGGGGGATGCATCGCAATGTTAATGCAACGAGTTTTTTTATTTTTAGTAACACGAGTTCAACAATCGAGTGATAGCATATTATTACTACATTCAATTACTTAATGATACCAGATCAAGATAATTATTTTCTTCATTTTAGTGGATTTTAAAATAAAATAAATTTTTTAATTTTTGAAATTCATATATTTTATTTAATTTTCTGCAACGATAAAATCATACGAGTTTCACTTCGTTGTTCAAGAATTTTAAATCATTTTCATTTTCGATATTCACATAACCCCTCTTTTATTTTCTTTTTTTTTTTTTTGTTATAAAGAATCGAAACTTCTTTGAAGCTCTGCTAAAGAATATTCCACAGTAGCACGTGCCAATGGTTAAGAAAATTGATAGATGAAAGCGTCCTTAGGTTCCTCTGCTCAAGAACCACCGTCTGTCAACCACCTTTTCCAAACGAAATATCAACGCAGCGATTGTTCCACCATTCGTCATCCCTCTTTTGCTCAGCCGCATCCATAAGATCCCATACAGCATCTGTGAAAACTGAAAGGAAACCGCTTTCGCGGGAGAAAGACGACTACATCGAAAAGTAGCGATGAGAAAAGCAAAGGAGAACGAACGAAAGGAAAACAGAGCGGAGGGAGAAGTTAGACGTGTGGTCGTGAAGTAGGTGGTAGGTGAAAAAAGGCATAGGAACTCGGCTGACTGACTGGTTGTTAGAAGATGGCCTGTTGCCTGCGAGTCGGTGGTTCTCTTGTACTCCTGGGAAGTAGCGGCAGATGTTTCGACCCGGTCGGCGCGTGCCCGCTGCCACTTGGCTGCGAAGAAGACGCTACCATCTGCCCCTTCTTCGTCTTCCCCTTCGACCTCACCCTCCTTCTTCTTCACCTTGTTCTCCTTCCTCCTCTGCGATCCGCCGTGTTTGCATATATGCAACCACGTGGCTGCACTGATACAGAATATACACGTAATATCTATTCTCGTACCAGATATCGATACCAATTTGCCTTTTTTCTACTGTCTACTGAGATAACAGATTCCGCAGAAGGCGGCGTGACTTATCTCTTACCCTTAAAGCAGGCACGCGCTCCGATGCCTGCTTTGGAAAAGAATCTCCTAGGGGGTGAGTGAGAGCTGTGATGAAGGGGAAGGTAGGGGTAAGTGGCTATTCCAGTGGCGTTGACAGTGTGGAAAGAGGATAGACGAGGGAATGGGGTGCATTCGTTTTTTTAGCGATGTTAGGGGCTACGAAGAAGCGAGGGATGGCGATAAGAAGAAATTAATGTTTTTCGGGGTGGAGGGTTTGTATATTTTTGAGTGGAAAAAATAGAAGCTTGAATATATCAAGTTGTGGGAAAAATGTCGAAGATCATTGTATGGAATACATGTAATGAACTGTAGTAATATGAAGCTGTAATCATTTTTGCCATATTATGAAAGGTGTCATTGTTATTAGGTGCCTTTGTCCTGACATTTCGTATAAAATTATTCGTGTTCCACGATAGTTTGCACATTTTTTCTGTAGCATACGGCAGATGTATACTAAGGACGACAGATCTTCGACAACAAATGCTCTTTATTTAGCAAAATTTCGACCTGTGATCCTTCTTAATGTCTGACACACCGGTTCTCCTTCCACGATTTTTCTTTCTTCACCTACCATTTTTCCTCCTTCGCAGATGCAGCTTTTCCATTATGCTCGTCGGGCTCGTGCCACCAGTCACTTCCCCCCACGTCGACTTTCGATTCTCGATCTTCGCAGATGCGCACGTGCTCGCTGCCACCTCCCCGGTCTTCTCTTCCTTCTCGATTATCCTTTGTATCTTGCGACAAGGAAATCCGTCGCAATCTTAAGCTCGTCATGCACGACGTGGCCCCATTGTAAGCCAGTACAATGATCGAGGGGGCACCGTGGGCCATCTCGAATTTGAAAGTCTCGAGTGGGAGTTCAAGCGTAAGGTACATTTTTTGTTGAATTGGTGTATGCGTATATTGTACGAAAAACAGCTTTATGTTAGTGACATGTGCTTATTTTTATTTATTTATACAGGGTGATTGGTAACTGGTGGTACAAGCGGGTGATACTACGCGAAAAAAGAAGTCGAAAATATAGAATAAAAATTTTTCATTTGAGGCTTTGTTTTCGAGAAAATCGACTTTGAATTTTCGCTCGGTACGCGTGCACTTTATCACGTCTCGTTATAACGGATCTCACTGTAGATTGTTGTCTCGATGGAAAAATTAAAAAAAAAATAAAAAAAAATTTTTATTCTATATTTTCGACTTCTTTTTTCGCGTAGAATCACCCCCTTTCCGTTTGTACCACCAGTTACCAACCACCCTGTATAATACTTTGACGAAGAATTTAAGAAATCTATTCGTTTGAGAAGATTAATTAATTATTTTTCTCGTTCTTTGTGAAATTTATGGACAATATAAATATGGAGACATTCTCATTTCTGTCATTTCTGTCTCTGTCAGAAACTCGTATAGACAAGAAAGGGAAAGGTGAAAAAAGAAGGGGGTCTTCCTGATCGCGGCTCGATCGTGCCAGATGTAGAGTGAAGGTAAGGAGGAACTCGGATTTCCGATCGAGGTTCCTCCTTTAATGTGCACTCCCTATTCCACCTTGATTGCCCCCCGAAAGATTTTATTACCCTTATGAAATCGAGCTACCGCAAATCGCGGCCTCGAATCTTCCCCTACGCTAAAGGATTCCGAGAACGGTAACTTACCAAATTACGTTGTTACCAGACGTTAAAATATACGAATGAAGATATTGTATAGTATTACGCGTCTATTACATTTCAATAAAAATTATACGCTTGTTACCATATCAGCTGCTCTATTTTAGTTCGATTATTTACGACCGAACAAGTCGAACAATGGACAAATGAAAGTTTAAGATCGAAAATTGTGTACACAGTGGCTAACGAAAGCTTACAGACATTTTTTACGAATATATTATAAATGTTGTAGGAAACATTTTAGAATTTTATGTATATTGATAAAATTGTACTCATACTTATCGTATATATACACTTTATAAAGATGACCAATGCACTTGAGATCTCAATTACTCGTTATTAAGCTAACATGTCATTAAATTAATGAAACTCATGAAACTAACTAAGCTAACGTATCAAACTAACGTAACTAATTAATGCATCTATATGACACTTTTTTTTAAACGACGAAAGATATTTTGAGAAATCAACCAGAGAATCCGCAAACTTTGTGAAATCGCCATTCATAATCGCCGAGAGCTCAGAAGCTCATATTCGCCGCCAGGTATATTCGGAAGCTCATATTCGCTGCCAGGTATATTCGGAAGCCAGGTATCACCCTGGTGCCACAAAATCGGGCGAGAAAGGTGTCCGGGGGATCGTAGGGCCGCTAATCTCTCGACGTTGAAAGTTGTAGAGCGAATCTGCTCGTCTCCGTTCCACCCTCCCTCTCGCTTTTCTCTGGTATACAGTACATCTGGCACAGCACCAGCAGTCCAAATATGCTTTTGTCGCCTGTATCTATCCTACTGTACGTAAATGGCCCATACCTGTTAACGGAGCTGGTTGCATCTATAACATTCGTCTCTTCTGTCTGTCAGGTCATCCTCGCAATTCCTCGTGAGCTGATCGTACCAATAAAGGGCAGAATCTAAAATGTCAAATTACATGAAAGTTGACTGTATGTGACTATTAATGGAAAACAAGATTTTGCACGTTGATGTGGATGGTAAGTGTTGGAATTTGTAGAGAGAATTTGATAAGAATGTAATAATACTGTATCAGTCGTTGAATGTCAAGATGAAAAATAAAAAATACAACAAATTCTTAAACTCGATATAAAAATTCTGCCTTGAATAATAATGACAGGAAGGGGCATTCGACGTCGGATAGGACGTAGACGCGAACAGTGGCTGTCCGAAAGTTAGATGCAAAGTTCTTAATTATATAATCAACAAAATGTTCAATTGATTATAAATCGACAGGACAGAATGTTGATTACCGTTTAAATTATGCAGTCGGTCCTTCCGTGGATCTTTTGCAGGTAGACTTGTTGATAGAATGCCCCTAACGACCCGTCATTAAGTGCTATCTTTAAAACATCTATGACTGCGGATTGCTTCATCATCGGATATAATCTTAATCAACCGCAGTCCCATTCCCTCCGCGTTGTATTTTTCTGGCGAGGGAAGAATAGGGGCGTCTCTCCGTTAACGATCTTCGACGCCAATAAATTACCCTTGCGCGTCGCGCATCAACCTTTACCATTCGTGCAATAACCGATATTCCACCGTTCGAACGTTCAAACAACCATAATTTCCATACGAGAATGATTGACATTGAATCGCTGTATCGTGATACGTCAAGAAACCTTTACCAATAACCAAACAACACGTAATTTCTCAAGAATCGTTAAAGGGGGAGGAAGGATGAAGATCAGTTAAAAATCTTTCCTTAACAATGTGTTTGAATAATGTAACGCATGCTATTGAACAAAAATAAGAAATGACATTATTTTGCTGCTACGAATAAAGACAAACATGGACAGAAGTTATCTATGTGTTACGAAGTCTTGATCCTGTCAAGATAGTCCTATAGAAATTATTTATAAGTTTAGAGAATCCGTAACCGATCAAACGCTTAGAAATCGCTGACAAATTGAGTTCTCAATCGACCTGCAGGAATTGAAGTTTACATCTGCTTCAGAACTAAAACCAGGTTGTCGCAACAACCTGAAACAGACCAATAAGGATCTCTTTCCGTATCATCGATGGAGATGGATTACAAGGTGAATGGAAGCAGAAAAACACTGGGTCTCCGTGGAAGGCCGAGGTTCTGCCGGTTTTGGAAAATGTTCTCGATTCGTTAGAACCAAGCCTGTCGCTTTAACGAGGCCAATAACGGTGCCGGCAGGTGCCACGTGCCCACCACCACTGTCGCTGTCTATCATCGTTCTTGCTTTCTTGCTCTCGGCCAATATTTTGAATGAAATCAGCAATCCTCCTGCAGTCTGATCCGCTACGTATCGCCACGCTGGGTACCACGGTTATGCCAATGGAGAAACGGAGAAACGATGCTAATTAAATGTGCGTAGCTGCGCAATTAATTTATCAGTGACGTTTTATACTTTACACACGGTCGAGATGGCCACTCAATAAGAATTTGCCAGCCACTTTCGTTCCACTGGATCGCTCGTGCTCTTTCCTGGTTCGTTGCTTTAATGGACCAATGCAGCTTGAAGTTTCGTTTAATTTTATTACGACAGCATACAGTTGAAAATATTGTGAATTACGTAAATTGAAATTCAAACTGTAATTGTAAATTCAAAATGTAATGGAAAAGTTAAATAAATTAGAAAGGTGAGAATCCTGAGGGTATCTTCAGAGTATAGGAACTTTATTTTCACAAATAAACAATGATCTCAACATTTATCCAATTGCAATTAACATTTGCCACGTAAAGTCGATACAAGAAACGTATTGTAAATGTATACGTGAAACGTACATGAATCGTGAAAATAGATAAAAGTAGAGTTTAAGCGATTGAAAGACATAAGTTTGCTAACATAACGTTTTAAAATAAATTATAATAAAGAATAAGATTTTCAGTTTCCTTATTCGTCTTATGTTTCTTATTTAATAATTTTCTTATTTAATTATGTTTCTTATTTAATAATATTAAATCCGATTTGTTCTTCATCCGATAGTTAGACAAATTTTTTCTCGTCAAACCGTACGAAAAGGAACTAACGATACTGTGATTTTCGATTTCACGAGACCCTCCTCTTCCTCCGTTCCCTCGTTTTCTACCTTTTTTGCATCTTGCTATTTTTTCACACCGGTGCGTACGGTAATAGAGTTTTTTCTATCATTTCCTTTGCAGTCCGAGGAAACCCTCGTCGAAGACACCCTTGGCAGCTGTTCACCCTCGGCGCGGAAGTGATCCTCAGCTATCGGCTTCTCTAGCGTTGAAAAACGGGAAGGGAGGCCAATGAATGTGGTCAGAAAAAATTGATTTCTCGTCGACCGATGAAAATCCGGCCGTGCCACGCTTTCTCGTAGTCTTAAACCGATTAACAGCTCGCCAAACCAATGCCAGGGTTTGTTCCACGGGTTAGCTTCCACTTTTATTCCCTGACTTCCTAAACCCACGGATTAACGTCGGATTTCCGCGAATGTTCCATTCTCTGGTACACGTAGGTCAGGAAGCTTCTAAACGAAGGTTTCATCGACGCTTTCGATTTTCCTGATTTTGAATTTTCCATCTTGCAAAAGAATCCGGAGGATTGGCAATTTCTTTTAGAATAATCTCGAAAACGTTCATACCTGGAATTAGCTGTCCGTCTCAAAGTGACATGTAAATTGTTTTCGCAGCTTCGGGAAAAATAATTTCCCTGTTTTGAGAAAATCAGATTTTTATCTTTGAAAGAACTAACACTGTTGATCGCAGCAACGATATTTCTACGTTTTAAAATGAACGATTTTCTGCTGCGAAAGATACAATTTATCAGAGAGGTCAAGTTTTCGCGTGTATAGTCTGTAGACTAAGAGCTGAACGTGTGAAAAAATATGAAAGCTGAAGATACAGAAGCATATGAAAAGGGTGGAAGATTGCGACGTTGAAGGAAGATGCGGAATGAGAGCGGTGAAGAAATAACGATGCCCAGGAGCGCGTCGCTCCATCAGTCAAATTCGATCACACGATACATATGTCCAATCACCTGTCACACGAGACGCGTACGAAGCGTGTATTTTAACGCAAATGATGATAATCGGCGTAGCGAGAGCTAATTTTTCCAAGCGTGTCGCGAAGAAGTGACAGGCGTTTTTAACAACGAACGATCGACGTTCGCCGTTTTCCGCTACTACGCACATTGTTGTGCACTGGATCCTCGAGCTAACGATAATTACAATTTAATAATACGTCAATTTCCACCTAATTACAGGTTGACTGATCGGCCGCAGGTGAACACGCGTATGAATTCTCGTTTCTCGTGTGAAGTCCTCGTTGCAGATACATAACACGCTTATTAAAGTGAAAACTATTGATTACAGAGTCAGAGATGCCTTAAACAGTAGAACAAACGAATCATTTTCGAAATTCTGATGGCGAACGAAACGACGACGAGTTGCATCAGGACACATTGATTTAGTTAATGACATTGACGCCGTCGACATATTGTACATGTGAAATTGATTTCAATTGAAGCTTTTCTCAATGAAGAGACATGCTGCATGTTATGAGTTAGGAGCTCGCTTATGGCAAAGTGATGGACACGCAGGTAACAAATTTTCAACATTTTCTATAATATGTGATTAAGAAAAAAGTCAAGGAGAACTAATAGAAAAGGTATTGCTTTATCGAAAATCTTCGTTTACGATGAACAAAGTTAATCGTTGAATTCGCCAATGTTGCATCGTTTCGTTCGAGAAATTCACCACATCGTGCTTATTTACGATTTGTCACAGTTTACTCGTCACTTTAGGAAAAAACTGCAGATCGTAGTTGAATGTCAGTGTCACAGCTGTCACGTGAGAAATGTTCAGAGAAATTGGACAAAATACAGTCTGTTTAACATTGTCATTACTAACCCGTTCATTAAAGAGGCCGTCCAATTATTCATTAATAATCGTTCTTCCGGGGTTTCATCATCCATCATTATTGAAACTTATAATGTACAGTGTATGATTGATTACATTGGCCATCAGGACTTAACATCAAGCTACATTAGTGTTGCGCGTTACATTTTGTTTCAAATATTACATGTAATAAAGCGATTACGATTTATGACCAAAAAACTGGAAATGTTAATTCATCGGGTTCAGTGCAGGATCCTTTGCTTTTTTCGACGCGGTAAATACCATTTAGTATCAGCTACGTCAGTATTATCTATTAACCTGTTGTTGAATCAAATTTTGATGCATTGTACATAGCTATATCTTAATTTAATAGACTTGGCTCAAGGATTTGGTATCTCAGTGAGTCTGATATCTGTAAGACCACTCAAGAACTTTTTATTTCGATGTGTCGTATTATAATATTTATCTCTAAATTAAAAAATTAAAGATATTTATAAACTGTGATTCATATATAGTCTATAATCTTTTATAGTCTATCATTAATATATTTCTATAATTTTTATTATTTATTTTGTTATATATATATATATTGTAGTCTGTAATTAATATATTTCTACAATTTTTATTAGAAAAGAAGTTACACGAACGGTTAATTCAAGAACAAACGAATGATGATTTTTGTCTCTTGACACAGGCAATTTTGTTAATATTTATATATATAGTACTCTGATAGAAATGACTAATAAAATGTTTCATTGATTTTACTTTTTTAAATCTTAAAACAAGCGAGTCCGCACGAATAAAAATGAAGCAAGAATTCATCAATAATTATTTACTCTATTCGATAACAAACTTTAATCTTTAAAGTACAAAATTATTTGAACGTATAAAACGAATTATACTCGAAGACCTCAATTTCCAGAATAACACAGAATGGCAATAATGCAGAAAGTGATTTTCTTTAATTCTTATTGAAGCTTGTTTAAGTGGGCGAGATAATTATGCAGAAAATAACGGAGAAACGGAACATCGACGCGGTTATCTTGGCAGAAAAATTAAGTATTCGTTACAAGAACGAGAAAGTGCGAGTCAAATGAAGTGGCGATGTTAGATGAAGATCAGGAGAAGCACGTATATACGAACATGGACTGGCAAGATCGAGTACCGACGAAAATTCGCCGCTGCATAATCAAGCTTCATTGGCAAAGTGAAAGGCAGACATTATTTGGTAATAAACAAGGCGTCGTAATAACACGATAATTGAGCGAGTAATGCCACAGCGTTTCTTTTGCGCGTCTTTGCTATTTTCTGGCAAGTAACCATTGATCAGTTCGAATAAATTCCTATCTTACGACCAAGAGATTAATTAGTTTGATTGAGAATCATAGAGCTGTAAGTTTATTTCTCATAAAACACTGTTCTTTTAATATAATATAATTTAATATAATATTATTATTATATAGTATTTTATAGCTTTATAAATCTTGAAAACATGAATATTATACTGTACTATAGGTTTATTACACTGTACGTTAAATTCCGATCTCACGACCAAGAGATTAATTAGTTTGATTGAAAATCATAGAGGTGTAAGTCTATTTCTCATAAAACACTGTTCTTTTAATATAATATAATTTAATATAATATAATTATTATATAGTATTTTATAGCTTTATAAATCTTGGAAAGATGAATATTATACTGTACTATAGGTTTATTACACTGTACATTAAATTCCGATCTCACGACCAAGAGATTAATTACTTTAATTGAAAATCATAGAGCTGTAAGTCTATTTTTCATAAAATACTGTTCTTTTAATATAATATAATTATTATATAGTATTCTATAGCTTTATAAATCATGAAAACATGAATATTATACTGTACTATAGGTTTATTACACTATACGTTAAATTCCGATGTCACGACCAAGAGATTAATTACATTAATTGAAAATCATAGAGCTGTATGTCTATTTCTCATAAAACACTGCTCTTTTAATATAATATAATTTAGTATAATATTGTTATTATATAGTATTTTATAGCTTTATAAATCTTGAAAAGATGAATATTATACTATACTATAGGTTTATTACACTGTACGTTAAATTCCGATCTCACGATCAAGAGATTAATTACATTAATTGAAAATCATAGAGGTGTAAGTCTATTTCTCATAAAACACTGTTCTTTTAATATAATATAATTTAGTACAATATTATTTTTATATTGTATTTTATAGCTTTATAAATCTTGAAGTAATTACTTCTAGGAAAACTCTTCATCTTTTTCTTTTGTATACTCGTGACCTGGATATCGCCGTTACGAAGAAAATGGAATTTAGTGGAGCAAAAAAAAAATAAAAAAAAAAAAAGGAGAGGTCCATATTATTGTGCCCTTGAATATGAATGTTGTTTTTGGATTACAAGGTCTAGAAACAAAAGAGTTATAAGTAGATTTTTATTGCTGTTTCTTGTATCTTTCAGCGAGAGTTACACACCGAGATTAATTTCTTGGTAATGTCCTTTACTATAAATGTATCAACGTGCTTCCTATCAACTCCTATCGTAATGTAACACTGCTAGAGTGAAGATCTCGATCAGCATACACTATACCTGTACTTATGCTTACTTCAATATATATTTCTATTACAAAGATGAACGTTATACTATACTATACGTTTATCGTTATAACATATTACGAAACTAAAGGGACAATGCTTTTTAGGCTGAAAGTAAATTCAAATTCTCAAAATCATGACTTACACCTCTACAAATAATTTTCAATCCGTCGATTACGGAAATCGAAGGGAATTGACGTTGTTACCGCTTGATGAATACCATCTTTTGTGTCTTTTCCATTGTTCGCGTACATAAACATCCCTAAAAACCTTTCAGGATCTTTTCGTACGCGATCCTGCTTCCCTATACGATTCACTGCCCCTTGTATAAATCTTCCTCCTTACGCAGACGATCCGGTGAAATTTTGCAACGGTCGTACAACGAATAGGACTAGGTCAACTGAAACCAGCTAGAGAGTCAAGGTACGAGCAGGTGTCGATAGAACGATGTGACATAGAGAAAGGGACAAACGATTTTAGCTTGGTCATGAGTTATAATGTTAGGGAGAGAAAAGTGGCAAAAATCCTGGAATTATGGATTATGGGGATTAGGAAAGAAGAGTGTTGTTTGGATGAAGAACGTTGGAAAAACGGTCATTAAATTGTGTAGGATGTATACGCAGTTGCGGAAGATTTAGTGCGGAAAAATGTATAAAATATCAAAAAGAAACACTCGTACTATTTAGTGGATAGAACGAATCTCTAACATGAGAGATTCCTTGACACTGAAACACATGATCGTGTCTGAAATGATCCAAAGGACGCATTGAAATTCGAGAAAAAGGCAAGTTAAGAAAGGCGAAAATTTACGGAAAAGATATTTTTGCAATGCGGAGTCTGCGAAAATGAAAAATTGCGATTCTCCAAAGTAAAGTAAAAATACCATAATCTCTAATAATCACAAGAAGACACATGGTCAGTCTAAAAATACCAACGACCACATGACGTATATATGTATTTCTCAATTTTTCCTCGTGGAGCAATGTGCTATTTGAAAAACGTCCCCTATCGTGAGCCAAAGTTTATCCTTAACGCAAATCGATTCGAAACGGGGTTCCTTCTGCTCCTCAAGTTAGAAACGACCGTTGAGCTGTCAGCGGCGATGACGAAGAAGAAGATCAGGGGAAGACAAGAGGTAGGAACCGAGGCAGTGATTCAAAAGATTCTCCGTACCTTTGGGGTGTCTTGCAGCTGTTCCTCGCCCTCTACCTCCCTGACTTTCGCTACCGTTCCTTCGACCATCTTCTTTCTTATCTGCGAGTCGTGCAGAAGCACTAAATTTCCTCCATCTAAGTACTCGATCAAAGTTCTATAGTAATAGAGAGCGAAGCATCGGGAAAACGCACCCATTCGTATCCTTTCGTCCATTCGTCGTTCTCGAAACTGGTATCGAGATACATTTTCAAAATTTTAGACAGGCACATGATTCAGGCATATTATTTATGACCCTTTACGATGGTAGGATTCTTTAAAAGAGGCAGGTTAAGGTGGTCCTCGTGTGGCAGAAGATGAAAGCATGGAAAATGGAAGATGAAAGCAATAAAATAATTTGTAAGATTTACGGTCAACGATATCCATCAAAACGTGATTAGATTGAGAGTGATGCGGTTGGAAAAAGAACGGAAGAGAATGGAACATGATAAGACAACCTGAGTCCTGAGGAGATTAAAATATCATGAAAATTCTCAAGTCGAAGAATAGCATTTGTAGAATTTAGTTTCGGTAGTTTAACACGTTGACTGCCACGTCAGCCATATTTAGGTGACAGCAAAGTTTCTGATAGGGTCGCGTCACCCGTTTCGGGTGACGGTTATTTCACTACTTGTGAAGGATCATCGTAGGTATTTGAAAAGATATTCCATAGGAAGTAATAAAGGTATTGAATTGTTATTAATACGAATACTTATAACTGAATACTTATAATTGAATACGAAAATGGTTTATAGGAAAATTATTTAGAATGTAAAACTTTAAAGCATTGTATACCAAGCTGAGTTTGGTCGGGACAATTTGGACAATAAGTTGTTGTTTTCTTTAAATTCTCCCGTGTCCTTGATCGGTCCGTTCGGTCTGTTTATCTGCATAACATAATTTGCATGCGTGTTTGAAGAACATCGATAAATCAGGAAGCAAAGGATTCTATATCCTATAGAATCGTAAACTACAATTGGGAGAAATAAATGGAAACTCTTCTCTAACTCGCTTCTTTGACTCACAAGTCAAAAAATTGTGCAGCCCAAAATGAAGCTTCGGATTTTAATAAAATTTGTTTGAAAAAATGTGTAATTGCGAGATCGAATAAGGGAGCAGCGTGTGAAGGAGCAAAGAGCAATGGGAGGAGAAGCAAGAGGATGATGAAGGCCTTCTGTTGGCCCAGAAGGTCTTGCTGGGTGGAAAGCTCGCCGACAGAAAGGAGTCAGTCGTGAAGCGGAGTAAACGAAAGGCAATGAAAGAAACGAGTCGACCGGCTGGCAAACTCTTCGATTGCTGTCTCGATCGAAGCCAGCAATCTGTCGTCTTTACGCCCTCCTCGATCCTTCGGGAATCTTTGTCGAATCCTTTGCCAAATCTCTCCACCACGTTCCGGCCATTTCTTCCTCCTCCTCTCAATCCCTCCCACCTTCCTATTACGTAACCCTTAGAAGGGAAGATCGTAGATATGGGCTGTTTTCTGTACGAAATCTCATGGATCTTGAGAAAAATTTGTAACGATTTGGGAGGAATATAAATGTATTTTTATTCGTAATAACGTATTTCAAACAATCTATTCTGCATATCAAGGAAAGCAGTATTGCTTAAATATTCTGCCTACAGTGAGCCTAAGAAAGCAATATAATAATTTGCAAGATTTATGGTCAACGATATCGATCAAAAATTAATAATTCTCAAGCCCCGCTTCGTATCCTGAATTTTTGTTTTCGGTTTTTATAGTTAGTTACTTTCGTTTCGGAAAGAAACTATCCAATATCACTTATCATCAACCAAGAACAAATAAGATAGAAAGAACTTATTTTTAAACAACACACGTCCATGATGAGTGACAAATATCCTTTTTAAGCTTGACAAATTTCTTTCACCCTTTTCTCGCGTATCGACCACACCTCCTTAGAAGCACAGGATGCGGCGAACGATGAAACTGGAGAAGCGAAAAAAAAAAGGGAAAAGACGGAAAAATAGGGACGAAGAAACTTCAGAAATCTCACGTCATGCCAGAAGTAGGGGAGGGTTGAACAACCCTATACGGACCTTCTTTATTAAGCTCCAGAGACTTATTCTCAGTGCCAGACGGCGTGCTGTAAAAAGGGGGAAGAAATCCTGGCAACCCTTTCCCCAGGAAGACGCCAGTCCTCGTATAGTTTACGACCTTTCCACTTTCGTTTTCCTGCTTCTATATACGTCTGGCGGGCTTGCAGCACGGGAACGCTTCCAAGGAATCCGTGAATCGATTGAACTCTCGGAATTGCTCGCTAAATGGATTGAAATCGTTGACCTTGCTGGGTGAGGCTCGTCAAAGGCAACGCCTAAAGATTATGTGATTTTTGCGTATATGAAAATGCAATTGAAAACCAAGTTTTTCACTTTTTTTGTGTTTTATATCTTCAATTTTTAATATTTCTAGCATTCTCAATTTGTCAGTTTTAATCTTTTATTTACGGTATTTCGATGTTGCAATACTGTTAAAATATTTTTAATTTTCCATTTTTATGTTCCGATATTTTAATATCTTTAATATGTTTCTAGTTTCAATTTTTTATATATTTTCCTCTATTATTTTCCATTTTATTTTTCGTAGATGATATATCATGATTCGAAAATCATACAAAGCACCCGCATAGTGTTCCGGTAGGATAACGAAAGGTGAAAGGATATCCGCAAGTAAGTTTACAGAATCTGTTTGCAGAATTTACCTTCCACTGACCATTGTTCAAACATACGCAACATCGAAGCTGATTCGAAGCACGAATTTTCCACGAGCATCAGTTTTCAGGATACCTGTGAAAAAGGTTCGCAGTCCTCGATTCGCTTTCAACCGCAAATAATTCTTCCCTTTCTTCTTTCTCTCGTACCTATCTTGTTTCGATCATTGCCGATCAACGTTTCATGAGAATCACAGAAAAAAATGTCAGTACTTCGATTTACCTTTCCACCACTTTACAAATCATATTTGATCCACCTTCCTTCAAATTGCTGTGTATTATAGTCTATTGTATATTCGTGCGTGTAACATTCACTATTAAAACAAAATTCCCTCGGTTCTTGAAGATACTGACGAGTAGATTACAGCTATTTATGCAAACTCATATTTCTATCGACATAATCAAGAAAATCAAATTTAAATACAAAATAGCTGGTATTCCTGCATATTATCTATATTCTATAAATTTCTGTACCTTCAAATTCGATCCATAGAAATTCCTACACTATTCATCACGGACCATACAAAATCATCGATGGAGAAGCAAGCTAGAGAAAAGGAGCTTCCACCTACTGCTCTTCCCCCTTGAACATTAACAAGTACATTTCGCCATCATCCTGCTGGTTCCGCTGACTAAACCGCGCCCCAGGTTCGTCGATAATCTCCAGAGATTATTTCCGGGCCCAGGAGAATAGAGGAGGCTGTGTCGCAGAAAAAACCTGTATGTGTTCCAGATACGACGTAAGAAGTTCGTACCATCCGAAATGATAGCACATGCAGAGAGAAAGAGCGCCTTCTCTCGTAGCATCTGTTGCATCGTGCTTCGACACCACCACCACCACCATCATTGGCCTTACCACCAGAAGGCACCATCACTACCACCGGCCCTGACGACCACCAGGTGCTACCCACCTTCCGTGTCTCCCCATCGTCGTCTTCGAAAAAACCTTCTCCGTACTCCGCTCCGTAGCCCCCTCGCCATTATTCCCCGAGATTTCTACCATCTGCGTCCTCTGCGCCACCCTTCGCCCCATCTCTCTTCGATATTCGTGAGTTCACAGCGTAGTTCACCGTCTTGTTCGTTCGAACGTCTTCGAAGACTTCTGACAACCACCTTCTGCCGAGTACGAGGCTAATTGTGATTGGAGTCCGGGATGGTTCCTTGCCGGGAGCTGGATGGGGTGGTAACGCTACAGCAACTGCTGATGGATGCTGTCTGGAGATCACGTGAAGGGAGAATACGCGAGGGTGGATTCGCTTGACGCGGAAATAACGGTAATAATCGTAGAAGATGTACGTTGTTGGTTATTAGCGAAGGTCACGGTAGAAAAGGAAACATATTTTTGTTAATTTTTATTTTGATGTCATTGTATGACTGGAAAATGGAATGTTTTAATATAAAGTAGCTGAAAGTAGAAAGGACCAGTTAGAACCAACGATATATAGCTGCCAAAGTTTCGTTGAAGCCAAAGGTATAACTGTTAGGGTAAATAATATTTCGACATTTTTAATCCACGCTAATCAATTACATCCGTAATGAAATTGGAAAAAAATGAAATCTCTGTACTAAAAATCCGATTTCTAGAAAGCAAGAGTGTAATCATCGTATTTACCGTTCCTTTAGTCCATGGCATTGTCCGTCAAACAACTTTTGTTTCTCCTTACAAAAACGAGTCGATGGGCACGAGAAAACTGGGCATTTTCTTGCTTTCAACTGCCACCACCAACCGCTTGGTTCACTTTGTCCAACTTTTCGTAGTTTTCTTCGCGAAAAGAGAACAAGAGAGAGAGAAAGAGAAAGAGAACTGTTAATGGAACTGGCTGTTGTGTCGCGGGAAGATAAGCTGACGGAAGGAGAGTAGAGTCACAGAAAGGAAAAAAAAAGAGAAATACCCTGCATTCTTTGTACGGCAGGTACAGGTATGTGGCCCATTGTAATTTCATCCCCGCATGGAACCAATGTATGCAGATTCCCCTTGCTCCGCGAAACGCCGACTTTACACCCTGGCACACCTGATGAACGTATTCTTCCATAGACACGCAATGTTTTGAGAACTTCATCGAGAAATATCGATCCTACCGTCCGTGTTCGTTCATTCTGTCCACTGACCTGGGCTAGACGCAACGCTCTGTCGTTTTAGGGCTGTTTCGTGGAACACGTAATATTCTATTCAGTCGTTGTATTTTTATTTCGTTACGTCAATGGCGATGAAATATATTTCACGTATATTTTGCCTAGTATGTATGAAGTATATTTGGAACTGTGCAAATATTTTTAAACAGTATAAATAACATTTAGTATCGTCCAAGGATACAATGACATCACTATCTACGTACCCTTTCGCTCTTTGTAATGTTCTTTTTCAATTCTGTTCGATTCGTCTTTTATACTTTTGCCCCCTAATGATAAATGAATGAAGCGATCAACGATGTACTTTATCACAGGTAATCGGTACATCGCGTAAATTGAAACGTTAAGTATGGAATTTAGGTACAAGTAACGACCAGTGTAGTAATTATTGTGTTCAATGTAAATATCACGTTCGAGTAGCTCGAGGCAGTTAATGCTACATTACGACGCATAGTGATATACTTAAGCATTGCTACACGGCAGCCGCTAACCGTGCCGTGCATACGAATTATTCTACAGCCGTAATTGCCAGGCGTAGAATCATTTGAAACAGTCCATTGGTAATGATTGGCATCGTTAATCGTCCTCCGTGTCTAGTTTATTTATCCAACGATAACATAATCGATCGCAGTTAGTAGATGTGTAATTACCTTGGTCTTGGCCCCGTTTCACTGCAATTACGTTGCGTGATACCTGTCGACCGAGGGAACAGGTTGCTGCGCCCCGGAATTCGAAGCCATATGGGTTCCATATTGAAACTTAATTTCGCTGCGATTTTTTAACTTTCATAGGTATTTCAATTTCGTTTTTATCCCGACGCGTGAAAAGATCTGTAATGTTTTAAGAAAAACTTCAGCGTATTAATAACGATATTTTTCTATCCTTCTAACGTTTTAAGGAAAACAATACATATCCCTGTAATGATCTTTTTATATTTTGTCAACATTAAAAAATGAAGAATACATATCAGCAACGATTCTTTTATGTCGTTTTAATGTTTTGAAAAAAGCTTTCATACTCTAAGGTTCTATTATCTTTCCATTCCTCTACGTTCCATCTGTATTCCAGGCGAAAATAAAAATCAAGAATTCATCCACTCTCACCACCCTTTACGATATCACTTGTAACGTACAATTGGAAACATCACTTGCAACATACACGACGCAAACACAACACAAACTCTGTTATCATGCCGTGCAACCGACAGAATATAGAGAGTGTACAAACAAAGAATGGAGGCAATTTCATGTGGCAAACAATATCCACCCCTCCGTGAAACGGTGTTGGCCGAAACGCGCGGAGCTTAAGCTCTCTTGTTATGTCTGCGTGAGTCGAAACTAAAAAGTTTCTGCTTTCACAGCTGCCGCTCCGCTACCATGTGCCATACGAAAGTTGTTTATACTTTCGCGCCGGCAAATACACATATTATCACGACGCGAGATGCCGCCTACGCGCGCCCAAACATATTGCGACCCATGTATCGACTTTGAGGTTCCACCATGCAAACTGCAATACGTGTAGATCAGTCTCTCGGTATCGATCGTGATTTGCATCGACGCAGCGATTAGTATTGCTACCTTAATTAGCGAGTAGGGTCTGCTTTCTACTGACGCAGGATACTAACTGCTATAACGATGATCGATGTAGATTTCAATGCATAAGTACGCGGTATTGATACAGAACGTGTGGAAGGTGCAGCGAATGAGCATAATATGACAACTACACTGGTTGTATTGGGTTGGCAACTAATTGATTGCGGATCTTGTCAATACCACCTAATGACAAAATCCGCAATCACTTAGTTGCCATCCCAATACAACCAGTGAAACCCGTATAATTTGTAATATAAAAATATAAATAAATATAAAAACGATACTTAAGGTGCTAGATCTGTACGCTTTTTAATTTATGAACAGAATTGTGCAATCGAAAATGCATTTCTCAAACACCTTCCTAACGAAAAGAATAGAACTCAAAGATTCACACATAGTATTCAAATCAACGAAAGAAAGAAAATTTCTCCTTTTTCTGAATTTACTCGTTTACTGATCAATTGGATTGGCAACTAAGTGATTGCGGATTTTGTCATTAGGTGGTATTGACAAAATCCGCAATCAATTAGTTACCAATCCAATTGAGCAGGAAGAACTCGATGAAAATGAAGAAATTTTGTTTTATCGTTGATTCGGGTACTATGTGTGAACCTTTGAGTTCTATTCTTTTCGTTACGAAGGTATTCGAGAAATGCATTTTCGATTGCACAATTTTGTTCATAAATTAAAAACCGTACAGATCTAGAACCTTAAGTATCATTTTTATATTTATCTATATTTCTACTTTATAAATTATACGGGTTTCGCGTACTAGTTGCAACTGATATTCGTTTCATGAAACCCCTGTGTTGATATGTGCATCGTAACGTGTTGCAGAACGTGCAGACCACTTTTAGAGAAGCAACGCCGATGAACAGAATCGAGGGAAGTCGAGCGCGAGACAAATTTCGTAACAGTAGCTTGTATCGTTCAGTTTGCGCAGGTGATGCAACCGTGGTTGTTGGCCATCCAACGTAGATATCGTGCAGCAAAACGAACAGATTGTGCCTATGTGCCGGGACCATAGCGCATACCCTCGTGTTTATCGATCTCACGTATTGTATCGTGCCGATTGGATATTTGACACGCACAACGATTGTTTGCACAAGGTGATTATCGCTCTTGAGGAATTGGGGGACAATTTTTAATGGTTTTTATTTAGCTTATTGTCCTGTCTATCTGTCTGTCTGAATTGAATTTTCTAAGCGGAATTTCATCCATTTTTCGAACAGCTAAAAAACTGAAATTTTCAAGATTAAAAAGTAAAAAATGAAATATACAAATTTCAAAAATTTGTTAACAATAATTTTTATTTAAAAATGTACTAAAAAGAAAAAAAGAATAACTTCCTTAATCGGGTATCATTAAGTCATTGAATGTAATAAAACCTATATATGTCGAGTATACGAAGTAATCGTATAATAGGGTGTCACTCAATTGTTGAATTCATGTTATTAAAAATAAAAACCTGGCGAGCGCATATTAATCTAATTTCGAAGTTTTCACAATTTTAACGCTTTCAAAGACTATCTACTTGATTGGAAAAATCTCGGATTTATGATTTCAGTCGAATATTCTTTCATTTCTCTCGTAATCGTAAGGCAATTGCCTTTCTTCAACCAAAAATTTCATTCAAAAGAACGGAAGAGACGTTGGCCGAATGGGCGATACATCGCAAGGTTAATGCAACGAGTCCGCCAGATTTTTATTTTTAGCAATATGAGTTCAACAATTAAGTGATACTTGTATATTATTATTACATTCAATTCTTAATGATACGTGATTAAGAAAATTATTGTCTTCTCTTTCATACATCTTTAAACTATTTTTCTTATTTTTGAAATTTATATATTTTTTCATTTTAGGCAAGTAATGACCAACATTTATTGCACTTCTAATATAGAAATATTAATTGTTTCAATATTTGAACAACTGTTTTTTTACGAGTAATTATTACACAGTCTAATAGACTCAATGTCAAGAGAATTAAGGGAGAGCCAAAGGGTTGGATAGCGACGATTTATAGGTCGTTCGGCAAAGTTGAAAGTATCCACGGACTATAGACAGAAGCGAAACGACGAACGAGGAGGAGCTGCTCAGGCGAAACTCTCCGTGGCTAATTAATCGCGAAGCGCGAAATGCCTTCGTTGCGAGCATCGAGAAATCGATCGCGGTTGTTCACCGTCCCTGCTTTCTACGATGCTGTTTAGAATTTAGAGGCAGCTCGAGCTCCGCGACGAACTTTCATTTCCACCATGCCAATTAATCTTTGATGCTCGAGAATTGCGCGGCTACGTAGAATTTAGAAAATGACGAGGAACGTAAAAAATACAGCGATATGGTAATAAATTATAATCTCCATCAAGCGCAATTACGATAAATGATATATTAGGTAAGCGAAGATAATTTTGCAGTTTATATAATCTTTTCATGATCTACAGTTTTCATGAATTATACGTCTCTAGGTTCTATATGAAACCGTATAAAAAGTATCGAAATGAAACACGGAGAAGGTGGAAATCACGAGCAGATCGCGGATTTTTACGCGAGTACTGAAAATTTAAGAATGCAAAAATGCACTTTATTTTAATTTTAATAAATCTCTGCCTCGGTTCTATCTTTTTATAATATAAATTTGTCTAATAATTATTTCTTACCGATATATTTATGAAAATTGTATACGTTCAACGTTATATACGCAGCTATAATTCAAATGCCATCAAGAAATTAATAGTATTTCTCTGTATATAATTAATGATGTATTAGTTTGTACCAATTTAGTAGAGATTAATTAATTTTCACAGATTGATAATAACAATAATTGCCAATAATAATTCTTAATCGTTCGTTAAACGGTCTTACACTTTCTACAATAGAAACTATAGTCAACAGACGCATAATCCAGCGTGGCTAATGAATTTTAGAGGCTTTCATCGTTGCATCTTGCAGCCTCCTGGGTTCCTGCCTCGCAAGATGGTTTCCTCTAACCAGCCAAGACAGCTCGAAATTAATCAATTACGTACTAAAACAGCTTTTCCGCAACGTTACATCTACCTCTGCTATACGTATACCGTTCGTATGCTTCACTTCTCTCCCTTCATGCTCCAATTCGTACGTTCGTCCGTTCGTTCCGTGGATAACAGAAGTTAGCGGAATTTAATAGTCCGCTGATTCGAACAAACGACCACTGGCCGCTGTGAAAATATTTCAAAAAAAAAAGAGAGAGAAAGAATTTATATCTCTATACTCCGCCCATGTTGTGTACACACGATGAAAAATTGGGGCAAATTGTCCGTTTGATTTACACAATTCACTCGCGTACAGTATGTTAACTCGTAATTGGTATGGTAAGCATCTTGCTACACAGACGGTACGATGGGACGTAGAGCGGTTGTGCAAGAAATAGAAGAAAATAAATTTATTATAATCGTGCGAAAGTAAATCGAGTTGACCTTTTTTATAATAGTTTTTGTTCCGTTTTATTTTCAATTTTACACGATGTTCGTCAGAGAACCGAGAAAGACAAAAGAAATGTAAAAAACGGAAAGGAACGAGTTGGGATCCGCGAGCCAATGGCCGCGATCAATTTATCGCAATCTAATTACGATAACCTGGCCGCACTATTTTTAATTAGCGCCGCTTTCGCGATAGCAATCGTTACACTTTCGCTTGTATCCAAAATTCCGATCGAACCCGGTGAACAGCCAATCTAAACATCGCGAGTCTCATAGATTCTTGAGAAATCGCAACGCTTTAATGAAAAAGAAAAAAGAAACAGGAATTATATCAGATTTCTTGCACAATTGAACTATATCGTATTATTAGATAATACAATTTCCTGTGGTAAGTGTTCAAATATTTTTGTGCGTCGGTGTATACCAAAGTTGGCCATTATGTCGATTCTTTTGAATAAATGTTTATGTAAGACGATTATAAAATAAATTCATATCAGTCAACAGTAACAGATTGCTTCCTATGTATATTCGAATAATAATACGAATAATTAATTGTTTATTTAATCTTGTACGAGTATATACATATCGCAGTACAATTTTTATTATTAATTTACCGAGAAACGATAAACTTTCTAATCTGGTATTTTAAAAAAGTTAATTGTAAAAGACAATGCTACAAGAACCGCACAAGCAAGCTTGAAAATATATGCCACGTTCAGTAACATGGTCATTCTTGATGTAACACGGAAATATTTATGTGTAATACAGGGTGGTTGGTAACTGGTGGTTCAAGCGGAAAGGGGGTGATTCTACGCGAAAAAAGAAGTCGAAATTATAGAATAAAAAAAATTTTTTTTTTTTAATTTTTCCATCGAGACAACGATCTACAGTGAGATCCGTTATAACGTACCGCACGCGTACCGAGCAAAATTCAAAGTCGATTTTCTCGAAAACAAAGCCTCAAACGAAAAAATTTTATTCTATATTTTCGACTTCTTTTTTCGCGTAGAATCACCCCCTTTCCGTTTGTACCACTAGTTACCAACCACCCTGTATATAAATATAATTTTATTCGAATAGCTAGTTATTCAGATAAACACCTACTCGATTGGATATTTATTCGTCAATAGCGAGTAAAATGTCATTCCTTATCTTTATTCGTTATCTGTTATTCGAATAAAATTTTGCCCATTGCTGTTGTATACTTTCGTTGTTTTCCAACCGCTCGATTTCATTTCAAAAACGTATCCAAGAACGAAGCGTCAGCTGTATGCACCAGAGTGCAAAAGTTCTACTAGAGGCCAGAAGAGATAAAAAAGAAGGAGAAAAAAGAAAGAAAGAGAAGGGAAGAAGAAAGATGACGAAGAAGAGAGAGAGAGAGAGGAAGAAAGTGTGGAAAGAGAAAGAAAGAAAGGAAATGTGTAGGCTGTATAGATCGCGGCTTCAAGCTGCACCGACACCAGAAACGTCCCACGGTTTTCGAGGTTCAGCAGGGTTAAAAGGAATTACATTATCGTGAAGCGTTTGGGCGTGGGAGACCTAAGCCCTTCTCGAGACTTCGCTTGAGATGCACCCATTGCACCCGCGACCTACCTTCTGCACTTCCTCTATAACCTGCCTCGTTTCTTAAAGCGCCACGATCCTTTACCTTTTCATCCACCCCCGAAAGAGACTACCCTCGTACACGGTGCAGAAGCGTTTCAGATAATTGTATGGAAGCTTGCACGACGTATGAGGAAGGTTAGGGTGGATTGTCATGTTCCAATCTGATCTTCGTTTTAAGAAACAAAAAAGTTGTCCGTTAGGAGGCTCGTTAAGTGGCTCATTTTATATTATAAAGTTGTATCACTGGAACAATCATAATTATCAGTATAGCGTGTTGAGAACTTTAGAAGAAACGTTAGCTTTACATAAATTGATAGACATTCTTCCTAGAAATTATTGCTGACTTTATAAATAACGTTGTAGCAAGCGTATCTACTGCTACTGAAATTTTACACCAAATTATACGCCAACGAGTAATTTTTGTACGAAAAGCCTCTCTACACCGTAAGATTCCAAAATTATTCTAAAAGTAATTTCCAAAGTTTTATGATATTTAATTAAAATTCCACGCGCGTCTCGATATCCGTGACCATGTATCGAACCAGATCCAAGATATACACAGTGCACGTGTTAACGTCAGCTTAATTAAACTGTCCACATGATTAATATTGTGCACTCGAGCTTTGATTTCGATATCATAATTAATTCATTGGAAAGATGCATTGTAAAGGACGACAAATTATATTAATACAACAGATACTGTAATTAAAATGAGCAAAGTTGAAGACAAATTATATCAATAAGGAAGATATTCGCATCTTCATCTTGCCTTTTTCGGAAAGTATTATATAAATCGAACATAATCTCCATCTTACATAGTGCGTGCCTTTCAGGTTCCGCTGTTTCGCAGCCATCAGCTTCCAGAGGGAGACAGACGAACTGGACCACTGGCAGGTAGCCGGTGTATGTGGTGCAGCAGGTGAGCAGTAGGTCAACTTTGCTCACATGTACATATATTTATATGCGTAGCCGATGCTCGATACTAGAAAGTTCTTTGTTTCGATCGAGAAACATCGTTTGTTCCTCTACACGTGAAATCGACAACAGCCTGTATTTGTACTTACAAAAGAGTTTCGTGTACATACTTCAAACAAGCAACAATAACATCAACGAGGCGAGACTGTGTCAAGGTCGCTCAAGGTTGTTCAAGGTGACACAAGATTTGCACTTATTTCTTAATATTCGTTAGTAATGAAAGAAATATCGCGTTAGATTCTCTTTTCGAATTATTGTTACAATTCAATGACTATTTTCAATTATTGGAATTTTTAAGCAGCAATGTACCAATCGCGAGGAATTATTCAACGATCACCAGCAATTTGTTTCGTCTCGAAAGCTGATCGGAACCTCGGAAAATAGCGAGGAACTCGACGCACGTTTATCAAAGAGAACTCATCGACTGGTCAAAATGATTTGAGTTTTCGGGTACAGCCGGTACAGGCACACTCACACAGAGTTAGGAGTCAGGTAGTAAGGTGGGTAGGTGGTGGGTAGGTAGGTGCATACGCGTAGCGTGGGAAGGTCCGGCAGCTGAGCGCAGAAGGGCCCCAAAAAGCGGCTGCAGCTTCTTCTTCTTGCCTGTTGCTGCCGCTGCCTTCTGCCTCGGTCCTTCCTTGCCCGTGGGACCTGCCCACTTCTTCTTCTTCTTCTGGATATACGACCCCTCGGCCTCACTATTCAGATGCCCGTGAACGCGACTTTTCCGCTTTCCTCTTCTTCCATGGCTCTTAATTCCCAGCTGCGCCATCAGTGCTACTCATCGAACTGTGTACGCGAGCTGACGCGAGATGATCGATTCTCTGAAAAGCATATAACTTTCTTTTCAGGACAAAAGCTTTAGCTCTCCGTTTTTCTCTTTTTTTGACAAAAATATGTTTCGCGTGCGATATATTTTTGACGTTTGAATAATTTCATTTTAATCAGAGCGTTTCGGTTAATTAATCGTGGATAGTGAGACAATTTCTTAGAATTGAAATTTCACTCTTTCAATTTCCAATCCAAGTTTTTCAAATTTAAAGATAATTTGTTGGCACAAAAATTTGGTTTCGTAGTGGAAAACGGTGATTACACGCAGAATCCAAGTTTTTACGTTCGAAGAGAGCTCCGCACGGTTGAAACACCATTTCCCATTATATTCATGTCACACACAATTGTGTAAATCTTCTCTAACTTAATTGCGTAAATCTTCTCTAACTTATTTTCTCCACGATAAGAACGATATTCGAACTGTAAACTAGCCGTAATTTACATACTACTCCTTCAAAAACAGGACGTCGAGTATCTGCCCTTTCCTTCGACAGTAGAACAGCGGCACATGGGAAGGTAGTTTCCACGGTGATTCCCAATCGCGGATGCGAGACGTCGCAACGACAAGGACAACGACAACCACGACGACATCCTGTCCTCTGAATTGAAAGGACAGCCATTCGGTGAAGGTCTCATTATTAATTGTTCGAGTTCCTGCTCAAACACAGGAGATTAAATCCGGGAGGAACTAATCCAGCACGTAGTGCCTCTTTATTCTGTCTGTCCCACGTACAGGCTCTCACACACGCGTTTCTCTACGTGTTTCTTGCGTCCACAGGTCTGGTAAGATAGATCCAGCTCTTGTGTATCGTAAATACACGTACACACGCCTGTCCCCCGTGTGTCTTCGTAAGGGTAAATACACGCCAGGGCCACGCAACGTGTCTTCCTGAATGAAATTTCAACCCTTGAATCGTGTTCTCTACCTGGAATATTTTTTTATTTTGTTCTTGTTTTTTTTTTTTTTTTGTTTCGTTTAAAGGCTTAGGTTCATTGTAAAACACCGCGAGAATGTTAATCGAGGGTAATGAAGAGTACAATTTAAGAATAGGTTGGATCGTGGCCTGGTTTCTTCAATTGTATTTTTCGATATTCCTTAGAAATATGACATATGTTGGTTTTGTGATATTTTTATAGAAAGCAGATGAAAAATTACGCACATGTATCTCTTATATAGATGTATATAAACAGTTTCATTCTACACGTGTAAAATATCCAAATTAAACGCGTTATAACACTTGATAGGTAAAACGTATTGCTATTTACGTCTATCTTCAATTATGTCCATAAAAATATGAATCTGGATAAACATCCGTAGCCTGCTGGGACCTCCTGTCCACGAAATCTCCAATTTCCGAAAATCGTTTCGTTTCAAAACAATCTCACCCCCCCCCTCCCCCTTCGGAAGACATTGTACGAACAAGTGACGCGCGTAAGAAGGAAAGAAACAGTGCCATTGAGAAGTGTCGGTTTGAATGAAACCATGAGAAGCCGACTAAAAGAACACGAGCATTCATAACATCCGGCGCGGCGGATCGTTCGAAACAGTAGTCGACCATGCTAAAATGCTCGTGTCCCTGTTGTTCCGGGCTTCATGGTGGACCCACGGAAATGGCGTACGAACGTCGAAAAACCAGAATAAATCCAGTTTTAAAATACAACGGTGTTTACGTAGAGCACGAAGACGGTGGAGAGCTGCGAGTGCTTGGTCCTGAATTCGAATGCGGGACAGGAAGCGCCAGCCTCCCCCGTTCTCAGCTCGTATACGTATGTATATATTCATAGGAACGACCTTCCTCCCCACTATCCTTCGTCCTCACTGCGCAAAGTCCCTATCTTCATCTCCTTTACTCTATGGGTCTCGCTGCAGAGCCGAAAAAGGCGCGCAACAAACACAATAAAAAGTGCTTCCTTCCGTTCCGTCTGTGAATCCTGCATCTGGCTCGCCAAGCCGCCGATTTACTCTCATCTTTTCCATATTCAGCCTTTCTCCTCTTTCATTCGCTGCTTCCATGTAACTTCAATTTTGTTTCCATGCTTCGATTTTTCTCTCCTTGCTTTATCGAAGCCAACTGTGTAAAGAATGAAACTGAATACGAGCAGCTACATAATGAAAAATGCATATACGAAAATTGTCCAATTTATATATAAAGTAGCAAACTTTTGCCCATATGTTTTTAAAAAATCGCTCGAATCCCAGAAACGCAACACTGTAATACGTTACGATGCAACAAATATGTAACGTACATGTATACATATATTTTCTGGACCCTCTTGCGCAATAATTTGCCAATTAGTGATATTAATTAATTAACAAGTTATAGTTCATAGGTTACAGATCGTTTCCCACAATTTTACAATTTTAAGACAATTTGTAAGATTTGCTTCCAAAACTTCGTTCGCTGTATTAACTGACTTATTGGTATTACATAAGGGAATTTGTCAATACACAGATAATTTGTGTCTTGTAACTTATGAAATTTCAGACATTTAATCGTTAATATACTGGTACCAGTATCGGTAATATTCAATGGTTCTAAATTATGTAAAACAACGTTCTTTTGTCCTCCTTGATAGCTTCTGGCGCGCGAAAACCTGCAGTCTGTCTGGTGAATCTCTCTTGTTCCGATTGCTCCTTCTCTGCAGCTTTATCTAAGTGGATGGCTCAGCCAGCATCCGAGGAACAGGCCTACGATCTGGTCCAATCTGCGGATCGGAGTATTTTAGGTAGGCAGAACCCGCGGGGATTGATCGTCAGATGGGTGGCCGATTCCACGCCCACGAACGGCCGGGAGGCGTTTAGGGTGAAAGATAGGAAAGTTTGATATCCGGAGCCTTGATTTGCCCCAGCCGCGACGCCCTGCGAGCGCCGCTTTTATCCCGTGCGAAACCGACGACTTTACCTTTCTTTCGCCATCGACACTATATTATCGATGATATTTAGTATTGTGAAATTGCTTGGTAGTTTAGATTAAATTGAGATTAGGATGATTTAGTTTTGATTCGATCGAGGCTTTTCCCTCTTGATGTAGAATTATTTTGAGTCTTCTAAGTACACAAGCACACACACACACGCGCGCGCGCGCGGATACCAAAGAAAGTTTCAAAGCTACTGGTATAACAAATTTCGTTTTTTTAGATTTTCTAAGTATTTTACACATTGAGTAATTACAAAGGAAGCAATTTTGCTACTCTGTTCTAAACATATATATCTGTTATATTTGTAATATTTTTAATAGGACAATTCGAAACGAAATGAAAATTATATCCTAAAGAATCTAAATACGTAAAATCTAGTTTTATTAGTCCAAATATGATTTATGTTTCTATTGTACTCGTTCCCGGAAAGATCATTTTTTAGGATTCGGTGTAATATAATTACGTCTATCTAATAAATTCCTCCACTAGGAAAGCTCCACAGAATAAAAACGCTTCCATAAAAAAGACGGGAAAAACGAATGGAAAAATGTCATTTTCCATGCTCCATCGATATATCGTGGCTCGCTTAATTTGCATAATCGCTTGCAGCCGCTTTCCTGCCAGCCCCAGCCAGTAAATAACGCGAAACATAAATATCACAGAAGGCTGCGAATGGCGTCGTGGAAAAAAGAGGCTAGTTGGGCAAAGATTTCAAGAATACAGAGCCGAGAAAACAAAGAAAGAATATAGAGAAGAGAAAACTAAAGAGAGAGAGAGAGAATAGTACGGTGGGAATGGTCGCGGAAGAAGGGAGAGGAAGAACAAGAGGGACAGAGTGGGCGGAAGTGGCCCGTACAGGGAGGCTGCAACCACCTTGGCTTCCGCTATATTGAGAACCACCGATACAACACACAACCACCTTGTGTTTTTCATCTTTCTCCCATGGTTCCCTCACACGTGTTGCCGTAGAAGATCGAGAGGAGAGCGTGTATTCCAACTCGCTTCTGCGAACACAGGCCTAAAATAAGTGGTCCTCTCGTCCACTGTGATTCGTTTCCTTCCTTGTTTTCTTTCCCGCATACGCCTCGACTCGCCATTCCTCTTTCGCCCGACGCTTCCCTTCGTTTCTTCCGCCTCCTGCTACTTCCTCTTTTACTTTTCGTGTCGCGTTTTCAGTTCATTTCTAATTTTTTTTTTTTTTTTGCGATACTTGTTGTAATTAATTTGATAGAGTTAATGTTTGGATTTGATAACACATTGACTGCTAGGAATTTACTATACGTTACAGGCAAAAGTTTTACAGTCGATATGTAGTTTACTATGGAAGGTTCTCTTTCTTTTTTTCTTTGAAGACGTAAGATCTTGAGAACGAAAGATTCGTATCCTTCATACATTCTCATATTTCTTTTGTATTATTTTCTTGATCTTTTGTATTTCTTCTTCTTATTCTTCCTATTTATCGAACGCTAAAGATTAATCACACGTTGAATTTGAATTCGATAAATTAAGAGAAGAATAACCAGGTTTGCTCCCTGTTCGCAACATCTGTCTTCTCATTGCACGTTCTTCGACTTCTGTTTCTTCCTTTCTCGTGGAACATCTTGCAGTTATTCAATGCAGCATTGTGACTTCATCTTCTTCAAACTCGCAACTTTTCTTTCCTACGTGAACAAATTTTCAAGAAAAATACCGTTACTTCAACTAAGGAGAAGGGATTAAATTTCGTATCGTTTTTTCTCGAAACAGTAGATTCGCGTTATCTAGAAATTGCAAAATCCAAAATTTCGACAGAATTGGAGTAGGGAAAAATTTTCTCGAAAATTATTTCTCCGACCCACCCAAGTGGTTTGCCGTGAGGTGAAATTAATTAAGGGGTGAGCAGGGTTAATTAAAATTCAGGCTGACGAACGGTCAGAGGGTGGTATAACAGCAAGGGTCAGTCTGCAGCTGACAAGATAATCGTCGTGAACTACGTCAGTTGGTCAATTTCGCTAAATGGATGAATGCACCCTAATGAAGCGAGAAGACAGATCGCTTCCTCGTCTTATTTATCTTCGTTGCTTAAATATCATCGCTCCATCAGTTTCACGCTAGAAAATTCTTCCTCCGTCTTTGGCCTGCGACATCAATTAATTTTTTTATTCTAAAAGCAAAGCAGACTTCCTACTGTCTCTGATAATATCTACTTACAGTAAGTTACAAAATTGTTAGCGTAGACCAATTAAAAAAAAGAAATAGCGATCCAAGTATATAACCACGTAAACCTAAGTGCATAAACATCCACAGTCTACAATTATAAAACCCATATATACATAAGATTTTTATTTTTTTTTTTATTTAACAATTACCTATTCTATATAGCTGTTAAAAAAGATGTTGGGTTTTGTAATTATCGGGGTTCTTTATTGTATTTTGTTATGCTTAAAATCAACTTCAACCATAATGACAGCATCAGGTGTATTAAAACACACAGAGTATAGGCGTTAATGATACGTCGATTTCACGATGATCGTCGATTCAGAGATTATGATTCATCACTAATTAGCGATTCAACGAGTGCTACTCGTGATTTAACCACCACCATTCGGCATAAATTAATCGCCTGGCGATTTTGATTTGACAATGACCAATAAGGCGGCGATTACGATCTCTGGTTAATTGGTAATTTATCGAACCTTTTTTAATGGTAATTAGCGATTCATAGTTACCAATTAGCCAATCGATTAGTCGGATATGAAAAGTCACACGGTAGGAATACGAGGAACAAGTCATACCTTGTAGGTACTTACAATGGAAGATGGAAGAGGTAAAAGGGCCATTTACCTCGAAACCACGGTACTTTGGGAAAGTCGATGGTGGTCATACCTAATGACACTCGTGACAGCGTACACGACGTCCAACGACACGTACTGCATCTTTACCGATAAAGTACCTTAAGCTTTTTTCGCTTCCACTTTGCATACTAACATCGAGGATATATATAAAAGTCTAAACTGTTCGATGTGGGATGTTGAGAATTAGGATATATGTAATTTACAAATAATTATTTTAACAAGAAAATTAGTCTAATAGAAATATTCTTATTACGTCCGAAGGTTTGTTCCGACTATTATTGAAGAATATCTGTTTCTATTAATAATTCGTAGCTTGTAAAATTCTACTAATAACATGAATTTAATTGTGCAGTGTTTTGGCCATCGTAGACCCTCGTAAGCTGAAGTTCCAAGGAACAAAGACATTGCAAAAACTTTCGCTACTGCCATCATCGAAACGTTGAAAGTTCGATGTTCCAAGAACTCCGATAAATCTGCCGAAATATCGACACAACGTAGCACCATCCCTCCACAAAGTTGGAGAAATCCCAAGAATGCAGAAATATTAAAAAATCGATCGTCTCTTCGTTCTCCGAAACATTCAAAATCTCAAGAATTCCACTAAATCCATTCGCAGAGAAGTCTAAACGGAGATCTTGGAAACCAGCAACGCCCATTTCGCGATTTCATATTAATTCGTCGTATCGTGGTTACCAGGTGATTCGCCGGAGGAGCCACAGGAACGATAAATCACGGCTGGTCGACGTGGTTGCGTTTCTCGAGCGGCTTACGCGTACGTACGCGGTGCCATTAGCGCGATGAATTCGCGTCACGTAGGAGCCGCGTGTGGGAAAACGTGGAACAATACGCGCGCTTACGGCTATGACGAACCCGTATGCATTGTTATGGTAAAAACGGCGTGGCTGCCTTGTCGCTTTAATCACCGGCAGCTCACCGACGCGCGATCGACGTGGTACGCGCGCCGCCCCAACCTTTCTCTCCCGGTTCCGTGATTTTTGAAATTATTCCGACGATACACCTGCCCCTCCATATCAGCTCCCCCTTCTTCCCCCGCTCGCCTTTTTTTTGTTGTTCATATTCTTCTTCAATGCGCCGCTATGCCAATTGTTCGGTTCGATGATTCGATCGATTCGAGTGTTGGAATTTGGGTTAAGAAGATTTGAAAATGGAATTAAGTAGGAGTTCTAGAAAATTTGAATCGTTGCTTGAATTGTATGGATATTTCTAGTTTGAAATAGAAATGACGAAGCGTCGCTGCAATGATTCCGTATACGAGAAGAAGAAAGTTGAGAAACACGAACATAGCTTACCGAATCTTGTTTCTTGACCGAATAAAAGGAAGCATTGTGACGCAGGCAGTGACCGCTTCACGGCTGGTCCTCTGCAGGAATAATGGTGGAATAATGGTGGAGCTGTTCGTTCAAAAATCTACGTGTTACAGCGATTCGTGATGGCTATTTTTCTACCGTCGTCGTGGCTTCCGTGGCGTACACACCGATGTAGGTAGGTAAATGGAAATCACCGCAGCGTTTTGTTCACCGTGCGACCAAATTCACCGGTTCCCCCCAAAAATGTCCAACCTGTGTTTCGTGGCTCTTCTGGAATGTGACTGCGTTGTCGAGTATCTCTCGAATACATTTCGAATTCGGTATTTTTCGAATAAAAGTCTCGAACGATCGCGACATGAAAGAGATTCGAGGAGAATTCTTGAAAGATTCGAACGAACGATAAAATGTTACCAATGGTAGAAGTGTTATTTTAAGACTTAACTTTTAACTTTTATCTTTTCATACCCTTTATAAAATTAAAAATATCGTTTGTTATCATTCGTAAACATTGAACAATATTAATATATCGGAGGTATTAAGTATTATTTGTCTTGACGATTATAACGAAGCTGTAATGAAGAAAATAAAAGTTAGGAGAAAGAAATTCAGAAAGAAAAAGGAGATATACGAGTGAAATAACTCGAGACAAGACAGGGTGCATGCAAGGATACTGCTTCCAGCTGTACCGCAAAATTCTTCTGGACGTTTTTTTCTTCTAAAGGGCCATGCACATTCTCCGGAGTTGCTGGAGAGAATCCACATCTTCCAGGCATCTTTTCAACCCGTTACACGTCGGATCGCCTCCCTTCTGTGCGGTCACTCTATAGAGGGCTATTAATTTCCAATGATCTTCTGGGGTAACCAGCTGCTTTTCGAGTAAAAAGAAAGAGAAGAGAAAGAAGAGGAGAATAAAAAATATCCTCTCGAAGGTCGAGTATCGATGCTCCTTCGTATCCCTACTCCTCCCTTTGTCGTTCATCATGAGGTACGGTTTCGTTTTAAGTACAGAACCAGCAGACTCCTTCGGTTTCTTCCATCCGTCTCTGTGCAAACTCTCTCTGTTTCTTTCCATCAATGCCATACCTCTGTCTCGTTTTCCTCAGTTGCCTCATTCTAACGAAAAGAAAAGCGAGCAGAACAGATGCTGCTCTTCTTCGGTACGAACCAATTCTTCCACGACCGTTTCCCCCGCAGGTAACGCGCAGTCAGATGCAAATCACCGTTTTTCCTGCGCTGGCTCCTCTCAAGTGGCCACGGGCATTGTTATTTTCTTTTTCCTTCTCCTCCCTTCTTCCCATTTCTTTTTTCTTTTTAATTATGGTTAGTGTATTATAATAATAATTTTGTAAATTTCGCATCGTGCAGTTTAGAGTTTCACGAGTGGACGATACTGTATACTTTCAAAGAGGGAAGCTATAAAAGTGTAGAAACTATCTTTTGTTTTGGTAGGTAGCGGTTTCGAAGGTTCTTTACGCTACTGATTGCAAGTTGGATGGGTATGAGAGCTGAATTCACCGTGGTCTCTTCTTTTACCGTGATAATTGGACACCGTATGGCGTCTGGTGAAACGATGATGGTGAAATTAGAGGTTCCCTCTGGAGCGCTGAAAAGTGGTTAAAAATTAAATCTGTCTGGTACGAACTTATCTATATTTAGTATATTTTAAAGGGGTAATTTTGCGTTAAAGAATACTGAAACAGTGGTCAATTTACGTAAAGTATCATGGGATAATAATGGTAATTTGTTTGCTGCCCGGCATAATAACGATGAACTTAATAACAATCGCGTAACAGTTGAATTACTGTTTGAAAAGGTAGGTAAGAATCAATGTAAGTGTTAAATAAACAGATTAGTGAAGATTTATCATTCTTTAGATGAGACGTCATTTGAAATTATCTTTACTGCTTAATAATTAACGAAATCTTCTGTTAAATCTCCCTAAAAAAAATACGTATGCAAATTCATGCTTTTACGAATTCAACTAAAGAAATGGTGTCTAGACAAATAGTCGCATTACGTATTACGAATACTTGTACATTTCCATATTTTCGCATACTTTGTACGTTCCGAGTATTTTTGCAAATATACAACGGTAGTTTAATCGTCACCAATTAATTACCCAACCTAACCCCAACAATCAAAACCACCGGGTCAATAGAACCATTGGACCGACCGAAGCCAGGACGAAGGTGCGTGTGTTTAACGCGCAAGTTATTTGTTTAGGAAGCTGGCTCGACCCTGAGCAAGAAATCAGGCCGCGTGCGTAAGCAGGAAGAGCCGCGAGACGAAGGAAGGAAGCAAGGTAAGGAAGAAAGGAAGGAAAGGAATGGAGCGGAAGGAAGAAGGAAAGAAAGAAGGTCCGCTGGAACTCGCGACGGGAGAAACAGCAGCTGCAACACCCGATACGTATCGTGTTGGGTCCGGGGCGTGGTGGGGAATATGCCCGGCAGGGTCACTCGGAAGAGATTATTATCATTTGTATCGGTCGGTTCGTGCGTCTCCGTGGATGGTCGGGAGCGTTCGGGCGCGTGGCACGCGTGCCGTATCCCTACCACTCGGCCAACTCAGGAGAACAGGCCCAACCCGACTGTTCCTCGGTCCCCGGCCGTTTGTATACTCTACTAGGGTGTCTTGGATATTACGCTTGACCCCGCGACGCCAGTGATCGTAAAACTGGGACATTGTGGGCTCGAAATGAATGCGGAACGCCGTCGCTCCGGACATGCTCCATTTTATATCCGCTACCAGTGAATGTCATCATTATCACGCTATTCCTCGCTATCGCTAATAACGCATGGAAACGATTATTGTTAGGTGTAATTGGATTGTGTTGGATTGGAAATTGTGTATGTAAATACAAATTTGTAATAAGATTAACTAAGGGCATTTAGAATTGTGGAGTGAAGGAAAATTTTATAATGGAAATTATTCGCGGATTAAGTAACGGGATTTTTGTATCGATAATTATAAAACGATTCTAGGAAGACTATCCAGAGCTAGGAAACACTGAGTAGCGAGTAATAGCGTTTGTTGGGAGTGGATTGACAGGCGGGGCAGCAGCTGTAAGGAGAATTTAATTCGGACATCGTGACTAAACTGGCCTGACGAAGCTTTCTAATGTAGTCGAAGAACGCGAGACTGCCTCTGCCCGCCAGGGCTTCTGAAAGTGGCTCCTCTTAAAGTAGCAATCGACCCTCGATAAATCTCCGCCAATCGGCTGGAAACGTCACACTGGCATTAAGGCGATTCTACGGAGGATTACGCGTCATTACGTGAATCACGCTGATCCAACGAAACACCTAATAAACGAATCCAACCACTCCTCCTAAGTACGATCGCGTATTTCGTGTCACGAAACGTTTCTAGTTTCGTATACATGATTTCATCGTCCGTGATAATTGACATGGACGAGAATAATCCAGGGGGAGTAGCTTCGCGGAAATGGAAATGGAAATCGAACGACCCCTTTTAAACTGATACAATCATCGCTCGAACATACAGATATAGAAAGAAAAAATGTTGAATGTGACGAAAAGATTCGTTAAAGCTGAAATAATGACTGATAGAGCGTCACTCGAGTATACGAATTTAATTTTTCTTTTAAAGATGAAACATAGAAAAGGTGGCAACAAATGTATAAAATAAAAGGTTCGTGAAAACTGGAGTGACGACAAGGACCATGAAATGCGAAGAATCAAGATAGCGAAGCAAACAGAGGGAAGGATTAAGAGGAGTGCTTGCGAGGTAAACAAACCACTTGGGAACCACTTTCTGGTCTGTGAGAAATTCAAAGAGCCCTGCAAACAGAAAACCACCCCAACATCACCCCCTTGTGTCATAAAACGCTGTTGTCACACCGACTGGAACTTGAAATCTCGTTGGATCTACCTGTTTCATTGTAAAGCCTCCCTAACAAAGACCACTATTATATAATAAACGAGGAAATTGCACGTATATAACATTGCATACAAATAAAAATTCTTTATCAATCTTTTAAAGACAAGATTATGATTTTCAAAATGCAGGATATTTATCGTCTTTCTCGTTTTCACTCTTCCAGTTCGAAAATATCTTCCTCCGTATATAACCCTCGCACGATTCTAATTACGCAAATACGAATGTATATGAGTGCTGATAAGTAGAAACGCTTGAACGTCGGCCAAAGCATCGAAGATAAGAATTATTTAGGATAACACGAGACCCGCATTTCCGTGTTCGGGACAGAAATAAGTTGGAATTAAGCCGCCCGTTTCTCCCTTGGTCGATTTATGTAACAGGGGCCAACGATCGAATAAGGAGACAATCGAGCAGCGTTAAATTAACATAATCGGCGTGTCTACGATCATTAGTGTGTGTCGCTTAAGAGATCGATTAATTTGTGCTTCACCTGCTCGCAACCAATGTGGGGGCGAATGTCGCCACTCACTGGCGAAGCACACGATGAAATTTAAACCTGAGCATACCGAGCTCGCACACATCGCACACATAGACGCGTTTATTAATCGAATTATCGTCGCGCGTCCACCATATTGCACATTCTTCCATTTTTTTCGCCAAGTTGTTCGTTCTCGAAAAAGGAACATTGGACCGTGTACACGCAAGTGAAACGCGATCTTCGTTCTGGATGAAATGCGTTTAAAACTTGTATGATTCCATCAAACAACAACACGCGCTTATGGCGAAAGTTTATAAAACCTAGGGTTCAGATTCGAAAATAAGGGGAAATATTTATACAAACATGGATTGACAAGATCGTTACTGGTGTGACAACAAAGAATTTTTCACGATCAACGTTGTTATAATGGCGTCAGTGAGGTACAAAAAGTTAAGATACTTAATAGTCAGATCTAAATCAATTTAAAAGCATAATTTCTTTTTTTCGAGTGTACAAACAAGATGTCGAGAATTTTCTTCCACTCATATTCAGACCTATTTGTAACATACTTATTTCTAACCCTAGCGCTTCTTCAACCCCTTCGATGATTTAGAATGATTCCTCGCCCCTTCTTTCTCATCCGCTCCTTTTTACCTTCATTTCCACGCGGCAGATGCTGCAATCAAACAGAAATTAAGTTCTCCAAAGGAGAACCGGAATAAACAAGCAGATGGACGACATTGAAACAGAAAGGTGGAAAAAAGAAGTAAGGAAGCTTGGAGTGGGGTAGAATTAAGGAAATCACCGGTTACTTGCGTCGGTTAGGTATAACCCATCGGATCGATCGATCGATCTGCAGGATTAACGAACCGATAAAGTGTTAGGACTGCGTAAATGGCTGGTCTCGGTGAAGAACCGTAGAGAATGACCGCAAACTACCAATCATAGCGTGCAAGATCCCGAACACACGCTTACCTCTAATGGTACACACATGTGCCTATTACTAGACCACGTCGTGTAGTATACCTTAAGCGTCAGCAGTTCATTGAGTCCGGCCTAAGTACGCATACCAGTGCAACGGGCGCATGTGCCGATGCGTCACGGTCTTTCTCTTTCTTTCTCTATCTTTCGGCCTTTACCCGTTCCCTTTCCTGTACGTGCATACATGAAACGGTCTTCTATATGGCAGCACGTATGAATGAAAGAGCGGCGAACGAAGAAAGGAACGAAGGGAGTCGCGTGACGGATTCACGTGTTCCGCGCCTATCGACCGAACCGCCACGTTAAGACCTGTGGGTCGCAGGAATTCGACGCGTGTTTTTCAGGTGACAATTGCGTGAGAGAATTGGAAAATTACTCAAAAGTTAAAGAGTTAATAGTATGGTAATGTAATTCGTTTACATTTCGAAATATTGTAAATTCTCACCTCTGAAATATATCACAGATCATTTCTGGCTTTAATCGATTTAAGGACTTAGAATGCTAGGGAATTTTTCTACATACGTAATAATAGCGGGGGAAAAACATGAAATGCTTAGAAATACAAAATGTAAACCGAAACGTAAAATGACGTAAAATTAACATGTACAAGACATCTTGCGCTATCTGAAAAAGAACCTAGACGTCTGTCATAGAAATTTAGAAATGACCGATCAAGATTGATCTGTCAAGATTAATATGGATGAACCTTTCATGAGGGCTTGTTTATATCGACAGCAATCTCTTCTCTAATTTCTAGATTTATCTTCTTACCTCAATCTGTTTGTACACAAGCCGTACACAATCTGAGAGAAAGAGAATAGGGTAAGAAAGTAGGAGACAGTGCTCATATGCTGAGTATGCTTAGAAAAGGATGAAAAGGGAGTACTACTTGCAGTGTAGTGGCAGAAGCAAGGGCGGAAGTGGTTCCATCTGGCTCCCCCTTGGTCTGACCTGTTGAACCACCTCGTGACCGGAAGTATACCATACACCTACGGCCTACGGGTACCATGGTCGCCACACGTCCCCGTAGTGCACGCCACGAAAACAACAAAGGCTTCTTTCTCCTTCGTGACACGTTATCACTTTTGTTAGCACCGTTTGCTCCATCACGCGGCCATGATTTCGTCCTCCTGTTAGCATACATCCTTGTTCCTCCGCTTACGATTATATAATTGTGAAATAAATTATGTGGTTAACCTACAATTGGTATCATTAGGTAGGTACCCTACGCAACAGTACTAGAGTACGTCATTTTAGCCCTTTCATAGTGTAGCAAATGAAGAAATTTTCAAATGCTTGCTAGGGTTTATCTTGTAAAATATAAAATATGTAGAAAGTAAAATTACGTACCTCAAAATTAAGTATCTAAACCCAAATGTAATATAATTTAAACTATGATGATCATGAATCATTCGAGGATATTTGAGAATTACTAGGACAATTAAGAGTCAAACAGAATCGGAAGAGATGAACATGGTAAGACGATAGAGTAAAGAGGAAACGAGGATGGACCAGGAGAATTTTACGAGCGGTACAGTTAGTTTCCGAGCCATAATGTTAGATTTACGATTGCACTATTGTCCATGGCACTTTGCGGAACAGGCTGCGAAAACTAAATGAAGGATCGAAGAGGGGACGAAAAATGCGATTCGCGCCGGGGAACAATAGGGGGGACGTCGATTCGTGCTCGAGACAGGTCCAGGGTATTATAATCCAAGCACAAAAGCCCGCGACGAGCAGTATGTGCACCGTAATAATCTGTCACCCCGTACACTACACCACATATACTTAATACTTACGCGTCTTGCATAGAGGGCCGATAGAGGCGGGGTGGGGTTCACCGCACCCCATCAGGTTTTGCAACGAGTGACGTCAGACCGACCCAGGAGACTTTTGCGTATTACGCATCCGCTGAAAGAACCGGGGAAGGGTGACAAAACCAGAAACGTTCGACGAATAGGCTGCCTAACTCTCAACGATTCGCGAGCAAATTGAGTGCCAATATCGGGGTGATACGCTTTACTAACGAGAGCCGCGAGTCCATTTTCGTACTCGTGTTTTTAAAATAAACATTTTTATTCGTGAAACTTAGGAGATAGGAACATTGATCGATGAAAATACGTACAATGGAGTACAACGCGGAAGATGATGCACTCTTGTCTATAAGTCACAGGACACTTGTTAATTCAGAAAAAGATGTATTTATCCAACTTAATTATTTACATGTATACGAGAGTATCTATCACTTTGTATAAATACTGTCGCAACTTTCTCGTCACCTCCACCAGATCCCACAATAATTTTACTAAAGACAATTTTACTAAAGAACACGTCCTATAACATAATTTCTTTCGAGGTAACGGTGATCGAGCGAGAATACGAGGAGAGGAGAGGAGAGGACCAATACTTGGACGTAATCAAACTAGCGAGTAGCGGCCAGTGGATGGCGGTGGTGTGTATCGCGACTTAAGTAATGCAGCCCGGGCTCCTGTAACCCGTTCGGTCTGTGAGCGTATCGCGGCGCGTAAGAAGCGTAATATGCTTAAAAAGAAGGGTATGACGTCACGAGGAGGTGGCACGCGGCGCGTGCCGTCGGATGGGGTACGGCTGGTACGAGTTATCGTGGCTCGTGGAACAGAGACAAGAGACAAGCTGGGGAGTGTAACCGATGCAATGTTGGAACGAAGGGAGGTAGAGCAGAAAAGCATGCGAAGGAACCCGAAGAAGGAGTAGGACGAAGACATAACGACATTGGCGAGAGGTGAGGAAGCAGAGCGAGAGAAGGGGGGCGGGAGAGAAGACAGGCGCCCCGAGGAGTCTCCACGACAGACAAGCAGGCAAGCAAGCAGGCAGGCAAGCAAAGCGGGCAAGAAGTCCGCACGAGTGGCTGGGGTGTCGTACAGGGGCTATGGTGGTGGGGGTGGGCGCGTGCAGCCGGCCTGCAGCTGCCTCTTTTACCATCCTCTTCCCCTCACGGTCCCTCGCCCAAATTCCCCGTACCCCTCTAGAGTTCCACACGTAGTGCCACGGGCGCAGCCGCTACCCACCACCCCTCTAGTTGGCCAACCCCTCCCGCCGGGGGCCCGGCGGGACCACAATTATAAGTAGGGGTGCTCCCGGCTTACTACCTCCAGTCGAGGGTTGCACGCCGTGGTGTAGACGCGGATACATAGTCCGTCGTTCCAGAACTTAAACCGCACGCGTATTCGCGCAAAGTAGAAGAGCGTTTTTAGTTGAGAGAAAGACGGACTATAGTTTACTACGCTTTATCACCTAAGGATATCTTCTGTTCTGTCGTGTCCTAGGAGCGACAGAGATAGAAAATAAAACGAGGAAAAGAGGCGGGCGCGCGCAGACACTATATAGTTAACACGATTCGGCAAAATTCCTATACAGTCGTCGTGTACACGAAACAAACCGAGATCGGACTCGCCATCTGTCGATCACGCGCTGCCAGTGTTTCGTGAGCCAGACGATGCTTATAGTGCTTCCCGAAGTGACCACAGTGTGGCGCTAGTGTTGCCTGTTAGTGGCGCGGAAACACATTCGACGATACACACAGAGCTTTTCTAGTGGAAGTTACAACCGTACATATATATATCCACACGGTGTATATACCGAGAGAACGGAAAAAGGATAGGAATACATTTGACTGAACAGAGAGTGAGATCAAGCTGTACTCGTATACCGACATACGTACGTACACGATCGAACAGTACTTTCACAAAGGAAAATACGGGCTTACTGGCACCGGTACCGCGGGCTAAGGGGCGCATCTCTGGATCCAGTAGTAGCTCAGCTGCGGAGTAGTGCCTTTCGTGCCGGTCCTCTCTATAGTGTGTAACTTCTCCTGCTTTCCCCTTCCCCTTAACCCTACGAAAACTCTTCCCCTCTGTCGGTGTGCGAAGGCAAAAGCACATTGACTCTCCCGTTCGTCTTTGACTCGTCACACACGACGAGGGTATCCTCGCTCCACCTCCACCTTCGCCTCTCCACCACTACCCTTCTCTTCTTCCTCCTACTCTTTCCTCCATCACCACCACCACCATCGCCGACATCACTTCTCCTCTCGTGCTACTCTTGCCGGCGGTCTCCGAGGGAATATTCCTCACGGTTCGTCGACGGCCAGTCAGTGCGCGACTCGTCGTTGTTGCGACGGTTGGCGAGGAGGAGAGTGTGGTATTCGTGCCTTTTCGTGGAAAATTATGCTCGTGGCGGATCGTCGTGCTCCTCGTCGACGTAGTGGCTCGTGCGCCGCGAACGAACGCTCAACACGAGCGTAGTTGTGGAATTTTTAACATCGATCGAAGAGCTGACGGAAATAGAAAAAAAAAAGAATTAATAGAAATCGTCGAGTACACGATCTGTCTATTATATAGATACATACGCATATAGAGGCAAAGAAAGAATCTGGAGAGATATTGAAATCATCAGAAAGAGAGAGGCGTCGCCCGAAGGATCGCAAACCACCAGTGTGTTTTTCATAGATCCTACGCGCAAGAGTATTTATCCTGTACCCTGTCGGACGAAGCTGTTCTACGACTCTCGGCGTCCCACGGATAATGGAATAAAGTGTGTCACACAGTGTTCAGTGATCGCGCGTGATTTTCTTATAATTCTCGCGGCAACCGTGAATACCTCTTTGCCATCGGATATACATAAATATAAATAAATATATACCAGTATCAATTTTTTTCTGAGTGTATTATACAGTGTGCTACAGACCAGCAGAAGTGACCGCGCGAGTCATTCGCGAGTTCCCCTCGTTCCGACGACTTTATTTTTTTTCCTTTCGCTACATCTTTCCGTGAAATAGAAACCGGTCAAAGTTTTCACATCTATCGAAACGAGGATTACCTATATCGACATCTTGACGAAATCGATCAACGAAAAAACGGAAAAAATAGTGTGTGTTGGAAGGATACAGTAGCTTGTACCTCGTACGGTACAGTGGCTATGCAGCCTCGCGAAATTACGGCGAGCAGGTAACGCCGACGAGCACACCACAGCACCACGGTCCACACACCTCCGCCGAGGACGCACCGGCGGCGTGTAAACATCAAAGGAAACAACCACCAAACATGTGGACCACGATGCTCGTGTGGACGATCGCCGTCATGTTTCTGCCAGCACCCCGAGCGGTAAGTTTAATCTTCTATTCTTTTCTCTCTTCTTCATCGATCTCGCAGTTTACGATCGATTCTGTTACTTGAAATTTAGAAAGAAAGAAGTTTCGGAAACATTCCTTGAAAAGAGAAGAAGTTTATTTAGGCGCGAAGTGTGAAATTGGTCAAAATTTAAATACCGCCATTTCTTTCTCTTTTTCGCATTGTTCGAGAAAGATGGTCGGCGGTTTCGTGGAAATATTTCTGTTTATTTTTAGAGGCGTCCGTAGGTTGCTGTATAACGCGTTGCAAAACTCTTTTTTAAACGCACGACGAAGTGTTTTACAACCGTCTCCTTCCGAAATATCTCGTATCTCCACATTCCAGCCTCGGAATTGTTCCTTCCGAACAATTCTCGAAACTGCAATTCTGTTGCGTGTCACATATCAATGTAACAAAGTAGAATGATAGTTCGTCGAAATTTGGATGGAGAAAAATGATCAGGATACATTAGCTTCTATTTCGCCGGCTCTTTTATCGCAGGTTGTCTTATGGTCCGTCAATCATTGCTTCGGTCGATTTCATAGGAGTATTGCTTAACGCGTAATCGCCGCGCCACCTTTGTATAAAACTTGTAAAATGACTAAGATCGATCGATAACATATCTTAACATTAAAACTACCAAATTAGTCAAAATGTCATTTTTAGCGTTGATGCTTAATTTAAAAAAAAAAAAGCAACATTAGAGTAACCGAAATATATAATTTACAATACTTTGTATGTATTTTATAGATTTATAACGGTCAACATCTTTTATTATATATTTTTTCATACCCTATTTGACTGTGTTGGTACAGGATCCATATTCCGGATCGTATGTGTGAATAGTTCTAATGTTAATGAAATCGAATGATATCGTAAAATATCGACATGCAATGCTCTGGATGAAGGAATAAAGTGGTATATACGAATGAACGAATTATTTTGTCAACGGATCTAATCCGTGTCGCGTGTTGTCAAACGGAACGGAGAGGGAGATATACGTTTGTCAACTCGGAGACACATCGTAAGCGACCTTCGTCGTCGTCGATGAATGGCGCGATGTTTTGGTTCGGAATCCAAGAGACGTTCCCGTCTGTCAAACCGGTCGTAAGCTCTCTGTTGGTATTTATGGTAAAAACGATGACACGCCATCGATGGGTGCGTTCAGAATAGAAGCTCGTCTCTATATATTTACCATCTCATTTTGGTGTTTGTGCGCGCGCACCACTGATACGTTCTCCCGCGTCTAATTAAGTACTTGCGTAAGTGCGATCGCGGCTTATATTTATCCAGTCGACCGCTATATCTGTAAATGTGTATAAGGTTCGATCGAGCTGCAGAATGCTTTCCAATTTTAACTCACCTTCAATCTGTCTTTTCCCTCAGTCGTCCTTTTTCTCTTGTGGAAATATTCAATTTTATAAACTCAACGTAACAACGTATTTATAATACAACTTCATGCTTGCGTGTATAATAGTTTCGTTTCTTTTTCACGCACTAGTCACCACGAGTTCCAAGTGTATTCTTCCTGGGAGAGATGTTTTTTTTTCACTCTTTGCCTTTCCCTCTTTCTCGCGTAGTTCTTTGCTTGTCCCTCCCTCTAACGTCGTCCATCTTTTTCTTTCTCTGTCGGTCACATTTCCAAACCATCCGTCGAAAGAGGAGAAAACCAGTGGCAACAGAATTCGCCGGCATACAACTCTAAATCTGGATCCACTCTTTTAGAAGTGTCTAGCTTCTGTTCGTCTGCTCTCCTCGCGTCTCGTTCCACGACACTACCCCGTCGCGTCTTACTCTCTTTTCAATAATTTCTTTCCGACCTTCGCTGCGGGCGTACCTTTGAAAATACGCGAAAGCAATCTATCATCATCTTCAAATCGGTAAAATCGAGAAATATCGAAATACGTAGTACAATGCGACGTGGGATCACGGGTGCTTAAAGGGTTCCTCTAGAAAATTGTTTAGTGACGAAATAACGCCGGTTGTATCCGTAAATAGTTGGTGGCGGCCATTCTCGTTCCGAGAATAGCGCTCCAGCGCGCCAAAAATGAGAATTCCTCATCGAGGATCGTGGTGAACCGCCTGTGTGTACGCGTTACCTCTAACCTGCTGTGTTTTACGATTCGCAATGAGAAACGTTCGCGAGGGAATATGTATTTCTTTCGTTCGATCGCGAAATCTCGTACCCGTGTATATTTTTTCTCGTTCCGATCTTACAACTCATAAAACGCCATCTATATTCCCAGTCCGCCTCGCGAAAAGCGTGTGGAACGATCGTTTTAACGTAAACGCGATAAAAATGTCAGTCCTTTATGTTTATTTTCTCACTTGCTGACAAAAGAAAGGTGAAGGAATGTCGGTGTCACCGAGTACGAAATTCGAAGATCGCAACGGGCGTATAATGGACGCGCAGGACGGATCGTAAAACGATCCGCAGGCTCGATAGTAAGGTTAGTGCGCTCCTCTCGTTCACGCGAGACACGATATATGTATAGTTTTGCTAGGCTATACAATGTCTCGTGGGAAGGCTTTCTCGGTTGTCTGATGACTCTGTGTGTGCACTTGCGCACCTGCGCGCGTATGTATGTGCGTGTTCACATAGCCGTAGGCCATTGTCCACAGTGGTCAAGAACTTTTGCTATCCGAACGACGACAAAGGACAGGGTAGAACCGGAGAAATATTGACACATCGGCTCTGTTTACACTGGATACTCTGTCGCCGAAGAAAAACCATTCCGCCCAGATTGCTCTCTGATTCACCGATCTTAACCTCTACATGTGTTTACGCCTCTCGCTAAAAGTCTTCATAGAGTGACATTGTAGGTTAGCGGACATTTTGTTACAAAGTAGCCATTGGTGGTTTTCGATCGATTTAAGTTTTTATGTATGTATTTGACGAAATACAGAAATCCTCCAGATATCTCTGGTTACATATGCAGTCGTTCCTACTCTACTCGACACATCGGGATTCGTAACGAATTTCTCGTGACTTTAGTTTAACGCGACGAGGAACAGCGGTCGGTAGCATACGTTAATACGTTTACGACTGCTTTCAGAACGCTTTCTTTTTTTCTCTTTGCATGAAAACGCCCCTCGTGTTCCACGATCGTCGAAGCTCGGCAGCACGCGTGGCGAAATGTCCATCTGCGCCTCTACCCGTCTTCTTTTCCCTCTTTTCTTACCAGCGGTTTCTCGCTCGCGTCTTGTCAAGCGAAAAAAAGCACTTTTTGCTGGGTCACTCGCGCGGATATCTCTGCTCCTCCTGGGAGACGTGCAGCACAGAAGATGAACGCGTGCGCAAAAACGAGCTTACACACGTGCTGCCCCGGCGGCGGGTTCGGTCGTTGGGCACGAGACGACCCCCGACGTGGAGTGTGTTGGCCAAGTTTGTTTGTCGCGTGTTGCGAGCAAGCTCTGAGGATTCCTTGGTTCTCTTGTATATTCTTCTGTCGTTGCCGTCAGTTCGTGGAAACGAATCGGCGTAGAGCATATAAATTCGAGTTAAAGTCCTGTTTAGATGAAGGACGCGACATCGCTTCAATTTCGTAGCGATAATGTTCAATTTAGTAGATCTATATTTCTAAAGATACGAACAGACGGTGCGAGGCAGACACACGAGGCTATTTCAAGGCAAGCCAACGATTATTGGTTTTTTGACGAAATCAGAAGTGCCTCATTTACTTGTCTCGTATGACGTTAGAGTACGCGAGGCAAAGAACTACGATGAGTAGTGAAGAGATGCGAGATATATTTGATCTCACCAAAAAACCGGTAATTATTGGTTCATCACACGGTAGTCACGTCGTGAGACAGGTATACGTACACTTTGCGCGGCAGCCTCGCACTGTCTGTACAGTTACTTAGAGTTGCTAAATCACACAGCGTCCGCACGATGAAATTACGACGACATTGTGCCACTTTACCGCATTGAACTAAAGACGAAATCACGAAATGTTTGCCTTTTGAATCTTTGTTATCTAGTGGCGCTAGTGTGCAGTTGGAATAAATCGGTGTAGCGAGAAGTATTTCGAGATCCATTAATTGGAATTACGTGACAATTGATACGCAAGAGAGACGCGCTTAGGATAAGAATATCAATAATTTGTTTCTTTAATGGAATTTTTATTGAACGAAATCCAATTTGTTTCCAGGTAAACGCCTCCGGGGTGTTCGAGTTGAGACTGAAGTCATTCGTGAACGAGTACGGAAAAGACAGTCTGGGCAAGTGCTGTTCAGGCAGCACTTCCAAGACCGGCGAGTGCTCAGGCGTTTGTAAAACCAGGTTCAGGGTCTGCTTGAAACAATATCAAGTAAAGATCGACACGACGACGCCGTGCACATACGGCGACGTCGTCACACCCGTTTTGGGCGAGAACATCGTTAATCTCAGCCCCAACGTCGCCATGCCAAGCTTCACCAATCCCATCAGATTTCCATTCGAGTTCACGTGGCCGGTAAGTGTCAATCTTTCGAAATATTAATCTTACTTAGCTCAATTGATAAAATAGATCGGTAAGGCTAGGTTACCCTCAATGGTAAAACATATTTACTGGTCATATGCATAAAATGCCGCTAAACAATTTACGATTACCCACATTGAAAATATCATCATCGATAGAACTGTAGAACAGATAGATGAAACACTGGTCGGTGTTCTTTGCCTCCGCTCCTCTGCGTTTTTGCAACTGGATGGCATTAACATATCGCGTGCGTCGCATAGAACGCGAAAAATTGTCGGTAATGTAAGCGGAACTGAAAAGTGCGACGCGTAACAAATCGAACAAAAAGTCAATTCATTATGAAAACCATCGAGCACGATCGTGTTTTTCTCACGTTCGTACGAGAATCGTCTATTAGATAAACGTTTCCCGCTCGCTACAAAGACTTCATTTCCAACAACAATCTTCCTCAACGATCGTGATTGTTCGTTTCTTCTTTTTTTCTGCAGACACGTCACGCTAGGTAGAAAAAGGGAAGAGACTATTATAGAGGGTTTTAACGTCAGCGATCAGTGCGTGTTGTGGCGTCTTTCAGGTACAGTTAGTCGATTCTATGTTGTAACGTTGCTTCCTCGATCTCTGACGAGGAGAAACGACACCGGTACGACCGCGGCTTATAACTTTGATCTTTGTCTTAAAAAATGAACGCGAGCGAGAAATTAAGATCTCGTCGTTGACTGAAACACGAAAGGGACATGCGCGAGTTAAAAATCTCTCGTTGTATCAGGCTGATCTTTAACTCCTATCTTTTCAGATTCTGGGTAAATTAGCTGTGGCGCGAATTAACGTAGTAATAGGTTAATAGGTTAGGGTTAATAGGTTAGGGTAAGTAATAAGTTAATTGATATTTTTATATCCTATAAAGTGATTTAAAAGTAGGGTTAACTTCAACTTTCGACACTTAGCCAAAAAATTATTAACAGTCTTAAATTTTCAAAATTTTCAGTCATCTTGTCTTTTGTATCACCCTGTACAGCAGAAGTAACATACTGTTGATATACGTTACACAGTTAGCGACATTATTAGTTGCCTTATCTCTACTTGTTTTCCGACGGTACAATACCGACAGTAGAACCATTCGAAGGGGTCGTAAAGGTTGTCTTTAACCACACGTTTTTTGTTCTTCTTCTGCCGCTTCCGTCAGGGTATCGATAAGGGAAAATTGAAAAGTAAATTGGCTGATTAGCTGTCGCCTCAATTACCTCGTTCTTTAAAAGTAGACTGCTTTCCATTCTTGAAACACGAAATAAAATTGCGTAAAAATCTCACGAACATACCGCACCTGCCCATCGCACGCGTAACCGGTCGCCTCGAGTAATTAACCTCGTGGCGAAAAAATGAAACGAACCAAGAGAAAAAGAAGAATTTGTGTAAGCAGAGGAAAAATTACAGCCCCCCTTGTCCTCTTCCTACTTTCTCGCGGTCGCGACGAAAGAAAGGCAGGTCGATCAGCATTAAAAACGAACATTTCGTGGCACGGTGCGCGCGTGCACGCACAGCCGCGCGCCACGGTGCGACGAGGATGACCAAACGAATGGCAGATGGTGCGAGAACCGACAGTGCGAGCGAGACGGACGATGGCACTTGTCTCTCCCTCCTGCTGTTGCTGCTATTACTTGCTTGTTGTTGCTTCAGTAATTCCTGGCATTGGCAGAAACGGTCGATTTTTTGAAATGATAAAATAATTACAGATTGATGATATACAATTTAGATAAAAAAGCTTAATGGAAGAATATAACCAATATTTGTTCCACTTCTATTTAATTTTTTAGACGTATTAATTTTAGAGAGAAATAAATTCCGCGGTAGTAAAACTGTCATACTTGTTTTCGCAGTTACGAAAAACATACAAGTACTTTTGACAAAATTAATGTGCTGAAGTAGACATATGATTACATCTTATTTATCTTCATCATACCTCTTTAATTATTATTTCTGTATAATATATTTAGGAACGTCTAGAGATCAGTAATTCCAGTGATAATCTACAATTTCTTTTTGCATTTCCCGTATTATTAGCTATGTGTATTTGTCTCGTGTATACACGGTTTCGATGACACGTAGATAAGATACAAGATGTATCCCAGACTATGGTCGCAACATAAAATTATAATAATACAAATTCGTCGAAAAAAAAGTAGCGATTGGTATGTTTTTATTCGGTTGTGCAGCAGTATCGCGAAGAAACTAGAATGCCATCAAGTTCAAACACCTTCGTTACATAAAGCGACACGTTGACGAGGCGGTGCATCACAAGCGTATTCGCTCGTTAACGCGTGCCATCGAGTAGCGTGTCTACGCCAATGTTTGCCCACCATCCCTGGTATACATTAGTTCTCTCGTTGCTGTTCGCGTACTTCTGCCTATGAGACGCACTGCAGGGCCACTGGCAGATGGCTAGGCCTTTTGTGCTTCTACACTTCCCTCGTAATCTCTCTTTCGTTCTCTCTCGCACCGTTTATACCCCGTCCTTGTTGTCTTGGAAGCTCTCTCGCGGGCAGAGTTAAATTTACTAACCCATATGGCGCCCCTCGCGCCACCTCTGCGCCAGTTCTCGTTCTCACTTCAAAAATTCGCCTTGCTCGTTCCTTTTCCTCGCTTTTCGTCGTATTTCAAACCGCTTTCTGCATCGTCTTTCACTTTTTTCTTTCACAACAGCCGTGTACGTATTTATTTATCTTCCAGAATCTTTCTACCTCTTCTGCCACTGATTTCCATTCGAAATTTGTCTACCGCGTCGTTTAACCTGCTGCTCTCTGTCTCCATCCTTTACCCCCACTATTTTCCAACAGTGGTATCGACCGATATTGCAAGCTATAAAGCGGCAAAAGGCTGTCGGTTGTAAGACAGGAACTCTTCTCGACGACGAGGAAGAAAAAAAACAGCGACGTTCTCGGAAGAGAGGCTGGCCGAAATCCTGTATGTAGAAGCAACCTTTGAATCGGCACGGTAGTCTGTCTCTTCTTATATGTGGCGGCGGACGACGTCAGGGAAAAGGAATAGACGCCGTACGTGTAATCGCTATTTGGAGTGTCGGATTTATTTTCGTTGCGCCAGTGCGTGAGAATGGGTTTCCGTCTGGTAAAAAAAGAAAAGAAGGACGCTAGCCAACAATAATCGTGAATCTTATATGCTATGTAATAATAATCTACGATTGTACCGATTATCGATGAAAAATCATATACCGTATAAAGACTAAACATTTAATTGGAAAATAGTTAACACCGTAGATGTAGCGAGTGGGGAATCTGCAGGTTTAAACGAATGGTCAATGAAGAATCGTACACTTCCACGTTAAGACGAAGCATTTAGTGCTATGAAAGTAGTTAACAGCGTATCTTCTTCGAGCGGGAAATCCTTCGAAGTTTGAACGCACGGGTGGATCGACGTGCCGGAAACGCGCTAATTACAGGCACTGCCGGGAGTCGCGGTGCGTAGACGCAAAAGCAACAATGCATCATTAATAACAGTTAGCTGAGTGGCGTGGATAGACGAGCTTCTTTCGTTCGAAGACAGAACGAAAAGAGGAGGTGAAATAAATAAGTGTGCCTTTCCTTCGTGATTTTCCACGCCGGATTCATTCGCGAATTCCTTTCTTAATTATCCTCTGTCGGTCGATCACGAGATAAAAGGAAAAGACGGGTAAGCTTGGTGTTACCGAAAGTTGGCCAGGAAATAGCGAGGAAGAGGTTGGTTGCGCAAGCGTGTTTGTCTGAGGTACGCGTGTCTACCGTTAATTAAGAGGCTGGAAAAGACAGAAGAGGCCCCGAGCTTGATACACGTAATCGTAACCTTCGTCTGGTTGCATCAAGATCGAGAGTCGCTCTCTTCCCGCTTCTTTCTGTCGCCGTCCTTCTCGGGTTAATTGCTTTACGTTACACACTGCGTTGCAAGTCTTATTAAAACAGCGCCGGCTCGTGACAGTACAACCACTGTGCGGAATCCTCGAGGAATTCGCTTCGTTCCGTGGATTTCTCTATGTACTCGGTTTTCTTTAATATTTGCGTACATATATTTCATCTTAATTGTCACGAATCTCTTAATTCTACACGGACACTTCCTTTTCGTTAATGTTCTTTCTCATAATATTAATATTGTTATTCCAACGTATTTCGTTTCCTATTTTTTCGTAGTTTAACTGTATAATTTAGTGTTTTAGCGGATTTCTATCGATAATTTTTCGTCACCGCGGGTAACATAATCCTCATTGTCGCTCGTAGCCGGACAGAGGACTCGGACAAAGATGATCGGGTCGGTTCAAAGAATCATTAAAAAAATTCCTTTCTTTCCCTTATCCTTCCTGTGTGTCCGCGGTCCACAAAGCAAGCGAAGGCTCTCGCGTATCGTACATACTCGAGGATCGTGGGTACCAACCGGAGGAGGACGTGGAGCGCAGAAAGAAAGGGAAAGAAGGACGAATGAAAGGCTCCCGCCGCGCGACCGACAGAGACGGCCAAGGATAGAGAGGAGCATAAAGGTGGCGCACACATACAAACATAGGTATATACACGTAAAGCAGCCGCGCGGAAGGTGGGGAAATGACGAAGAGAAGGTGGGGCCGAAAGAGACAGAGAATCGTGGTCCCACGGCCGAAAAGGCTGCGTGATTCGCGTCCCAGACGAAGGAACAAGCGGAGAAGGGCGTCGGATGAATGGCTGACTCGGGTGTACGCCGATACGCGGCATCCACGACGTGAAACGTTTAGCATAAATTACGTCTTAGAGACGGGGAGAGGACGCGACGTGGACTCGGACGCCAGCTGACCGGTACTCTACCCGAGTCAGCTCCACGATGCTCGGATACCGCGGCTTTTTTCTCTTATATCGCTGCGCAAGATAGGTACACCAGAGGGTTTCGGTGAAAGTTTCGCAATTGTAAATGCCGGTGATTTCTCGAGTCAACTGAGAAACTGTCGATTCATCTTTTATGGTACCGTCAAAGAATATCGACAAAAAATAGATAAAGAATATTAATTCTGAGATATTATAGTAACAAGCCTCTCACGTTTATTTTAAAAGCTTGGTAGCACTTGTTTAGATCATGTACATATATCTTTGAATAACTTCTGCAATGGCATTTAGGCTTTACCTTTATTCATTTTCATTGCTACAGTATGCAGTTATTCTGGAATAATGTTCATGGATTTGTACTGTATTCGCAGGATTAATAAAGGATAGTGTACCTATATTAAAAAGGTATATTTTTGATAGGAAGGTCGTGTTTATTAAATTCATCCATTTGTAAGCTCAGTCATATGGTAGATGCTTGGCACATTTCTGTTTTCCTTCTGATATGACGCAAGACACGATGATAGAGATGGTGAAGTTCGACGCTAGCAGATCAAACGAAGAAACGACTGCGGTGCAAACTTATTCGCTAGGGCTAGCAAGAGATTTCAAGCTGTAGAGTATCTTTAGAACCACCCGCGATTGACCTCTTTTCTACCTCGTCGCTTCCTTTCTTTCTCTATTTGCACGCCGCATACGTAATAAGATCGTTTCGTGTATCTTTTGGATCGATATATATATATATATATATCGACGAACGACAATACTTGAAATCTGAGCGAGAGCCGAATGGCGGAAAAACGCGTGGCAGGTGGCGCCTCGAGGCGGCCATTGTGTTGCGATCGTGGGAAAGTCGGCTGCTAATTAACCGTCAAAATCTAATTAGCAGAATAACTAATTAGAGCGTTACGTCGGCTAACGATTACAAACGCGCTTGAACTTATCTACAAATAGCTTACTAAGAGGCGGAGGCACGGTTACTCGAAGCGTGTCGCGGATGATGATGAAGAAGCGGTCTTTCGCTACTTAGCTGGTCGTCTTTTGCTTCTTTTACCTCTCTTGCGTCTTCGTCTTTCTTACGGCATCAGTGACTTCTTTTAGAAGGATGCTGAAAGAGCTGAACGAGAGAAGCGAGGAAGAGTGCCCTCCGTAATAATGGTAAAATGGCTTTCTGCCCGGGGGCCATCTTTTTTTGCCGGTTCGTGCACGCTGCTGGTACCGGAAAGAAAGAGAGAGTGTGTGTATATGGGCCACAAGCGTTTCTAACTTCACTCTGGTTGCGACTCGGAATAGAGAGACACGTAAACAGGTACCCACATATGTTTCTGCCTCATTCTGAAGGTACGACACGTGGTCATCGAGCAGGTACACCATCAGCTGATAGACCTGCTGTTTAAGCTTATTAACATGTCCCATGGAACGCGCGAGCCGTTCACGTGGATTCGTTTCATTCCAGCCTGCTTTTCTGGCCCATTTCACTTCTTGCCGGTACATTAGCACGATTTTTTTTCCCTTGCACCAAGATCGCACGACCAGTTGTATACACTTCGAACGCGCTACTGTTCTTTTTTCTGCTTGTTTTTCTTTTGTTTCTACTCGTTTTTTTTTGTCACTAGAAACTCCTCCAATTTGGTTCAGGGTGATCGTAAAACAAAAAAAAAAAAAAGATAAAAATCACGCTTATAGATCGAGTGTTTTTGCAACTGCGCTTATATTTTTTGTCAAGTATCTTTATTTTATCTGTTTTTTACTTGGCAGACTCTATCCCGCCTGGGACATTTGTTTCTATACCAGTGTATTTACGAGAATAGATTGTATCTTCATCTCTCAGTTCTAGCTTCTAGCACGTTTCACTTTTTGCTCTTCTCGGTGTTTTTCCTCCTCCTCTAGTTCTATATCTTGGTTCATCTCGCGATGGTTTCCATCCGCGAGACGCGCTGAATGCATAATTCTGAACGCGACACCAACAGAGGAATCGAGTTTATGTTTGTGTTTCGATGCAATAAATCCGCGACCGATGCGATTCTATTGACCAGACGCATCGATCGCAGGAAATTCCGCTGAATAATTGAATAGATTGCGCGGGAAATAGAAACTCGGCGAACGGGTAATATCGCCGCGGTCGCTCAGTGAAATATCCATTAACAGAAGAACGCTCGCGCGAGTTAAAGAGGGACTGTGAAAGCGTGACTTTTGTTCGCATTACTCAAAACGAGGAAAGGAACGAATAAAATTATTCGGTTGGTGTAATAATTCAGTGTAACGAGTAGCGATTAAATGCACGCTCCTGTGTTCGCCTTTAAACTACTTCGACATAGTCAGCGGGGGGAGCGGACACGTATCGTTTCCATTCGTCGATAAAAAAGGACTCGCGGAAATTGTTTCGTACTTTTGTCGACCGGTCAACGTTACGGGCTACGTAACGCGTTTAAAAAACTTCATATGCATGTTCGAGTGGGTGTGTCAATGTACTTTTCATAGGTCGTGAGCGCCTATAGGAGGCATAGCTTAAAGGCGAAGAGTCGACGCTGGCGTCGTCGCTCGTTATCCTCGGTTTCCTCTTCCTCCTTTCGACGAAGAATGGAGGCCACGAAAATTTCTCCATGCGGAAATGCCACGCTTGTCGAGCGCGAGACCACACGCTCGTCTACGCGCGCGAGACATTAAAGCGTGAATGGTTAAAAATAGAACCGCTAGGACGACCGGCTTTCTGCGATAGCTCGTTCGATGTTTTTCTCTTACACTATGCCCTTTTTATAACAACCCTTACCTAATCGATGCTTCATCAATTAACGTTTTAACAGGCGAACTCGAGCGAACTTATCATTTGGATATGGCATTTTTGTCTTGAAACAGATTTCTCTTCGAAAAGTATGTTAACAGGTAAATATTGGCATGAGAATGTTTATCATAAGAACTTCACTTCGCTTCCCTAGCATTTGCATATTATTATCAGGCATTAAAAGCTTTTATGATTATTTAAAAAAAGGAACACAAAGTTAGTGCAACCGGTTGTAAAGATCTAGTTTGTAGCAAGGATAATCGCGCGTTTTCCCAGGAGACGACGAAAAGTCGTAGCCGACTTCCGGCTCCCTTTTCCACTATGAATCATGCTGCAACAGCAACAGTCTCAGCCTCGATACCGAATCACCGGTCGCATCTATATGCGATCGTGTACACGTTCAGGCTACCTGTTTCTTCTTTCTCGTTCGCCGCGACCGTTTTCCGCGATGATTAATATACGTGCATATATGTACATATATGCAGCGCGACGAGATTGCAACGCTTGCGCACACTGCGTGGCGAAACTGTGCCCGCGTACGTACGAAAGAAGGACGGATGACCGAACGAGAGGAGCGCTAGACGAGGTTATTTCATCGGGACGAAGAAATAGAGAAAGAAGCCAGGGGCTAGGTATTAGGAGTAAAAGAAGTGGCTAGATGTAGTCTCGATAGTGCGAAACGAGGAAAGAACATTCTTTTTTTTTCGAGCGAATTGAACGGGGAAAGACGAATTACAGAGTAGAAAGAAAGGAGTCGACGTGATGGCGAGTTGTTAGAGCGAGGAAGAACGAGACGAAAGAGGAGCACGAGCAGGAGAGTCGTGTGGAGCGGAGAGAGAGAGGCGAGAGAAGGTGGAGGTATGCTGCGCAGCCGTGGGAACCAACTGCCGCGAGTGAGCGAGCCTCTGTCTTTCTTTCTCTGCCTTAAGCCGGTTTCTTCGCGTTCTCTCTCCTTCACGATCGCCTCGTCCATTCTATCCTCGTTTCTCTGTCTGTCGAACACGGAACGAGCAGAGGCTGTTTCTCTTCCTTTTCATCATTCAGGTTCCTCTTCTGTGTGTGTATATATGTATATATATCCAGAAAAGGAATATATGACGGTGTCTCTTTTGCAGTGCCTCTTTTCCTTCCTTTTCCTTTTCTCACTTTCAACGTTACCTTACTGCTTACGGTGCACTTTTTTGCGTCTATCTTCTTTCTTCCCTCTCTTTCCTTGTTTCTTTTTCACACAATGTATGTGTATATATATGTATATATATATAAATATATTCATATATGTACTTGTACATATACATTTACGTACATGATGTATATGTATGTGGAAGTACACCGTCCCTTTCTTTCTCTTTCTTTTCCCATATCTTTCTTCTCATTCCTTTTCATTCAAATCTTCGGTCTCTCTTTCTCTCTCTCTTCTTTCTCTCTCCTTGTCCCTCTTTTGCTCATCTTTATATCTCGTTCCGCCGTGGCAGAACTGCTAACCGGCCACTGAACACACCCAACACATTGTTCTTAGGATGCCTACGCGAGGCTTTTTCAGGTTTTTGTCGGCTTAATTCCGATCCCCGTAATAAATTAGCGGCCGATCACGGTGGCATTTGTCTCCTCGACAATTTATTTCCTTCCCCCCGCGGCTCGGGCCCCCTCTCGATTCTCCGCCTCCGCGGACCGTTCGTTCCATCGTTCCTTCTTTCTGGCCTCCATTGCGCCTCGCTTTCGTCCTTGCCGCGAGAGAAAAGGGCGGTCTGCCTCTTTCAGCTTTCCTTCTCTTTTCAGACATCTACACCTTCCGTTCCATCCTCTCACCCTTTCCACCTTTTCCCTCCTGTTTTATCCCCATCGTGCTTTTCTTCTCTCTTCCATTCCTTTTTTTTCATCGTTCCATCTCTGTTTCTCTGTGAACGAATGCGCCCCATCTCGAAGGTTCAACAGAGGACTAAGGTATACCGCGGAATTCACGCTGGAACTTTCTAACGTGTACACGCATGTGACATACCTGCGGCCCCTCTGCCTTTTCGTTCTTTTCCCGGTGACAAATTGCCTCGTGATTTTACGGGATATATATCGGGCAGAGAAATCGCCGCGGCCTTTTTTCCTACGTTGCCTGGTATTCCGGGGGCTTTTGTCTACGATTTTTTGATTAAAGACCCGAAAGTGACGAAATTCTAAATGTTCGTTCTTAGCAGATCCCTATATGTAGTGTGTATATGAGTTCTGTCGAAATACTTGCCTGTTATGGTATATACATATTATTATTATATTATGAATATGTTGCAATACTAAGCATTTAACTTGCAATTCTCTTGTAGGAAAATTGGGTAATGAGTGTAAGTAAAGTAAAGCTAGATCTGTTTCAGTCGATTAATATTAGTCGTTCGTTAGCTAAGAAAGGTTTCAAACATTACATTTTACAAATCCTGGTAAAACATTAAACAGTATATCACTTGCCTGCAGAGGTTTACCACGTATTACCCACTGGGATCTCTCGACATATCAAATATTCATAGAAATGAAACCTACCCTCGATACACAAACGTAGTTCAGTTTCACATTTAATTATCCAATCTGCATCTATCACGCCATCGAGACACGATTCATTAGCAATTGCAGCAAAACAGTCCCCGCACAGCGGAGTATCGCGTTTCGAACAACGATTAAAAGGGTGTACACCCAAGCGCCCGAGGTACAAATCACCCATTCGTCAGGTGCTGTCACGAATCATGGAAAAACCGGGTTAAATCGTTCTGTTTAACCTGCAGGGAAAAAGAGGCCGGGCCCGGCAGCGGGAGAGAGAAAGATAGATGTAGGGATACACGCAAAGCGGATTTCTCACACGAGCGATGCTCGACTCGGCTTACTACGCGCCAGGTCATCGGGGATCTCTGAATAATGAAATTGTTCCCAGTGCTCGCGGCACGTCCGAGTTGCCGGCTCGTTTACGCGAACAGGAACGGCAACGATGATGACAGAGAGGCCGGATATAAACATTTATTATTCACGGTGCGGCAACGACTAACGAGGTCGTGTGTAATACCAGCCGCTCCTCGACCATCTCTCTCTCTCTCTCTATCTCGATAGTCTCTTGTCTGACTGTGTCAGGTACACACGCAGGCCGATACAGAACCATGTGTGTGGATGTGTACATACGCGTGCGTGTGACGTTAATAATTAAACGTCGCATTATCACTGCATGTACACGTACGGAGCACCGCGTGTACGGCACGTACTTATTACACAATAATGTGCCGCCGCGCCGGTGGACGAACGACAGCGGCGTGCACACGATGCGTGTGCACGAGTGCGTGTGTCGCCGCGGCGTGGGCCGTACGCTCGTCCATAGGGAGTATCGTTGCTGGATTTATGGTCGTGCGAGCGATTCGACGCCTACACCGGTGCCTTTCGCGCCCGGATTTCTACGCAGAGACGTGCGAAATCGTTCGATTCGCGTTTGCTTCGTTAACCGTTTTCTTCTTTTATTAGATAATTAGGTTCGAAGTGGAAGTCAACAAAGAAGTTGATACGAAGAGCGTTATCGAAGACGTTGTCATTTTCCTTACACTAAAAATAATTCGGTAAACGATAATAAGGTATTAAATATAACGAATCAAGTTTAGAATACTATCGGTGTGTTTGTATTCTATACATTCGCGCCGTTTCAATGTATAATTAGAAACGAAAGAAATATATATCCCATCGACTTGTTTATTCTCAGTTCGCTAAAGACCGACGATAAACACATTTGATAAGCGATCTCTGCGCAAGTGGAAAAATATCAGACGCAAGATCGCATAGGTGAATAACGTAAAAAACCGAGGAATTTTCCGAGTTAACAGAACCTTATCGAATTCTCCGATCAACCGAATGATCAATTACAATTACTGTTCCGTTAATACGAATCAACGTAACGATCGGGTCGTGCGCGGGAATTAATAGATCGCCGGTTGCGTGTCTGCAGAGACAAACGTAATTTCTGTTACACAATACGCGGTCGCGTGTGTGGCCCGTTCTGCATGCACATACACACAAGTGTATATGTCCACTTGTAGCCGTATATATCCATAATGGATAATGCAAACAAGAGTATAACAGGTTTCCCCGGAACGACGACGACGATGGCGACGAAAGCATTCCATTAAAACGGTCTCCAGCGCGATGTGGATCGATTATTTATTTTCGAGACCAATTAACCATCCCTCGGTAATTCTTGGTCAAACGGAGCGGACGAGCACGTGCCATCGGCGGAGAAACGCTTGTCGCATGATTTATATCCGGTTGGTCGTTATAAAAGTTAACCCTCCCCTGTTCGAAGCGCCCTCGCCCTCTTCACCCTTCTTCCTTCACGGTAATTCGAAAAGCTGCAGGGAAAGAAGGGGTTCGTCGACTCGTGTACAGAGAGGGTTGAAGGTACGCGCGGCGTAACACGCTCTGTCGCGCCTCTATCTGTCCGCAACGCATGACCTCGGCTCGAGTTCCGCCAGGTTTTTAGGCACGCTTCGCCAAAGGGACACACTCACCCTTCTAATGCGTGGCAGGTGCGCACGTGACGCGATCGGCCAGCCCGCCTCTGGAACGTTTAATTTATTGTTAATTGCGTGACGCGATGGCACGCACAGCTGCCGCGCTTTTTCGCGCCGAAACGTGGACACTTGGGTTCACCGTTCTGTGTGTCGTTCGCGTATCTTTCACTTGGTTTGCTTTTGCGATCGAATCTGTCACGTTAAGTGATTTATATCGTTGTTCAACGCTCGCATTGAACATTTGCTAATCTCAAGCACAACGACTGGCAGAATTTATTCTAACAGGTTAAATAGAATGCAAGCAAAACAACGTAGGCTAACATATAGTTTGTGAAGGAAATGAAGTTGTAATATTATTAATTTCGAGGAAATTGTTAGTGATCGTGCGTTCTTTGATGTAGATATATCGATCTTTACACAAAGTGACGTAGATTTACACACGCCTGACTCTCATTAAAAAAATATCTTGGATACATAGTACAGTTTGTCACAGGCTAGTTTATTAACAATAGCATGATAGAAGTCTATTTGATGAAAATGGTCCATAAGCATCAATATCATTTCCTAATTAAAGTCTTCGCTATCCTGACCGTGTTAAGTGTTCAGTGACTTACAACCAGCGGTATAAGTAACTGTATAAGTCGATAGGGGTAGCGGTTAAGATAAGTAATAGGATTAAGCTTGGCGTCTCATCGAAGTTCACCAACCTCCTCTCTGTTCCCAGGGCACATTCTCGCTGATAGTGGAGGCTTATCACGACGCAGACAACACGACACACCACTCACCCGGTAAGTAACCTTTTCTACCCTTCTCTCTCTATCTTTCGTGATTCTCTCTTCCTATTAAGCCTTCCTGAAGACTGTATCTGGTCTCTGTAGCGTTATAGGCCCCGCGTGTGCGCCTCGTATCGGCGGCACGAGTGCGCTCGCACGCGCTTCGAATAAAAAAAAAAGAAAACGAAGAACGAAGGATGAAGGAGATGAAGAGAGGAAAAAAAAGAGGAGATGAAAGAAGAGGAATGGAGGAAGGAAGGAGCATGATATTTTAAAATTAGTTCTCTCTCTCTCTTTTTTTCTCTCTCTTTCTCTCTCTCTATGTATAGTTCTAAATACGGGGAAGGTTTTAGAAGGTTTGGGCATGTGCAGTCCAGCTGGGTCGTGGCCCTCGATACCATGCATCGGGTTCGAACCAGCCGAGAACCCACTTCCGGCCTCTGTGCACGACACTCACCAGAGACGTAACCTCCTTGTATACTTCCTCTTCTTCTTTTACAAGACCTCCGACACTCTTTTCGTCCTCGTCTACTTCGTACGGTTTCGATACGCTCAACCTCCGGAGGGACAGGTCTCTTCCTGTGCCGCACATTTCCGCGGACAAATATCGTTGCTTTTTTCTGATTGCTGCGGTTCCAGCTCTCGTTTAACCGGTTCTCCGTTTTTTCTTTTCGAGCTTTCGAAAGTCTTGTTCGATGATTTCACTGATGAGGAATAGTAACACCGGCAGAAGATATAGTTTCCTTCGTTTGCGGTTGTAATAGTTCGCGATTCGAAAGAAGATCGAATCGAAGGATTGTCATTTCTTAACAAATACGTATACATATATATTTCGTTCGACTCTTGGAAACTACGTTTTCAAATAAACGCGTAGCGTATCCATCTGCTACCCTACATCATTTATTGTGTCATTTTCCAACGACAGAGTAACGTGTACGTATTTTGTTTCAACATTGTTACGATCTTCGAATTCCTACATTTCAATCAAGTTCCTATTTCAACAGAAGAAAAATAACTTGAAGGACATAATAGATTAATGTAAACAAAAGATACGGTAATTCTCGTAATTCTAGCGAACATCTGCGTTCTCTTTCCCAATTTTCATCCTCTCACCGCAAATCGCAACCGCGTTGCCAACATTCTGCCGATAGTTCCAGCTGTACTCGAGTCTTTCTTCCCCCTTTGTGACTGTGTCTGTTCTCGACCCATTTTCAGTTATGTTTCCTTGCTCATTACCGCGACGCGTCCACGTGCACAAAGTGGTCGGCGCTCTCTGTTGTGTCATAGCGTACGGAGAACAGGCAGAACGAGGGAAAGAGAAGCAGCCGGAGGCGCTAGTGTTTCCTTCCTGTGTAACCGTAGCACCTAGCTTCCAGCAACGCGCCACGGTAATACGAAACCCTCTGTGGACGAGGATATGGATGTATCCTATGTGTAGCCGGGTAACCCGGGGTTCTCGTCTATCGAACTCTTCTATGCTAGCCGATATTTTGCCGAGAAACCGCGGAGGTTTTCTATTCATATTCTTTGATGTGTCTCCGAACCTTTTTTGTTTATTTATAGTAGATCATCTCGTAGCAAATTAGAACACAAATTAAGATTTGAGAACGAGTTGTTTAATTTCAACTTTCACCCGGTATCGTTAGATCGTAAAGTAATTATATTATGTTCGAATTAAATATTCCGAGATCGAGTGATCCAAAAGATTAAGAAACCTAAATTCATTGAAGTATCGTTTAAGCATTTACAGAATGAAAGAAGGGGATGTATAGTTTCGTCAAGTGTATTATGTAAAAATATAGAATTCACGGCTTTTCCATGTATAGAATATGAAATCTTGCTAACTGTAAAATATAGAAAGTCGAATTTTGTGAAATATAGAAGACAGAATTCTGATGATTTTTTAATTGATTCCACAATAGAAATAAAACTAACTGGCTCGATCGATAGTTGTATAAATCCTGGCATAGTATAACTATTGAGCGAAACGAAAGCGCGTATCCATTTACATCTCCAAGTATTGTACAATTTATCGGTGTTACCAATTACCGGAACGACTCGTCGATCCAGTGATACCCTAATTTCCTTCAATTTCCGCAGATGATCGTCGCGAGCACGCTTGAACGCGATAATCGTCGCACGGTTTCGAGACACGACATTCTCTCGTTAAAACATGTACTCCGGGAAAACATGCATGCAAATAGCCGAAAGACGAGCAGGACTGTTTATTGCTTCCGCATCCGGGGAAAGCTCAGTCAGATTGGCGAGATAAAAGCGAATTAAGCGGTCGAACGTGAGTCCCGAAATAACGAAATTCAATTACCGTCCTGGCGTGATCCTCGCACTCGATGGAAGCGTAGGTAAAGCAATGTGCTTGGGCATACACACACGCACATATACACATACCCGCGCGAACACACACGCGTATATAAGAGCCACGCATGAGAGCGTTGCACGGCCACGTATAGCTTCCGGTCTCTGGTTCATTCTAATTGCCAGCCAGACACACAGGACCTCGGGAAAGAAATTAAGCGGTCTCGCTCTTCTTACTACGCTTCAGGCCTTCTTGATCTTTTAAGTTTAGAGTGACGCGGCTAGACCAAGGGATCTGAGATATTTGTTCGATCGGATGAAAATCATTCAGTGCATTAAGAATCGTAATAGCGGTGTATATAATTTGAAGCTTCGAGAGTATTAATTAACCTAGAGGCGTTTGAATTTTCAATGATTTTTAACATAACGTTATCCAATATTAAATACAAGATATCGCTTTTTGAAATGTAGCAGTGGACTGACAGGTCAGTCTGACTACCATGATGATTCTTAGCGCGACGTATAATACTTCTGTTATTTGATACGTAGTATCCTTCAGTAATTCGGTATCCTAACAATATTCCTGTGGTTTCAAGCCTTCCAATTCCGTTTCTACGAAATGTCGTTTCACAGTGCGATCCTCGGCTCTAACTTTTTAATCAAACTTCTCCGATGTACTACGTAAAATGGTAATTCCACGAAACAACTTCCTCGACATTCTACTCTTTCGCTCTCCTGATTAATATTATTACTCAAACTGAAACTTTTCCGCGACATTCTACGAAAGAAGAAAAAGACTGCGGTTCTACGGAAATATCTTGCCGAAAGGATCGCTTCCGCTACTTTTTTAATGAAATTTCTTCCGGTTCTCCGCGAAGCTTCCTAGTCCCACGGAGACTCCACAGCTGCGCAACTCCAGAAAAACTCTCTTCTGATCCCCGTCGAAGCGGCTAATTACGAAGGGAATCGAGCTTGGCTTCCTTTGTTTCAAGCTCGCCCGAGAACGGAATTCCTACCGTTATCCCACAGATGTACCTGCCCGGCGCATCCGCGGCTGAAAAGAGACAAACCGAGACGAAGCAAGAAAGATGGAGCAACCACGCTCTGCCATTAATATAGTACGACGCGCGTTTTGTCCGCTTGGTTCTCGTATGTTTGGACATACCCTGGACCCCTTTATCGCCGAAACACACCGCGCACATTGTGCTCGGAATTTTGTGTGCGCCAGCCGTGTATATCGTCCGCGCCACGCACAATATAATGCCCCCAACGTACTGGTGAAACGAGCCCTTTATTGCTGTTCGCGTTGCTCGGATGCTGCTTCCTTTCTCAGGCCCACACCGTCCTCCGTCTCTCTCCCTCCCTTTCTCTATGTTACTAACCTCTCTTTTCTCTCCTTCTCTTTTCCTCTTCGCCACACGATGCGTTCGTTTGCCCGTTGCCCATAAGCCGAAGATACACAACGTGGTTGCTCGAGGACCGCACCTGCGCCACGAATCATCGTTGGAATTATTTCTGGTTCCGTTTCCAGCAGAAACTTGCTAGGGAAATACGGTTAAATCGAGCAAAAGTTGGCCCTTTCTTTATCACGACAAAAGGCATTCTCTTTTTGCAGTCGATTCTTGTTTACGGATGATGTTGTTCGACGGTGTAGGGTTTTCTCGAGATTCGGTTGACTCTGGATCGGATGAACTGAAATCGTGAAGATTCGACATTCTACTGCGTGAGTTGTATTATGAAACTTCAAAAGAAGTAACACGTAGTCCCGTTGATAATAGAATCCATAGCATCGATTACAATGGAATCAGAAACTTCCATTAAACTTTCCATTAGTCTCTTCGTTATGACGATCTAACCAACCAGTTTCTCTAAAAGTTTCCTTAAGACATATCGTCTCAATATAATAGAATTTATATCCTTTCATGATCTTTAGAAGATTAAATCCCCCAAAACACTGATTTTGGTAACACGAGTTTCCGTTTCTCCTCTCGTTTATTGAACGAAGAGGCGCGAGTGAGGCAGCAGCCAGAAGAGAATCAGCAGAGAGAGGTCTCGTTTGCGGTAACGCGGTTCGTTAAACGAAACGAGACGCGGCTGGATTTACGACGGTTTTGCGGTGTGGCAGTGTGTACAGAGCAGCTTGAACGGGAACTCGGGTATAGCGAGCAGAGAGGAGATGGCTTACGTCATCGTCGATTGTCAACCGCTCTCCATCGCTTTTCCCTTTTGCTCCTGTCGGGACAGGGGACACGCCGTGTGCACGCGGCCGCGTGTGCACTGTGCACGCTGTGCGCGTTCCTCGCGGCGCACCTGCCATTCCACAGCCGAACGATAATGAGCGAGCGGAGTAATTGGTCCGCTGTCGCGCGCATGTACCCGCCGTGATAACACAGAACTGGCCTGGCTTGTTCCCGGAACCCCGTAATTCGTCGAATCGACGATGAGATATCGAAAAATCAACCTGCATGCGTATCTCCTTGCCTCGTCAGTTGGTAACAAAGCTGTATTAAGATGTTTTATCGGCTGCTAATTAATCGCTAAGTGCGTTTTCTCTTATCTTTCGTACAGTTGTATGTACATCTCTTTTTTTCAAGCTTTTTTTCTTGTTACTTTTGTACAGTTTTTTATCTCAGTTAATTTGAGGTAAAGGAGACTCGTTAGTGGCAGAAAATTATATCATATTAAATTTCCGTATTTGCTTAGTTCTCCGATTTTCGTGCTAATTTGAACAGTTCGACGTTGATGAAGGGTTCTTACCGCGTTTCATTCATAAATCATAAATTTAGTCCGGATGACTTAGAAGTTCTGAATGTGTGTGGTTCGACGGAGGGTGTCGATCGAAGGGTGGAAATCGAAACCGACCGCAAAGCCTTGAGTTACATTTGAAAGCTACGATTTAAGTCGTAAAGTCTCGCCCAAACGAGTTTACATTCATAAGAAAATAACAACTTGATGTTTACTTGATACACTTATATATACCTTGATAAAATCCATGCTACTCTACAAATCGATCAAAGCGTTCAGTTACAAATGCTAATCTACGTAACCATAAGTCGTTGGTCTTCTCGATATCACAACGTAAAACCTGTAACTCGCGAGACCACAGTGAAATGACGATACGGATCGTCGAAGGCGGCGCAGTAACCAAAGCTCGTCTCAGCTTACAAGCCTACAATTTGACACGATTAATTGATCTACAAAAACAACAAATAAACATGTTCCGTATAAAGACGTATGCCGCGTATGATTTATTCTTGGCGATATGTGGCGACCAGTGGAACGATGTCGTTCGAAGAGGCTAGCTATCCGCGACACTATGATCCAGGTTACGAGAGTTTTTTCCGCGATAGAGGAGCCACGGTGGTTGAGTAATGCATCTGGCTACCTGCCAGCTCGGGGCTATCCTTCGACGACCGCTCGTTTCTGAATGAACAATAGAAAATGTCTGGCTACTCGCGGCGCTGCCGCCGCGTCGTTAATGAATACCTTGAATCGGCCTGGCCTCGAGTTCACCGGGCGTTTTACAGGTGCACACGCAGGCGTGCACGCAGCCGTTCCACACTGGAGGAACGACTGCCAAGCGTTTTCTCCCGGAATAACGCGTTCACGTCGAGAAGGAAGTCGCGCTAAGACTGGTCACGAGCGAATGATCGACCTCTTCACCGGCGTCTTAGATTAACATGTATTTTCATTCAGTTTTATCATCTCTTTTCACGCAAATTCAGACTTCTTTTTATTTACGCTGTATCTTTATATATGCTTTGATTTCCCTGAAAACTTTACGCGTCTTTTTTTTTCTTTCTTCGTAAGCTTAAATTTCCGCGATCTACGGAATCTATAACACGGGATATATTGGGTTGGCAACTAAGTGATTGCGGATTTTGTCATTAGGTGGTATTGACAAATCCGCAATCACTTAGTTGCCAATCCAATATATCGTACAGATTGTGCGATCTTAAGATCGTCGCTTGATAATCGATCTTGGAAACGTCAATAAAAGGAAAAGAAGGGGTTTAGGCAAAAATATTGTTTAAGAGGAGAAATTCACGCGAGACACGCTGTATTTGTTTGCAGATTCTCTGCCTTATTCGAGCGATATGAAATTATCATACAACAAGTTCATTGATCTGTCTATCCCGATACAAATAAGACGTTTGAAATTGTCCAAGAAATTCTCAAGCACATGTAGTTTCATAGGACATAGAACACTTTTGCAACATCGTTATTAAAGCCCTCATCTCACTACGATTTTCATTGCGTTCCGTTGATTCGCATCCGACATTAGTCGCGAACATAAACGATCCGCCTATACGCGAACATGAATAATTCCGTTTTAATGGTACAATGTTTAATGCATGAGCAAAATCCACACGCATAGACACAGGAAACAATAGGGAGTTTCTCGTTAACGAACAGCCAGGAAATCAGTTTCTTGATACGATTTTTCAACGTAAACAGACCGCTTAAGAACCGTTCTTTCCCCTTTTACATCCTCCTGTATCTATGTCTAGCCGTTAGAAAAAATACCGATTCATCCGAAAAGCAAACGAATAAAACGTATATAGAGGCTCGATAGAGAAGAAGTGGTGGAAAAAGATGGGAGCTTCGTGCCGTGCGAATCGATGCCGAAGACGAAGGACGACGAAACGAAGTCGATCGCGCGTACACACGTCCATCTGCGGTGGTGGCGTGCGAACATCGGCGTTTTCAGAACTCGTAACAGCATCACCTGGGAAGATAGGCTCGGTAAACTGCTTCTCCCTCGACTCCCGTTTCGCCGACAGCGAAACGTTACTTCCCTTCTGGGAACGGAGGGCCCTGGGTATCCTGTTTTAAGTATTGCCGGGCACGCCATCGGCGAATCCTGCGTTTCGTCCTTTTATTTCTACTCTTCTTTTTATCTTCTTTCGCTTTTTTTTTAACTTCTTTGCTCTTTTCTTCGTCGATTCCCTTCCCTGCTTCGATCTGCCTGTTCCGTCGATTATTTATTAATAATTTGAGATATACGTTTGCTTTACAAACATTGTACGAGTATGTTTAGTTAGGCGATACACTGTGTATTTTACTTGAGAGTAATATATATTTACGTTCCCACCGAGATCTTTAGTCGCGAGAAATCTCAGTTTTGGTAGTTCCCTTGTTTCGTACTTACCGCCTTGCCTCTTGTATTCGTCAAATATGCAGACGTTTATGAGAAATTGAAATGAGCAAAAATATTGAAAGTATGTGCTCGGGTGAAATAGGCTGTACAGTACATGTGGACTTTGTAATTCCGGTCAGACTCGATAGCGTAACGAAAGGTCCGTTTTCTGACGGTTGTCGCCGCGCGATATGGTCACGGTTTTCCGTAGCTTCAAACAGGCGTCGCGAAATCGTTGGTCGGCTGATTCGAAGCGCGCGATCTTCTTACGATCCTTCACGAAACAATTGCTTTTTGTATCTCGAAAACACCTGGAACGCATCTCGAAACCTATCCTTGCCCCGATTATACCAAAACTCTCTTTTCGCCCAATTTCTACTCGCGAGTTTTCGCTGGCGATTACTGCCGCAAAGTAAAAAAGAAAAATGGAGCCTCTCGAAATTCAACCAAGTTTCAAAAATAGACCCCTGGCGATCGCGAGACTGCTCCGGTGAACCGTTCATTAGGTTCATCACGGAGGCCCTGAAGGGAACCGAAACCTAGAACGAAAAGAAAGGAAAGAAAAGGATAAAAAAGAACGGGAACACGGAGGCTGACCACTTAACTCTTCCTTACGCTACCGACCACAACGTAACCATACAGCACGGTCGATGTATACTACTCGACCCATTTGCCCGTGCCATGAGTCTCTCACACGAACATCATGAACTGGCCCAGTCAGGCTTGCTTGGACCCTGTGTGCATCGTGAGACGCAGCTTTTTCGGTAGGGCACCTGATCGAGGCTTGAACGACGGAGAAAGATGGACGAGCCCTCCTAATCTGTTGCCCCATTACGATAATACGTTTAGTAGGAAGCCTGAACCGTGTGTGCTCTTCTTCTTCCTCCTTCTACTTTTATTCTGTTGCGAAAACAGGTAGGCAATGGTAGAAGGAAGAAGAAGGAGGAGGCAGCCAGGAGAAGTAGAAGAGGTGGAGATACATAGGAAAGGAAGAGGGTAGTAGTTTGTGTGGTGGCGGTGTAGAAGAGAAGGAAGAAGAAAAGAAGAACGCCTCTTTCCCAGAGCCACAACGTGGTGGTATACGCTTACTCTCTTTGTGCCGGATGCGTGCCGCCGGCGGAGTAGCAATAGCGGACGAACGTCCGGTCTGCCCTCTCTCTTACTCTCTCTGTCTCTCTCGCCGGAGGCCGATGCACTTCGATCGCATCATTGGGCGCAGCACCACCACCTCGCTGCTCCTCTGTCTCTCTGTCTCTCTCTCTCTTTCTCTCTCTCTTTCTGCCCTTCCGATGGACATGCTTAATTACTTTTCGCGTTTCGTGCCGCACTCTCTCCCTCTGCCGTGGACGATTGATCGATCGAGATGCGCCAAGACGATGATGATCACCGGTGATCGATCTTTTAGTACTCTTTCGAGGTTGGTTCGTGCTGATTTATGAAACTTGGAAGCGTCAAATTTCAGACTTATCGTATTGATCGCGTTGCTTTCACGATAGATTTTTGAATACGCTTTCGATTTAGTGTCGCGTCGATCAGCGTGATTTTGACGCGTGAAATTGTCGCGTTGAAGAATCGTCGTAGTAATTGATCGGAGGGGTTGGTCGGTCGTATGGAGCGAGAGAGTATAGAATGATAGGTGGTATTGTTGGGGATGTTTCTGGGGGATACGGCGACACGTGGGACATCGCGGACGTGTCGAAATCAATGGGTGGTAAATTGGAATTGATTTCAGCCGGGCAAACGGAGCAGTTAATTGTATCGTATCAATCGGAGCGAATCTCTTGGCAAATCCATTTGAATTACAGCGAGGTTAATTGATCTCCTGGGAAAGCAATATTGTCGTACTGTAAACAAAATTATTGCTTCGTATAAGAAAAGACTGGGGAAAAGAATAAAAATATTTTAAGACAGTTTCATAGCATAGAAAGAAAAAGATGCAACGAAACCTTAATAGCGTTTAACAGTAATTAATACAGTGAAAGAATTTACATTTCCCAGTTCTCAGGAATAACAAAGATAGAAGGAAATATCACAAAATTTTAACGCAGGCAATTTTCTTCATTTCCAGAAAAAGTATTGATAACCAGGCTGACGACGCAAAAGTGGCTGGACGTCGGGCCGAATTGGACCGAGGACGAATACAGAAGCGCACACGCGAAGATGGTGTACGAATATAGGGTGACTTGCGTGGCGCACTACTATGGAAAGGGTTGTGAAAACCTATGCAGGCCGAGGGACGACAATTTCGGTCATTACAGCTGCAGTCCGTCCGGAGAGCGCGTCTGCCTCTCTGGATGGAAGGGTGACTACTGCAATACACGTAAGTCCGCTCTCTTTTTATTTTCTCCTTGCAGCGCCTATTATCGTACACGTAACATGCGTGCACTCCCACGCTTCCCATCGCGACTGCACCGCGCGTGACATCCCTCCTTTTGTAGGAATTCCGTGTATGAAATTACAGAGACGATCCTCTCTGACGTTCTCTTTCTTCTTCTCTCCGTGACTCTCCTCGTCTCTCTGTTCATCCCTTGCCCCGTCCGGCTCTGTGTCTCGCGTCCTCACCGCCGCGTAATTTATACTGTTCACTGGTAATCGGAGAGGCTGTCGAATTTAGGATTTTCTTCCGTGCTTGTTCTGATGACACGCGAAAAGGACGAGCAATGTGATTTGTGTAACAGGGTTAAATGACGTGGGAAATTATGCGAGCAGGGAATCAGGCGAAGAGTTTGTAGAATTCCAAGCGTCGTGTCAATGGCAACGAAAGTGGTCGTTACAACAGAGAAAGGTATAATTGCACCACGCTTTTAATAGTCACGTTAATCAAATTTCATATATCGATCAACGATTACGATAAAATGTCAAATTACGTTATCGAAGGATTACGTTAATTTACAGAATATACAAATTTGCCAGCCGATAAAAACGAACGCATCGCTTCGTATTGCGTGATATTTCCAAATATTTCGCTTCTAAAGCGTTTAAACAGCGATGTATGAAAGAAGGTAGAAAGAGCCAAGTATAATTTTCAGAAAACTCGCGTAGAATCCATCCGGAGAGGCTAGTCAGCTCGCCTCTCAACGCTTATATAACATTCACTCCAGGACGTTAGTCCGCGCCGGCCGGTATATAGCGTTCTCTCTATTCTCGTTCGTAGCACGAAACTCGACAAACTCGACGAGAGTCCACGAAGGAGAGGCCCGGTGCAGTGTCGGTGCAGTGTCGGGTCCGAGCGTGCAGCAGCTTCCCACGCTCGGCTCGCGCGCGCGCCGCACACATACCAGAAAGAGAGAGCCTTCTCTTTCTGCTCTGGCCCCGCTCTGTACCCAGTGCACCTCTCTATACCTCTCTCTTTCTCTCTCTCTCTTTCTCCTTTTCTACCCTCCCCCTCCCACTCCCTTGTTATATCCGTATCTGCTGTCTATCCGTCTCTTCGTGTGTATATACGTGTCTCCTCCTCTCCTTTCTTTCTCTTTTTTCCTCTCTCTCTCTCTTCATATGTATACGTGTGTGTATGTATATGAGTATATTCTCTCTTCTGGTCGTGTTCGAGTTCGTCTTCTGTATCCAGCATCCTCCTTGTCGCTCGTTCTCGCGTACCTGAGCTCTCCTCTCTCGAGCTTCTCAGGATTAATCTGTACGTGTACGTATATACGTGTAGCTCTCAGTGTCTACATTCCACGTGCACCTCGTGCACGTTCAGGATAATCGTTGATGTGTGGATGGAAACTCCTCCATCGTGTGTGGCTCTTTCAGTCTCTCACCGTGTTGGAGGCTCGTCTCACCCGCATAGACGTGTGGGTGTGCACGCGGATGAGACTGGAACGGGACGACTGGATCGCCACGTAGCTGTCGCTGCGCTTGCCTCTCGATGCTTCTAGTTTACGACGAGCAGGTTACGTGGTGCAGCTGGTGCGAGGACCTTCCAAACCTTCTCTTCCGTTTTGTCTTCGATCGTTTCGATCGCTCTTGCGCTTTCTCTCCTTTGTTTCACGGCATTGCTTTTTAACTTTTTTTTCTTGTCTCGTTTCTTTGGTTTGTTGGTCGACGGTTGCAGGAGTGTCGGAAGGATGGATTTGAATGGACTCGGTTTCGCAAGATCCGCGCGCGAGAGAGCTCGCGCGGGAGGCCTTTTTCTCTCCCTCGACGATGGCATCCGAGATCTCGATCTTATTTTGCTTCCTTTGCCAGCGTGCCAAGTCATCGCATTCCCGTCCGCGGCCAACATTCGAGTCAACTCGCTGTCAGGGCAATGGTATTCGCGAATTTCGCCACAATCGCTAGTCTAAACGATCCTATAAACGATCTCGTGATCCATCCAGTCATTAAGATGTTGTTACATATTTGAAATCGTTCAAATCGAACAGTAGATTATTTCGATTCTAAGATCGAACATCGACAAACCTGCCACGATTTTATGAGAATTTTTCTCCTGCCAACGTTTATGTCAAATAGTAACCTGGACTTTGCGATGAACTGAAACTGACCAACACTCTCTAAACTTTTAAATCCATGAAAGATTTGGAAATTTGTTCACAGGCAGCTGGGTACACACCTAATTGTACCTATTTTTCCCAAGTGCAAAACCAACCGTACGTAAACGCATGTAAACCAAATAAAACCATACAAAATTACAAATCTTGCGAGTTTCGAATCTTCGAAACACCTGTAAACTTCTGTCGATCTTCCCTTAATCATCCTCCCTGCGCTTCAATAATCCTCTTGTAACGATCGACGAGAGGAAGAGTCAAAGTCGTCGACAGGGTCTCCGGGTGTGTTCTCGTGGCCGTCGTCGATCGGTCGTTGCACTCGTCGTCGAGCACCGGCGCTCGACAAAGTTTCTCCGCGCATTGATTACTAATAGACTACTTACTCTTCATTTCGTGACATTCCCGGCCATTCGTGGAATCGTCTGTTCGTGCGTTGAGTTTCGCGAAGGAAAGTCAGTCTCTGTCGAGTGCCGTCCCTGTCTCTGATAGACGGCGAAAAACGCCGACGACCACACGGTTGCCTCTCGTTGCGATCGCAGGCCGATCTTTTCTCACGTGTGCGGCCAAGCTCACGCCCACGCCACTGTTTCCAGGATTTTCGCCGCCTTCCTGTTCCTCCTGCACCGCCGCCGCCCCCTCGACGCGATGAGAATGGGCCATTGTTGCGATTTAATGCGAGTTCTGGCCCCGTGGACGCGTGCGAGGTCTGGCGACGGGGAAACAGATCGACTACGATTAATCGCCACGTAATGTATGTGACACTCTTTGCTCGATCGTCTTGTCATTGTTCCAAGTGTTTTTTTGCGTGAGATTCACAGTTATCGGCGCGTAACACTTCCTTCGTTTATTTTCGCTAATATATGCAACGAATTAATAAGAAGATAAATAATAGATGTGTTGAAAAATCTATTGAAATTGAACTTGCCTGGCAAACAAGTTTCGTGAGAACGGTACAAAAAGCAATGGAAGCCATCGAGGTTCGGTTTCTAGAAATGGCAAGAGTACACGCGTGTATCGTGTCCTAGCGGCTGTGTACTCAGCGCGTTTGCTCAGCTGACCCGGTGTGCCGCTTTCTGTAAAAAAATGTCTACCACCCGTGGGCAGAAAAATGTGACGACCCCCCTTTGGGCAATTATCTTTTCGATTTTATCTGTCCGTTAATCCTGCTGCATTCTTCCACTCACTTTCGATCCAATCTCTCTATTGCTCTTCGAAATCCATCGAACGTAATTGACGTCGAAAAGTTAGGAGCGAAGCTTCCATTTGAATTCCAATCAACCTGGTAAATTCACAAAAAAAAAGAAAAAGAAAGAGAAAAGGAAGAAGAAGAAGCAAAATACATTGCTTGCAATTCAATTTATCCATTAACCTTCCTCAATTCCAGTTTCCGTAAGGTAAAACGTAAAGTAAAATTCAAACAAGGGCTGACCCATCGGAGCAGCAGAAAAACACACTGACATAAACGGTTAATCGTTGGAGACACGCAAAAGGAGAAGAAAGGCCGGCGCACAAAAACCAGTCCCTCGAGCATGCTATAACACTGTATATAGCCGATCGTCCTGTAAAACGGGTTAACGAGGCTAGGGGTAGCGGAAGGATAGGGTGGCTTGCAGCCAGTCGCATTTTCGGGGGTGCCTGGACGTATTACAGGGGTTGTTGCAGAGGCAGCTGCAACACGAGCGGGCGAACTACGCCGAAAGAGGCCGAGTGGGCCCCTGACAGCTGCACAGAGGTCGGTGCTTTAACCAACAGCTGCACCGGCCTCACGTTCACAGTCCGCTTCCATTTCAACCCCTCCCCTGGCCATTGGTCCCCGTCACTCTTCTTCTTCTTCTTCTTCTTCTTGTCTCTCTTTCTTATTGAACAGATCGGATGGAGCTACCTGTGCCAGTATTTCCTGGATTTTCCTTCGATGCTTTCTTCGGCTCTGCGTATTACTTTCTATAGAGCAATAGTCCTGTTTAGCGCGTCAGGTAGACAGAGGTAGACAGGGGGGAGAATGTTCGATTGAAACTCATTGTCGCTGTTCCACGAAAGGTCAGGCACGAAACGACGCCGCGCCGGTTAGCAGTCGGAGACCGGAGAAAAATCGATACGTACGTTGGACACGAGTCGTAAAATTCATTTAGGGGAGCGAAAGTACAGCTACAGGCTTGTGGACGTTTAAATAGAATGATATCGGTTTCGACGCGTTTCATGGTGTCTTTACGTGGAAGGAAAGGTGGAACGCGGTTGTTGTCAAAGTTCTTCATCAGAAGGGTCTGTTGCGTGGCGCAGGTTGCGGTCTCCTCGCGGCTCTTCCATCAGCTGAGGGCCACGAGTCTATTGTCAATGTCTGGCCGAATGGTACCTGCGAATCTAGGACGCTTTCAGCCATGTTTATGCTGTTTCCTGTGCTCTATTTCTTCGGCATACTACCGTATACTATCGGCTACAAATTTTCGAACATTTATCCTTCCAATTTAATATTACCTTTATCGTTACAACAGTGCATTTTATATAAAGACAAATAAAATATATATTATGTAAGTATAGTTGAAAGATGAAATTTTTTCCTAACTGGCACTTGATTCGAATTTAATTAACACGAAAGCAATTCTCTCCGATCAGCTGAGGATGATACGTACTTCGCGAAAGATTACCACACACCAATGCCACAACATAGTCTATCCGAGTTTAAACTCGGCATCAGACGTTGCCGTAATCCCAGGGTTTAATTCAGGAACAGTCGGTTTTCACCAAAGCCAATCTCTCTCTCTCTCTCTCCCTCTTTCCAGTCCCGCTTTTGAATTCTTCTTTTTCCAAGGGCCGGTAGAATCTGTGCGATTTGCCCGTTCCTTTCGTCGTCCCGCGGGATCCAGCAACCAAACTCGAGACTCGTTCCTCACGGTTCTCCACTCTATAAATACCATACGCTCCTTAGCGCGTCGAGACTGGCGAGCTCCATCGAGAGCCGCCTTCGTGGGCCGTTGCGCTCGGTGCCAAGGTCACGCGGCCCATCGGCTCTCTCCTGTCCTCTCAGTGGCCCCCACACGCTCTGCCACAGGGTTCACCTTCTCTCCTTTATCCAGACGAACCACCTTCAACCCCTTCATTCAGGAAGACACTAGCCGACCGAGTTCTTCGCAGATCTTTTGTCCAGCTTGTTTTCACCTCGCGATCTCTTAACTTCTATATTCTTTCTGTGAGCTTAGAGAAAGACGTGCCTTTATGAGAGATTGTTCATCTGTGAAATGTTCTTTCGGTGGGGTTAGGTTGGCCTTGTTTCTTTTTTTCTTTTTCTTTATTTTCATTCGGTCGATGGACTTATTCTCTTTCCAGTTGACCGATTTTTCTAAGGCACGCCAAATAATTAAGGAATTAACTTTTGTCATACAGTTTCGAAGGAAGCATCCAACTTGAAAATATTTTTGAGATCTATCCGTTTTACTGGACTGGGAAAAAAGAAAGATGTACCCTGTAGAGAGGGTTTCTCATTCATGAAACATCCTTTCGATGAAAGAACTTTGCTCTTACGTTCTATTCGATTTTTACAAACGAAAATATAGTCTCTGTTCGTCTGACTTCTACCGATCGAATACTTTAATCTGATCGTGGGTTTTTATCATTTGAATGAAAAATCGTAATTAATGAAGGAATTAGTGAAAAATTCTCTTGTATATATGTAAATTCTAGTTATATCTTCTTCTGTTTATATTCCATTTTATTCCAAGTAAGTAGGGAATCGACTGTGTATAATTTCGAAGTGTGCCGTTGAATTCTGGTATTCGAAAATATCGTTAACCACGAATACTTATTGCACTGCAAATAAAAAAATCCACTGTGAATAATTTCGAAGTGTATCGTGTAATTTTTGTATTCGACAAATATCGTCGATCTCCCACTTAACGAATTTCAGATAGATTCCGCAACGCGTTTTTTGAGAACGTGTGCCGGCGTATAACGCGTACGAAGGATCATTGCGAAATGTAAAGATCAGAGAAGTTAGAACTCAAAGGTTGCTGAAAAATTTCACGGACGGAAAACACGTGTGCGGGAAATAAAACCGATTGAAGACGCGATAGATGCGCAGAGGAGATGGTGTGGTGGTATGGCAGACGCGATCCGCGATCTATATGCTCGAGGAACGTACGTAACCGAACCGGTGGCTGGCAGCCAACTGAAAGACTTTGGATATATTTGCGGACTGGATAAACTGCGCGACACGTGACACAATTTCGTTACCCTTGCTGGCGTGTGCTGCTATGTGAACGATCTTTCTCCTCGTATCCGTCCTGTCCTGCTCTAATTTATTATCAGAATTTGGTCATCAGTGTGGGGGAATTGAACAATATATAGAAACGTCGTTAATCAACACGTTGTGTACATTACATTTTTCAAGTTTCGCTTCATGTACTCTTGGCAAAATGTTTTTATTAAAATAATGTTTTCATGCATAGGTTTTTGCTTAGAACTTCATTTCTCCTGTTTGGAAAATATGGCGAGAATAGAAGTAGCATTATTTTGTTTGCATAACTCGCATGAAACGTGACAAGCGTGATTTTCTAAATTTATTAAAAATTGTCAATTGTTAAAGAAGACAAACTGTCTTTCAGTTACAATACAGTTACAAATACATAAAAAAAAAAAAAAGAAATGCCTGAACGAACAGCAGAAGGTTTTAAACGAGGTTTTAAACGTAATTATCGAGCTTCTGAACGATTTTCTGACATCGTTGTAATTCAGTTTATTTGGTCTTCATTTTGGTTTTGTTTTCGAGTCAAGGAAAGTGGAAGATTCGTGAAATAATTTTGAAAGGAGGCGGAATTGGTCAATTAGCAGGGCGTTAGAGGTGATTTCACGATCGCAAGATAAGAATCGTCACACGTGACACAATTTTATCATCCTTGTGGGACGCGACCGTGTGAGCGCAAGCGCACGCGCGCGAGCGAGCACCCGACGACGTATCGTTCACTACTACGTGCAGCTATGCAAGGAATCGTGCGGTCAGACTCCTTTCCTATTCAGGATTCCCAGAAAACGGGAACGATTCGTGGTATATATGACATAAATTTTAATTAGACGATTCCCTCCATCGTATATTCGAGGTGTGAGCGATACCGACTTCGTGTTTATAAATTGGTCCTTTTTGGTTGAGGAAGCAAGTACGAGACATTACGACACCTGTGTGCATCATATCATCTGGCAGAAAATTTGTGCAAAATTCTTTCTATAAAGATAACTAGCTATTGCAGCCTTAAAGCTTCGACCTTCAATCTCTAACCTCCGCTCTCCATCTAAACGTCTAATCTCAAAATCAACCGATCAAAGGATCGTTCTTTCCAAATCCTTTCAAACGTTCAAACTGTTTTACCAATTTACCGCGGAAAACTGCTTTGCATAATTTACTCTCTGGATAAAAAGCAACCTCTCTGACCTGCATTGTCCTGTCCCAAAAGCAGCAGATCGATTTTCCATTCGAGTTTCTGAACAATTTAACAATTCGATTAACGGCGACACACAGTGGGTCCTTGTACAGAGAAGGAGAGAGAGAGAGGAGAGTAGCACGTTGAATTATCGAGTTCTCCTGGTACCCGACTACCTATAGCAGAGGAATGCATCGGGATGCATCGTATGGTACCGCTCGTGCAGTCGTGAGGGACGCGATCGACCTCTTGCGGAGAGTTGCCTTAACCTTTTGGATTTTTTCTTACTCGTTTCAGCCCGCTGCCTGCCCGGATGCGACGAGCAGCACGGACACTGCAGTCGACCCGACGAGTGCATGTGAGTATACGCATACAATCTACCATTTTTCTTTCTCTGTCTTTTCCCTTCATGATAATGTGTACATGTAGCCAACTTAGTCTTCTTCTTCTTCTTCTTCTTCTTCTTCATCGTCGTCGTCGGTCTTCTTCTTCTTCTTCTTCGTGCGCCTTTTCTTTTTCTTTTTCCTTACTGATATTACATTCCTGACTCGATACCTGTACGCGTTGTATCATACTCGTGCCGCATTAATAACGACGCGACGCGACGCCTCGATAAACGAGCTTCCCGCGAAAGTCGATCGTTAATGAGTCTAACGCGATCGATGATCCAGCCGTGTTAATTGCCTCACCGTGAGAATATTTTCAGTTCCGTTTTCGAATCCTTTCTCTAATGAATCATCGAAATTCTGCCTACAATCGTTTATTTATAGTCGAATCTTCTCCCCGAATTTCAATTTATTAATTATTTATCATTTACAATTTCTAGATTATCTACTTATTCGGAAGTCGTTACGACACTGTGTACGATTATCTATTGCTATAATCCTTTCGTTTCCTGAATTTCCATTTGCCAATTATATTTCGTTATATCTATCGATTATTTATTAAAGATTAGGGTCCTGCTTAGCAAACGGTAATAGTTATTAACGATCAGCTGCATTTATTGAATTATGAAAACCTTCGCAATCTAATATTGTTGCAAGATTATTGAAAATATCGAATAATGTATACCGAAGTGGATTGCATATCGAATCATGTAAGCAACTATACTCTATAGCGATAGTATTTACCTACAAAATATCGGAATTCTCGATTCGTTGTAAATAATTTGAGAAAACTGTTCGCCTTATCCAATCAAGTATTTCCATTAGCATAGCTACCAGTTTCTGCGATTGGGTCGCGCCATTCGATTTTCCCTTGACTCGAGGATTGGTGCGCGATTAGAATATCATCGGCGGAACTCGTTTCCGGGTGTTGCGATTCCCCTCGTTCCTGTTTCACCAGTAATTTCACAGTCAGAGGCGCGTCGTGCACGATGATCGTCGGGGGTCGAAGAGAACGAACAGGAATTCGAAGCAGCCGGCTTGTTTCCGCCGTAACGAGAGAACCGATCTTGCAACCAACACGAATTTTCCTCTCTCGCGTCCTTTTATTTGATTCTCGTCTTCTTTTGTCGCGTTTACGCCACCCTTTACTTTCGTCTATTTCGAAAGTCGCGCGTTTGTGTCGTTGAACCTTCTAATTCGACTCGACGAGTGGAAAAAAGAACACGCTGACTAAGGGCAGAGATCGATTCGGGAATTTCTGTATTTGCCGAGAATCCTGCTCTATAAATATGCCGCTGCCTCGAAGAACTCTTTATTGTTCTTGTTGGCGCGCGAATTTTTTCTCGGCTGCAAGAGAAGAATACCTTCTTCTCACCCTCGAGTTTTAAGTCTTAGACGATTCTAGAGACGCGTAGAATGTGAAATTCGATCGCTGTTTTCCCTATCTTCCATTTTGATTCGTTTGGAGAAAGTTTTATGCCTGTTAAAAATTCTAATATCAATGTCAATGGGATAACTCGATTTAGCTTCCGTATGTTATTTATCCAATTTTTCTTATCGTTGTGGATCATCGTAGATTATTATTAGAAATTATCACGAAGCATCGTTGGCTCGCGATCATAGGAACACAACGATTTAGCTGTCGAAAATCACGATACTCGAATTTAGAACGAACGCAGTTAGAGCAGATGAAGATTCCGCGATAATTCCGATCTGTCTTCGCATGGGACTCGAATCTCGGTGCGACGTTAACCCAAGGTTTAGAGTTAACTCGATCATCTAATTACTGTACGAGACTGGGGTTAATTGTCCCGTTAGCCGCAGTCGTCGGTCCCCGTCGAGTTCCCTGAGAGCACCATCCATGTCTCTCCTCCGCCATTCTCATCCACTTTCTTTCCCAAGGGGTAATTCTCATAAAGTCGTGGAAAAATAATATTTTCGAAAATAGACGGGGCACTCGTCCAGACTGTTCGCTGAGATGCGGCTTTTAAAGGTCCCAGACGATCCGGAATTTATGGGCGTACCGTAGACACGTAAATAAACAACATACCGAGTCGTGTGTAATAAATTGTTCGTTGAATATCGTGCAAAATACTTTGAGACATTGAGGGTTTTGCTGTAACTTCGCTCTGAGACGCGGAGCATCGGTTTTCATGTACAAGGAAAACCTGTTGCGAAACGAGCATAGAGGTTCTCGACGATTGCAAATTTTTGAATTCCAGTGTAGTTTTATTGGTTATGGATACTTTAAAGATGATCCAACTGCATTAATTTTCTCCTAATTATAAGAGACGAGAGTCGATTCTCATAGAGCAACATATCGTAAATGGACTCAAGGATAAGAATATAAAAGCAATGTTACAAGCAGGCTACAGATATTTGTATAAATTTAGATTTCGTGTGAATGCGAAGTGAATATTAGAAAAATGAAATCTAAATGAACATTAGTTTCATCTTCTAAATACTAGAATTAATATCTTGATTCTATAATATATTGTATATTTATTTCTGGAAATTTAGATGACTCGTAAACGCATAAAAACATCCGCAGACTGATCATAAAGTACGCAAGATATTTGTGGCGCCAAGGTAGTGATGGATGGTGCAAAAATAGCAACGATCAAACGTTGACAAACGTTTCGAGGAAAGGTTTCGAATAAATAGCAACGTATTACGTGGACAAAGGGTAATCTGTTTTCTGGTTGCGTAACCGTATGCGTGGAAATAGTCGATACGATCGCTAAAAGCAGTTGCCATCTTAAGCCTCGTGGGATGTTGGCCCCATTCGTGATACGTGAAAGAATCGCGGCCCTACGGTGTCCCATTGAAATTTCGGAGTCCATGGCCGGAGCCGTACGTGTTATTGTAACTGAATACCGATGAGGATGCATATCGTGCATCATTTTACGATCTTCCCATCCTTATTTCTTTTAAACGTATCTACCTAATCTTATACCTACATAATATTCGCAATTTCTCCAATTCTTTTTTCACCGAGTACCGAGATACTTCTAAATATCGGTACTCGAATATACCACTATTTTAAATTACCCTTATCGATAGTCTTGAACATTGGTATTTTCGAATACCGGTATTCCCGCACGCTAATATGCCTAAGTACCGGTATTCGTGCGATTCCCAAACTCCACACTTCTCCTCTTTCACTTCACCGTTCCAGCAATTACTCGATTACCTAAACTCCTTGAGTGTCAGTACCCGAAGGTATTCTACCGACTTTCTAACTTTATTCATTTCGTGCATTGTTCTAATTTCGAATACGATAGCACTAGGATCAAGAATATGATCATTTCTCCGTATGGGTACCGCTGAAAGCAGGCTGCGTTTCTTCGCGGTCATTAGAAATCCGTTTCGCGCCCTAGGAAGAAGATTCGTTCGCTAGAGAGGACAGCTCGAAGAATCTCATTGGCTAAGCTCACGCGCGAATATATAAACTTCCATGAATTTGTATATACATGTATATATATTATGTACTTGTGTGTATGTTTGTGTGTATATATATATACGTATATATGTACATGTGCATATATGTACATATACATATATGCACATATACATATATGTACATATGGTGGCACAGTTCGACTCATTCTGTTCTACCTTCTATACTCTGTTCGCGGACCTGCTGCTCGTCTTTCCTTCTTTCTCTCTCGATTACGTTGCTCAGTGTATACATGGGATTTAATGGTATAGTCATGCGACGTCCACTGCTTTGGGGCTATCTCTCTTGTTTCTGTTTCTCTCTACTTCTCGATGTGTGTATGTATATATACATATATATATATAATATGCATGTATACATGTAAAAAATATATATATTATATATATATATATAAATATAGAAAGAGAGAGAGAGAGAGGCGGATGGGTATTAGTGGGCAGAGCAAGGCGCGCACACACACAGAGGAGCGTAACCTTTCCTTGACCCGCATACTGAACGGCTGTGCCGAGACTCGAACCGTGGGAACACAACTCGACGACTCGTCTCCCCACTCTCCTTCGAATTCTACCTCCTCTCCTGTCTCTCTTGGCTAAGGTTCTTCCTCCCTTCTCTCGACGGTTCTCTCCTTTTCCTTCTCCTTCCTCAAGTTCTTCGTCTCTCTCTCCCTCTTTCTCTCTCTATCTCTCCCTTTCCTCCTGCTCATTCTATTTCTCCTCTTCTCTTTTCATCTTTCTTTCTTCCTTCCTTTCTTTCTTTCTTTCTTTCTTCCTCTGTTTCTTTCCTCAATGTGAATTTGCGTTAGTATATGTTTGTATTAGTGTACATATAAATGCGCGAGGAAGGTGTATTTATACGTAATATCGTGTATATATATGTACGCACGTCTCTCTTCATTTCTTCCTGTCTCTTTTTAATGCTTGCTCTTGTTCTATCTTTTCACCAAACGTCTTTGTCCTTTCTACCTCGGTATAACCCCCTTGGACGTAATGGCCGACCACCATATCCTCCTCGTTTCCCTCCCTCCTGTGTCGCGGATCCAGCTCCTCTCTATACTACCTTCCTCCTCATCGCCTTCTTCTTCTTCATCTCCGCGGCCTTTACCCACCTTCGCGTATCCTCTGTCACGGCGAACTGCCTTTCTTTTTCTGTTCAACCGTTCCGCCCGTTTCTTTTCCTCCCTTTGTCCCTTTTCTTCATCGCGTTTTCTCCTTGCTCTCTTTCCTGGAACTTCTTACCCAAAAACCAACGATCGTGTAAATCTTTGGTCACGATATCTATGGCCAGCTTTTTCTTTTAGTTCGACTCGTGGAACGAAATTCGGAAAGCTACCACAACGATGATATACATCGTGGGAAGTTCGATTAATTTTATCGGACGTGAGAAATAGACGATGATTTCGTAGCATCTTATTTTTATCACATTCCCTAAAATTACGTCTCCGCGAGGATCGATTAGTATTTAACGATCCAAGTAATTAGAGTCTCCTACTCGTTACACCTCCACTGCTTGCATAAAGTAATCGTGCGTTCGTACAGAATCACCCGGTATAAAGCTCGGTTACCTGGAAACGGGGATTCCTCCTCGTCCCATCTTCTACCTCTTTATTGCGCGTCCTCTATCGCGTTTCATCATTTTTCATACGAGTTTAACGAGGTCTTTGACATTCGTCTTCCACCAAGAATCTCAGAGGATTCTAATCGTCGCCTGTCAGGGGAAATTATACCACAAAGGTAGCCCGAAAAAGATATGAAAGATAAAGATGTTCGTGTTTCATTAAAAATTCTTCTTGTAACATTTGCAAAAAATGATGTTCTAATTAATTTAATTCTCACGTTGCTTCATTCTTTAAAAAGTTTCTCCGTTTACATTCATAGTTGAGTTAAAAGGAAAGCTTCCGTTAGCCGTCGCGCGTAGCCGCGGTTACTTTCTCCCCGTGTTCGTCGAACATTGAAGAAAAGCGGCAAACCGATCAACAGAGCTAACGAGCAACATCCTCTCTTGTCTCGGTTACAGATGCCACAACGGTTGGAAGGGAGCGTACTGCGACCAATGCGTGAGATATCCAGGCTGCCTTCACGGTAGCTGCCAGAAACCCTGGGAGTGCCTCTGCGACGAAGGCTGGGGCGGTCTGTTCTGCAACCAGGACCTCAACTACTGCACGAATCACAAGCCCTGCTTGAACGGCGGCACCTGCTTTAACACCTTTAACGGCCAGGGTTTGTACACCTGCTCGTGCGCGCCAGGCTTCAACGGCACAAACTGCGAGAAGCCTCTTTTGGACTGTGACTCGAACCCCTGTCTCAACGGTGGATCATGCACCATGGACCCGCCCTACGGCAATTCTAGCCTGATCAGAAGCTCCGTAGACTCGTCCTCTTCGTCCTCGTCGTCGTCTTCGTCGTCGTCCACCAGGCAACATTATCGTTGCACCTGTCCACCCGGTTGGCGCGGCCGACACTGCGAGATCAGCTCGAGATCCTGTCGAGATTCTCCCTGCCATCACGGAGCCACCTGCGAGGACGATTCTCTTCACGGATACGTGTGCCGCTGTCCGCCCGGTTACGCTGGCAACGACTGCGAATCCCAGCTCGACCAGTGTTCCCCGAATCCATGTTCGAACGGTGGCACCTGTACAGACCTGGGTAACAGCTTCCGGTGCTCTTGTCCGGCCGGTTTCACCGGCGAACGCTGCGAAACCAACATCGACGACTGCCAAGGCGATCCCTGTCTGAACGGAGGAACCTGCGTGGATCTAGTCAATCAGTTCCGTTGCCAGTGCGTGCCTGGATACGTTGGTCGATTATGTCAAGATAAGGTGGATTATTGTCTGACGAAACCGTGCGCGAATGGTGGCCGGTGCATATCGGGAACGAACGACTATCGGTGCGCGTGTAAACCTGGCTTCACTGGGAAAGACTGTAGCGTCGACGTGGACGAGTGTCGAAGCGCGCCCTGTAGAAACGGTGGCACGTGTTTGAACCGAGTGAACGGGTTCCTCTGCCAATGCCCGGAGGGTTGGCATGGAGACACTTGCTCGGAAGAAGTAGGCAGTGGAACGGCCAATTTGCCGGCTCCTTCGAACACCGCAGCTGCTGTTCCTGCTGTACCACCATCCGGAGCTAGTTACTGGTCGGGAAATCTGTCCAAGCATATCGCGTCCGCGTCCGCGGAGCCACGAGACGCTGGCTTGACCACGGAACACGTAGTGGTGATAGCAACCCTATCAACGGCAGTTCCAGCATTCGTTCTAGTAGCTGCGGTCGCGGTGATGTGTATGAAGAGGCGACAGAAGCGGGAACAGGCAAAAGCTGACGAAGAGGCCAGGTTACAGAACGAACGAAACGCTGTTCACAGTAGCATGAGCAAAAGAAGCGGTGGTGTAATGGGTGGAGTCGGTGGTGGAGCCGGAGTTGGTTCTACCGGGAGCACCGGGGTTGGTATCGGTAACGTTGGACTGCTAGGAGGCGGTGGCAGCGGGATGATCAGCGGCGGAGGCGGTGGCAGTGTGTGTACCCTGGGTACCGGGGATGCTCACATGATTAAGAACACATGGACGGCGAACAAGAGCGTGAACAACGTCGCGTCTGCCAGACAAGACGACCTCGACTCGTCGTTTCAAACGGACGTCACGCTGGACAGCTCTTGCTCGGGTTACAAGCCAGAACCGGTGCTGCAAGACGGTCGAACGCGGACAACGAAGCAACTGAACACGGAGGCGGCCGCTCACAGGGCGTCCCACCTCTTCCAAAAGGAGAAGGACTGTCTGGGTCTTGGTCTCGGTATAGGCGTCGGTGTCGGCGTGATCGAGAGTGCCAAGAGGTCGTCGGTGTTCGCCGGTAACGCGACGACGGACAGCTGTTGCGCGGCGGAGGCGGCATTGCTCAAGAGGCCGACGACCATCACGGAAGGGGGCAGTGGTCCACCGGGTAGTGGCGGCGGTGGCGGTGCCGAGACCGGTTGTGGAGTGTACGTTATAGACGATCACTATAGACACGACACGTCGCTAGCGGCGACACTCGCGACGGAAGTGTAGTTATTCTTCTTCTTAAACGAGTGTTTAACTGTTATTCTAGTAGTATAGAGAAACAGAGCCACGGTCGAACGAGATGACGAGATGGACTCTTGTATAATTCGTAAACGAACATTTTCCCTTCTTCCGTAATGACCGGTAATAAGCTGTGCATGCCCCCGCGTGCGACTCACACGCGACAAATCAAGAACTCTTGTAAGAACTCTTGTTTTCTCTCTGTGTTTTTCACGTTCGTTTGGCGTTGCATTCTGTTGTACGCGCGCAACCACCGACCGACGCGACAGAGGAACCACGCGTGCGATATCCCTTTGTGCATGTACACGTACGCACGAGAACCACCACGAATGTTACACAGTCATCAGCGTGTGGTGCACCGTGCTTGGCTCTCCGTTATGGGCCAGCGGGTGAACGAGCGCGCGTTTCTTCGTGATTCCTTTGTTTCTCTCCCTCCCGTTGCGCAGGACGTCGCGCGTGAGAACGTTCCACCGGACTTTGCCACGACGACGACGATGATGATGATGATAATGATGATGATGATGATGATGACTATGACGACAACGATGACGATGGCGATGACGATGACGGCGACGGTGGCTCGCGGTAGCAGTACCGATAGCCACTATGCTATTGTTGCTGTTACTGCTGTTGCCGTTATTGTTCTCGATGGCAGAAAAGAAAGAAGTTGACTCGCGCGCAGACGTTCCGCCAGATGATCACGCGGGACGATCCTCGTCGACGTTGATGATGACGAGGAGACTGTCCTTTAACAAAAAGAAACGGAAGATGACGAAGAAGAAGACGATGAAGACAAAGAGGAGGAGACTTCAGCGAGAAGAGTTCGACAACAGGGGGACAAAATAAAATATACATATATATATGAAAATATATATATATATACAATGAAATGCTGTGGAGGCGGACGATGGCGAATATCGTCGTCCGACTCGTCCTTAGGTATTAATATTATATATATATCATGTTTGAAGCGAAAACTTTGTACAGAACTAATTTATTATTATTGTTATTTACTATTATTACTATTTGCTATTATTATTATTATTATTATTAATATTATTATTCTAATTATTATTATTAATATTATTCTATCGTATCACATTATCATTGTTCCGATAGTTCTCCATTACTTCTTCTATTTTTCTCCCTCTCACACACACACACACACACACTCTCTCTCTCTCTCTCTCTCTCTCTCTCTCACTCTCTCACACACACAATCTCTCTTTTCTCTGTTCTTTTTCGAATCGCGTGACTGAAGACTTTTCCCTCTCTCTTTCCTTCGTGGCTAACGAGAGACGCGTTCGCGAGGATACTTACTTTTGCGTGTACACAATTGCGCGTGTATTGTGTATGTATGCGATTCTACGTGTGTGTTTCGTATATGTGTGCGCGACCGATACCGACATAGCGTGCATGCATCGAGAGTATGTCTGTTTGGTACGTGTGTGCGCGCGTGTGTGCGTGCTTCTTTCGTATATGTAGTATGTATATATATGTAAATATACATGTATATGTATGTGTGTCCATCTGTTCGCTTGCGAGCAAGTCTGTGAGAGAGTACGAAGCAGAGTAACGACCAGAGAGAGGAGAGCGTTTGTATGTACCGTGCGTATATAGTTACGAGCGAGAAAGTTTACGACGAATCAGAATTCAAACGATGTTGCCCCTTCGTGAGATTTTTTATTTTTTTTTCTCCGATTTCTTTCCTCTCTTTTTTTTAGACTTTTGGATAACGCTTTTTTTTTTTTGGTCGACAATCGATCGATATCGGTTCCTCTATTCCTTTTGTCATTTGCTAATTTCATAAGAAAAGATCGTATTTCTTCTGGGACGGTGCTACGTGGATCTTGAAACGAGGCTTTCGAGGGTACAGCTTCGGGATCGCAGAGTCCTTGGTAATTGCGTAAAATAGCAATGTACAGTAAACGTTGGAACAAACTCATCGTCCGGCAATCTGGGATATCCTGTTTCTCGCGGCAAGCCTGGCTTGCCGGATGATCGAGCGCTGAAATTTATGAATTAGCCGTTTCAACATTGAACCATCTGTTCGTACCATCGCATCGGTAACAGAAACGTCAAAGAGACGAGAAATCGAAAGAATTCGAATTTCGTCTCTTTGAGGCAGAAACGCGCGTTACCCGATCCGGAAGTCGTGAAAATTCCATGAACGGAGCCTTCTACTTGCCTCGTCCGAACGACGAGCACCGTCCCCGATCGTGGAATGTGACTAAAATCAAAATTCACGCACGAAACCAGCCATATGATCGAATAGCGAACTTTCGAACCGTGTTTTTTGTATTAAAAAGAGGAAACTTTACAAGAAAAAAAGAATAAAGAAGGGAAGAGGAAAGCTTATGGAGAAAATTCGCTATCGGAGAATGTTTGAAAAGTTAATTTTTATAAATTGAATAAAGTAATTGAAATGATTAGAATCGTTAAATTGAACTTTAGACGATGTTTCAAGGAATCTGGTAACTTTCTAGGGACATTCGACCATCGGCTTTCCTTCGTCCAACTTTTAAAACCTTTTCGTATCTGCGTGCGCCTCCGATGATGTGGCACATCACACAACGGTGAAATATTACTCGCGATATGTATAAATACAGATAAATAAAATGGATAAATAAATGAATATATAAATATATAGATAGAAGAAGAAATATATAGAAAGTATATATATATAAAAGTATATATATGTAAATGAAAAACCGGCGTCGTCGTCAACGGAGTGCGGACGACGAGACGGGTTATGTTTTCGAGATCGAAGTCAGCGAGCAATCGATAGCGGTTCAAAGAAATTCGATAAATCGACTCTTTTCAGATAGGATTCGAATTATTTTTCGGTTGAAGTTTATAAAATCTATAATCGTTCGATTAAAATCTTTTTCATACCTTCATTGAATAGACAAAAATTTAGCTTTCTTATAATTACTTTGAAGAATTTCTCGCCCACTTCGACCGCGGAAACGCGAACAAATGACGATTATGTGTTGTTATCGCACGGTTGATGATAATTATTTATTTATATGGATGATGAAGCTGCTGAACAAACGATGATGAATATGATGATGAAGGATGCTGCTGATATAATGATAATAACGATGATTGACACGCTACGACGCTACTTGTCCGATACGATCAATTAACGCCGGTGGTGATAATAATGCTGATAGTGATGATCACGATAATAATGTAGAAACGTACGATGACGATGTAACGAACAAAGATTCGATAATGTTCCTGTTAATAAATAATAATGATAATTAAATAAACGAAACAACTTACCACAACACTAAGTCAGGTCACGTATTTCTTTTTCTTTTTTTTTTTTTTTGGGTCTCGCTCGTGAGCAAGGAGTATAGAATTTAAAAAAGATATATATATATACATATACGTATATAAGAAAATTTACAGAAAAAAAAGATAATGGAGAACAAAATAGTGGACGGAGCGCATATTAAAAATTGTATAAAAAGAGGGAAAGAATAGAGAACGCGGAAGATAAGAAAAAAAACAAATAAATAAAGAAAAACAAAGTGTGCGCGCCGGCACACAGCGTCGACGACGTGGATTCGGATCGATTAAGCGCCGATTAATCGATCGTTCGTTCACCGGTCGACCAGCGACGACGCTGGCCGGCATTCGTCGACCCATAATTAAACGAGAAGCACGTACGTATAAACGATTATATTATATGGAATACAATGTGTAATAAAGCTGTTGTCATTTTTTGTACTTATACTTCTTTCGACTGGATTTTTGATTTTTCGACGATTTTTTTCCGCGGCTTCGCGTCGAATTACCGCCTTGCTTCCTCCTTGTCTCCTTATCCACGCTTTTCTGTCCTCTCGTTAAAATCCTATCAAAGCGGCCCGATTTTATCCTTTCTTCGTATCGTAGATACCTCAGTTTTCGGGCATTGCGAGTTCTGAGTTTTTCCTCTCTCCACTTGTTCGCTTAAGATCAAAGTAAAACGAAGTATTTTTGTTTTTCTTGTTCCTCGTTCGATTGGATGTATTCGTATGTTTACGAGAAGAGAAGCAACGCGTATACATTTAGGATATACGATGTAAAGAGATTCCTAACTTGTCCGTAATTCTCTGTCAACTGTATAAAAAGAAGTTACGTTATCTATACACAGAGATGTATATACACGGAGATTTATTTGCCGAGATCTATTATGTATATTTGTAGCAGAAAATTGTACAATTGGTCACGGTCACGATTTTGCGATTATTATTACTATTTTTATTCTTATTATTAATTATTAATTACTGTGTTATGATTATCGCCAACGTGTACATAGGGAAAACGAATTGTCAATACGATGATGCCACGTGAGTGACAGCGAACGATTAATAATGATTGATTAAAACGAATAAATCTGTGTCCTGCATTTCACCCTCTTACATTTCACGATTTATTATCTATACTTTTTAAAATAAAATGCGACATTACCTGAAAGCTTGAACATGATATTCTTAAATAATGCACAATACGATACAACACAATAATAACATAACATCATCAAATACCAAACAGTACACTTGAATATTCAAAGGCTAAGAAATGAAACGCGCAGTTGAATAAATCGTGAGACATTGATGCGATGTCTGCAAGAAATTAGACATTAATATACTATATGAACATATACGTACGGAAAAATAGCAAGAAGAACTGAACCACGTTCCAAGAGTTACGCAATGCACGTTGAATCCTTAAAGGACGATCGCGAGCTCGCTATTTCCGCGGAGGGCCCCGCTTAAGAAGGCAAGACACGGATACATCGCGACAAAGTAGCCGCGAACGTGGCCCCGCTTGTGGGAAGATCGCGAAGAAACAGCGAGGAGAAAGGGAGAGCGAGAAGGAGAGAAAACGAGAAAGAAAGGTCCGGCTCGATGGAGGAAGTCGCATCTTCTCGGAATGACATCAGATTACTCTGATAAGGGGACAACGATTTTATGTAACCCCGATCGAGCATCGTCCCTATACATATATACGGTTTCCATTAGAATTCAGGGAATCACGACGATCGTTCTGCTGCTGGAATAAATGGATTCGACAGCAACCGTCAACCTTGTGGCCGTTTCTATGGGAAAGTGATAAGCGTATGGACGCATGATTTGAATTCTAGAAATCGGCCGAGGATTAGCGTATTTCAACACGTTAGAATCGTTCCTTTTTTCCCCTATTTTCTTATTATTTATTTTTACGTCTACTGCGCCTACTTTTCAGCGCGTTATCATTGCGGTTAGTTTCTTATTTGTCGTCGTACAAGCATCGACTTGCATGGAAGGATACCTTGGTGAAATTAGTGTCACGAATACTTTATACAGTTTTGATGGTTCTAGTCTTTATAACCCGCGGGATGAAAGCTGACTTTATGCGCGAATATTACGACTTTTGGCCGCTGGATAATTCCAATTGGCGGATAAAGGTCGGTTGGCAAAGCGATTCGTGGCGAAATTTTCAAACGATTTTAACGAACCTAAGAATTATAATAAATTCCTCTGCTTGTTTTCTCTTCGTTCAAATGTCTACAATAATAATACAGATTCACACACAGTGCATAAATAATCCAATCCGATGTTATCACCGAATACTAATTGCTGTTTTGTTGTTGATCCGTTCCGGCACCGATGCATGGGAATACAAATACCTGCATATTCATAAAACGATGATCAATATTTATGATCACGTTATTAGATTTTACCTTCTCGCTATTATTATCTCTTATAATAAATATTGATTTGAACGAAGCAGCAGAGGGAGGGACAGATGACGAGCACCTCGCCGCGATTTGAAAAGGAAAAAATATATCGAGCGAATATGTTCGAAAGTCCCTAACACGCGATCGCGATCTGAGAAAATCTCGGTTAACTCGAATTTCTAGTACTCGAATCTATCGGATATTCGAACGCCCTCGCCATTAATTTTATAGAAGACGTCGACGAGAACAGGGACCGTGATTCCACGGAACACGGTCTCAGAAGATATTATACACGGTATACGATATAAGCAGAAGCCCGGGAACCTCGTGAAAGTCGTCGAAGTAACATCGTGGCCAAGCTACCCACGACTCATCGTGTCGTTATATACGCGCCGGTTATTACCTGCAGCTTTGCCGCTGCAAACCCATTACGACTGCCGTGGCATTCTTCGTGTCTATGCCTGCCTCCTCTCCCCACTCGCAACACCGTCAGCCCATCTTATTCTTTTCCACCTTTCCCCTATAGTTAATTAACATTTTTGCCCGTGCATTTTTCGCCGCTACTTCTTTTTATCGAAGCGTTTTCCGGTCATGCTTTCGCGCAATTGATGTTATTAGGAATCGAGAAATATTTGCGTATGCGTATGCGCATACACTCTACACGCCAACATTATTGGTTATTATAGGAAAATTATTATACGAAGATCGCATGGGAAAAATACGGCAAGCCCATTTCTGTTCATTTTCTCAGTTCCATGTCACTGGCTGTCTAAAAAGAAATATTCTTATATAATTTTCTCCTTATCGTTTTAGAAGTAATACGTCATGCCCGCTCGTACATGTCACTCGACCGTGTACGAACAAATGTTGTATGGGAAACTGTCGAATACTTTCCTCAGCCGCCGTGTATACGCGAAGGTCAAAAACTACGAAGCGAAGAGCGAAGTTTCAGTCATTTGCGATCGCTGGTGTACTTCGTCGATGCTTCGTGGGATCTCGTTCGAAGGTTACGTCCAGGTGATCGATCGTTGGATCGAGGTTCGCCGATTTCTTGTTTAGAATCCAGGTTGTAAAAAGAACGGGCTATCGATTCAGTTGCCTGTCATCGTCTTAACTTATACGATTCGATCGGCGCAACGTTGACAGGAAATATCGTTCAAGATTTGTAACCGATCACCGATCGACTCTCGATTTGGAACGCGATAGACAAGCTCGAGCTACGAAACAGCGCGCGGAACAAGTTCGAAGAAGTTTTCACCATTCTATACGCGATGGAATATCTGGTTGAATCTAGGAAAGCCAACGGGGCGAAAGCGTTGAATGGTCGGAAGGGAATCGGCGGCCCGACGAAATCTGTCGCAATCGATCAGAGATAGGATTGAACGTAGCCGGCCGCGATTCCATCGCGCTCCAACGATCCCGAAATTTTCTCGTCGACGCGACGGTACGACGTCGAGTTTCACCCCAGGAAATTTGGCGCCTCTGCTCGTCTTCTTGACGATGATCGGAACCGGCGAACTGAGAAATCGTTCTCATTCGTCGAATCTTCTCGATCAAAAAGAACTTTGCTCTTCGCAGACATTCTATTCGGTAAAGATAGAACTGAATTACGAATTGTACTAATTTTAACGATTGATCTGAAGCTAATTAATTGACATCGAAATATGTGTACGAGCCGTTGGCAAATTCACATTGACCCACTCTATAAACTGGAAAATACAGAAATGTGATAATGTCACAAACATTGTTTTCTAAATTTCCATAGGATTTGCTATCGTTTGGGTCATCTTCTAGTGATAAACGAACTTATGCTGGTAAGTCGTTTGTTTTCTTGCCAATTGAATGTTAATCGGCTCGTGAAGTTGTAGATGCTCTAATTGCAGTAAATAGTCTAAAAGCAGAAAGTCTATTCTCTAATTAAATCTTCCACGATGCTCGCTATGAATTTTCCGAATAATCTGATAGAAGAATTTTAATTGATACTAAGTATAATAAGGTGATAAATAAAAGGAGATAATACAACAAATAAACTCTATTATACTGGCTGAGGCGGAAATCGTAGTACAACCGGGCACAGGGTGATTCTATAGGAAAAAAATAAGAAAAATGTTTGGTAGAACGTTTGTTCGTGCGAGGCTTCGTTCTCGAGAAAATGAAGTTTGAAAATTTGTCAAGTATACCTTAACTTGGCCAAGTATCGAATAAATATGAGTTATTATACATGTGAAAATAGGTAAAAAATGATAAATAATATTTTCCCGTTTAAGGCTTCGTTTCTAAGAAAATAAAATTTGTCCATGTCTAATTACGAAATGGCCTGATAAACACGCATTATACATTTTCGAGTTTATTTTTCTCGAAAACGGAGCATCTTACGAAAAAATGTTATTCTATATTTATGATCTGTTTTCACATGTAGTTGAAATTTCTGTCGATCATTTACTCTTTTTCGATCCGGAGTTAACGAAATTCGGGTATCAACCAAGTTCAATCTCGATTTTCTCGAAAACGAAGCCTTGCACGATAAACCGTTAATCCAAATCTTTCTCCTATTTCTTCACGTAAAACCACACCTTATCCTACGTTGTACTACGATTTCTGCCTTCCTACATACTCATATAACATTAGCCAAAATTCTTTAAAATACCGCTTTCAAAACATTTTTACATCATTGTATTACACACAACCCAGAAATATTTGAGTATTAAGCAGGAATATAATCAGTCGCGATTCTATAATGTTTGTACAATTTAATCGATGGAAAGTAGCTCCATTAGCATCAAAGTAATGTACAGCAGCTTCGTTCGTCAAATATTTGCAACAAAAAAAGCAGTTTAAAAGCTGAATCCAACAATTTTCCTGCAGATGTACCTACGATTTATACGAGGAGACGCGTGGAATTGCATGCAGCTAAAGGATATACATTTGCAGGCATACGTCCACGTATACACGCGCGTATTCCTCGACGTCGTCTTTCCAGAGACTTTCACTTGCCCTCCGGTTCGGTGTATCGGCGTGCAGAGTTTACAGCCACGTGAGACGGCGTTAAGGATCTTCTTCCTCTTCCCCCACTATTCTTTTTCAGAGCTTGATCCGCTTCTTCCCCGAGGTAGGTATCATCGTGAATCGAGCTCATATACCAATCGCGACATGGTTCGTCGCTTTTTCACCTATACTCCATAAAGATTTTCTCCGTGCTGAATAGACTCGTTCTTTTTTCGGTAACGCGTTTGCTAATTGACGACGCAGTGGCGCTTAAGGGGAACATCAACTGAAAACCAGCATTTTACTGTTCTTCAATTATCATTTACGTAGACGTTCTTGTCCTCGTATAACGACGCGAACTAATTTATATTTCGTTCCAAGTTAGAAATTCTGTTTCTAAAGAGAAGAGATTGAACACGATATAATATAAGCTGAAATTTAACGTGACATTTTTCTCATTTATGGTGCACTAATTTTCATTCGATCTCGGTCCTGTCTTAACAGCTAAGAGAACCGTTAATTTAAAAAAAAAGCGCTTTAATATAAAATTGAAGGAAAACCCTTGAACAGAAGAAACTTTACAAGTATAGAGACAACTCGAAGGAACTCCGAATGACCGAAAGAAGCAGCAAGGTTAAATGTTGGTTCAGTGTCATTCTACCGTTAAAGTTAGATTATAAGTAATAACGGTGGAAAGAAGATGTTGAATCTTTATACGTATCGGGCTAAATCGGACGAAGTGCGCGTAGATCTCGCTGAACGCGCCAAAAACATCAGCGACCGCTTCCGGCCGGTTCCAGGTTCCCTTTCCAGGTGCACCGCGACGTTGCACCTCGGTGCACCAGGTCAAACAAGAGCATTCGGTGAGGAAAAGGGACAGCTCTCGCGAGGGGGATGCGCGGAGAGGCGGTTCCGGCAAAAAAATTAATTGGGCGGATGTAATCCGATCGATTCCCACGATTCGACTATGCGCCGCCTTTATACGCGACGTACGTACGAATCGATCCGGTCCATTATCGTCGATAACCGGTGCACCGACCACTATATATATGCTTCTGTCGGTTCTTTTCAGAAACGGCTGATTACTCCTTTTCGATGGTCGACGGACATCCGCGCCTCACGGGATTTTGTTTCGTACACGCTGGAATTAGGGAGCGGTTACGGGTTACAGACACTATCATCTTTTTTCCTCTCATTTTTTTTTTTTTGTTGATGATGATTATAATAACGACGTGCAACTTGGTATTCTCTCTCTCAATCTCTCTCTCTCTCTCTCTCTCTTTCTTTCTCTTGTTTTCTGTAAAACTCGAAATCTTCTTCGCTTTAATTAACAGAAAAGGGTGCAGTGGCTCAGGAAAACATTTGCAACAGTTTTCGCGAATATATTGTGTACGTCGCGCAAAAAGTTAACAAATTTGAAAGCTTTATTAGCAGTGTCGTGATTAAAACGATAAGTTTTTTAAGCTATTAGCTCGATTTTCGTGGTTCGTTTCGGACCAGTTTTTCACAGAAGAGCGGAAATTCGCTCGAGTTGTCCAATGGAAGCTTAATGCTCCGTTGATATCCCAGTTCGCTTATACACGTAAATCGTCTATCGCTTTCCCATTTCTAAGGCGTCGATGCGGCCATCGATTCGACCCTAATAACCGGAATAATTTCAGCCATCTCATGAAAGCGATCGTTTAATGTCCCCATTTACCAGCTGAATCTTTTTTCTTTCGTTCGTTCAAGCTCTTTTTACCAATCAAGTACCAATTGGGCTAATGCGAACCGTTTACATCGTGTTAGGAAAGTAAACATAATTACGTACGCGTTGTTCGTTAATTGATACAATTCGTTGGAGTATCACACACGGTAGATACGTAATTAGAGAGGCGCTTGTCCCGCGAATTTCTTTGTCGCGCAATAAAGACTGATCCGTCGGCACGTCTCGCCAGGAATACTCACGTGGCGCCAATACGAGCTTCGCGAGCTTAATTATAGTCACTCGATTAGAATGCACCGGCAGGAGAACCGTGGTCGTTCGAGGTACAAGTGCAACGGTGCACCTTTCCTTTTGTGTTCGTGCCTCTCGCTTCGGTTCCCTCCGTGCGATTCCTCGCTTTTTTTGCGAACTGCGCCACCAACACTACGTTCACGCGAAAAATCGTATTTGGATGAATGCGAAGGGAAATAGAGCGTCTTTATATAGAAAATCGACTTCTAAAATAATTCGTTCCATTTAACAATTTTTCATATCAATAAATCTTCGCACGTATACACATCTGTTACACTGAACTCGTCGATTAAAATATCCTATTTGTCAATTTCGGAACATAGGAGCAAACCAAAGCTTCTTCCTCTTTTTGTATATCGTATTTTTCTGCGTTGAATTAAAAATATCTAGTCGTTACGTCGCAATAGTTTGAGTAATATAACTCTATGTACAGAACAAAGCATACGGGAAACATCAAATATTTTCCAAATATTTGGAAAAATCAGCTCGCTCAGCGCTAAGGAAATTCGAAAAAGTTTTCTACGAGTATCCAAATACTTTCGCGAGTCACTGTACGCATCTATCGACTTTTCAGGAAAGTTGCCCAGCGGCGCGGCGTGGCGGGCCCAGTTCCGGCAACATAACGATCCTTCGATAGTTCGGACGATCCTATTCTCCGCTCACTCCGCTCTATTCCGCTCGATTCTTTCTGACATTTGGAGCTCCCCCGGTTTATACACACCTTTGCACGCAGGTATGCAGAGCTATACCTCCTCCTACACCTTCTCCGCGAGCTGCATGCCCTCCCCTTTCGTGTCGTACGTTTAAGTGATCGAACCTTAACGGTCTACCGGCGCCGCGGCCGGTTTTACCTAGATTCTAAGCGTACGTACAAGTACGCTTCGAACAGCGCCGAGAGAGAACGCTGGTCAAAGAACCGATAGAGAGGAGAAGAGGATACTACCGGCAAGGGTCAACTCTCCGCCACCTCCGACGCGCGTTCTTTTCGTCGGCAGGATGTGCGCGCACGCGGTTGATATCCTTTGACCTTACCGGTACTTAAACGCGAGGATTTCGATTGGATTTTGTCGCGCGTTTTCGTGCCGCTTCGCGCCTCTTCATGGCTTTCCTTTATCGTTCGTTTCCTTCTTCGATTTCTCTGTTTCCTCTTCGTTTTTACATACATACGCCAGCGTAAGTATTTATTCACTTCGAATGAAACTTCTCAATGTAATTCTTCTTCTTACGTCATGCAAAGTATTATTAAATTAATCAGTAGAAGTAAAGATAGTTGATAATTTGCGTTTTTTGAAGAACGTTTTGAAGCTGCGATGTGGTGCGTTTCTATTCCCTGCGTCTCTAGTTTTTTTAATCAGTTTACATTTCTTTCGTACCAAATTTGTTGCATTTTTAATAATTGTATTTTAAGTAAAATAGAAATTGATTGAGTTCAATGACTCCATCGACAAATGCATTTTTCCTACCTTGGAGAAATTAGAAATATTATAAATATTATTCTTATTATATTAATATAATATTATGTAACTGGAAATACTTGAAATCAGTAGAAATAAAGATAGTTGATAATTTGCATTTCTTGAAGAATGTTTTGAAGCTGCGATGTGGTGCGTTTCTATTCCCTGCGTCTCTAGTTTTTTTAATCAGTTTACATTTCTTTCGTACCAAATTTGTTGCATCTTTTGCAATTGTATTTTAAGTAGAATAGAAATTGATTCGGTTCAATGACTTCACCGACAAATGCATTTTTCCTACCCTGAAGAAATTATAAATATTATAAATATTATTCTTACTATATTTAATATAATGTTGCGTAATTGAAAATATTAGATTTTATTATTAATATTATTAATTATTATCAGAATGATTAGAAATTATATTATTAGAAATATTAGAAATTATAAATATTATTCTTATTATATTTAATATAATGTTATATAATCGAAAATATTTTATGTATTTGAAAAGATTTTATTATTAATATTATTAATTATTATCAGAATGATTAGAAATTATATTATTAGAAATATTAGAAATTATAAATATTATTCTTATTATATATAATATAATGTTACGTAATTGAAAATATTAGAAATATCTTTATAACAATATTAATATAATATCGGAAAATTAGAAACACTATAACGAATCAAAGATAGGTTGATTCTACTTGGCGAAGTTAATTGATGAAAATTGCAAATCTCACGAGCGAGCGTAATGTATGGGCCGACGTTGACAATGTCTTGATGTATAATTTACATTGTTTTTAGCATCCAGTTCTTATGTGCCACGGACACTATCACGGAGATTACTGTAGGAGGTCAAGTATAGCGGATGGTCGAGGATTTTTCGCGGAGGGGATGCGTGTACGCGGGGCATGCAGGTGATATCCTTTGACCTTACCGGTACTGAACAGACTCTAATGCGGGCTCGAGTTTGGCTGACTGTGGATACATTTTAACGCGCTATGCCTGCACGTTTAAAACCGTTGCTTTTAGTTCTAAACACGAAGTCAACGAGGCACGCTCATTCGATCCGTTTAAACTTTCTAATACGAAGTTTGTATTTTCTACAAAAGTTGACTAATTCGTAATTTCGAATTACACAGCAAATTAATAATTGGTCACAACGTTAGCTTCAAAATATTACCATCAGCGTGTTTCAAATGTAACTCTCATAATACAGCGACTCGTGAAACCAATGATCCTTAAACCAGTAGCATTGCTATCGTAGCAAATCAGTTACAAACAGAATAAGAATAACGTTTCAATAAATCGAACCTCGACCAGGAAACAAGTGTTCTTATCGTAAACACACACATTGCTTGCCAGCTGAGGGGAACCTCCTACTTTCTCATTACGTGCGTACATCGATAAACAATCATTTTGAACAGACCACCGTCTACGATTTTATCGCACACTTCCGACTTAACTTTTTTAATTCAATTTACTGTGAAAACGAAACAAGATAACGTGTAAGAAAGTGCAAATGAACGTATTTATCGCAAGATCGAAAGTCGTCTCGATCTTGGGAGAAACAGTTTTCCATTCAGTCCGATGTTTTCAATGTGAAGAACTACGAAAATTTCATCGTTCCGTGAATTTGTTAGGAAAAGATAGACGAACCAGAGGGCAGGTAAGGAAAGAATCTTGCACATAGACGATGAAACGATGCAAAGGGATACGATGCAGCAAGGTACGGCACGGTACGGCACGGTACGTTCACCAATGACCGAGTGGCACGGATCTTCTTCCATCCTTTCCTCTCTTCTCTCATCTCCGCGTCGTGCAAACACTTTGTACCCACAAGCGTACCGCTTTCTGTACATGTGTCTGTATATATGTGTAGAAGAGTGTACGACCATGTGTACTTAGAACCACCGCGAACCTATTCCCCTTCGAATGCAAGGCTTGAATATTTCCAGCGGCACTCTTTGCCGGTATTAATAGTCCTTACTTTGAACGTGATATCAGACTTCTTACCGATGAATGATTTTCACAAGCTAGCCAGCAGTCATCGACGTTTTTAATTTCATGCTGTTACTGCTCGATCGATGCAACTCGACATTCATTTAGCTTCGACTCAGTTTCACGACGCAGTGGATTATTAATCCTTAGAAAAATTAAATAATCCGAGGCAATAGTTCCTACTTCAACGAATAGAATACAACGATTCATTTTATCAATTACTTTTAAAAATCAATCTTACAGACTGTTACTGTATATAGATGCAATAGTAACGATCGTAGAGAATAAAATCGTCGTAGATCCTTTCACGAATACGATTTTCCAATTAAAATACATTCAGCCAAAAGTATGGAAATTTGTAGAAATGTTTGACCAACGATTACGTTCGCAACGATTTATTCGTCTTATGCAGAGAGAAAGAAAGATGAGAATATGAATGACGATGGAACGAAGAATTGGAAAATTTTTAATTAGTCAGGTGTATGCTTCACGAGCGTCGGTCGAAGATTAAAATCCTCGAATCGGAAATCAACGAGAGGAAAATCAGTGAAAATTAAAGAGACGACGCGAAGAAGGAAAGTATCGACATAGCGATAGAGTCTTGATAAGAAAAAAGGAAGGTAATAAATAGCTGGGATGGGAAGGATGCAAACAAGTTGAATCGACGTTGGCTTCGCGGGGAGTCAGCCGCGGAAATCAAACGGAATTCCACTTGCATTGCGTTACGCTGCATTCTCCGCGATCGGAGGCTCCTTGTACTTTCTAATTACGCGTTGGTTTCTCATTCGTCGTGAAGGTGCCTCGTAACGGACGAGACGCGGCACGATAACACGGGCCGATGATTTTTTCGTAACAACCCGACCGATTATTTCGGAACGTGAATTTCTCCTGCTGAATTTTTTTCCATCGATCCAGACCACAACGTAGCCTAGCAAGCACAGTCACGCTCGCTTCCTACTGGGAACAGTGAATCACTGGATTAATCGTACCAGTCGATGATATATTAATTTGTCGCTCGGTAGCTCGTGAATCAAGCATTTATTACGTTTAATGCGTAGTAATTGCAGACACAGATTAGATCGTTTAGAAAAATCCAAGTTCGCGTATCGCATGTTTCGTAAAAAGTTTACAAACAACTCGATATGTATCTAGCCATTGCTCCTTAACCCTACCGCGGTCCTCGAATTCTTCAAATATTCCAATCTCGTTCTTGTATCAATACGGAAAAAGAGACTCGTAATATTTTAGGAAAACTTTAACAGAAAATTAAAAGAGAAATTCCTATCTATCGATGGTGATTCTTTCGTATTTCCTTCTCAAATTGTAAGTACAAGTACGAATTAAATTAACTTGAATTTGCTATACTCTATCGCTATATGTCTCTACTACTATTATTATTATTATTATTATTATTATTATTATTATTATTAATAAAGTTCGAAATTTATGCATGATGTAGCGAATAGAAACGAATAGTTAGTAATAAGAGAAATTGATACTTTGAAATGAAAAGTTGCTAGTTCAACTGAGTGTATTAAAAATAAAATCCAGCAGACTAATCTTCGCGTTCCATCATTTAAGATCCAGCAATGCCATTCACGCGCCTTCCTAAAGCGAATCGTCAGTAGCGGACTATTACAGACTATGGGAAGTGGCTTCACCTTTTCCTCCGGCAATAACGTCTAACGAAAAATCTGCAACAGCCATTGTGGCATAACGCTTGCAAACCGCTTTTACAAGTGAAATTGCGGAGGACAAGAGGTGGCGGCTGGTTGTGTTCGAGGCATAGAGAATCGCCAGCGATGAAGGCAGGAATTACGACGCGCGGCGGCGCGTTGCACACGTTCGCCCACCTTGAAAACAGAGAAGAAAGAGAGAACACCGACGCATCACGTGCATTCGTCGGCTCCTACGAATTAATCCTATTATAGCGGAAAGCCTCACCTTCGTCGGCCACATCATCATCGGCGTCGCCGTCATCTGACATCGTCATCGTATTCCATCGTCGATCCCACACCGCGTGCGAAGGCGAGCCTTTTACGTAATGGACCGGAGGTTCCGTTTGTTTATGTAATCAGATCCCCCAGAAACTCGCGGAGAACGGTTCGACAATTTTGCAATGAATTCACCATTCATTTCCCGTGCTTTCTGCACTTCGAGATTTAAGAGAATATTGTAATAGGCGCATAGATATGGATGGATCATCCGTTTCCGTAGAGAAATCTACGCCATTCAGATTACAATAGATGTCTTTAAAATTCCAATTTTTTGCAACTTTTTAATGATACCGTGGTGAGATGGCGCATTTTATCGACCACTTCTGCAACTATACGTAGAAACATAGATTTTTGTTTTGACGCTTAGCTAAAGCATGTATCGAGTTTATAAATACTACGAGTAGACTGTGCGTGTTTGTACATTTATGGGAAGCTTGAAAATTATTTACTTAAAAATATAGAAAATGTTCAAGCTACACCGCCTTCGTTCACGATAACTTTTTCTTCTTCTTCGTATGTTAACTAATTTGTAATTTTCTGCTTGACCACTGTGTAGCAATTGAAGGAAAAAATTAAGATGATAAAAATATCGAATACGTGTCTCTTTGTATCTGCGATTATTCGCCGGCACGGTATTCCATTTCTGGTCTACGGTACTCGTGTCCTCGTAAATATCAATTGCAGCATTGGCAAATCGCTCTTACCATAAGGAGAACGCATCCAGTCGATGGTCGAGCGGGTTACAATCACCGTGCACCGAGTAAAAAAATGATACGAGCGCCACGTGTAACTACGCGATTACGGCTCATGGGATTTCCTCGGGAGATTCGATCTTTTCTCGCCTTCGATCAATTCCAGGGACAATCGATAGTTTTCTTAATCGCGTTGCACCGCCATCGAATATCTATTTTACGCCGCTTGTTCAGCCGCGGTCGCCGATGCGTAAACACACGTCCTTCGACGTTAATAACTACGATAATGATATCACGGTTGCAAAAATGCCGCAGAGAATTGCGTGGCATCGTTTTCTGCAATTTTGCACGCATCGAAAATCCAACGCTCTTATCCGAGTCCCATGGATTTTTCTGTCTGCGAAGAACGCGCTAATTAATGAATTGCCGACGGTACTGCGCCTTTAAAAGAATGCGATGGGAATGCACGGGGTGATCGAGGATCATAAATGAGGTCAGAAGATTGTATAATTTATATATTGATCCTTTCTGTTTCTTTTCGGTTTGCAAACCAGCGCTTAATTAATTTATGATATTCATGATAATTTCTAATCTTCAACTCATTCCCAATATACACTGTCGTCCATAAGTCACCGGAAACTTGCTTATTTCTGACAAAATGATCGCTGGAATGTATAATATAAGATGCTTTTCGATTGGTTTCGATTAGATGTCGAACGTTGAAATTACAAATTACGTCAAAAGTGTTGTAAATTGTAACAATTATTTTGCCGAAAGTAGGTAAGCGTCCGGTGAATTATAGACGAGGCTGTAACGATTATCATCGATAATAATGAAACACCCTGTGTATGTAGATATTCATTTTTCACTCTTGCCTCTGCCTTGCCAATGATCGTGTTCAAAAAAAACAGCCTTAGGTTCCCATTTCGAGCGCGTCGGATGCAAAGAGTACAAAGTGTGAATAGTGAAAAGCGTTATCCAAAGCGTCGTGTGTGTTCCCTGCAGCGTGCGATTGTTTCGTATTTCTGGTCACGAGTGCAGCCGCGGGAGGAGACAAAAGAAAAATGAAAATGAGGGAAACGAAAGGAGCAAGTGGAACAAGACGATTCTCGACGGACCAGCGACAAAAGAACCGATATATGTAGACAAGAAGATAAGGACGAGGGATAATAAAAAGAAATAGAGAGATGCAGGGAATCTAATGCCGCTGGTGTAAATGTGTACATACGCAGAGGACAGGAACACGACACAGGACAGAAAAACAAAGAGCGAAAAAACAAGCTGGAAATACGGATACAATAAACGACGGATACAAATTCTCTACAGAGGAAAACGTCCTCGTTTTTCACAATGAGCGAAAAAGAATTGCCGCGTTTCGTATCTCCGGGCTACATTCTAATTTTCGAATGATCTATACAGTTGAAACGATTAATTTATAACATAACAATTCGGTGTACTACACGTACGTGAATTTATCGACAGCGATCATTTTACTGTTCCATTATTCGCTATCAAGATCCATGTAGTTTTCGAAGATTAATTTCCGATCCCAAGGGGTTAATGTATCCTAACCGTCACAATGGCACATAAACGTCACATCAAACGATCGGTAAGAGGCCGGCGAACCGGCAGAATTGCCAGGAACAAAGTAATCCGGAGGTTGTCTACTCAAAACAGAAGAATTCACCTGACTGACTTCGTGACCCTAAGCCCAAGCACAGAGAGAGCAGACCCGGATTTCCCATTAGGCTAATCATCAGGCCGCGGGCGCACGATCCGTAAAGCATATACCTAATCTTCGTGAATGTACCGATTAAGGCAAAATTGCCATCTTTTTTGCTCCTGAAACGAGTTCTCACTGACGTCTCGTGATGAATTCGAATCTACATTTTGATAAACAGATGGCATTCGTTTAGATTCAATAATTTTTCGTCTGTAAAACATACCCAGACGATCGTAATCGTGAGTTATAATAATATGCGAATTTACATTCGTAGTAATTATCTATTGAAATAAATAACGTCTATGATCGAATGTCTGTAATTTTCTTAATTTTTCTCAATTTTAAGAATTCGTATTCGAAACAAAACGTATACGTATATCGTGATTACTTAATATATTCACAATTTTTAGCAACAGGCTATCGTGATGCAAAAAAGTGGGCAGAAACAGTCGGATCAGGAACAAAGACAGATAACGACTTCTAATATAATAATAGCTGATGCGTGTGCTGGCCTACGGCTATTTTTTTTTTTTTTTATACCATTCGGTCCATCCTCGCTCTGAATTTAAACGCCGGAAGCAGGAGCAACGCGCTGGGACCTTAATAGCTCGTCGGAAGAACAGTCTAAAGCTTCGACGAATCTTCGACGTCGTAGGTCAAGATTCTAATAAATCAAGGCAAGTAATCCCGAATATTTCACCACTTTAAGATTCATTCGCGTTGAAATTGAGAAAGCCAGTAGCAACGTCCACTTATGGTGCATTCTTTACTTTATGGTCAATTCTTCCGGGCGATACTACCTCTCTCTCTCTTTCTCTTTCTGCATACCATCACTGGTATTTTGACTGGAAACAATATAACGAACGTACAATAAAGGTTCTTTGCGCAAAAACGATCATAAATCAGAATTTTCCATACATTGATAACAAAGGCCGAAGTTGCGAAGCTTAGTTCAAGCAACACCGTGGTTATCCTTAAGACCATTCGAAAATAAAAGAACAGCTTCCATAGGTACATACCCCATTGACATCGGGGAATCTCGCATTTCCGCGTGTCTCCTCCTCCTGCTCCCTCCGCCCCCCGTCAGCTAAAGTACCGCTCACGTGACTAGGTTAGGACAAGGATGACGTGGTCATGGGTTAGCCGAAGGTTACTCGGAACTCGTCGACTCGTCGGATGGTAGTCGGTTAGCTATTGGCAAATCGCGACTCGGAGGAGCCAGCGGCCGCTTCCTTCGTGCAGCATGTCCGCAAGGAAAAGAAACCGATACCGAAGGAGGAAGAGGAGGTGAACAACTTTCACGCGACCACGAGCTTCTTCGTATCGGAATGCATCCGTGCCAGTGTTCGGCCTCCCGGAGGGCAACAAGTCCCCCTAGCTGTTTTAATTGCAAATTTCTCCTGGCCGCTTGACCAATCCTCCTGCAAATTGTTCAACGGAACTAGCATTAGGGGTCGAACATTACCATTAAGGGTCTATGATCAGCGTCGTGAATTTCTGGCGAAAAGTCGCGCGTTCTCTGAAAACCACTTCCTCAAGGTTATACAACGTGATTTTCTTTTGTTCGATGGATTTACGCATGTCGGCGTCCGATCGTATATCGAGAGTGTGAAAACGAGGTTATATTAGAAGGATGCTTGTTGCAAAAGCCGGCTCTTGAACGAGACGTAATGAACTTCAATCATGACGCTGCCGTGTTTCCATGAGAGTCGGGCCGCGTAATAAGCTTTGAAAGTAACTAGCAAAGAGCCAAGTGATTCAGTCGGCGATAGCGCGCGCGGGGATGCAGAAAACTTGATGACGCAAGGACAGAGGTATGCGTGGAATTTCGCGGCTGTTCGCTGAATTTTTCTAGCCATTTACCTGAAATAACAATCAATATGCTAATGGACGTTTGAAACCTTCTTGTAAATGCTTATTACCTCTCCTTCGTCAGTCATTAATCATTGTATTATCGACGTGTAATACACGGCGAAGATGCCTATTAAAAATACATCTAAATCTTAGACGTTTCAAGACACTTGTCACATTTTATTACTCCTTCGTTTGGCAACCAGCTTCGAACATTCTCAAGCGCATTGCCATTTTCCGACCATGGAACATGGCCGTAACGCGCGCGGACCGATCGACTTAATTATTCGCGAGATTTTGAAGAGCATAATCGTGAGTGTAAAGGTGGCGCAATAGCGGCGAGGGGTTAAGCGTGACGATTATTTGACGTCGAATCGTATCGACAAGTTCATGGTCACGGCAGCTCCAGTGCCACGAGCCCAAGAAAAGAGAAACAGGTACCGAAAACGGTACCGGACACGAACAGCGTGTGCGGCAGGTGGATGACGCAAGCGGGATGACTTTACTCGTGGTTATCCCCTCCCGAAAGCGAAGTTTCTTTCTCCCAGAGGGACTTTACAGCTGACATTTCGCATCTTTCTATCTTTCAGGCTCCCTCATTTGCCAGGTTCTGGCATGATGTCGGCTTTCAGTAGACAGGTTATATACACACAGCAGTATACCTTTATACCATGCAAATTGCTTTGCGCGACGTCCTCCGCTTGATATATTTAAGAATTATCGGCTTCGATCGGCCATTATTAACAATCCTGCTTTTGATCTTTCAGACCGCGGTACATGGAAACTCTGTTGTGACCAACGTTGCATCGTTCGATTTCATTCGCTCGTTGTTGACGAAACCTGTTCACGTTTGGCAAATTATGCGTGACCAATTGTTGCAATGTTTTATACTATTACGTGTTAGGTAATATCATAGCTTAAGCATAATCCGACGTTTAATCGTTCGATAGAATAACTTCGTTATAAAAAAACAGTACGGTAGTTGCACGTATAATACGAAATTCGTCTGACGCCAAACGTATTTCTCTTATATTGCGTTTGTATCTTTTTCCTAAGATATCTTTTTTCTTTCTTTTATCTTTATGTTCGCATGTTTATTAAAAGAATCGAAAGATATTTGTGTTTCTGGTAAAATACACGAGACACGGTGGAAAATGTTCAGGTTGCAGTAACGACGACATAGTGATCGAGCATAATCACGCACCGTGTCCTCTTAGAATTTATTGTTTCGTTATCGAGCGATTCGCGATCCACTTTGATAATTACGTACCGTGTAAAACGATATTAAAGGGATAGCGTTTCACGAACGTAGCAGGTGATAAGTAGGTTGCTACCCCGTAAATTTATGTGAACTTCGTGAGGCACGTTCTTCCTCGTTATTAACTGCACATACGCGACCCAGTGTGCCGCGCTTGCGAATCATCCATCTATCGGTCGATCCACGCTCCATCGTTCGATGAAACCATTCGAAATCGGGTCTTGCTCTCGTTTCTTTCGACCGGTGTTCCCGCGGTATCGAACGTTATTGATCACCTTGCCCAATTATATCGACACAGTTTCTCGACGAGTGAAATACAGATGTACTCTCAATTATATTCCATCTTGCTTGTCGTCAAAACTTTTTCCTCTCTTTCCTCGTGGCATATTTATTGCACGCCAATGTGGTGCTTCAAATTATCATTCGATAAATGAAAAATTACTCGATCGAGTTTCTCGAATCAGCCGATAAGCGAATACGACTAACGTTCTCAGCGTCGTTGGATCGTTCAACTTGCTTATTCGCTTCGATCGATGATGCCACCGAGCGCAACAGACGAATCACCGAAACGGACATGGAAAAATCACGTTGATTATTCCGAGGATTACACTCGGTCATTGACTTGCTGTCTTCCGGTAAATATCCTCGCTGAAATTGGCCGTGCAATCTGCTTCTCGACGCGATGGTAACACGTTCATTTGCATAACAACGAAACACGCGAAACAAGAAATACGTCTGTAGGGGACAAATTTTGCGCAACGGTCACTAGCCAATCTTCCTCAAGCTGGTTTTTAACGAATGCAAAAAATACGTGAAATTATTAACGCGGAAATATGTCTTTGGAACGGCTCGTCCTTCTAATACTATTAAATACTATTAAAATACTATTAAATATCACCAAAAGATATTCAAAGTTCCATTGTACCACCCTGTACAAACATTGATTGTGGACTATTAAATGCACAATGGAATCGTTATGCCTAAACCCATCGCCGGCTAAAACAAGATAAATCGTACGATTTATTTTGCCGGGGATCGAGCAGCGACGTGGATCGCAGTCTCGCAACTTGAAGCTCGCGTAGGTGCATCATGCGAAGCGCTAAGCACAGATATTTCAATAGCGCAACCAGCAACGAATGCCTGTACACGATCGTGTTGCCCACAGGCTTCGTTTGCCCCGGCACAGAAACCTTTCTCTCTTTCATCTCCTCGAACGCATCTACGCGATGCTACGTCCTGCGGTATATGCAACCAAGTGCAGTTAATTGATGCAGCGTCGCGTAATGACGCGGTTAAATGATCGACGAGGTGCACAGAGACAGTCACACGATAACCAAACCGACGCCACGGTTTCCTACGAAATGCTCGCTTTCTCCCGCTTACTTAGCGTTTGCTTTTGTATACAATTCTAACGATATGTCGGCCGTTAATAGGCTCATTTTTATATATAGTAGCCGACGAAAGTAGTGAAACACTTACAGGAACTTTGTACGAATGTATTACGTTGTACGAAGCTTCTATAACGTATAACGACAATACACGAGTATAATTTTACATTCGTGACAGTCGTGTCTCATTAGAGCGCTGAAATTTCAAAATGTTTTATACATATAACACATATATAGAACGTACGGGTGCAAGTAATATTTTATAGTATGCGTTCGAATATTTCCACGAGCCAATGTACGTGACATCTTAGATAAATAAGCGAAGATACGGTTAGAAATGCGAGAAATTTGTTTCACCTGAAAAATACAATGGTTATTGTAATTTGCCTGGAGCAATATTTGAAAAGTTATGAAAAATAGAGAAAACAGGATTGTCTGAAGGATTTGTCGCTTTCTGCTGGTCCGTGCGAGTTGATGATGCAGATACGCGTGAAAACATATACTCATTGTTGGAGCACGTTCGTACGCCACGACCCACTAAAACTAATAAATCCGTGAATACGCTTAATTAATGCGCCGCGACGGAAGAACGCGGCTAAAATGATCAACGACGCGCGGAATTAACGATGTTAATGAGACAGTTTCAGCTATATAATCTAATTTTATGGAGCCGTTTGGTACATGTCAAGGTGCTTCTCATTTTTTTTCTACCACGTTCTTCATTAGGAATCCTCTTTAATTAAGCCTTCATTTCGAACGCGTTTACTTGCAATTAGCGGTCGATGTAACCCGCAAGTTCTCACGATTCAATAATCCGGAATATTTAGAAACTCGGGCCGAATTCGAATTAGCCGAGCGCGTTTTTAATTTCACCCAAGTGGTCCGGCTATGTTTGCTCTGGCTTTGACAGTGCCACGCATCACGCCCTTTGATAATAATGTTCTATTTAAAAGGAGGAGACAAGCGTCACGTTGAACACAGGGAAACGCGTGTGGTGAAAGTGGCTTTTTCTACAAAGAAACAAAGAGACAAGGCAATAATGGACGAAATATCACGGCGTTCATCGTACCATATGATTGTGATCTGCATCTGCCCGGTTGTTACGCCTAAATTACGCATTGCCGGAGAAATTTGATGCGCCGTGGCAACGTAATGTCATTATCCCGAGATAGCAACTCTTCTCAGCAATAACATCACCGATAAAGTAATTCAATGACAAGCCAGATGCGTTTAATTAAACGATTGCTCCCTCTTCCAGATGACACGATGTTAAATCTTGAAACATCAGGACGTGCTAGCCACGTAATAATTCGAGTCTGTAATAAAAATTGTTCGCTAGCTCGGATAAAATTTCATTATACGAATTTTTCTCTCTTTCTAATATTACCATTCTGCAACAACGCCATCGCAATCTTATTATTCCTAACCGTCACAAATGATATCGCCTGACGATAATTGCTAACAATAATAATTGGACCATTACGATTACAACAATAATGATAAAGAAATAGCCAATATCGGATAACGACAAAACATTTTATTTCACCTGTTTAATGTTGAATTTTAAGGGAGCGTACTGCAATGATTTTTCACCCACGATAGCCTTTAACGATCGACAAAAGCGGAAGAAAATAAATGCCTAGGACAACAATGGAGATACGAGGCGTTGTTGCGTGTCGAAGTGATCGTTCTGATTAAGTTTTCACACCGTCTTAGAAATCCTGCATTTTCAATCAGCTGTGTACAGCCTTGGCCGTATTCCGATTTCAATAGTCGTTGAAAAGAATTGAGATACGTACGTGCGATTGAACGTAACGCGTGGATTCGATTGCGATTAAGAGGATGCGCCAGCTAACGCGTCTGTTCCATGTGCCAGAAGAGAAAGGATTTTACTTGATAAAACGAGCGGATCGCAAAAGGAGGCTGACTGCCGCCTTATTGCCAGCCACCGGTCTCACGGTCGGTAAAAACGGCCCGCTCTTGTTCCACGATACGATGAATAATTGATTCGTAGTTTCACTGTTTCGTGGGTTACGTAACGATAAGGGAGCATAATTTCATTACTTATGGATAATCGATGTGTAACGAGAGCCGTGACGTTTAAATCGTTGCGCCGTAACACAGCAACCAGCCAACTTTCATTCATCCGTGAGATTTTCTTTTCTACAGCTGGCTTTCTTGCATTGTCATCTATCGAACATGTACTGTCTTCTTTCATCCAACACTTTCAACCGGTCGCTTAAATTAACACTTTACCGACCGCTAGCGGTTCAACAGCATACGCACGTCCGACCGGTAGTTCAGGCGCAGATTCTCCCTGGCGCCGGGGCTCTGTTTCGGTTTAGACTCTCCGATACCATTCTTTTCGTTCATCGCGAACGGTAAGTCTTTCAAATTGTTATAAAACTGTGGGAGCTTACAAATCAACGCAACTGACGCAACTGAACAAGGTACCTTAGTACTGAATAACAAATTACTGCTCAAATAATGAGAAAGATTGTCGGCAACGAAAAGCCGATTAGTAGGCTATCGGTCGGTAAGAGTCGGCAACAAAAAACCGATTAATCGGCTATCGGTCGGTAAAATGTTAAGACAGAGAAGATCATTGCGTTTGAGAAATCTGGTGACTAAAATGTTTGCCGTGTTTTTCGAAAAATTGTGTTGGTAAAATTGGAAATTTCTAAATTCGTTAACGCTTTGACTACCACGTGGGTCACACATAACCTGCCGCGGTTTCTCCTGTGACTTCACGGTGGTCAGTGGTGACCGGAGCGCTTGAACTTCTTACAATTGTAAAAATTGAATGAAAATTGTCAGTTAGTGCATTTTAAAGTGCCCCATTGGACGATTAAACGTTTTTATTGGAACATCAATAAAAAAAAATGAGGACAAATCTTGCATCTAACGGTGCACTGTGTTAGAACACTTTAAACATAAATGTGGCTCATCAATACAATCTGGACAATAGGTGGTCACCTTTTTGGTCCGATTCTTAGCAATTTTTGGTCCTAACTGTTTAACATTTTTTTTATAACACTCTCTGCAAAATTTTCGTGCCAGGTACGCTTGCCCTTCTTTCTTCTGCATTTCGTGTCGCAATCTTTGTCGAATAAGTATATTTGATGGCTCTGGTGAATGGCACTGTGTAAGGTGCATTGCTAGTGCCATTCTAAAATCTGATACCTTGATCTTTGTTTTTCTTGCTTGTTTGTAGAGTGTCATCGTGTTTGAAATTAATGCGTTTAACAATAACTGTAAAGCTAATTTTATATACCAGTTGAGGGTTCTTCTACGTGGTGTAGAATATGCTACCGTTTGATCTGATAAATCTACAGCACATTTTCCTCTGTTGTAATCTACCACTGCCATTGGTTTATTACAAACATAATTTTTTTTTACCTCTACCATTTCAGCCGAATGTTTCGTCGAAATCATAAAAATGTCACGCTTGTCTCTCCACCTTACCATTATATATAGAATGAGCAAATACTGTTCACTAATATCTTCTACACGTTTCAACAATATATTCTGGACGTTTTGCTTACGACGAAATAACGAATGCGAATGGTTTGTTGAAATAAACGAAGCCTTGTTATAATACGTCGCTATCAACTGTTACAAAGGCGCCACGGTGGTCACCCGTGACCATCAATAAGATAAACGGTCCATTGGAGAAGAATGTTGTCTTACATCATCAATTTATTATTATTTATTATTTGCCATTATATGCTTTGAATAATAAAAATGTGATTTCGGCGTGGCAGTCAAAGTGTTAATTCGTATTGTAAATCAAGTGTAGTAGAACACTGTTTGGAAGAAGAAATGACGCGGCGACGGTAACTTTTTAGTCGCGAGTACTTGACACAATAACGTGACGGAAATCGTCATACCGCTAACAAAACGTGTCGTGCTTTACGCCTTTTAAACCGGCCCACGGCCTCGTCACTTTTTTCTCTCCTTTTTAATGGCAGCTAGTTTTCAGAAAAACGCGCGGGAAAACGTGCCACCAAGCGAGTTAAGCGTCTATTTTATCGTTGCGGAAATCCAACGACCATGAAGAGCTAAGGAAACAATATCACTGTTCAATTGTAATACAGCATAGAAATGATCGTCCTATGACATTGGGAATATTTCGTTACGTATAGCCCAACAACTTTCTAATCTTGCGTATTTTATTTGTTTCAGGTTGAAATGTAGCAGGTTTATGCTGATTGCATCGTATCGAAATTGCTCGTGGGTGATTGAAATCGATGCACGCTCCGAATATCTGTCGTGCACGATAGAAAAGAAAAGAAACACGCGTTTAATGACCGTGACGAGCAATATAACCGTATTCGACTTTTCCGCACCAAGGCAAACTTATGGAGACCATTTGCCAACGGAAATATATTTTCGTTGTGGTCAGCCTCGGTCGATCCTTTTGTGCAACCTACGAAAATTTGTAATTCGCTAGAATATATTGTTGTATTAAATCGATATACTAAAATAGTACAGATGCTAAAATAAAATAGTGGAACGCTGCTATTGAATATTCATGGCAAACAGAATACTCGTCCCGATGAAAATCTTTCTAATTCGTCGTTTACCATTACATGGCCATTTAGAGTTTCAAAGTTTGCAATAAAATTCGTGGATTTCGAAGTGTGCGGTAGAAAAGGACAAGAAGACTTTTGAAATTGTCCAGAAAGTACATTAATGGAATTACAGGACAGCATATACGTAGCCAGGAGTAACGTTATCCCTGAGATACCTGGCTGGCTTTATCGTCACGATGCGTGACGAACGTTCGTTTACGTACGTTCCGTAAGCAGCTTCTCCAGTCTTTCTCCCTACGTCCACCGTCGGGTTGTCCAGGAAACCAGGAACTCTGCGAACCGCGTAAAAATATCATCGTACGTGGTGTAGTTGGTACCGGTGCCCTTAGAATTCCAAGTGATTCTCGTTAAATTGTAAACTCGATGGACCTGCTTTTTGACAGACCGTCGATTACTACGTTGCGTCTCGTCATATTTGGAGGTCAATGGTTTGAGATTCGTGAGTTTGTTGAAATGAAACATTCTTCGATTATCGTTGATTTTGGATGGCGATCGTGAAAGATTTACCGATAGAAATGTATATATACAGGGTGGTTGGTAACTGGTGATACAAGCGGAAAGGGGGTGATTCTACGCGAAAAAAGAAGTCGAAAATATAGAATAAAAATTTTTCGTTTGAGGCTTTGTTTTCGAGAAAATCGACTTTGAATTTTCGCTCGGTACGCGTGCGGTACGTTATAACGGATCTCACTGTAGATCGTTGAAAAATTAAAAAAAAAATTAAAAAAGAAAATTTTTATTCTATATTTTCGACTTCTTTTTTCGCGTAGAATCACCCCCTTTCCGCTTATACCACCAGTTACCAACCACCCTGTATATATAGGCACTTATACAAGTATGTTGGTATTAGGAAGTTTTAAATTGAGGAGATATAACGTTTCCACGGTTCGGTGTTCTTCATTTGATTAATTATTTGCGAGATCGCCAGATGATTTTCGGGCTACTTATTTCGAAAAAGAAACGACGAATTGTCTGTGTAATAAATTGGACAGAATCCGCACGAAGAAGTTAACAACTCGTACAGGAGCCAACTCGAGCGTGCACCCGTACACGCTTCGTTTCGCTGAAATAATAACGAAGATCTTCGAGGCCCACCACGCCGTCACGGCGTAACCAGGAATTCCATGCTCCCTTTTCCTCGTATTTTTACCGAAAATTATGAAAATCATGTGTGCAGATGTTTTCTTCAGTTTGCGCCCTCGCAAGTAATGTTAATCAATTACAAATCATAGTTGCGACATCTTATTATACATTATATGTGTATTGAAGGAACGAACATATTTTTAAAGGCGGCATAAAAAATAAAACGAAGAAACTGCGTACAAGTTGAGTGTACTATGTATTGCTTTGGTTTAATCAGATGTAGAATTGGGCTGAAACAACGTAACGTAAAATATCCTTTAGATTATTATATGGAAATTATTTAAAATGAACTAAAAGCAAAGTCATGTAAAATAATATGGTAATTGAAAGTTCAACCAGCGTTCCATATCAGAAATATTTAATTTCTATCGTATATGTATATTATATCAATTCTTTTAAATTTATCATGTCATTTTTAGAACGATACAGGCCAGTAAAAATTAATTGAAAAATATTACAATTTAAAAGAATGTGATACAACCGTAAAATTGATATTTTATCATCAATATTTCAATTTTATCAATTTTTTATTATCAATGTTTGTTTCTGTTCCAAAAATTAGGTATACGGAATTATCATATAGTATCGTGTAATTTGAAGAAATTCAAATTTCTAATTTTTGGAATAACTATGCGTAGAAATGAATGATTTTTGTCGAAAGTCGATGAAGAAGAAATTTTATATGTAGTTGTTACCAACAGGACATAATTGTAGATCGTGACATACCATTTGTTGATTTTCCTTCTTATACCTTTGAATGATATATCGTTTCTACTTTATCGACTGAAGTATAATTTTATTTTTTCAGATGGTACCACTGCGCGATTACTCTTCGAATGCTTTCCCGATTATAAATATGCAGTATAATTAAGTTTAAGAAATGCAAAGAACCACGTACTTAGAAAAAGAAACATCCAGTAATATATTTAAACATTATCTCTTTCATAAATCTTCGTTCCATGCATTCGGATACAAAATTTGTTATTAACTTATAATTAAAAAAATTATAGGAAGGGACATTTGTCCTATGTTTGCGCTTTTTACGATTAAGGCACAATCGCTTTCGAAATAACATAATCTTAAATAGTTTCCAGCATATTTAAAAATAAAAGTGTGATATTCGTACTTGCAAATATATTTTACAATACCAAGCTGCCAGAATATGACTTTCATTATGCCTAAACTATTCGTATCACAGTCAAGCTATTCAAGAACAATGATTATTCAATATACATATGTTCTCGAAAGATACGAACGTTTTTACACAAATTGTCTACGAAGAATATTATCTTATTATCATAAATTACATAAATTCTCTGCATCTCGGTCCAAGCATTCGATAATTATTGATATAAATAGGAAATGCAGTCTACATTTTGAGGCAACGCAAAGTCTTATCAGGTACTTGAAGAGTGAATTGGAAGGAATTTTTCCTGAGATTATTGGTTGCGTTATTGGTGACTAAGTCACTGTCCTCATCCTTGGCATCGATCTCGACGTCCTCCAGGTCGATATTGAAGTCTCGCTTGCCCATTAACGTATCCAAACACATATTCGTTTCCTTTATCCTCGAACGTACTAATAATTCCAATGTAAACAAATGCTCGTCGTGGGCTTCTGGTAGATAACGATGCATAAACTCTGCTAATCTGTACGTGACATATGGAATAAAATTTCAAGAAGAATATAAATTGCCGATTAAAAAATTACAACTGAATGATGTCATTTATGGTGAAACGAACCGTAAAAGATACTCGACGTTATGTCCATTCGGGCCGGAACATTCAGAAATTTGCTTAGCGATATTCTGAAGCGGCGCCTCACCGAGCCAATGTTTATTCTTATTGGTGGCAATGTAAATGATGACTGGAAAGCTCTTGTTTCCTTCACGACTATAAAACGTGGCAATCGTCGTCATATATCCCCCTAAAGTACACTCGCGATTTTCCAAGTAAGGAAATGCTGCAGTGTCTTGGACTTGGAAAGCCCGGCCGTAAACAATGCCCTGTGAGTAAACAGAATTCATGTAGTTTATCGTCAAACAAAATCACATAATATAAGAAACAATGAAAATGAGATGCTATTGTATGTTATGTACGTTAAATAACTTAATGAAGGATGTTTTAGGAGTAAATAATATTTACCTCTTTTTCCTCGACCAGCGTCGCTACTCGTCCAGGCTGCAACAAAAATAGGGCAACGAATTACTAAATAAACAACTGATAACTTCGATTATAACGAAATAAAGGAAGCAACGAGTAAGAGTTTTTCTATTTCACGATGGCATGACGCAAACACATAACGCGAACAAAGAAGGAAATCGTGTATTCGCGAAAGATATCACTTACTACAAGTTGTAACTGGTTTCACATTAATCGACAGGCAACCGCAACGTGATATCAAGAGAAATTCTCGTTTGATAAATCTTGTCTATATCCATAATAGTAAAGGACATGCGATGGACTGTAAGAAGTCGAAAATATCAGAAGAAAACGCTTGTATATATTTATAATATAGAAATAATATTGTATAGAAATAATATTGTATGAATTAGAGAAATTGGAACGGCAAGCTCATCAGGTGAAACTGTACCCGATTTTCATCAATCTTAATGGAAGCATCCGTAAGTACTTACTGGAGCGTACTCGCACCGCTCCTACAAACATTATGCTCTACCGGATATTTAAGAGAATTACCGCCTATTAAATATTTTTTATATTACAATTCTGATTAGGTAATCGAAAGTACAAGACTAAAAAAAAAAAAGAGACAAAACCATTTTTCTCAAAAAATATTTGTCAAATATTTTGGATTATATATTTACATTATACTATTCGTTAATTATCATAAACACATTCATTGTCAAACGAAACTGCAACTTTGTCATTTGACGTGGAAGTCTGCCAGATCTTTGTGAAAGAATTCACGTGTTGAATTCATGAACAAGAAAATTAAAGGTATAAATAGAACATGTGAAACGAACATCGTGCGAAAAAGTCGATCTGTCGGAGAACTTGATTCAAAGTTGAACTGATGTGGCCAGTTCGACGCAAATATTTATTCATAAATGTTGTGTTTATTATAATATTATCTTATAGTGCGTAATAAAATATTTCAAAACTCTGCGACATACATCAGTATATTTTAGGACCGGATGTAACGTGACAAATTATTTAAATATAATTATTTTATTTCTAAATGCGAACGTCTGCAGTGATTTCACCATTTAGAATGATTTTTTCGCATATATGTAGAAAAAGCTTCACAACGTGGTATTAATAAGCCGTAAACATTGCTTCTTACGTTACTGAAATGGTGATACTCCCAGCCGAAATGTGTTTACACTTTTTGCAGAACGCAAACAACAGTAAACATTTCCGAGAAACTATAGATATTTGGCGAATTCGCTTTGTTTGGCCATGAAGAAAGAAAGGAAGAAATGGGAATGCATTCGCCAGAGACTTACCTTTTCTATTGTACCACGGTGAGTCGTATTCCCTTGCCAAAATCTTCTATTGAACCCCTTAATGTGTCCCACAGCACTTCTTTTGTATTTAAAACCTGGATGCCAGCACAAAGATCCATATCCGAACACCCACAGAAAATTCTCATTGTTGTTCCTAGCTTCCATTTTATTTAGGAATTGAAAAGCGCGGAAGAGTTTCTAGCCAAGTGTAGTTTCTTTTTCGAATGGGTTGTTTAATTCTATCTTTATGTTCAAACAAAGCATATCTCTTCCAATTTTGTTTGCATATCTTCTTGTTTCGGTAAATATTTTGATTCTATCCCAAAATAATCTTGTGAAAATATTTCACGGTTAGTCCTTAAATATTTTACCCTCTACGTCAATGTATGCATCTCAATTTACTATTTAACTATTTGAACGGACAATTGGTCAATTTCAGGTACGATTTACGTTTAAAGCAATTTCAATATTCGAAGACTTCACATTCGCATATTTTACTTAATTTACATTATCGTAGAGGAAAAACGAAGAGATAAGAAAAGCATTAGTCGTCCGTTTTCTACTTTATCATTCGAAATTATAACGTAAGAATAATTGATTTGACAAGCGCAGCACGTGGCTCTAGTGTGCTTTTACCCCAATGACTGGCATGTACTTTAAAGCTCGCTGTCAAGACACTCACTCCCACTATAACATTCTAATTCACATGTTGCCTCCCACTTTCGCTTGGTGATTTTACAGGATTATTATCCTATTCATCTGGTCAATCATCGTATGTCTCTTTTCTTTTTCGTCTTTTACGCGTCGGTTTTTCAATATCACCCGTGCCATTTTTCAATAATAAATATCTAAATCTTCATCTAAAGTATCGTGAATGATTTTAGTTAATTACCTTATCCAAACCTTATGATCAATTAGTCGGATCTTCGTTGAAATTTTACTTGGTCGATACTTTCTTCGAAGGGTCGAATATAAATTGACAATTTGGTGATTAATCTTTGTGACTGTTGAATATATAGAAATCTTTGAACTGCTTGACTTGATCTTTGCGAATGTTTCATTGGAACTTTCACGGTTTAAATCAACAACAGACATTGACAAATTTGGAAGATCCGAATGCAACGTATACACCGTACGGATGCTTGACCGAGACTGCCGGTCGTCGGGCGTATACTCTTACTAGTCTTGCTAGAAAGAGATAGAATTATGCTGACGGAGAGGAGTATAGGCGACCGTTATTAGTGAGAAAGAAGAAGATATAACGTGAGGTGCGAGTAGGAGAAACGGATGAGATGGATGATGAAACACGAGGCGCGGATTGACGTATGACATCAACCGTACATACTTACATACATATATCTAAATTGCATAGATACTTAAAATGTACACTTATCTAGTAGTTATTAGTTTCGTCAGACAAATTGCAAGTTTTGTGATTAGCTTAGAATTATGTAAATACTGAAATTCCAATATTTTATTGTAAACATCATATGGATATTACGTATTAATAGGAAAAGACAAAGCATTTTATACCGTTATTTGTTGGTCGAGTGTAAGTTAATTTCAATTCATGAAAGAAATACTATATTATCGCCTCATTATTATTAACAATGAAGTATATGGGATATATACGTTTAATTCTAATATTCGTCTTTTATTCCAAATTTGATTAGTAGTCATTTAATACGAATTTATAGTCTTATATGACTAAATTGCATAGTAAATTGCATAGTAAAGTTTGCAAATTTAAATAAAATCTACCTTTTGGGAGAAAATCTATTTTCCTTCACATGATAAATGCAAGTTTAACTTCTTTTTAAAGATGTCGCTACTGTAATAAGACAGACCTTAAATATTACCAATAACAAAAAATCCCTATGATTCTTGTAGCATACAATTTCCAAATCAGCTGGTGCTTCCGAACTCCGATTGTTGACGGGCGTTTGAATTTTTACCTTTTCGAATGAAAGACTGAAATTTTGATTTTATTACTTAGATAAAGCGAAAGATTTTAACCGGACGCACAATTTCTACATAAGGTAATACGATTATTCTTAAGATTTTATTTACTTTGGTATGTAATTAAATATATTTGTATCCTCTTAAAACGTGACCTGTATATGTTGCATGCTTTATGAAGTTTTTAGAGTAAATCATGCATACAGATACTCCTCCCTCTTCTCCAGACATGGCTAATCAAGTAGATGACGAAGATATGATATACATAGGAGATGTAGAAGAAGTGATAGATGCATATGATACAGGAGACATTGAAGAAGAGGATGCCATGGAGGAGGATCCTTCAGAAGAAGGAGATGCAATTTGTGTTTTTGGTAGTCACGAAATAGGTAAAGAACATTTCTGTTGTTACAATCAAATTTATGTGTTGATAATAGATTGTGATTTTCTATGAAAACATTAGGTTCTGTCTTTTGTGGTTCTTTGAATAAAAATGGGAAACTAGCTACTACAGGTGGAGAAGAAGATAAGGCTTACATTTGGGATACATCGTCAGGAGAAATCATTTTGGACTGTACAGGTCACAAAGATAGTATTATCTTTTCAGCATTTAATCACGATGAATCATATTTGGCCACTGGAGATATGAGTGGAATGATACAAGTTTGGAAATTAGCCGATAAAACTAAAGTTTGGGATTACAATATGGGAGATGCCACTGTTAGTTTATTCTCCATAATTAAATGTTATAACATTATGGATTTCAGTAAACTGAAATATTATTTTCTTTATCGCAGTGGATGATGTGGCACACAGTTGCAAATATTTTATTAGCAGGATCTGTTGATGGGGAAATATATATGTGGAAAATACCTGATGGAGATTGTAAAGTTTTCCAGGGATATGGTTGTCGGGCAGAAACTGGTTCAATATTTCCAGATGGTATTCATGTCTTTGTATTTCTCATTTTTCAATTAAAGGCATAACTGAACTAGATGTAATATTTTAGGCAAGCGTATAGCAGTAGGTTATGAAGATGGAGTTATTAGAATATTAGATCTAAAAACAAGTTCGGTGTTGTCATCTATATCTTCTGCATTAGGTCATTCTTCTACTATAACCACCATTGATTGTCATTGGGATAACAATTTAATACTTTCTGCAGCTGTAGATGGTAAAACTATAATCAGCACGTCAAATACAGGGAAGGTAATATATCCAAAAGATTCCTTATCGAGCAGTTGAAAGTAATATTGTTTAAAAACCTCAGATAGTTTCCATCCTGCAAAATCTTAATAATGGCGAGCACAATAATGTTACGAATAATGATCAAAATGCTGTAAGTAGTGAAGGAAACAGGGATAGCAATTGGGTAGAAACAGCAGCTTTTTGTAAAGATCCTGCATTTCAAGTTGCTGCAACTGGTACAGTTAATGGAGAAATCTTCATCTGGGATATCTCAAAACAGGTACTGCTATTTTCCCCATTTGACTGCAATATTTACCATTTCAAGTCAATAACTTTGTATTATTACTTAGATGCTTAGACAAAAGATAGAGCAAGAAAGTGGTATATCTAAACTTCTATGGAAGGGAAATACGACTCTATTATTTTCGGCGGGACTAGATGGTATTCTGAGGTGTTTTGACGGAAAAAATGGTCAACGTTTACGTTCTTTCGTTGGACACATGGCAGATATTCTTGACTTATATATATCCGAGTAAGTTGAAAGAACTATAGATATTTATTTTCTTATGTCAACCCTTTAATAAAAATATACATAACAATAACAACCTTTTAGAAATGGAGAAAAAGCACTGACTACATCTGATGATTCTACAGCTAGAATTTTTGATATTTCATCTTTATCTTAACAAAATTTATTAGATAGAGAACAATTATAAATCTTTGTTATTATCTAAAAATATATGTACATTTTATGAAAGTTGTTCATATATCGTGCTTAGTTTTCTTTTTTAATTAAAAATAAAGTTTATTTATTTTTATCTGACAGCCTGTGGTACTTTATCCTTATACCAATTGCAATCTAAAGTATATTTCCTATTTTCCCAAAAAATATGAGTTGGACCATTTTCTTCTCCTTTTTCAAAGTTAAATAATGGGCTAAGTTCAATTGCAATTTGTGACCTCACTAGACCAATTCCTCCTGCCTTTTCAGGTGCAGGATGGTATATTCTTCCTGACTGAATATCCATATATATTTTGTCTGGTTGGAATGGAACCTATAATGAATTTATTACTAAATATTGAAGACTAAATGCATAGTTATTTAATTACTAATACAATTAAATATACCATTAATAATTCTTCAGCGTGAGCATAACCAAAGTAGTCTTCGGTTTCCTTTGTTGCATTATTATACATTTTAAGAACTTTTGTGAAAACTATTGGCAAATCATCACATCTTATAAAATTCCTCTCTGGACCACAAAGAGAAACATAAGGAAAATGTTCTACATATCTACCTGTGTCATTCTTTTTTAGGCGCTTGAAAAAAAAAGCTAAAAACTTTTTATCTAAAATAATATGGCTGCCATGAGATATAAATCAACATAAATAATAAATTACTCCATTGCTCATGCACACCTTTAAAACATGATGTGAAGTTTCTCATACGTGTATCATCCAGGAACAACTATAGCAAATAAAATACAAATTTAATATTTAAGAGAAAGAACTTTAATATGATTATTCCTAAACTTCTACACTTCTGAACATAAATTTAATTAAAAATCATATTGTACCATGCCTTGATGGTCGATGTAATAAAAATATTCACGAACTCGAGGTTCTGGCGATTGTCCTTGCACATACTTTACGCAGTACCTTTTAGATGTCTGGGAGTAAATTGACTTAATTTTAATTGCGAACACTCGTGAACGATCAAATGCAAATATTTTATTCAATATATACATAATTCCAAAATTATAACCTCACTTTTAAATATTTACAGTACACTATTAGTTCTAATTGCGTCACGTACAACGTATCATGTATAATTCATGTTATCATGCGGCATACACTGTAATTAATTACAAACGATACAACCTTTTTTATTTGAATAACTTTTCTTTTATTTGAATAATTAGCTCTTCTTCTCACTCTGACACTTGCGGAGGTTAGGATTCAATTGACCGGAGAACTGGTGACATCTGGTGCGGTCGATTGGAACGTAATCTCGATAGAAACAGAATTTCGATATTTTTCAACGTCACGTTAGTTCGCGCTACCCACGGACGGGCAGATTCAAGAAATGAGATACGACGAAGAGGTGGAACGAACGGTTTGTGAAAACGGTCAGAAGTTTCAAGGAAAGGATTGCCTTCAGGACCAGAACGCGGCGAGATGCTGCCGCCCCGTTGAATAATCGTTCCTGCACTGAATAATAACACTAAGTAAAAATGTTACCTACGAATTCGAGCAAAAAAAAATTGTGCATCTGCAAGCTGAAATCTCAAATTGTTGTCGTTGCCAAATAAGTCGTGCACAACGCAATCCTGTGGTCCCGGAATATGGCTTCGTCCACGAAGAGGTCATGGAAACTCCGTAAGTGATTGTCTCATTCGCAGTTGTATATTCTTTATTTAATACATCAGTCGGTTCGATGTGCATCTAACGGATTCCGTTCTGGCGCTCTTTCTTCCCTGAGATAAGTAAACAATTCGTGTTTACAAATCTTTCGTTAAGATCCAATAATTAACTGTTCGCTGCATCTTCCTATTATGGTCATAACCTTTTTCAAACCGAAAATATACTGTCTTTATGATGTCATTGGTAGCTGACATCTTGTTCAGGTCATTTTGAAAGAATGATCTGTTTCTCCTTGTACAGAGGATTTTGTTGCCCATTCGTCCAATGTCAATTGCCTGGCACTAGGTCACAAATCTGGACGCGTTTTGGTCACTGGTGGTGATGATAAAAAAGTGAATCTATGGGCAGTTGGAAAGCAGAATTGTATTATGGTACAGTTTTATTTTTTACTTGCAATTGGTTCATTGAAAGGAATATTTCAGTTGGAATACTATAGTTCAATTTTATAGTGTTTAATTTATTATTTGTATAATCCTGATTTGCTGGTTTACAGAGCCTGAGTGGTCACACCACTCCAATAGAATGCGTAAGATTTGGACAGACAGAAGATTTAGTATGCGCTGGCTCGCAAACGGGAGCATTAAAAATTTGGGACCTTGAGCATGCTAAATTAGCCCGTACATTAACTGGGCACAAAGCAGGCATACGTTGTATGGACTTTCATCCTTATGGAGAATTATTAGCATCAGGAAGTTTAGACACTGCTATTAAACTTTGGGATATCCGAAGAAAAGGTTGTATCTTCACTTATAAGGGACACAATAGGATGGTAAATAGTTTAAAATTTAGTCCTGATGGTCAGTGGATTGCTAGTGCAGGAGAAGAAGGAATGGTTAAGGTAAATGTTATACAAATCCTATTTTGAAATAGTGTTAATTAATATAAGTAATCAATGCCTTCTTTTTGAATCAGTTATGGGATTTAAGGGCTGGTAGACAGTTAAGAGAGTTTTCTGAACACAGAGGTCCAGCAACAACAGTGGAATTTCACCCTCATGAATTCTTACTAGCCAGTGGAAGTGCAGACAGAACAGTTCACTTTTGGGATTTGGAATCTTTTCAACTTGTATCTTCTACAGACCAAAGTCATTCCTCTGCAATCAGGTATTTACCAACTCTGTAGAATTTTTATTGCTATTAAAGGTTTCCACTAATTTATAAATATTTTTTCTTTTGGATAGATGCCTCTACTTCAGTCAGGGTGGAGAATGTCTTTTTGCTGGTTGCCATGATGTATTAAAAGTTTATGGTTGGGAACCAGGTAGAACATTAGATTCAGTCCCAACTGGCTGGGGAAAGGTACAGGATATAGCCATCGCTCAAAATCAACTGGTAGGATAGTTGTTCATTGATTTCCTGTATACATAATAATTTATGAATTAAGAATTGTGTTTATTGCTTATTTAGATTGGTGCAAGTTATCACACTGCAAACATTGTTTTGTACGTGTGTGACTTAAAGAAAATTGCTCCATTAGGGGGAGTATCAACATCCGGTTCTCCATTTAGTCATGGAAATTCGTTAAGGAAAAGTTTTTCTAGGGAAAGGCCACCTGGATTAAAAAAACACACGTAAGTTTAATAAATAAGTGTCATGTATTTTGTTATGTTTTTTTATACCTAATGTTTTGCTTATAGATTAGATGTACGGACCATAGAAGAAGCAGACAAGTCTGGAACTGATCCTGAAGATGAAGCAACATATGCAGATATTCCTAATGTCACTGAATATCATGACATATTTCAACCTAACAGGTCATGTAAGTACAATATAAAATTGTAACCATTACTCATTCTTTGTTGCAAGATCTGTGTCTCACAACATATTCAATTTCTCTTTTTGTTCTAACTCTTAATTACTCACCTACAATCACGAATCTGAAAATATAAATGCATTTAAAATTTGAATGTTCTGCTGTATGGTTTGTGAATGAGCATGCTATGCACGATGTGTTTCAGTGTCTCGCACTCCACCTCCAGAACCTGAGGCTTTCCCGGAGCCTCAAGATGTAGGTGAGTTCTCTCTTATAGCAAACTCTTCTTATCTATTTTCTTTTCTTACTCCAATATTGCATGAATGCCAGTGTACAAATACTTGTATGGTTTACATAAAGAGTTCAACTTTACATCGTTTCGCGTGCTTTCTTTTTACAGATCCTACACAGCCACAGATACTACAAAATCTTTCTACCTCAATGTCAAATTTAAATACGGTGGATACAGAAGAAGTTCCACCTATCTCATCACCGTCATCTCCGCCTCCACCCGCACCAACGTTATCGTTGACAAAGCCTGTACCAGTTCGTGTTCAACCGATTAAATCGTCGCCGCCAGTTCAAAGAAATGCAATTACGAGTACTAGCCAAATAAAAGCAAACCTTCAAGCAAATAACGGTCTTGGTAGAACATCAAAAAATCTCGCGTCTATACCACCTCTAAGACAAAACATTACACCTCTTCCCGGGAAAAAAAGCGGTCCTACCAATGATATAGGAACACTTCCACAACCTTTGGGCCCGCAAAGGTCAAACTCTACGTTGACGCCACGTGTAGCACCAATGGCTGCTGTTCTTCCAGTAATGGATGATGGAAAACTAAAGAACAGAGCACCTAGCCCGGATTCTCCTAAGCATTACTTGAAAAGACAGAGTAGCTGCAGAGATGGAGAACAGGGTTACGAAAGCGATTACCCGGTACAGTAAGTATAGATACTTGAAGCGTAGATATTAGCGTATTATACAACAGTGACAATTATTGGAAATGCGTTTAACGTTCTTGCAGAATTAATAATATAAGGCACAGCCCCTCCGACCCTGCGTTAAATAGGCCAAATTCTGCGCAATCTAGGTCTACTTCGCTGAACAGAAACTTTGCTACCTCAACGTCGCTGTCCGCGCGCAACGCTTCCACAACCACGACATTCGTTATAAAGAAAGCAAATAAAGCTCAAGTGCCCCCGAATCCTAAGTTAGAGGTCCGTGCGTCTCAAATAAGGCCCAACATCGAGAACACGGAGAAAGGCGAATTTGTCCCCATAAGCGCCGATAAACCTTACGGCTTGGACGTTGAAACTTTTCTACCAGTGAGTTTTTACTATTTTGTCGATAAATAAAACAGTGTTTTAAACATTAACTTTATAAAATGGCATTGTCTTCCCTTTTTTTATAGAATCATTTTGCAACTTCAACTGGTTTGGGTTTCTCGCAAATGGGAGTTCTTAATGAAATGTCAGAAGCCGAAGTACTCAACAGCATGATGCGCGGTCATGAATCGATGATGGCAGTACTCACAAGTCGTCATCGTTCTTTACAAATTATTTACTCTTTGTGGCACAATAAAGATCTTAAGGTAATTGATCAACTTCCATTATTGTACGTAAAATAGTAGCTAAGACTAGATTGTAAATTTTCAGGCTGCGGTGGAATCTGCTGTGGCAATGAACGATCTTTCAGTTATTGTGGATCTATTGGGGATACTGACATTAAAACCGTAAGTAATATGATTTCATGAACAATTGAAGAACATTATTGACTTCTGAGTTCTTATAATTTCAACTTTTCTTGAACTTTTAACTTTTTATTTACAGGACTATGTGGAACTTGGATCTCTGTAACTCTCTACTTGGTCCAATTGGTGATCTACTACAAAGTAAATATGAAATGTGAGTAAAAATCTTTCTTTAACACTTCTTTATTTCTTGTTTCACAACTTTTATTTTATTTTACGTCTCTTTTTAAATGTCTCTAATTACACTTACTTTTCATATTTCACACTTTTATAAAAACTATTGAGATTTAAAAAACCTTTAAATTCTTAAAGAGATCATTTCTCATCCCATTATTATTTTTCCTTTTCTTTTTTTCTATATTGATTAAAAGTTTGAAACACATGCCTATTCACGCGTATCCTCTAACGTTACTTCAATTTCTATCGTGAAACACAACACGGTTGGTGAATTAAAGAAAATCGAGACACCCCTGTGTGGGGTGAGTTCTCGAATGGCGGATGAGAGGGTAAACAGGGTATTTCGAGTGGGGTCGCGTACACTTCACGTAGCACGGCTGCCTGTATGGGAATGGCTAATTCAACGAACAGGGAAATACGAGGCGAGAAGAAGGGTTCACGAAAATTAGCCGAAACAATGGAAGATAGTGGCAGATGCAAATTCGAGCTTCGAATCCTCGGCTGTCGCGGGTATTATTGTTGAATCTTAAAACTCGAAGGGCCACGCATATGTTGACGCACTCCATGGACAGTTACGGACAGTAAGTCCTTTTCTTTCTTGGCACTGACAGCCGATCATGAATATTAATGATGGCGTAGGAAGTTGGATATGGCTGTGACGCATTCTTGAAAAGCATACTTTCGTTCGTAAACGTTATTGATATTAGTGTTTATTCAAAGTATGAAAAAATTATCATTCCAAATATTAACACGGTAATAATTCGACTGTAAATTATTTTTTGACAACAGCTTTAGATAAGAAGCGGAAGAATGGCAATAGCTCGTTCGATCGATGCTCGAAACAGTGTAATTAACCGGTGCTCAGTTGCAAGCTGTTGCTATTGCGCTGTCGTGACGAGAAACGAGCATTTCCTTTCACGTGTGCATTGGTTATCCATTTCTTTCTGCCCATTCTTCCTCTAATTACGCACACAATGCGCATTATGAATTGTACACGCCTATTAACGTCGAGTGGATTGCGCGCCACATATATCTCGTTGCTCCGTCTTAATCGTCCTTTAAAAGAAAGAAAGTATGAATTTCATTGGGCAATGAATGGAATCATATTTATGGAATCATATTTGGATTATTCTAATTTCAGATATATAGAATCGTTTTGCAGTTGGTTTCTGCAAATTTGATCAAAGTAAATCCTTTTAGTTAAATAGATTTAAATAATTACAGAAACTTTCCTATGTTAATTGAACGAGAAACCAATATCAATTCTATAATCCAGCTATCTAATAATAGCACATCCGTTTAGAATGCGAGTTTACCAGTCCGGAAAATTGCCGTTCTGTTCGATATGCCGCCACTTATTGCGACCATCATCGTCTCCGCGTTTTGCCTCCTTATTTGTCATTGCTATTATTAGAAAGAAAAAAAACAACAGAAAAATGATTATTATACAATTTGTAAAGAACTATATCTTTTAATCTTTTATGTTTTCTATCATATTCTTTTAGTTAATATAATATCTCTTAAATCTTAGTTAGAATCTATTTTATCACTGATGAAATATTCTGGCCAGAGTGGATTAAAGATGATTAATCGTGAATTACCATTTTCTTTTAAATCTTATTCATTACCTTATATGTGATTATACAAATCTTTCAAATCTTATAATTGGTTAAGGTCTTGAATTTTATCACCAATGTTACGTTCTAATTCGAATTAATTGGAAGTTAACATTGACGTAATATTCTAATCAGAATGAACTAGAAATTACTACACACACATAAATTACCATTTCATTTTAAACCTCGATTAGGATCTAAAAGTTTATCAATTACCATATTTATCATTGACTATAAAAATATTTGAATCTTAATTTATGTCTTACATATTGTCACACGTTACATTCTAATCAAAACTAATTAGAAATCACTAGTCGTACATTAGCATTTTTAATTTCAAATTTCAATTAGGATATAAAAATTTACCGAGCACGAATGAGTATTTGGAAAGTCATTAAAACAAAAGAATGTTACGTGCAGGTAGATATTTTGTTAACACGCAAGTATAAGTTTCTCGTTTCTTCTGCTTTTTCCTGAGCGTTTATGGTTGTTGACCACGTCCGTTCAGAAAATAACCGATACCGTAAAAGTGAATTCAGACTAATTTGTTGGTCGCTCAGCAGCTGCCATTCGCAATTACTCGACGCAATAATTGAGTTCGTGTGTCTTCGTACCCATTTTTCTCTATCTATTACCATTTTCTGCCTTTGTTTCGCTCTATGATCAGCTTGAAACGAAAAGAAACTAATTATCAAGTCGTACACTTTCATTGATCGTGAAATTTATGAGAAAACTGTGACTTTTAGGAATATAAAGTAGCTCTAATGAAGATTTTACGAGCGATAAATACATATCGCGAAACGAGACAATTAAGATCAATCTAGCTTAGTAACGTGTGTTTCTTTCATCATTTAATCGTGTCAGATAATCTTTCCTTCTCAGAGTTTTCTTAAAGCCTAACACAGTAATAAAATTAGCCTTGTACATAAACAATCTAGTTCTGAAAGAAATATGAAAAAATATATTTGCCAGTATATGTATTAAGATTATTGTATTGTATACAGATTAATGGTAAAGACAAATAAATTCTCTTAAAACATATCATTTGTTGAAAATTGAACTTTGAATCTCGAAAGCCGAACTTGTCATGAATTCGCACTGATTATGGTACTTTCGAGTTATGGTTCGACAATTATCGAAAGGGTGAATCCAGCCAGGAAATTGTCAGCTAAATATACACATCTCGGTGTCGTAATGCAGCACAGTTTGCATATAACTACTCGGCATTTTCACGGCTCGTTCGTCACGGGCTTTCGTCCTGGTCAAAGGTGGTAGGCTCGTGAGAAAAAAAAAGAGCACGTCGAGAAATATTTGATCCGACGTCACGTGCCACACGATAAAGGGATCGCCACACCATCATCGATACTTCCCCTCCTTCTGAATCTTTTATAAATACGAAAGATATTTTTTAAAAGAAATATCTTTTTTACAGAAATGAACATTTAATAATCAAAGCTATCAATCCAGGAAAAGAAGATTTGCACAAATTAAAATTTGGAAAATTTTTCGTACGTAGGTGAAGTTAAACGTTAACAAGGGAATCTGTATACACGTGCTCGCGAAGGTTTGGAAATTTAGAACAAAGTTCTCTATATAGATACAAATATTACACATTACGTTATTTCCGTGTTTTAATATAATATATAAAATAATTTTATATAATATTATATAATAGTTAATAGATTTTATTAATTGAGAAGATTTTTATGGGAAAAGTGTACTTTCCCGTGGGCGATCGTGATACAGAATGTTCGTAGAAGGTAGAGAGATGAACGTTGAACGTTATATGGAACATTTATGAGGCGGTGCGCGGATTCGTCTCGCTGATTCGAACGGGAGCTCGCGCAAACCCTTTATCACCGGTCGAAAGCGAGCGTGTCGAATCGCGGGGCCAAGCCTTTCGTGCCTTTCGTTATTTATTGGCATCGTTATGGGGTAATAACACGTTTTGGAACAAACTAGCCGTGACAAGCACCGGTGGGTGCCAGGATCGAGGCTTTCTCATCCTTTGCTCTTTTGTGAATCTGGCATACTTTTTGAAATCAGCGTCGTAGAATATCGAGTAATGATTAATTAGTGATTTATCGAATTTTCTTTTATTTTGATGTTGAAAGTAAAAGAATTAAAGAAAATCTTGAAGAAGATTTTCAATAAAAAGCTATAAATAATACGTCGGCTTTCTCTTTATTACTGTTTCAGGTACATAACAGTGGGATGTTCGGGGTTGAGATTAATTCTACGAAATTTCGCATCGGTGATCAAGTCGAACGTGGAAGCTCCACTTCACACGATCGGCGTGGACGTTTCGCGAGAAGAACGGTGAGTATATTTTATCTTTTAAATCCCAACAAAATCCGATTATTTTCTCCCTCACCTTTTAACTACCTCCCGCCCCCCCCCCCCTTCCATATGATTATAAAGAAATAGTATTGCTACTATAAACTGTATAAGTGAACAAGAATTGGTTTTATATGCGCAGATACCACAAGTGCCTCTCCTGTTACGAGAAGCTCTCGACGATCAGAGGTGTTCTATTGAAGAAACAGACGACACCAGGTAAATTGGGTGCCTTGTTCCGCGAGATGGTCGTATTAATACGAAGTCTCGAGTGACCACGGCTGAGGCATTTGGTGAACTCGACCGCCAGACTCGTCGTTACCTGACAAAAAATCGAGAAAGCTCGAGTAAAGAGAAGCAGATGTACGTTGACCACGATGGGGAATCATCAGCGCGCTTTCGAGCTGCTTTATTCCGGAAAGCTTGGCGGATCGGTTCGTCGAGAATCGCTTCTTCCTTCTCCCCTCGGCTCCTTTCGAGTCCTAGCTTCCGATTGGCGGCACGTTCCAAGGGAAACAAACGAGTACCGTGGAACACCTGCGAAATTGACGACCCGATGATGTCAAAATAATGCTGTGAAAGAAGAAAAAGAGATTTTCTTCCCTCTCTCTCTTTTTTTTTTTTTTTTTTAATTACACGATGGAAACAATCGACGAAGAGACTTAGAGTCAATGTTGTATTGATTGAATGCTGGCGATGAACTCGATGCACGTTATCGAGACTGTATACAACGTTTGCTGGCCCTATGTGCACAAGAGTAGTCAGCCTGTTTTAAAGAGAAACGGGTATACCTTGAACAGTGAAGTCTGAACGAGAAAAATTTCCACTACCGCGAACTGCTGTATTAATTCGTCGATCCGAATTTTATAAGTTTCTCGGAGTAGAGATCGATGCTTGGAATATAAAGATGTTAAACTGATGATTATTGTAAAATATTATATTATACAGGATGTAGTAGGACGTGCAGTACAGCGAGGCAGGGTGTGATTTTAGATGTGAAAATTAGTTGCGAGTGAAGAATACAATTTTTTCGCTTAACGCTAGAACCACCAAATTGACGGATTACGGATTTATTATAAAATACAATTTGGCTACTAAAATATGCAACTGCTCTTGGTAAAATTAATGTTGGCTTTTATCGAGTTTTAGTATTAAAACCTTGTTCTATGAGAAAGTCGACACTGAGATTCTATAAAGTACACGTGCAATTGATTATATTCGGATTTAGTATTTATACTAGTAAGCAGTATTATGATAAATACTGTCTTACGTACACATTATTGAATGATGAAAGTAATGTTCTTTTCGACACTTTCCGAATCAGAAAGCTGTCTTGATTTTGTACTACACTGTTTGTATGATCCAATGGTAAAATACAATGATCGTTATAAGACAAGTTATAACAAAGTTATATTCACAGTTGTTATAAGAAACCACTGTGATTGTTTGACCAACGGAAACAGGCTGCAAGTAAACAAAACAGTTTGAAAGTGAAATACAATCCATACCAGATGGTTTATAGATAAGAAAATAAACGGAAAAATAGTGAAGTGTATACATACTCAATAAATTTATAAATTGAATTTTCTCAAAAAACGGGGCTTCAAATGAAAAAATTCTATTCTTTATTTTCGGTTCATCTTTACATGTAAGATCACTCTCTGCCATTTTATACTACATGCTGTACTCTGTATGATATATTGCACTACATATGCATGTATATAAAATTTGATGCACGCGTTGCTTCGCGGACAATACGAATAAGAATAAAACGGCGTCGCGGAGATGAAAGTTTTCTCGATGTAATTACTCACGCGTCCGCGAGAAAATGCGACACTGCGGTATTATTGACGGCCTTCTTGCCAGTCTTGTGTTGTTTTATACAAGCGAGTAACCCCAACTGTATTTATAAAATACACAAACACGCGTGAGAAGAGAAAGACGAAGATGCTTAACGACAAGTGAGTTAATTAAGAAATATAAAATAGGTAGTAACACTTTTTTTCTAGAAGTAACAGAAAGAGATAAAATAACAAATTGTATTTTTGCAAGAGCCATTTGCGTCCGTTCATTAATAAAAAAAAAAAGGAAAAAAGAAGGTACTCTAATTGTAGGTATGTCTTTAAATCCCTGATATGTCGCACGAATATACAAACGAGAGAGAAAAATTGTGTCGAAGCTCCTCGTGAGTGAAAGAAGCGCAAAGAGGAAAACTAAAATGATTCCTTCGAAGTTCGATCATTCGATGACGACACGAAAACAGAATGAAGTGCGATTTAAGGATAATTATTCGAAAAGGAGACGAGAATATTTTACTTCATCTTTCCTTTATTATTAGGTTGTAACATATGTTTGTCTCGTTTCCTCTATTTGCAAATAAAGATAAAACTAGGATGAATTTATGTTACAACCCAATATATTTTTCTGTTTATTATATTCTTTACTCTTACATATATTATTTTCAGAATTTTACAAGAGGTTTTGAAGCGAGCATAAATTGAAGCAAATTGGAAGTTTCAAAAAGAAGGACGGAAAAGTTAAATATGTAGTTACGGAAGAAACACGAAGGTCTCGTTGAACAGACGAATCCAAAGATCGTTTTGAATTTTCTTTGTTCGAGTGCGGGACGAATCGATCGTTCCACGCGCACAACGTTTCTTTCACTGTTCCCCATGTTCGATTCTCGTCTCTTTTTCAGTGGTCCCTGTGATGCCAGCTTAACTTGTTCCCTTTATCCGTCTTACTCTTCGTCCGTTCACCAGTGAGTTATCTCAAGTTTCTAAAGACCGCATTACGAGAAATTTCATAGCAGAAGATAAATTCAAATCGTTCAATATGGTTCAAAATTGAAATGAAAATTGTGTGGATGAAACGAAAGGAAAATGTGAAAGATAAACAGAAGCGAAAATGAAATTCTTTCGAAATGAAACGAACTAAGATATTTTATATTATCGTAATCGGAGATTGCAAAAGGTGAAATCACTCGTATCATAGCTTTTACAAACTGCATACAATAATATTTCATAGAAATTATTATTGAATATTTGGAAGGAGAATGTTTTTTCAGAGATTTTGGATTTCACTTTTTTTTACACGTCGTAGAGGTACTGCAAACCTTTCGACATCTTGTTCCAGTGACAATTTTTGGGATCAGAGAAGCAATCGATCGATAAATGTAACAAAAGAGAAAAAAAGATTACGTAGCGTTATTTTTTAAAATTTAATGAGGGAAAACGTATTTTATCTGGAGGGACGAGCGTTTTGCGTTTAGTTTAAGAATCCCTTCTCGTAGATGTATTTAAACAAGGAAAAGAGAAAACTAATGTTGAGAGGTATTTGTTTTAATCATTGTATTTTTCGATTATTTAATAATCAGTATTTTTTTATTAACGAAACTTTTGAGCGATCCCATCGGGAACCGAATGGTACATCCCGATCATCTTTGCGTGTTCAAAGTTGTCATATGCTTTTTTCAACACCAAAACGGTAATTACTACGTTACGAAAAAGTTGGAAGAATTCATTCGGATATGTAACACTTTATAGAAAATGTACGATATCTTTCATCTTCATACGAATTTTATCAATAACCTGTTTTTATACCATGTGATCAAGTAAATTACCTTTATTGCTGAAACATCGATATTTTTTGTGATCCTGTTGCATATCAGTATTTGTACACTTTTACACTAACTTTATAAGCTTTCGATTTTGAAAGACGACTTTGATCGAAGATTCAAAGCTTCTTAATTTTATTTTTATTTATATAATTCTTACGAAAGAGTAGAACAATCTTTTGGAAAAGAATAGAGAAAAAAGGAATTGAACATGGTTTTTAACTGTCGTTTATACTTCTTCGATCCCGTAGAATTCTCGATGGAACAGAGGTGGCAAAGGAACGAATTGGAGCGCTCAAAACTCAGTCTTTGATACACAATCTAACGCCGTTTTAACTAAGCGACAAAATAAGAGAAGAGAAACAAAGAATAAGAGTGAATCCAGAGAAAATAAAAGAAAGAAAGCACGAGGAGATTAACTCGTCGTCAGTTCCGTCCAACCGTATTTTTGTAAGGGAGAGAAAGTGCGAGAGCCACGAGAGGAAGTGTGAGTGTGCGTATTATTCCTTCGGTCATCAACTTCCGGATGCGCTATTAACACGTTGGCTATGATTGTTACAACATTTTTATATATTTTTCCAAGGTTTTGCAATTAATCGCCGCATGTGAGTTTACTCGGGATTCAAACATTTAGAACCTCTTCCATCGAAATTTATTGTTAATCCTTTGTGATCCAAGTTGATACGATGAAACTTCTCAATAATCACAAAGTTTTTTTGAAGAAGCTTAATCTTCCATACGAAAACAAGCTACAATATTTAGTTCAGTAAAAAGATATAAAAATGTATAACAGATATCGATAGAATAGAATCTTAATTCCAATTTGAGATAACATTGAAAAGTGTTAATTATTCTAATAAACTTCGATCGATCGACATTGATTCATCTATTATAAGGAATGTGAGCTGTCCAATGAAGCGAGGAAGATAGTATTTCATAGCCAAGGTGTTAACAAGTTGAACAAAGAGTTGACGAAGCGCATCCTCATGCACGAGGAAACAATCGGGTTTCCTCTTGTTCGACCACAATGTACATACATACATATACGTAAATCGCCTTCGTTGTTTAAGCCTTTGCACTTCTAACGAACAAATACTACGAGCTGTCTACGCTCAATTAATTGTAACTCGACACACCGAACAGATATCGTAGTAGAGCTTACGATTGTAATTTAGGATTAATCGAACGTAAAGTATATAGATTATAACTTACAAGTGATTCCGATCCTCCACGCGTTATGAACACACATGCTCATAGCTCGTAGAGATCGTTTTATTATAAGCATTTTCTTATTTTATCTTCTTGTTTTTGTTTTGTATATCATTTTCATCGTGCCAGTTTAATCGTATATAGAAAGACACTGTTTTCTTTTCCTTTTATTTTTTAATTATGAAGATTATTGCTATGCCTATTATAGATATTATGTGGAAGACGATCAAAGAAGAATTCAAATTCTTTTTTCGTTCCATTTTTTGTTTTCTATTGTTAAGGGATTTTTATCGACTAATAATTACGATAAATAATTACGATCACGATACTGTAATCGTACGAATGATATACATAATGCAATTAATTACAAAATGGTTCATTGATGAGGACGTATGGTTATAGGACGAAGATTAATATCATACGAAGCTATTAATCGTCTGCTAGAACGTTCTAGTTTTGTACGTTAATGTAAATAACAATAACGATATTTTCTATATATACTAATTATAATATTTCCTCGTACTATTTGCGATCGCACCAGTGCAAAGGATTAAAGGCCCATGAAGAACGCGCAGGGACGATGTGTTTAATTATATTCTTTTATCTGTTCGGTTTTTCGTATGTCTCGAGAGAACTTGTGCGAGACGGTACTACGTTTAAATGAAATTTCAAAATTTTGCTATATTCGAGTTCTCGTTGGACTGACATCTTTTTTAAAGATTAATAATGATATAATAATAGTAATAACATATTATGATAATTAATAATTAATAGAAACCTAGATAATTAGATTATGCAATTTCCAATAGGCCTGGATTATTCACATCTGGACTAATAAATTTACTTTACTACTAAGCCTAATTAGTGTTAATATAGTGTAAGCAATGAATTGGTATAATTTTAGAGTAGTACCGTCGTTTTTTCTTTAATGTAATTTTACTTTTAACGCGTGATTGTGATTCCCTCTGTGAAAATAGAAAATAACGGTGAGTCCAATTTTATCAAAAAAAAAAAAAAATATATATATATAAAAAGTGTTCCACTACGAAACTGATAAACTTTGTCAGCATATTTACAGAGCCATTCTAAACGAAAAATGTTATGTAAATAATGATGTATGTAGGATTATTTCAGTCTGTTAGCTATAAGCTTCAACATTTTCAATGTCCGCGTTTTTTATATGATAATGACAAAATGAGAAAATATCGTGTCTTAGGTCGGGCAAGGTAAAATATCAAAAATAAGAAAGTGGCAGAAATAATCTTATGTGAGGATGCATGAAGTCGCACAATTTCAAATAAATAGTTAATCAAAAAGTTAAGTAGCTTCGATACATCTGATCATTGTTTGTGCTTTATATCAATACATTTCCCATATCTAGAAAACGAAGATGAATCGACACATTTTTTACTTGGAATAACATTCTGGACATGCTGACAAAATTTATGATCTGCTCGTGGAATACCCTGTATATTCACTATTTATAGAGTGCTGAAATCAAGATACACAGAGGGAAATGATTTTGTAAGATTCTTCAGAGTGAACTCAATCGATTTTTGTAACTCAACGAGCTTGTCTTTTTGGCTGTCTTTAACATTTATCAATTTTTTCGTTCCCATGCGACGTTCCTCGTTTAACGCGTAAAACTAATCGACCTTAGCGTTTAAGGATCGGCCACGGAACAAACTGAACGTCCACGTATGGACAGCTGAGAACAAATAATAACTCTACTGAAAATTTAAAAGACTTACACTTATTACTTCCTTTCCATTTAATAGAAAATGTACCAGGACAATAATTCTACTGAAACGAAAAATTTGGAAAATTTACATTCAGAAGTTTCCTTTTCGTATAACAGAAAATTATCATAAATTGATCATATTGTATATGTGATAATATGTGAATAACACAAAACGTATAAAGAGTTTATCCGAGAATTATCCGAGTCGCTTGGGAAGCATTTACACGGTGCGAAACTAAAAAAGTCGAATCTTTGTTGTACGATCGATTAAATCCTCCATGAAACTCATCCATCACCTTCCGTCTAATTTTTTTAGACGACAAAAGAGACACGAGACTGCAGGCGATAAAAAAAGAGGGAAGTATCATCGCTGATCAAGATTCTTGCATGGAAAAGTCGGTACGACGATCGAGATACCGTGAAACGAAGTGCAAATATTCGTAATCCGTGAAATATCACGGCAGTTCTAAAACGAGCTACGCGTGCCGGCTGTTTGCATCTAGATTATGTATTCATGGGATTATAAGAGCACAGAGAGGGGTAACCGTGTCCTACAACCCTTCATCGATCAGAGAAATCGTATCAACGAAAACTATCGCCGAAATGGACTATCGTTATATCGAAAATGCACGTGAAACAATTTTCTTTTTAACTCAGGTGAAAATAAACCGGGATCGTATAATTTGTATAACGATAAAGTAAGGAAAACTTTCGAGTGATATAATAAGAGTTGAAATAGGTGGATTCATTCGACGGGAATTTACTTAATTGGATACTATATAATTAAAATCTCTTTCGACTAAGTAGAGTTCATATAGTCAGATTTCTGCTGCAATATGAGCTGATACTTTCTAGGCTTTTTCTGAAATGCTCAATCATTTATTAAATGAAGACATTAATGAAGACAAAAATTAATGGAAAATATTTCAAAAATATATTGATGATATTTTTATAATTAAACGGTCGAGTAAAATTTTGGTGCTTCTTCTTGAAATTCATGCTGGGATGTCGCAACGGCGAGTCAGGTGCACTGTCGGGATCTGACGACGAAAACAAGAATTCTCGAATGTGAAAGGAAAGCCGGCCGTTCTTGTTGTGACGGAGATAAGTTAAGCTCTCTTCTTGTCGCCACCTCGAGCGTCGAAAATGCTGTTTTCTCACAAAACGCCGGCAACAATGCCACCAAGGACGACGTGAACGACGTGAACGACAGACTAGCCCCGCGTAAGCGGATTATCCCTAACCGTAGAAAGCGATACTCAAATACACCTACGCTCGGGAATCAATGATTCGTGTACACATCAGCATTCGCGTCTTTTATTGTCATCGATCTTCAGAGCCATTCTTCTCGTTTTCTTCTCTTTTTTTTTCGACTCTCCTCTCGTCATCGTATACTCTGTAGCGCGTAATCACTATCTGCTGGAGATCTTCTTCATGGAGAGGAAGCTCATTCAACTCTCTATCTTTTTTTTTCGTTCCTTAGTTTCCTTTGTGAACGCTGTACACGATGTAGAGTATGCCGATAGTAAAGATTCATAGTTAGTGGAATTTTCTCAGGAATTGGAAGAACAAGACGCATCAGTGTTACGTACCGTTGATATAGAAATAATTATAATATTAATTTATTAAGAATCAAACGACGAAATAACTCGTGAAGTCGAAATATTTACGTATTCGCGAAGACTCTACCGCTAAGAAACACGAACTTTTCATAGAACATAATTCACATATATCGTTCTATTGCAAAATCACACGTCCTCTAACTGCCGTGTTCTTGACTTAGTCGCTTTTCAATTCTTTTAGAAAAAGCTTTCTGGTCATGCATCATATACAGCTATAACATTTTACCAAATGTCCTACTGGACAAATTGTAAAATTTAAAACAAATAAATAAAAAAAAAATGCATCATATAAATAATTTCACTCTCTGAAACAACAAAAAGGAGCAAGTAGGAAGAAGGAGGGGAGCGCTACATACAAGCAAAAGTAGGTACAGTAATGTGCAAATGTCTTACGCCTTATACTCTTACACCTTGAAAATGTGTTTGTAAATTTCTATAACGCGATTCGATGAGATAACAAAGTAGAAATGAGGAGAGAGGTGTTCTAGTAGAAATGATGAACACATTGATATGGATTAATGTTATCTATAATTTTCCTGTTTTAAATGAATATAATAAAGAAAACTCATGGTTTTTTTTTTAAATTGTTTATTTGAACCAAGATACAGTTTTGAGTACATTTTGTTATTCACAATAAACTATGAATTTTGATAATGATGTGATAGGCAAAGGTACCGATACGCGACGGTACGACGTAGCCATACTATGTTATGTGTCGGCGCTTTACATGATTTGTGTTTACTACATTCTTTGGGTTTAAGCCGCTGGGGAGCGGAGCTTTTATATGAATTTGTATTTATTTTTTTCTGTCCTGAAAAACTTGGTCGCAAAAACAGGACGCTCTAAAGAAAACTCATGGAAACTATTCAAAATGACCTATCGAAATGCTGTAGAAATGGAGAACGTGTAATAGCTTAGGTAACAATTTATAATTTCCTTGATAATTTTTTATCCTAGAGATCGCTTAAAAATAATGTTTCTAAATAGGAATACCGTTTCAAGTAAAAAAGATCTAGAAGAACGGGAGGCCAGAAACGGGACGAAATATTCTTCGAACGAACTACGACCCAGGGGAAAAAAGCAAAACGATGGAGGGACCATTGTACCGTTCCTGTCTTTTGCAATTTAGACACACGATACGCATGTTCGCACATACACACAGATATACATGTTAAATTATAGAGGCCCAGTCGAATACTATAGAAATCATTGGCTCGTAAATATATTTGTGCCAGGGGTTGGATGGTGGCCATCCGGCGATGGGATTGGCTAATTACGATGCAGAGGGGTAAAACTGACGTCACTGGGCGTGCACAAGCTACGATTGGCCATAGGTAAGGGATGGAAACAGCCACGAGGGATGAATAGTTCCCCTCTTTCCTCTTAGTTGTGTATACGTGAAATCTACGGGGTGTACGTGAAATTTTCAGCAAGAGGGGACGGTTCGAGAAAGGGAGGATGTACTTGGAATGAAAAGGGGACAAAGGAAAGGAGAGGAAGGGCGGTACTTTCGCATAGTTAATCGATAGCATCTCTTTTTCGAGTTATTGTCTAGGCTCTTACCCTGTCACCAACAGAAACTGAAACCGTATCCGAATTCTCTGTATGTTGCATGGCTTTTTTGAGGGATGTACTTACGTCAAGCTTTAATATAACGAGGAACGTTTAAGAGAAAGTTTCACGAAAAGATGTGCATATGCAGATTGTTCAGTACCATCTGTAGCAGCTTATAAAATATGCATACACTTATTGTTCTTATATTTAGAGAAACGAAAAGAGGAGGATTGAAGATTCTTTTCTCTAGATTCTATATCTTTGCTTCATACGATTTAAATAACAATGGCGTTATTACATATTTCTCTGGATATGAGAAACGATTGCAATTCTGGGTAGACGTCAGTCAGGTTCTCGAAGGAATGTATGAAAAGGATGAAATAGGAAATGGCTAAAGTGGAGTCCTAAAGTGTTGGCCAGGAGTCACGATAATTCAAGGAGGTCACGCACACGCCAGATGGATCCCGTGTTCTCCGTTACTCTATATGCGTGCACGACGCGTGGATTTCGTTGGACCTCTGCACGATATTTGCAGCTGGCAGGCGTACGTAAGAAACGAGCTAGCACGTGCTCCTTTCCACGAGTATATATATATGTACATCTCAGTGAAGACTTCTAGAATCCACGAATTTAGTCTCAAAGCTGGGAGAAATTCGATTCTTGCGAAGAGAGAGATAGAGAAGCATTCTTTGTGTATAAATAATACTCTTTAACATACTCTAGGAGTAGAATAAAATATAATACTAACATTAACGCCTACACTCTCGAATTCTTTTAGTAAGTTATTAATTAACCAAACGATAAATGTATTTAATAGTAGTAGTAGTAGTAGTAGCAGCACTTTGGATTTTTTGTGCGATAAATGTATCCATTTTCAGTGAAACTGGTAAAACAAAATCACGAGGAAAGTTTGTGTTTCTATTACATGTCTAATATGTACATACAATATAATAATTAATAAGAAACAGTTTTTTTCGCAAGGTAAGAAGAACTCAGTCTTGAAACTGAACACACAGTATCAATGATATTTATTTGCAATAAAATATTACACTAATATTGTATAATAAAATATGATTCATCTTAGACATTCTATATTCCGCTATTTAGAAAGACAAAGAAACAGTGCAGCGTCGTTTCAGTGGTAAAATTGGAATAGTTATCGGCCGCATTCGCGAGTCGACCGATTGCGTTGAAATAATGTTCCATGACACCGCAAATTCGCTCCAGCGATCCAACAAGCTGTCCAGCATCCGCAAAAGGCGAACCGTTATCGTCTGGCCACCGCGTATCGTCGACAGCATTGTCAACCGATGCGCGTGGTCGGCGATCAACGTGACGAGACCTTGCGTGTACCTCTTAGATATAGGATTACGGTATCGATATCGAATTATACGCCGTCTTGAATCGATACCGGTGGAAAAAAAACTCACCCGACTTCTCTCCATTTTGAGATGGTGGATAGAACGGCAGACGGAGGATCCTCCTTCGTTTGCCCTGGTATAGAATCGACCTTAACCCTACTGCAGTCCTCGAATTTTTATGCCTGAATCACACTCACGTCTTAATGAAAAGAAAGATGTTTAATGCCTTAACAAAATCTTTAACAGAAGAACGGAAGGAACGAAAAGTTCTATTTTTTCCTTTAAATGTAAGAAATTTAGGTAAAGAGAAAGTTGGGTTGAAGATGCTTGAAAGAACACTGCAGAGCTAAGCGAATTTTCTTTGGTTTAATTACGACAGTGTTCGTTAACATGATCAATTACAAAATAGGAGATCCATAAATTAACAGATTACTATATGTAAAAGATCTCAAGAAATTCCATTCGCGAATCAACTCGTGTTCCACGATTAATCGAAGAATAAATTATTGGATTTGTTCTTCTAAAAATACTACAAGTTGGCAAATATCTTCTTCTAATCGTATCATTTCAATTCTATCAATATTACAATGTGCAAATACAAGAATTCAATGAAAGTAGAAAAGAAAAGAAATAATGTGAATTGGTAAGTTTCTTTTATGCGGTTTGACGCTGATGCTCTGTTGCCAATTTCTCGTCGTTGTACTCATTGTTGCTCGTCGATGCACGATCACCATGACCTGCGTCCTACTCCATTCACGAAGACAAAGTAACCATGTAATCGAGCTTCTCCGAGGAAGCTCCTTCCGACCCACTATCTTTTTTTTCTACTTTTGTCCCTTCGTCGTTGATTTCGTTCCTTTTTCCTCCGTATGCTCCGTTTCGTTCCATCGATAATCACTTGAAAACGAAAAAATTGGGTGAAACTGCTGGGACGAGGGATTGAAATTTTGTTATATAAAATTAAAAATTGTATGCCAGTCATTTTGACTGGTCTGATAGTTGTAGTGTTAAAGATTCTCAATAGTAAAAGTTGTAAATTACGATAGAGGACTAATTGTGAGGATAATTGTGAGTAGTTCGTCTCACTAAAGTAGCAAAGGGAACGTTGAAGGGAAAATTGTACCACTTGAGAAATCGTGACTCCCGAGGCGGCTCGTCGCGTCAAAATAGACATCTGCGTTCTCGATCCTTTGAGGACCTCTTCAGACCTCTTTGAAAACCTCCGTGGAGAGGTCCTGAAGGGTCAGATTGCGCAAACAGGGTCGACAAACAGACACGAGAACTATTTTCTATTTCCGGCTAGAGCACGCGTTCAAAGTCAAACAAATGATCGATGAATTGACCGTTCCTCTTTCAACTTTTCCCCTTAAACTTGGAAAATAGTTAAATATTTATCCAAGTTTCAAACACGGCTTTCCATAATCTCTGTATGCTTTTACACCTTACTGCTAGTATGTTTATATAATTCATGTCACTCGTTATCTATTCTAATGTAAAACATTATCACATTCTTCTATAATATCCTAGCTTGACTAATTTTATATAATACACTTCACCAAACAAAGATTGCGTGTATTAATGAAAACAGATGTTAATAGCCCACAGATTTAAAGTGAAATAAAATTCTCCATCGAATTTCTCTACTAAATTTTTTCAGTGAAAATTCATGGATCGGAAACAATTATCTATGGCTAAAATAGATTTAATGATTTCTCGACTGGAACTAGAAGAAGGAAAGAACCAATGGAACGGATTGAAAGGGAAAAAGTATCCGAAGAAGGCGCTACCCTCCGCAGTACCATTTAAACGATTTAACGTGGGTGTAATTGAAAGGCGCGTAACGGCTGATTACGAGTTCCGGAAGGGGCCTATTCATCCGTGCGACAAAAAAAATACGACAAAGACAATGCTGGGTCCCGGCACAAACACGGCATCGCCTTGATTAAAATGAGAATTAGGGAAATAAAGCTGCCTGTCCTAATTGCGCCTAGCAGCTTATAGCATGACCTTATGTCGACACGACGAGTTGGCCCTCCAGATTGCCAGCTAACTTTATGAACCCTGACATCCTTTTACGTCGGTTAAAGACGCCTGTGAAACTAATTTTCCTCTGTACTGATTTGTACAGTTGTGTGAAAAGATTTTTGATTTTCAATGAAATACTAATATAATATATGTATACTTACATAACACCTGTGACGGTTTATTTTTCTTTATTTTAAGCTATTTTCTATATTCACAAAGAAGTTCAACAATTACGTCAGTAGCACAGATTAAATATCTAAATCGAATGTATTAAACAATCGATGTTGTAGCAACTTAAGATAAGATTTTCAGCCTAGAATGTTAATGACCTATTTGAAATTAGTAAATATAATCTTGACGTTTTTAGCGAAATATTATATTTTCTGCATTAAATCGAGAAGTAAAATATTCACAACTATTCAAGAATACAAAGAAAATCATTCTACACTTTGCTACGGTTACTACCTTTCCCCATAGTCAGCATTATGGGAAATCTCAGTTCATCTTTGAAATCGAGATAAAAGGGTAACACGTTGTCCGATGACGACGATCTTTTTATGAACCCGCCCCCGTGCCGGAACGAATGGCAGACGATTAAATCCTCGACTACACGAGTCATCCAGCTTCATTGAAAAACGAACAGATTCAATGAAACATGACTTCTAACCTGAACAAGGTTAAATCCATCTGAAACATCTCCTTTCCTTTTTCCAAACACATAAAAAAATAGAAGTAATTCCTTTTAATCTCTTGCAAAATCCAAAAGAGAAAAAGAAAGAAGAGAGAGACGAAGCTCGTATCGAGACGCAAGAAAGAAGGGAGATAGAAGAGATTTCCACGGGGGTGGGTTTTTAACGAGAGGGTGCATCACCTGGTAGGACCATCCATCACGTGAAGGAAGAAGGGCTCGACTAAACGTATATATATAGCGAGGGAGGGCAAAGAGACGAAGGGACGACGGTATCCACAATTTGTCCTCGTCACGTTTAACGCGGCCGCTCTTGGAGGCACGCAAAACGGCCGAAAGGGGTTGCAGGCCTTCCTGCACCCGGTTATAACCTTGTTACATCGACTATATATTATGTGCGATTAAATACGTAACGGGGAAGCTACGCGTAGCGTGTCCATTAACTCCTCGTCGCAGGATATTAACGTTTTGTATATTGTTCACTGTACAACCGTTCGCAGGATGGAAGATGGGGCTCGTAAAGCGCACACGGCGTCCAAGCTATCCTTCACCTACATACGTTCTTTCCCGTGTCACTTAACTATTTTCCTTCGTTTTTACGATGATTTATTTGGGGCAATAAGATTCTTTTGCGAGCGAGAATATTGCAGTCAAATTTTAGATATTTTTGCAGGTAGAAGTAACGTTTTGGGATAATAAGTTTTAGGCAATTTGAATAGCCTATTCTGTTTAGTACACACTGTCATAAAGTTGTTCATAATCCTAGAAACAGTTATGTGACACTGTTTGACAACATTGTAAAGTATATTTTCATAGAATGTTAAACAGCAACTATAATTGGAACTAGTCCATATTTAAACTCCCTTAGATATGAGACCCTTATAAAATTTTTAATTAGTTTTGTCTCTGTTTATTTGTCAAATATTTACCTTCGCAAGAAGACGTTCCTTTTTAAAATGTTGAATTTTACTGATCTTCGATATGTTTGATACTGACGTCATATACATATATACATATGTACACATGTGTCAAAAACCTCTACATTGTCGATCCTACATTTAAGGATCTATAATTCCTAACTATAAACATCTGTAGTTCTGCCATTATGACAAGAGTATAATCATTCAGATTACTTAGTATTATAAAGGATTTCAACCATAAGATAAATCGACTTCGTCATTGAATCTATCTAACCAGCTCTAGTTTAGTCTGCCCTAAGTTCCACGTGAATGGACTTCGGCCTAGAACTTCCTGCGGTGGTCCCATCGGCTCGTAACTCGTTTTTAGACGAGTAATTTTAGACGTTGCTCGCCGTTTGAATCGCGTGGAAAGGATTTCTCGGTAGAAGAAGCCGATGTCGCGGAAAACGGTCGTCGTTTCCCACAAGCGGAAGGGGCGTCGTTAATCGGCCTCCGAGCACCACCAGACATCAGAGACGTCTGGCAGGAGAAACAAACAGAACGGAGCCTACGGTGCCTTTTATTATCGACGTAAGCGCGGTTTTATTACGACGAAAAACTGTTTGGACCGCCGTCAGGCTTAAGCTTCCGGAGAGAGAAGCTGCTACGGAACGTAAAACCAAAGCTTTGACGAGTGCCGACGGCATCCATATTCTCGCGACTTTTCTCCGTTTTCTGGCGTCGGAGATAAGACTTTAATGAATATTTACGCGGCCGTGCCTTGATTAGCTTTTTTGTAACTGTTAACTGTTCGTCTACTGTGGTGTTTCTTCTAGAGAAAGATGAAATATTGTTGTTTACGCGGATAAAACATAGTCTGTTGGCTTTGGCCGTCAGAAGGATACTGAAACTGGCCGCATTTGTACTATGGATATTATCGTTTGATTTTGTAATTATTTAGAAGTTTGGAATCATATCATGTACTTCTGTATTTGGAGGTACAATTATTTGGTTAACTAATAATATCTGCAAAATGATAAGTGGCAGGTTGTAGGTTACAGACTTCTCTTTTTATAACGCAATAATTGACTAAAATATATATAAGTCACAACTGTAGATATCATGGGTTTGTGCGTTAAGCACATTTTTCGCAAAGTTTCTATTCTCTACAAATATATTACGCAATACAGCAGACTAGTCTGTAGCATTAAAAGGAACCGAGAATGAAGTGCCAACAGAACGTATAATTTTGTTCCTTAAATTGGTGTACCAGTAAAGAGAGTCAATTCTAGTGACCGTCCAACAGCGTCCAGTTCGCAAAATTAGGGAGATAGGGAAAATTACCGGTGCGTCCAGTAGGATGGGCGGTCAGTTTCCTTCATGAATGGTCAACTTTCCTCCGCGAACAATCGAAGAGGTTGACCATCGTCCCTTCCTCCTCTCTTTCTTTCTTTTTTTTTTTTTCATTATTTCGTTGGATTGAAAACGTTTCGATTCTCGGACAACGTTCAACAGACACGCGTGCACGGCGCAGCTGCGTTACTTAATTGACAGAAAGGGCACGCCACAGGAAACACCTTGTAAATTTACCCCCACCCGTGTAATTCGATCAAGAACCCCGTTGACTCGCGACACTGTTGACATTTGGTTATTTTGACGTCACGCTGGGATCCATCGATTCGAGTGAACTTCTACGGAGCACCGGCGCTCGTAACCCTTCCACTTCTCGGCCCTCCTCTGGGGACCACCCGTGGATCCTGCTGCTCGCATCGACTAGCAAAATTACGACAGAATGCTCAGGAATTAACGGACACCAGATTGAAACAATATTTCACGATGAATCGGAAATAATTCATTTTTTGCCAGATTTACTCCTTCCATGACGTATGATGGCACGAAAGCGGGTACAAAACACAGTTGGTTGCGGGGACTCGCGAGCGTCGAGTAGCTCGTAAAATCGCGAACCGCGTCAGCCGGTTTTTAGAGACTAATGGAATATGATGTCAAGCTGGCCGCGGCGCTTGCGTTGTAAATCTCGATGAATTATCGTCGTTTAAACGACTGTGAAATTAGCGGTTTAGCGAGCCGCGTCTCTGGATCCTCTACGCATAGAAGCGCACCTCGTAACTGTCTTCTAGGTGCTAAATTTCGCACGAGCCCATCTCGAGGGGCAAAATCCCGGGACGTGGAACGGTTTCTGCACGAACTTGAACAGACACGTGTTTCCTCCGTTGCTTTTGCGAGGGTAGCGCAGTTATTTTGCTCTTGATAACGAAAAAGATGTGAATTTAACCATGATGCATCTGTTATCCTTCCAAAAGAAAAGCAGTTTTGTTATTAAAACAAAAATAAGAGAGGCATGGAACAACTTTTAGTACAATCATAACACCTTCTATATAAACTCAGAGGAAACACATGAAATAAACCCAACTATGACCTTAGTAAGAAAATAATCAGATTCAAATAACCAGACTCAGGATAGGTCACACCAACATCGCATATTGTCATCTTATCAAAATACAGGAACCTGAACTCTGTGAATATTGGAACACCAACAACACTATCGGACCACTATTTTCATACTGCACTGAAGATACAAGATGCTAATTATATTATTAAGACATACTCATCAATATACAAACACTTCGAACTAACGTAAAAAAGATTCTAAAATAGTCTAATAGAAATAGTCTTCTTGCACCACCTACGAAAGTATACAAACCGTACCAACATGCCGTCTAATGACTAACTAATTATTTACTAATTAACAACACCTACTGAGATAACTGTACCAAATTAAGTTTGTAATTAGCATTACCTATCACAATATCTTGCCAAGGGATGTGCTGACAAACAATAAATACGAACATTTTATTATTTGTTTTATTATTACCGTACTATTGATTAATACATTTAACATCTCTATACTCAAGCTTTTATAAATCATATCAATCTTACTGGCTGTCTAACTCTGAATGCTCCAGTTTATGTACACTAATGGGTCTCATCCGCATATCAACAAATAAGTAATAATTATTGTGAAAGAAAAAAATTGAAAAATTATTGTTCTTGATAATAGAAAAGAATCGAAAAAGAGCATCTAGAAAAGAGGAAATAGGAGAAACAGCGGAAACGACGATCCAGTTATTTGCAACGAATCGACGTCTCCCCTCGAGCGTTTTGCGTACAATCGAGGTCTATCCGTGCTGAACGATACAAAAGTCGCGTTCTCCTCTTTGAAGCGCGTAACAGAAGCGGAACCGACATTTGCATCGACGTGGAATCGTGCCACTAGGTCTTTCCATCGAACAGCCGCGATCAGTAACCAGAGAGGGGAGGTGAATGGCGAAAGAACAGGTACGAGACCGCCTTATTTTGCTTTCCAAAAATGCACAAACCATCGGCTGATCCGTCAGTGGCATCGTTAAAGGAACCGACAGTTGGACAATAAGTCCTTTCGTATCCTCTTACGTATGCGAATTACACGGATCAAAGACCATCAATGTCCATCGATCATATTCGTGTCGGACACGTTGACGTGTCTTTGGAAAATTGGTCATTTTCACGGTTCTCGTTGATAGTTGGATGTCTTCACCTGGACTTCTTGTAATTGTAGAGATTTTTCGAAAAATTCTACTCTCACAAAAATGTTCACTGTTCTGGCCGATAGTTAAATGTCTTCACCTGGATTTTATATAATTCTTAAGATTTTGAGCTATTAAGACTCTACTTTCACAAGAATCGATCGTTCTTTCAGTCTTGATTGTTAACTGAATATCATTGATAGATTTTTTACATCTCTCGAAGTATCTGAATGATTTGATCGCCTTTTTCCATAGCGAACATTTCGATTATCAAAAACACATGAACATTATCTGTCTAAATTCTCTTTTTCGCTTTGCAAATTCCACATGCAATAGCAAAATCCACTTTAGTATCCTAGCAATCCACTGGAATTCCTTTGCAAACGTACCTGTTCATCGAGGAGTTGAAAAATCAGTTTCGAGTGAAAACGCTCGTTACATTTACCATTGATCGTCTCCTCGAAGGCGAGTCGAAGAAGAGCAACGTCTCAAGAGAGGCGATCATTGAAAGGAAACGAAATGCGAGCAATGGCGTGACGGGAAGTCGTTTCGTCAATGGCTACCGTGTATAGGCAGCTCTGACAATAAACGACAGCGAAGAGATCCAAGGGAGAGAACCCCCTTCGATCTGCCTGTTCGAACGTTCTCGAGGTGTAAATGGCACGAAATGGTATTAAAGGCACCTTCTCTACCTGCTGGACACTTTTCAACCCAGAGCCGTTCTATGCTCCTCTTTCTTTCTCCTTCGTTTTCTTTTTTCGTTTCTGTAAAATTGAAACGTAACGTTGACGCATCGAGGTCCATTCATAGAGAAGGACACGAGAGAGAAGCTGGGGCACGGTAGCGCCTTTCCAGGAACTTCTTCCATTCCTTTCACGTTTCCTTTCTTTCCTGTTTATTCATTCCTTGTCATAGTTATTCTTCGCCATCGCTTTTTTTCAAGCCGAACATTTCGCTGATACGTCGATCGTCGATGAGACTTTCTAAGAATGATAAATACTTGATTTCTTTGATGAAGATCGCGTGAGAATCAGAGAGACTAGAGGCTAAGAACAAGCGAATAAAACTGTTTTTAATGTGGTAGAATGATATTGGAATATGGAAAGACCAAACGTAGCGCTGTTCGTAACGCAATATGTGTGATCAGTATGTATGTATTAGCTAATTATTATAAATTATATCATGACACTTGGGCTCCTTTCTTCTCGCTTTGAATTCCGACGAGTACCGAAATAGTGCTGCATCATTGACATGTATTAAATACAAATATTATTACAAAATTTGTATCTTTCAGTATAAACATATATTTCCGTGAAACTTAATAGTGATTCAGTGGTCCAATAATGAAACAGAATAAGAAGAAGATAGAAAGGAGGATTATCAGAAACATTCGATTAGAGCATAGAGTATAACAATATTTTTAATAATTACAATTATCAGGAGCTTTGAAAATATTAGGAGCATACAATATGAATCTATATCTCTTCTTCAAAATTTACGGTAGGCTCGTATAATGATATAGAATTTCCTCCACGAAACCCTCGAAAGCCCGAGGATATTACGAATCAATTCCCAGCTATAAATATAAAAATACATCCGATGCTATAGATGAGGAAGATCCTGTCGGCAAACAGGATAGCGTTACAGATTCCTTAAAAGAGATCTTAGCTCTGAATTGAATGGCAGCCAAGAGAGGGAGAGGCAAAAACAGAATGGCCTGAATCGGAGCTGGATACGAAATCAGAGGATTAGCCAAGTTGAATACCTTCTCGGTGATTTCCTTTCTTGTCTATCTTCCTAACCGGTACATACATCTTTCCTTCTTCGAAATTCGATGGATCAAAGGTGAACGTCCCAAAAAAGGAAGCTAATCCGTACAATACATGCGTGCGAGCATTTCGCGTGTGTAGCTCGATCCCGACGGGAAATCGTGACGGTATTATGAGATCTAGATCGCGTGGGAGGGTAATGTTTACACCTAAGTAACGCAACACCGATTCAAGAAATACTATAAGTCGTGAAATCGAACATATTAGTTGCTGCAGTCGTTTATTATTGGACCAAGTTTTATATCACCAGCCAGAAATTTAGGATTAATATTTATCCATATTCTTATTTATAAGTATTTTTAGTATTTTTAGTATTATTAGTAGTATTTAGTATTTTTTAGTATTATTAAATATTATTAAATAGTAAGTATTGTTTATAAGTATTAACAGTCTTAATAATTTTGTACAAAATCTAATGATTGATTCAGATTATCAGAAGATCCAGATTAAAACGATTAATCCTACGATCAAAGTTATGCATTCATGAAAAATTAGAATACGCGAAAAAAGATTCGTGAAAATTATGAGTAGGAGCTTCAGCAAGCGATGTATTAACAATTGTATATTGTAGTATACAGATGCTATTGTTTCAGCTTCGTTGAGAAAATTTGTGATGAATTAAATAGGAAATTCAGAAGAAATTCAGAAGAACTATGACAAGTTTCCATAACGATACGTTTAGAGGATCTTTTATGGTTTTTTAAAGTTTCGAATTATTCGAGAAAAGCCAAGCTTTCAATATAACATCGATTGACGTCTGTTTCAAAACGTCCCAATGATATTTGACATTTTACACCCTTCTCTTCACGCCCCGTAAGAAAAGTAGAGAGGCGCGAGACCGTTCACGAACATTAATAAAAATTTCACTGATCGATGCCCACGAACCATAGATCCTCGCGAGCGTGTACTGCACACGGTCGCAGAGAACTGAGCGGGTACGTTGCGCAGGTAACTCTTTCGATCTGGAAAGGGCACCCCTGATCTTTCTGAGCCGTCGCCCAGCGGGATGCTACGTTGGTTCCCCTTTATTTTGATTTATTCGACGTTAACTCGCTTTGACGCCCGGTGGCCCGTGCCTCTGAATAACAGCAACGACTCAGAGTACCTCTGAAACATTGATAAAGAACAATCCCTTTCGTCGAGTGTTCGATATTGTATCTTTGACATCGTCCAAGGGCAAGGAAGAAGAAACTAATTGCCTGGAGATGATTTCTCGCTTCTTAGATAACTATTGATGATGATAAATGTTGTAGAAGATATAGCACAGAAAATGGTAACAAGATTCGATAATTCGTATCGGAGGCATGACGTAGTTTGACAAAAGAGCGAGTCGCACTTTTACCGATAAAGATGGAAATTCGCGAGCCACCCCAGCATGGGAGCAGAAAGGGTAACACATGTCGATCCAACAGTTAAGATACGGGGAACGATGGGGTTGGATTCGGCCGATTTTTACCCCAAAAGCTAGGTTTTGTGTCGCGCAAGTCATAAATCAAGGGGCGTAAAATCAATTATCACTTATCGGTGGCCGTGACTCGGTGAAAGCCTGAACCTGTCGCTTATATCCAGTCTGTCCGACTTTTTTCATCGTCAATTGATAAAAAAAAAAACGGGGAAAAATTAAGTCGTACGTAGCTTACGAGATATTTTCAGCCCTAACGTCCGTATATCGAATGAAATATTATTACTAGACTGCGAATGTTGATGCAAATTCATATTTTTACGAATACAACTAAAGGAAAGTAGCTCAAATACTACGATAAATAATAGTTGTATAAATATATAAACATTCACGGTCTAATCGTTGTTGTCACAATAAAACAAGATTACGAGATGAGAATAGAAATACTCGTAACCTTGAAAATTGAAAGAAAGAATTGTAAGATAAATTATAAGAATGGAATCAAGGTGTGTGAAAGAAATCAATGATAGTCGGAGGCGAATCACTCGGAGCAATCTCGTCGCCTATAAAGAGAACCGGCAAGCAATAATACTTTTGTGAGACAGTCGTCTCTGTGACGTCGAAAATCATGGAAGAATCGAATCGATTTTATCTTCTGTCAGGCGCAACGGATACCTTTTTTTCTTTCGGGCACTCAAGCTCGATCGAATCTTCCTGGCCCAGGGTAAAAAGAAAGGAAAAGAGGGAGGAAGCGATGCGTAGCGTCTCGGAGTGATGGACGATCGATCTCTACTGATTTCTTGCACCATGGAACACGAGTCTTCTCGCTGTTCCTCGTCGAACAGTACATAAACAGTACATAGAAACGGTACAGAACCAACCGTACTTTCGAGATTTCTATTTCTTTATATATTTTTGTAGATAATTGTCATATGGAATTTTGAGCATTCTGATTCTTTCTATTATTTGATATCGTTTACCTAATAATTTGGTAAAACAAAATACGTGAAATTAATGTGATGTTAAATGGTCAACCGACAGAATCGATTGATCTTTGATAAATATATTTATACCAAATAAATTACACGGTGCCACTTTCTGTACATAGTCCATTATTACACGCTTGGCTGAAGCTGTTTGCCTTTCCCATGTACGGAATAATCCGCGATTTCGACCGACTTGTCGCACGTATCGCGCCTTCGCATTATCCCGAAACGGGTAAATACCCTGTCAGCCTGCTCTGGAATCGGCTTAAACGCCGCTTCGCTGGCGGGTTGACGTGTGAAAGGGGTGAGAGTTCACGATTCTCCCATATTTTCTATGAACGCCTTTGACTTACTACAAACATCTTTAACCTATTAGTGATATCTTCAATTTGCATAAAATTGCAATGATACTGTAAAAATAATAACTTCAATAGGATTTTATTATGTTAATTTCACGAAGCTCACAGCAGTACGATCGAGTTTAACTCTAAACCTACCGACACTTCGTGTATACCTATTCCTACCGTGTGCGGTCAAAATGACCGGTGATTAAAGAAGTAATAGTTTTTATGATTTAATTTTCATAAAATTTCGTTCAAATTTACTTTTGTTTAATTTCAATTATAGACTAAAATAAAATTACACTTTTATTTATATAGAGATATATCTTACTCAACTTTGTTGCATTTTGTACAAATTATCTTATTATCAAATGTAACAAATTTTTTAAACAAATTTTCGTAATTTTGTAACCTTTACTTGAATACTAATTTTTTACTTGACAAGTTTTTTGTAGTAATGAATCTGAACTTGTTGATAGTTTCATTGCACGGTTTTTTCCCCGCGATTCTTTATATGAAAGTAATGTATGCACTAGGTTTATAACAATTTTGTGAATTCTCTGTAAATTGGCCCTATACTGTAGATACCATTGCAAATTTATTGGTTCGTAAACGTTGGCTTCGAATCGTATAAACCTCGTAATTTCAGCAAAGTCATTCCTCCTCATTGTTTTTGAAAAAAATCCAGGTCTCCAAATTTTACTCCACAAATATTAGACATCTAAATCTTTTGCCTGATATGCACCGCGGGCATATAGCAGAGCAATAAATGCATCTAGTTTTGTTGCATCTAGCTCCCTCTTAATCCCCAATACTCTAAATGCTCCTTCTTCGGTACATTTTATTATATAATTCCTTGTACGGTGAACAATGACAAGGTAAAATGCCGTCTTTACTTGTCCTTTCATTATATGCCGTTTAGCATATCCCTAAAAATATTATGAACTTATGTCCTGCCAGGTTTGAGACCTGCATCTATTTCTTTCCAAACTGTTCCTTCGGGCCCAGTTTCACTCTCTGCCGTCAACGATAATTTCTTTCCTGTTTGCCCTTACGTAAACGCTTATATATAATATTCAACTCTGATTCGGTTGTAAATAGCTTTCCATGTGTTTCCATGCCGTTTTCAGTTGCTGAAGTTTCTTGTTCATCGCACACTGAACAGTCTTCTTCTATATCAGTTATTTTTTTTTTATAATTTTTTTTTTGAAAAATCTTTATATTTCTAGGGTAAATATTTATCACAAAATAATACCATGTACGGAATACAAAATTATTGTCAAATTTGATATGCTTTACTTTTCCTTTTATAACAATTTTACACAAAACGCTCTGAAATGCTTTCTGTCCGAGTTTTAGGGATAACAAATTTAGATGTAGACTAATTGTCTAACAAACCGAGATATATTCTAGTCGAAAAGACAATAGCAAGTAAAAATATGATCTTTGACCATTGGAGATGACCATTCTCTACCCACGGTCACTCGAAAGTGGAGTTGGCAATGCTTTTCCCGTGTTTTATAGCAATGGGCAATAACTCTAAGAAACTTCTCGACTTTTAAAATGTTTGTAACAGTGGACTATAAAAAGTGCTAAATTTTGTGGCGATTAGGATTAAAATTAGGTTAATTACCTTAGGATTATAATGGGCCTGAGTTGATATGTCTTGACAGTTGGTGGCTCTTAATCGAGGGATGGATTGTTTTACGACAAGATTACGGGCCTAACAGCTGTTATTATTTGTTGTTACTAATTTTGTTTGTCATCTGACCTTGAGGTACCTTTTCTTTGTACTGATTGCATTTATTTTAAGAGTAACTAACATATTTTGTAGGGCGGTCAAAATGACCGCTCACGGCAAGTAAAGCAGAGTATAAACTTTTCTCAGACAATAAAAGAGCAAACTAAAATTAAATACCGAAAAATATATTGTATGCATGTTTTAGGAAATGTCATAAATTACGAAGCGATATGATAAAGTTTAAATATGCTTAATTTTGTGTAGAAGTCGCGAGAGCGGTCAGCTTGACCGCGCCGGTAGGTTTAGTGTTAAAGGAAATCAGGAGAATGAAAGGGAGGACTAGCTGCAATTTAAAGGATCTTTCAACCCTCGTTGCTAAACAACGTTCACAGACATGAAGAGCATGAGTAGGCGTCCCTGTTTTTACCCTGGTGGGTCGAGCCGAAATTCGTCGAGAACGCTTTATCGGGAGAAAATTCAATTATAATGAACGTGGACGCAGGCGCCGCGACGTCCACGTCGGCCATTGCTACGTCACCATGGATACCAGGGAGGAGACGAAGAGGAGACACGGGTAAACCGGTATCGATCGTCGCAACCCTCGTTGCTCTTCTTGCGAAATTATTTCCATGTTCTCCTCTGCGAATCCTCTTTTTTCCCTGTTGCTGATTAATCCCGCGTCCCCGTCGAATATCGTTAATTGCGACAGTTCCACCTTCGTTTCTCTTCGTCTTGTTATTTTAATCTCGATTTGTAAAAGTATCGTAGGATTTCTTGTTTCCACTTGTTTGGTGGAATTTTATTAAGAATTGAATAACCCGAGAGATTTAAAAATTCTTTAGAACTTCTTGAAGTTTCTAGTATCTCGATACTAATATCTCAAGCTCCGCTACTCTACAATCTTAGTCTAATATATTAAGAACTTGACTTCGATCTGGTCGAGGTGAAAGTAGAGGAATCACTGAATGTGAAAGAACGTAGATTCTTAAAATGTTCGTGAAACGTATTACAAAATATCCTCCATTTGAACAAATATCACAGCATTCGATTAATTGAGATGAATCTTCTGCCTCCAAAAGAAGAAAGCAGAAACGTTATTCTTTGTGAACGCCATTCTCGTCGGATAACGTAACAGAATTGATAGGTATACAACTCAATTCAACTCGAGTCATTTTACACGGCTCGAAATAAATCCCTGTTCCACGGCCATTCAATCGAAAACGACACCGAGAAAACGAGAGAACAGAGAGGTAGAGGGGCGGTGAGACGGTACGAGAGAGGAGACGTTGCATCGGTATAATCCGGCTCGTGTTTGCACATGTTTTACATCGACGCCCCGTCTGTTTGCAGACAGTAAATTATGTCGTACAATAAGGCTACCCCTTTCGGTATTCTAGCTCACAGATTATAAAACGAGAAAAAGGGAAAAAGCCTCCTCGTTGCTCTTTTATCGATGAGAACTTATGCTTTTGGTCCTTCCGTTTCCCCTCGTTTCAATGATATAAATACGCTTTCTTTCTTTTTGTTTTGTCACCCGTATCGTTTCTCCTCTAAGAACCTCTCGTTATTAAGTGCAAATATTTAATGAAATTATCTCGAACTATTCTACCTAGTCATTCGTAGAATAATAGTCCTGAACAAGAATAGCAGAGTACATATACACTTAATGACCATAAAATTACAGATCCAAGCGAAACTGCCATCTTATTTCTTTGAACGTGTCGTTCTAGAATTACTCGAATATTCTCCCTGCAAGGAAAATTGAAGGCGATATTCCGCAATACACGGACGTGGTTGTATAATGTTTTGCGTTCTCGCAGCCTGGTAAGAATAAAAAGGGCGAAACATCACGATCGTGTGGTCGGAATTCTGTGGTCGGTCTTACGATATTCGCGGCGGGAAGAGACCGCAAAGACAATCGAGATGACTCTCGGACGTTCATCTGGACTTTTACCGCGTCCGGACGTGCACCGTTAACTTCGCGAATTGCGTCGCTGCTTTGTCGAAAAAAAGCGCATTGAATTTTAAACACGCCACTCGTCCACGCTACTATCTTCACTGTGAGCGAGTTCACAAAATGAGATGAAGAAAGCTTGCGAATTTCAAATTATTACAAATTACAAATTACGCAGTCGCGTTTTTATATATACACAGTTAAAGATATAGAATCCAAACTAGCATTATAATTGTCTAGAAAAATTATTTTCCGGTATGTGGTACAAATAATGGAAATTTAATCAATACCAAACGTATTAAGGAAACCTCTATAAATTCAACGTGTTGCACTCTCCAAAGAACAAAAAAAAAAGTTCATAGGGGAAACTCGACGTGAAAACGCTTTTTTTATTCGTTTGTTGAACGAAGCAGTTCCACAAGCACGGAACGATGGCAAGAAGCAAGGAGCCAGGATAATAGAGACGTCGCCGGTTTGAACGGTACGTGACGTGTAATTAAACGCAGTCGCACCGATTCGTAGAGTCGCGTGGATCGATCTGCTAGATCCCCCGTGATGCTGGCAATTACCGAGAGCTTAGCATGGAGGGCGAAGGCTACGCGACAACGCTCAAAGGTCGGCCCGTTCACAGAGGAAAGCGCACCGTCCCCTGTCCACCCCCTGGTGCACTGAATGCTCGCCGATTCACTCAGGGCCACGTGTCCCGCTGCTTCGAAATATTCATATCCTGCCTCTGGTCTCTGCTCGAAATGCGACCGGGACAGTTCGTGAGCTTGTACAATGTGTAGATGTCGACCAACCGCTTGTACTCAAAGGAATGCTCGACTTCCTTGCACGCTTCAACTAACATCATCAATCAAATATTCTAAGGCACAAGTTACAAGTTAAAATGTTCCTCTGCGTAACAGGAATAAGTATAGTCTCTTTATTATATTAAATTCTTAAAAATGTAAGAAAGTTCTGGGATGCTTACCAACATCTTTAACACATTTTACATTACTTTTTTACATTATTTCTTCATTATTTCCAAGAAATCACTGATCATACCTGAATACGTTAAGCGAAATTGTTTTCGTACAGAGGATAAATTGAAGGATATCAGGCGACGTTATATGGCAACTTATTGCCACTCATAAATCACTTAGATGATAAAAAGACAATTTTTTAACAAGATAGTAGTCCTTTCTATACAACCGTTATTATTATAAAAGTGGTTTCAACATCTAGGAATAAAATGATTACAATGGACAATACCGAGTCCTGATCTGAAACCGATCGAGAACCTATGAGAGATAGCAAGAAAAGTTTACGGTCGAGAGAAGTCACCTACAGAAAATGCCGTGGAACTTGAGAAAGAAATAGAACCTGCGTGGACGAATATTGAAAACGAAACTTTAAATAAAATAGTGGATAGTGTACCGAACAGATTCATAGAACTAATGAAAAATAAAGGAAAACCCACTAAACATTGAATGGAAAGGTAACAAAATTGACATTGATTTTATATTTTTTCACAGCCAAAAACACAATTTTAAGAAAAAATTTAATTTTTTCCACATTTCGAAAGAGGAAAATTTTTGTTTGTTCTATCTTCCGTCTTGTTTTATATTACAGTATGAAATTATATAAACGATTTTATCAATTTTTGTTTCAATATTATGAAAAATCAAGAAATGAGGTTGAGTTTATAATTATTCGCGGCACTGTATATTATACAATCATTCGTTAAGACAAATGTCTTAAATTTTTTCTAATAAAAATAAAAATTCTTGCTGGTGGAATTTAATGGAAGAATATGATTAACGAAATTTTACAAATCATAAGTTCAACTTCCGCGTTATTTACACAATAACACAGGAAATATAAATTTGTTCCCCTTTTTATTCAAAGTCAATTAACCATATGTGTTCAGTGACATTATACTAGAATATGTACATTCTTTCCACTGTACTCAAGTGCAGATAAACAATGAATTTAAAAAATGTAAAAGTTTCATCTTCATGATACACGAATCTGTATGCACTTCGTGGTGAAACTTTCTCTAGGATGGCTCATTGACCGCGATATTTCCACTGCCGCATCGTCATGCTTAGTATCAGTTAACAGTCAGTGGACTATGACAATCCGTTTGTCATGCAGTATGCGCGACATTAGTTTACAAAATGCACGAGAAAGATACAATGACTCTAACAAGTCAACAAACGTAAACTTTCTATATCTTTCTTTAACATAAGAAATTCTCCGTAAAAGTATTGAAACGTCGCTAGTACTGGTGAAAGAAACACCCTATATAATTCCCGTATTATAATCAACAATCTGATTTCTACCCCTAGTTTCAGAGGCAAGCAGATGGATCATAGCTACGATAAACCCTCAAAACGTCCAATCTCGCGACTATATCCCTGTCGAAGCTTTCGATCGGACCAATCCGGACGTCAGTCAAAGTCAAGAGTCGAAAAGGCAGGCTGACGTTTCCAAGACCCTGACATGTAGACAGACAGAACCGGTCGATGAACGTACGAATTCAGGCTCAGGTAGCGGCGCACCGTATCGCGTTACACGGTTATGGAGCGATCGAGAAGTCTGCAATGGTTTACCATGCGTGGGTGTACCAGTACAGAATGCTTCAAAGCTGATGAGTTTAATTGTGCCATCTCTTTCTTCATTTGGTATCTTTTGTTAATTCCTTTTAGTTTGTATATCTTTGATGAAACGCTATTGGATCGGGAATATCGGGAGCCCTTGTAGAACGTAACGTAAATAAGCTTCATAATATTTATGACAGACAATGTACGTGACGGTGGTAGTAAACACGTCAAGAACTAATTTTTAATCGTAGAAAGACAAACAATCCATCTAAACTGTCCTATCTTCGCCAGTTTATAAACTGAGAAAGCTTTAAAGTTCATGATGTTTTTAATGCAAGCGTTTTGTTGTGTGCAGTTAGGACTTAAAAAATTGAATATTTGATGCTTCCTAACTAGAATTTTCATCGTATTATCATGAACTTTTTTTTTTTACATCAATGACATATATTTGGATTGGCTAATTACGTCCTTTTAAAAAATGAAGTTGGAACAGTTAAAAACCAGGGAGACGAATTGGTCCGAAAATGGCTTGGTCTGAAGAAACAATTTTACTGCCGCAATATCTCCGATTCTTCCAAAATTACCACTCTCCGCCGTAATCAGGCTACGCTCGCCATTGTCCAGCTCGTGTCTCTTTGAACGATCCTGTACGAGTCCATGCATAACACAACCACCTCTGTATTTCGCTGGTGCTTCTAATGACCGGCTGTCAATACTCGTGCGGCTCCCTAGCGGAATGAATGGCACGCTTTGGCAGTTCGTTTGCCAGGCGGGGGTGGAGGTATTATGTTCCATTCGTTCCTCTCTGTTCCGTCCATGGAACTGTAGGGTCAATATTGTGCGAGCGATTGAGCGTATCCCCGTATTCCTTGTTTGCGTTTCTCCTACGCCCGGAACAGGTCCGGAAAATTAGTGCCAATTAGATTCGTATGGCGACGGGCGTAAAGGATATATACGCAACTTTGAATGTTTGACCGACCCTCACGATTCTTTCTGACCATTCTGACAAATGATACGAACGAACAAATGCTTCACAGCCCTTGTCGAGGGCTTTCTGTGTTTAGTACTATTAGACGTGTTTAATCTGTGCTTTAAGAAAATGATGCCATTGAAACGTCACGATTTGGAGATTTCGAAGTTTCTTTTCGATCGTTGCTTGTAAACAGACCACGAATATTTATGCAAGGTCATATTCGTGCCAGTACACTTGAAGTAATAGAATCGGAGATTTATTTCTCTTAAATTTACTTTATGAAATAATTCAGAAACGTATGTCGTTTCGCACTCACTGGCTAGACGGATGATTACGTTATCCGTAGTCCGATCATTCAGCAGTCAAATAGGATCGATCGTGAGCTATCCATTACCGTAATCCACTTTGCACCGTGTTTTTTATGATGCAGATGTTCCTTCAGTGGTGTAGAACAAGGGGCGTTCGTGACATTGCGATATGCAAATCGTCGCACCGCTTTGAATACGATTTCGTTACGCCGTCGCGGGGACGTTGTTTAAAGTCACCGTTCGATCCAGGACTCAGCCCCAGAATCCTGTTTCAAGATCGTTATCGTTGCTAGACTCATTTCTCTCGTTTCATTGATTCATCTAACGTATCATTCGAGTATTTACGATAAAGAACGATAAGATAAAATGTTGAAGTCTACGATCGTGATAATTTATGGCACAAATATATAAATATGTAAGACAATTTATTTGTTTACGTTCGCTGTTTACTTATTTGCTCTGTCCATATTTTTCTTTACATTCTTGGTTTGCTTATTTACATTTTGGATGTATTTGTTTACGTTCCTTTGCTCGTTTATTCTTTTACTTATCCCGTCATTACCTTGTTTCTATTCGGTCGTAATGATACGTATAACGTACAAACTATAGAAAAATGAGACTCAATAACATGTGAAAATCCATCTCCGACAATTTTCATTGAACTCGAGCACTCGAGAATAGGAGGTCGAGCCGGAAATTAAAAAAGGATCAACGAAAACGTCCCCCTTTCGTTTTATCGATTCGACGATATTGTTCGTTACCTAGATGTCTTGGTACCTGTACCATGCACGCGTCGCACGTTCACATTGCCCCGTGACGTTGATTTGACGTAATTGGCACCAGGAAGGAGACGAGCGGGGCAGAAATGATTGGGATAAGCCGGAATAAGCCGGGATAAGCCGTGCGTGGATTTCATCCGAGGGTCCCGTGAACTTCGACGTCGCCTTTCTCCATTTTTACTCCGGGAGGGAACGAAGCTGCTTTCGTATTTCCATATTTATTTCAATCGATCTGGCTCCCGTTTCAATCGACAAATTTATTTTATTACGTCCTGTATAAAATATTTCATATTTTCAGATAATTAAAAATATTCTTCCACGTATTTTCATTTTTCTTTCATTTTTCAAACGTGCGGTATCTTTTTGAATTTTTCGATTATTCCTTGTTTTATTCAAAGATCTTATTCGAAAGTTGTTTCTTTATCGCTCAATGGTTCCTCTGAACCAATCCCATTTCATTCTGACCAAGTTCATATTTTGATTTTGAATTGTTATGCTTTAGATCGAAAACATTTTGAAGTAACTTCAGAAATTCTTTGATACTCCATCTTTCAAACGAATATCTCATATCTTCTTGAAAACCTATTACCATTCCTCGTTTTATTGAAAGACTGTTTCTTTATCATCTAACAATTGTCTCTTCCGACTATGTTCTATTTCATCTTGATCACGCATGGACCTTCCTTTCTCCGTGCGAATCAGCCGAGAAACGAGTGGATTTCGGCGTAATACGAACGTCAAACACTTAAACATCCCTGAGCGGTGGATCAAGCCTGTGGGAGCGAACACCTGAGTATGCGGGAGAGAACTTGTAAGCCCCGCGGAATCGGGGATCGTCTGGAATCCTTGGGATTCGACCGCTATCATATCGTCGAGGGCGCTTTGACCACGAACGAATTCAATTAAACGAGCCAACATCGCTGTGTACATACTTTCACGATTCGTACGATTGATAGAATTTGATTAATTTCACTGATTCATATAGATTGCTACATATTATGTATTTGGAAATCTTTAATAAACTTCACAATCATTTCTATGAAATTTCTAATTGTGTGTGATCGTAGAAAATTAATTGCACTATATATTAAAAATTAATTTCGATTCATTAATCGGAAGCTTTATGTTTTTTCCTTGCTTAAGAATTTTTAACAAATAATAAAAAGTCATCTATAGGAAGTTTCAAGTAAAACAAATTCAACTTTAGATTGTTCGAGATTGTCAAAAGGAAAAAAATTAATATTTCGAAGGATCCAGAATGAGCCAATTAGTAACCGAACGTACGACGAGCTACGTAGGCCTTTGTCCTCGAAGGGCGCGCGATTTCACGGATGTTGACAGACGTGTACCCCTTTTTTGCGCATCTGCACCGGGGAACAGCGTAAAATTTAAATAAATGTCCAAGAGCGGGCTGCGCCGGATACGGTAAATTAGGTGACATGCTAATCACGGCTCGGTGCAAGCTCGTTAATATGCGAATAATCGGTTCCTTCAGAACCTGTCTGTTTTCTTTTCTTTCCTTTTCTGTCCACCCTTTTTCTCTCAGCCTACCTTCGCTTAAAACAGTGATAAATTCTTATTTGTCTCATCTAGATGTAATTCTCATTGTTTCTTTTTAATATTATATATTTATCGTTATGAAAACTAAATCATTCAAGTATGTTTAGAATAGATTCTTTTACTATTCTAGATTTCCAAAAAATCATTTATGTCGTGTATCGAAAATATACCATGTTCGAAAAAATCGTTCATGAGGAGGAATTACTGCTTCACGGAGTCCTCGTGAAATCAGCTGGAAATTCTCTGGTTGCTCAATTTTCCGCAACGACACGTCACCGTATCACCTGGTTATCTCAATTTCAGACCATAAAGAGTTGCGCAGTCGATTGAAAGAATTGAACGGAGGGTTAAGAGAATTCGCCCTCGAACCCCTCTTCTGTCCGATCGTAAGTCTAGAACCACGAAGGGTCTGAGGAATCCCTGTACCGTTCTCCATTCCGCGATTCGTTCCTTCTTTTACGGCAAGTTCATCGAGAAAGAAAATCGGTCGGTTTTCAAATTTCCTGTGACCAATCGTCATCATTGTCGAAGAACGTATATTCTGCAATGATCGATGTTCTTCTTTACCTTAAAATAATTCGAGTAGGTATAGATAAATCTATTTTAGTGTAAATAAAATTTAAATGAGATTTTTGTACCTATAATTAATTTCTATAAATTGAATGCATGCGGTAGAATTAAAATTTGAAAGAATTCGTTAAATATCAATTTCACGGGCTGGCTGATAAAATTAGCACATGTTACTCGAGCAGGAGGAATAAATTACCACCCTCGAGGCGTCCCGTTTCGTTCACCTGCGACGAACAATTACACGAGCTTCCCGAGCGTCACGCATAGCAAGCTCGCGCGCATTCGAATCGGCCTGCGTATTCAAATCCTGCCCCCGTTAAATGCAAAACAAGGAGAAGGGCGTTGAAACGGCGCACGGACGCCGCGGAAAAAACCATAAATCACGATAAATGTGCACGTGCGACCACTCGACGCGCGAAACCCAAGGAAAACTATTAACCCCGTTACACGAGTCCCTATCAAAGCCCCTGTTTAATGGGGGTTGATCGTCGATCGACGTAAGTTTTGCATACGGTAGAATTTCACTTAGAATAGCTCACGACTCTCTGCGATCCTTCTGTTCGATTATCTATTCCACTGAATCGATTTTTATTGAATCGAGACACTGAGAATCAAAGCGAACTAAGCTACATTTTATATTTTTGAAATAGATCTTTATCTCAATCTCTGTTCTTGTTTATAGTAGAAGAAAGAGAACGAGAAAATAAGAGGGAGTAGAATGTAATATACTTTTGTACTTCGACATTCGGAGAATGCAAACTATTCTATTAACCCTTGGCAATAAAAATAAAAGAAACACCCCCTTCGCGGAGGGGCCACATCTGTGCGGCGAGGAGCAGCCGGGGGTCTTTTTATTAATTCACTCCCCCAAGTTGAATGGAAACGAATCAAATGACGAGACAAGCAAGAGAAAAAGAGATAGGAAGGCTGGATGGCCGCTCCCACTATTTATTACCTAATCGTTACCCTGCCACCCATAAATTATGACATCGCGCAGGCAGGTGCTTCTACATGTTACTAATGATCCGCTTCTTCGCTTGTTTTCTGCTTGCAACATGTTATTTTCAAACAAAATACGTTTTAAAGGGTTCAATTAAGCAATACCTAAGTATTTCATGATACTAGAATGTTTCAAAATACTCCAAGGTGAAGTATTAAACTATTTCAAAGATACTCCAAGTATTTTAAGAGCATTCCAACTCGCGAAAAATAGAATTCGCTCTTTCTCTCTTTGAAACAAAAGTCGTGTAACACGAAAACGTTGCCTCTTTGGCAGCCTGCAATTGGGTATCATCTTAATCGACGCCTACCAGTAACGTGAAAACGAAAGATCCCCGATGACTGGTCCCCTGGTCCACTTGGCCGAACAAGTTCTTACGAGTCCACGCACTCATCGAATCGAGCTGCATTGATCGAAGGCGGCCATCCGTGAAACGCATTTAGCTTGTTGGCACACAAAACTCGACGGGGCAGCGGGCCCATCGAGGCGATCCACGAGCATGCGAACGCGCCCACGTGCACGCACGGCGCCGACAACGCGCTTCATTTCACGCTAAGACGGATCAAACTGTCCACTAGGATTGAAATTACAGAACAAAAATGAAATGAATTGAAGAATATTAAGAAATTTTTAATAACAGCATTACTTCCCTTCTTAACACTTTGACTGCCACGTTGGTCACATATATATAAAAGATACTTTGAAATAAAAAGTGTCCCATTGAACAACTAAACATTTTTATTAGAACATTAATAAAAAAAAAATGAGAACAAATGTTGCATCTAACGGTGCACTGAGTTTGCATCCATATCTTTGAGGGGTAATCTACGAATATTATTATAAACACACCTTAGAAAATAATCGTAAATGCTGCTTTCTAATTATATAATTGAAGTTAGAAGTGTGAACATACCTTACTATTATACAGGGTGGTTGGTAACTGGTGGTAAAAGCGGGAAGGGGGTGATTCTAGGCGAAAAAAGAAGTCGAAAATATAGAATAAAAATTAAAAAAAATTTTTTTTTTACAAAATTTTTCCATCGAGAATCACCCCCTTTACACCAACCACCCTGTATACAGAACGAGCAAATACTGTTTACTAATATCTTTTACACGTTTCATTAATATATTCTGGACGTTTTACTTACGACGAAATAACGAATGCGAAAGGTTTGTTGAAATAAACGAAGCTTTGTTATAGTATGTCGCTATAAACTGTTACCAAGGCGCCACGGTGGTCACCCGTGACCACCAATTAGATAAACGGTCCATCCACGGGAAAGAATGTTGTCTTACATCATCAATTTATTATTATTTTGCCATTATATGTTTTGAACAATAAAAATACTCCCGTGGTGTCCTGAGCGAAGCATGTGATTTCGGCGTGGCAATCTAATCTAGCAATAATTGAATCTTTGGAAGTTTCAGTCTTCCGAGTATACGTATAATTCTGTTACATCATAGGCTTCAGAAAATTTCATACGTTTGCTATGTACGTCAGCTCCAACACCTGACGACACCTTTAAGGAAAATACTATGAATGTTATGCATGACATTGTCGCATGTTATTAGCACTCTATAAAGAACTGGTTTGTTATGATTATATTGGTAAAATTTGAAAGAAATCTGAAAATTCGTAAAACACATAACAACATAACATAAAAGTTTTTCATGGTAAGTATTGAAATATCTTTATGAGTGAATGTATATTTGGAATACCTCTGTTTGGAAGAATGGAGAAGAAGATGTGAAATCAACGTAGAATGAAAGAGAGGTATACGATCTGCTTTGAATGAATTTCGCGATCACGAAACGACTGTTTGTGACGTGTTAACTTCTGAACGAACGTTACGCGTGCACGTCCTGTCTTTTACGAGGACCCACCGCGTGGAATAAGAGAGCTCGTCCAGCGTGTTTGAAACTCATTCGAGTCGAACATCGACAAGCATGCAGGCATATGTGCTCATTGTAACGCGATAGACGCAGTCAAACGAGCAATCCCCGTCATGTTAAGCAGTTCTGGCGATATGGCCATCATTTCTCTGCAATTCACTACAAGCACGAGCATCTCTAAATATAGGAAACAATGAAAGATAAACAATTCTTACGTATAAATCGTGTACAGTGACTGGAAAAGGTATTTGAACGCTTATTATAAAACACTTTTGAAAAACACAGCACAGTATCACTGCTGCAAAATCTGTCGTCAGATCCTACATCAAACACGAAGAAATACACAAAAACGATAAAACAAATATCAAGGTGCCTTATCTGAAGGATTACAATGACCTGCAAGGAAAATCAAACCATAGGCGTAAATTAAACCTGTAAGAGAAGAACATAAAAAATAATTGCTTACGTAATCCCATAGCAAGAGGAAAGAAAGAGCAGTTCCAAAGATTGAACCCTCTCGTCCAAGGTACACAGGCACAGTCCAGTAATCTGCAACCTGCGCCGTATCATTAGAAGATTACAAATCCTCGAGGATCCATCCTCCATCAGGTTATTCCTTCTCTTGTACGCGGCATTGGATTCCGCTTCAACGATCACCACGACTCTCCGACGGGTTTCAACGACGACGAAGAAGATTGTGAACGAAGAAAGAAATAAATGGAGCCAGGCAGATGCGTTTCTGTCAAAACACGCGCGACGTACGAGCATGGAAACGAAACGAGAACGAAGCACGAAGAGACTAGAGACAGTGTCAGGTTGATCGTGCCTTTAGCCTTGTTCTCGCGAGGACATGCTTCCAATCTGCTCGTATTTAGGGAAGACGTATGTCTACATTCCCCGCATCGTGCACGAAATTAGATTCTGGAATTGACTGTAAACGAAGCTACTGAGAATGAAACGGATTGGTTCGAGTACTAGCGAGTACATAATTAGCACCTGTTTTCAATATTTAAACGATTAACCATGATTAATCTGAGATCTATACGATTCATATATGATCGGCAATTTTTATACAAAATAATGTTTTCATAAAGTTATGAAATACGAATTGTTTCCTTAATAGGAATGCTAATGTGCTTCGTTACCATTCTTACGATTTGTCTAAAGAAGCGTTATCGAAGAGCTCGCGCCTAACTTCCTGTGGTCAGTTGATAAAACGGTATCGTACCTCGTTACAGTTTTCCCAAATCACAGTCGTCGTGTTGTTTATTAAGCTGCCGAAAGGGAACCACAGGAACCACGTGTTTCCGATAAAATTCTCTGTTTTATTCTATATTAGAGTATTTCACCAGACACGCTTGCTCGACAATATTCAAATTAAAAATAAAATAAACTTTCAAACCTTAAACGTTCAAATCTTTTAAATGAAAGATAAAACACCTTTTACGGTAAAACAAACTTTCAAACTTCTAATTAACAAGCATCCAACAAAAAATAAAATGAACTTCCCAGTTTACAATATTTTTGAAATTATAAGCGCACCGTTCAGAAATATGTCCGATAAAATATTTACAAGTCGATACTACTAGAAATCCATTTTCACGTAAATACACTTCAATTTTAAAAGCATATTTGGGAAAGGAAAGCAATGGGGCCTCCAGGAATTCGACTAGGGTGCGACAGAGTAGAATGCAAGAGGGTGGTTGGGCTCGTGTATCGTTTTGTATTTGCTGAAAACAGTCGTATTGTCCGCGGGAGGTGCGAGGGGTGAGAAAAATCGGAGACCCGGCGGGAAAGGCCTGTAGGCACTCGTCGCATCTGCCTTCGATTTATTTCCAATCGTAATTGATGACTCTTGCCCCCGGCACCATTTTTCGCTGGACCGATATTTCGAGTGGCCGGTTTGAAATGCACCCGGGAAACCGTGTCAAGATTTTGCATAATGGAGGCAGAAGTCACGCTTCTACCAATAAATTATCCCGCTCCATTATACGTGTATCCTCCACTACTCTTCGATGATTTATTTTGGAGGACCATTTTCGAGTAAATAGACCTTCGTTTCAGTAGAACTTCAAAACGAACTCGATGGTGTTCGTTGTTATCAACTTCATTCGTAAGTTAATCCATTGATCCTTTCAGGAATGATGTTCTTAAAGCTACAATTATATTTTATTTTTCAGTCATATCTGTTTGAAATTTTATTTTATAAAATTCGTAGAAGCTGAAACGTTTATAACGCGTAAAGTAAATTTTCTTTTCTAAGCCTTATTTTTATCGTTGCCAATTTGCTTCGTTTGGAGCGAAGTTTGATAACAAACAGAACAAAAATGTCTCGAGGGAGAGTTTCTTGAGTTCGAGCGCTAATTTTCCGTTGGTTTCGCGATGTCGAAGGACCGTTCGTGGGAAATGACAACGGTTCTTGTTCCCCCGTATCGGTTCTTCACGAGTAAGGCTTCTTATAAGAATTCCGACGGTCGCATTATCGTCTTACATCGAGTCAATACTTGTTTGATCGTTGTCTCTTTCACCTGCTTCTTTTTGAAATTTCAATAACGTTCTCCTTGCTCACAGGAAACTTTTGGAAACTTTTTTTAATGTTGCTCTTGCTCGAGAAAAATTTTGGACACTGTTACACATTTCATTAACACTTCAAATCATCAACTTCGATTATGGTATTAAACCGTATGATAAGATCGTTTGCGTTAACGTTAATCAAAACCTGTACGTGCTTCGTAATTGAAAGAACAAAAAGCTAAACTTTAACAGGTTTGATAGTTCTAGTACCGAGAAAGATATCTTATTCTCTGAAGTTTATCCTTCCTCGATTTAAAATAATGTTGTAACCAATTTAGAATGAAGGAATTCGATGTTATACGATGAGGCGTTTAGCTCGAAACAATAAAAGCAGATTTACCGGGGAGATTTCGGGACGATTTCCATTTGATAGGATCAACGGTGCGATACTGCTGTATTTCTACGCTTGAACGCCCACGGCATTATTCCAGAAAATAACCCCCCTAATGCAGCACCCCTTTGCTTCGTAAATACATGAGCGTTTACTATTGTGTAGATGCACATGTATACGTACAAACATATTGGAAGAAAGTATTAGTCGATCGAGCGGCTGAAATCGGCCGTGATTTCTTCGATCGGTCAATTGTCTCTCTTTTATTGCCTTTTGAACCATTCTGATGTATTTACTTATGCTTGCTAGACTGTGAATGTTCATACATTTTTCTGGAAGGGCGGGAGCGGGAGGAGGAAGAGGAGATTTCAATTGATAAAAACGTGCCGATTTCTGCAGAATTTCTTCGATACACTATTATGTATGATTTGTTCATTTTGTAATTTCCTTTTCGAATTCCAATACTCCATTCAAGAAAACGCTTTAGGAAGTCGTTCATACATATTCTTCTAGTTTTCATTTCATTCTTCTGCGATCAAGCTCGAACGACAATACGGGAATAGGTTCACGGTCGTCTCGAATGGAAAGTGTTTCGTCATGTTTTCACGGAACATTAATCAACGAAGCTATTTCGAACATTGAGGATAGCCAGCGAACGGCCAGCAACACGTGCATCTCTTAGCATTTTCTTACCAATCGATCGGAGAAACTTGCTCGTACAGAACGAATTTCTTTTCCTATCGACGGTTGGAAAACGAAGAATTCGAAAAATGAAATTCGGGGAAAAGGAGTGAAGACGATGAAGATAAAATATTGCAAGGAAATTAATGAAAAATGGAATGTTCCAGAAAATAGCGAATAAAGGTGTGATAATTATTCTAGAGATATGGATAAAGGATACAGCCAGGTATAAAAGTGAAGGATCTTTTCAAGGAAATAAATAAGTAAAGCAAAAATGAACTATTCTAAGAAAATCAGTCGATAAGAGATGAAATAAATAGTGGAGGAAAAAAAGACAAAGGTGCAATTAATGTTCGACGAAAATTACGTTTAATCGATAAACAGCTTTATACAATCGGTGCGTGAAAGATCGGAGCGCGATTTCCACACGGTCGCTCGTCACTTCTGGGTTTTCCCCAGCGTGATTCACGATGCCGCGTCGCGTCGTGGTGAACACGACCCAAAAGGGAGCACGAAGCCGCCGCTATAAATTAACCTAACTCTTTACAAATATGTACAATGCAACGGAAAGATCGTGACGGTTCGCGTGTATATTCGACGCATACGAAACGAAATGTCGGTCGACGACTCGTCAAATGTTCACTTCCAAGAGAATTCTCTTGTGAATCACACTCCTTGCTGGACATGACGCACTGCTCGATCATCTCTTTCCCTCCAGAATTCCAGCACGTGACATTTACTTTTGATTTCATCGCCCTTCCACCAATAAAAGATTCGTTACTCGTTGGAAAGACTCGAGATCAAAATCGTATGTTAATTTCTGATAAAAATTAAAAATATTTTGCTGTAATTCGAATACTGACGTGGAAGAGTGACATGTTCGCTGTTTGCATTTGCATAATAAAAACGCTAGTGACATCGAAATAGAAATACTAGTAATATCTCGTACGTTTCGCGATGTTGAGAAAACACGAACGATTCGGCTATCGCAATCGTACTTGGGTATCTTCAACAGCATTTCTTCAACGTGTTTGAAATAGAAATTGAAAACTAAAATATTTCTGCTGTGTAAAGCTGAAAAGAAGGTGAGTGGAACGGCTTGATCCCAATGGATTAGACACATCTCAATCTTATACGCATTTTCTACCGTAGTATAAATATTTTTAACCGAAATGGACACATCTTTTAATTATACTGCCTGATGAGTGGTGTCGACAAAATATTCCTCTTGCCCCTATACCCACTTGCTATAGTCTTCTATCCAGCAGTGGGTAATATACATCTTTTAAATTGGAAATAAAACAGAAGATATGAAAAAAATAAGTCCATTTTTCGTTCGTTGATTTTCTGCCTTAAAATGAAATCACGAAGCAAAAGAAAATGTAAGTAAATATAAAAGTTCAAGAAATGCTGATTCTGTAAATGGATGAATATCCGCATCGGTCGTGCGTTCTACATTGATATGTTAATCGGAGCAAAGACTCGAGGTTTCGCATGCGACGCCATTTATACTATTTTTCCCGCTGGAAAAATCTTCATCGTATCGTCGGTAAGGACAGAAGATAAAAGGTACGCGTAAACTTCGTTGCATGGTCTGGCAAATACGATAGAACAGAAACAATCGTAAAGTTTCTCTCCTCTCTGTATAATTTTCCTCATTCCTCATTTTTAAAATCTTGATCTTACTTAATTCATAAATGAATTTCAATCCCTGCAGCAAACAATATATCAACAAGGAAAGAAAGGAAGAAAATACATATTATCATCGTATGTACATAAGATCGAATAAAAATCTCAATTTTGCAATAATAATTACACAACTCTCTTCTTCCATTGCAATAAAATAATATCGAACGTAACGATATAACTGACCATTGTCAAAATTTAATAAAATAAACAACGGAGAGAAAAAATGTTAAAACAAACACGTTGCTTAAGTGTTATACGACGATAATAATAGTTCTTATTATCGTTAATTGTACATAGAAATTCGGTCATGTTACGTGGATTGTAATACTTGCGATGGCATGTTGGAAATTCGAAGATAGATGAGTATAACAAAGATCGATTTTCATTCGTGATTTGAATCAATATACGATTCTCGTCGTTAATATTCTGTAATTAATATAACTAACTGTAATAATTTTAAATAAAATTCGACTGCAGAATTAGTCTATGAGATTTTACCGACCCCCTAGAGATCCTCCAGAAACAGCAACTTGATATACGTGTTTCTCAAGAATCTCTTCTTGAACGAAATTAACAAGATAGATAAACGCGTGTCACTTAACCTAATGATCCTGATCGTTGGATCGTGTTTGACGATTGATCGTGATTGATGTCTGTCGATTATAAAAGTTGTCGGAAATGATACGTCATCAACAGTGGGAAAAATTTGGTGACGAGAATTGTCGGGAGTTTTGAGAAACGCAAGAAGTTTTCTACGAAAAGTCAAAAGTATCGGCACGCATTATTTCCAAAGAAATAACTTAATTCGATGCCTTAGAAATGTTCGACTAAAAGTAAAAATTCCATTGTTCCGAAAAATTACTCAAATCCAATAGCCTCAAAAATATTCAGTGCAGATCGAAAACAGTAAATCACCACAAACAAATCTCTACCAGCATCTCGCGATTCTCAATCTCGTGCAATTACACTCCAAAAAACGTGAATACCTTACGAACGCGTATCAAACCGTTAGCCACATTCCTCCCAAGAGATCTCTCGTCTCTCGTTTCTCCCACCAGTCTTCGGTTGACTCGAGGGCGATCCGGAAGTAATTCCAAATCGAAGAGGAATCAAGTGGTTTCGTTGGTCACTTTCTCGGAGCCTCAGTAGGCCCTCAATCTGACTTCCATCTCGGGATCTTGTCGGTGGGTAAGATGAGGCTCGATGGTTCCACTGGTTCCAGAGCCACTTCCGGCCACGTGGTGGCTGTGATGACCGTGGTGATGGTGATGGTGATGGTGATGATGATTCAAGTGAGGTGGTTGAGTAGCTCCACTTCTGTACGCCCTTTGTTTCTCGTCGAAATCGCGTACTCGTTGATTATAACGTTCTAATTGGTCGCGAAGAAGAGCGTCTTCTTCAGCGGCGCGTTTCTCGTCGTATTCCAGACATCCAACACCGTCCAACCTCTCCAAGTCTATCCATCCACGCCACATCACGCACACACCGTTCATTATTAAGCGAGACCTGAGATGTACCTGTAAGCAAAATGACATTTTTTCGTGTTATATACACAAAGACTAATCCAAAACGATTAACCATCGACTTAAAGGACTACGAGAGCATCTTAAAAATATCAGACAACAAGGTAATATAGAATTTTCCGAAAATTCGAACTGTGTATGATTAGAGGAACAAAAGTTATATGGAATTTTTAATAAATTTAGAAACTGAAGGATGACAAATTTCAATCAAAAAAGTCGAATTTCTTAACAATTTTAATGGCACTAAACAAGAAGAGACGCTAAAGAAATATACATATAATTTTCAAGCAATTTCGAACACAAACAATATAAATTACATGCCAAACTGTTACATATATTTCTCCTATCTTTATTTTCAAGAATTTAGGCATGGTATAGTACCACATTTCCCAGCGATGATTCATGCTATTTCCCGGAAATCAGGCGTTCTTCCCGCAAGACTTTCGATTGTATTCGACCAGACGTCTACGTCTTAAACCCAAAGAGAATGGTCGTAATTAAAATACCAAGATTGTCGGTGTAATCTCTGGTGGAGCAAGAAACTCGTATCTACAACACGCTTGAAACTGTTCCGTTCGACCGTTAAGACGTAATCTTTGCTCCTTTTCCGTCCCTCGAGAAGCTTATACCTTCGATGCACCGTGGAAGGGGTCCATTAAGTCCAGCGATCCGCCTTCGACTTTCAATCATGTTTTTCTCCCTCTCCCGCTCTGTGCCGTGAACGTTTCTTATTTCCAGAGAACGATTACGCAGATTGGAAGGTACAAGCTCCGAGGAGAGATGAAATTGCGAGGTGGACGATGACTAGCGGAGCCGTGACGAGGACAACGAGAAAATCGGCCTTTTCGATTCATCTAAAGTATTGGGTTGCTTGAAAATTTCACAGTGATCCTAACAATCAATATTAACCTAGACGTAGATCTCTCAAAACCCAATATAATATAATATGATATATATATCATGCGTCACCTTTTGTAACGCAATACGGAAAACTTCGATCTCTGTAGCTATAAAGCAAATCTTTTTTTTTTAAAGTGAAACTTATTTCCATAACATTATTCTACAAATTACCATTATTTTTGTTTGTACTAGCTAGCAATAGAAAAATTTCATTCCTATGTTCGATCTAAACTTCAAATAAAAGGAAAATATATCTAAGATTGTTTTAAGAAGCTTTACAAAGATATTCGAATATGTTCGGATTAAAAAAATTAATAATTTTGAAATTACAGAAATAAAGTTCAAAACGTGAAAATATGTTATAGGGATAGCGACTGCTCTTCGGTTTTACGGTTTAGACACGACGTTGACCTACGAACGATTTGCGCGAAGTAACAGGAACGGAAAGGAAGAGAAGGGTCGAACCGTCGGCCCTCGAAAAAGTCGAAACGGCCAATTATCTCTGCCTTGCTCAAGAGGGTTATTTTATTTCCTGGCAAATGGTTCTGTTTCCGGTCGTGTTGTAAAATTTAGAAACTGTTACGGAATCCAACTTCTAACCGTGAAAAACCGGACGAAGCTTCTTCTGTTCTCTCGAACACACTGCTCGAAATAATCGGACTCGCGTTTTCCATGTCATTGTGATTTTCATACTCTTCTCAGTAATTGGTACAGTCCAGAAATATTATCAATTTTGTCGAAGTGCAAGAATGACAATTACAGGTTGTACATTATTTAACGACGAATGGAAGAAATGGAAAAGATTTTTGACAAATGGGGCAGAAAAGTTGGTCAGACGAAGAGACAGGAAGGCGTCGAACGAGAAATCGTCGTTATTCGTTTCGCCTCCAGTTTCTTCTTTCATTGAAACATACAGCTGGTTGTCGACGCGACGTAACAATGTAACCGCGCGGCATGATGCTCTTTATGCAATCATAATCGAACCACGGGAGCCATCAGCGGGCGGTGTGAACCTCGATAGACCCGATAATCGAATCGTTTGCCGCCTTTTCTGAAAGACGACTGAATTACTCCGTAATTTGCGCGAGATAGCAAAAAAAAAAACCTTCGTCACAGGGAAACTTCCAGATTGCCTTAGGCAAGAGGAAAGTTGAAACATCAGGAAATTATGGAAATTCTGATTACGTATAACAAAGTTAGAAGAGAGATAAAACGAGGAATCTGAATAGAGGAAGTTGCGAAAGAGGAAAAGTAAAATGAAAATTATTAAAGTTACGAAACACGAAGAATACGATAAAGGATACGAAAGAAAGGTTGTAAAAAGAAGAAACAAACGATGAACCTTGGCACAACTAAACTAAAATCTAAACCAGAGGAAATACGTGGAGGAAAGAACTTCGGGAAACTTGTTCGTCGAAGCTTCCAAAACAGACAGATCGTGTGACGTCAAATATCATGCACAATCGTAAAAGTATTACTCTACACAGAGGTGGTACGACTCTGCGTACAAATCGTTGTCTGACACGTAACGGGTAAGTACAAGATTCGAAGGACATATGCGATTCACGTATCTCTCTCGTTTCATTATAAATTTCTATTTAGCCAACTCTCCCACCAACATGTGTGTTCATATCACGACATCACGTTTTTTATTCAGTCTGTAAACTGTAAACCATACTCAACAGTTGTCCAATGCGATTATTCAATCGAATAAAAGTCAAGAAAAGAACCAAGACAAGTGAGTAAAAATAGACTCTACCTGACTAAATTGTATTATTTCATATAAGATGTTTTTCTCAATTAATTAATATTATTCGTTTGTAAATTATTATGCACGAGTCCCAATAAATATACTTATTGCGTTATAGTCGCAATAAACGGAAGATTATTGTACGATTATTGTACAGCGAAAGTCTCGAATTTTGCCCATAAAAGGGATGAAAGGAAATAAAAAACACGTGTAAAGGGAAGGGAAAGAAAGAAGAAGTCAAACCGACAAAACAATTTAAAGAACAACCGTCTTTAATCGTCGCTATAAGTAAGTTTCTCACGCGAACCGGAATCGTAGAAAGAAAAAAACATGAAAAAATCCATTCCACACCTTTCTCTTTCTGCCCGCCAGGGGCGTGACCCATTATCGCCAGGATAATAGGCTGCGATATTTAAACTGTAACGCGTGTCTCGTTCACGACTTTCGGCGAGCAACCCTTTCGTTGACTTATTTACATATTATACGATGGATGACGAGAGAGAAAGACAGATAGAGAAAGGAAAAAGGAAGAACGAGGTTGAAATGAAAAAAGCAAGATGTAAAATCGACCCGACGCGGAACGAAAGGGGTGAAAAATCGGGAAAGGGTGGATGGCTGGCATAGCTAAATATCCCGAGACAAACGACCGGCTATTTCGATGGCTCTTTTGTTTTTCGGTAGGCGTAGCCGTTTTGCCTTTTTGCGCGCGGTCCACGTCCGGCAGTACAATGGGCAGAACGAGAGACATTCGTCAACGCAATCCTGCCGGAAAAGAGAACACCGTGATGGGGCATACGGTCAGTGTGTCGGGGCCTTCTGTCTTTCCTCGAAATGTATCGTTGCTACGGTCGTCTTTCTTTCCTGGTACTTTGTTTTGTTTCCATTTAACTCACTTTTACGAGGAAAGAAAAATCAGAGATTTGTGCAAAAAAGGAGCCATAAAATAACCTTGGGAACTAAGTAAATTACGTTGACAGCTTTCTAGTACAGAAACTAGAAGGAAGGAAATTCGAAGACCATTTGGAATTATAGGGGAAGCTTTTGTGGTTTGAGTTTGTCGAAGTAAAGCGTGTCGTTTGATCGAGCTTTGGCTCACGTTATGTCTCGCGAAATTTTACGATTGGAGAAAAAGATAAAAGATACCGTTCGAGGAACTGTAATAGTTCTCTGAATTTATATTTACACCAGTGAAGGGACTACCGAGTATCCTGGCAGAGATGTAAATCATCTTAACCTAGGACAGTGCGTTTCGATTTTGGCTGAGAAATTTATGTCCTAAATTCTAATCCTAATTCCAATCACGTGTCTGCCAACTCAGCTATCTCTTCAGTCATCTATTTCTAACATTATTAAACTCGATGACAGAAATTAACTCTTCGTGCGTTAAAGATTATTTACTTTCTGCTTGTAGAATATTAGGGCCGGACATTAAGTTATTCATTTCAACTATTTCTGATAGATGGTAATTCCTTGTTACTCGTAATTTATCTAAATTTGTTGGATTTTGCGTTAATAAAATTACGTTTTCAAATCATTTTTAATGGAATATTATATTTAAATAATAATAGAGCCAAGCGTTGATCTGTTCCAATAAGCAAAGCGTGAATAAACGAGATTCCACTGTATATGAAACAGAAAATTCCAAAGATAAAGATTAACGACTAAGATCAGATTGATCGAGCAAGGAAGAGCACGTAAAACGAGTGTGAACTGTCGAGGAAAGCTCGATAAGATCGACGAGAAACGACGAGTTCCTAGCGTACCCTTTTATTCATTTTGCCGGTCTTTATCGAGCTTTATCTAGCTCGCGAATCTCTCCCTTAATTATTTCCTCTCTACGGGGAACGAGAAAGAGACAATGGTGGACACGTGCAGCCGTGCGTCGCTCTTTATTACGCCTCTTTCTCTCCTCCGCTCATTGTCGATTAAAACAAAACGCTGGCCGCGGGCAGCCCTGTAAACAACCAGGCAATTCCTCGTGTCTCTCTCTCCTTTCTTTTTATTTCGAGTAGGAAAATAATGAATCGTTAGCGCGACTCTATGCTTCGTTGCCTGATAGCGGAGCGTAAACAGAATCTAGAGACGATGATGGCTCTGTGGGATGTGGATGCCGGTGTGATTCACTCGTGATACGAAAAGTTTAGGATCGCGAGATTGTTCGCGATGGTTAAAACATCGAAAAATGTTGTAAGATGATAAGGACTTGAAACGGGATATTTAGTGAAATTCTGGCTCTTTTTGTATAGTATTGTTAAGTATCGGCACTTTTTGTTATCAATAAGGAACCAAAGTCCCCTAATTTTGGGACCAAAGCAGCTGGCATTTTTCGATAGAGTAATTTAAGTTCGTAAACTTTACGTAAAGAGTTGAACTGCGCGTGATACCAACGTACACCAGACACTGACATTTGGTCACAACACGTTGACAACGTTGATGCTACCAGATGTAAAAGTGTTAATATCGAAATTCTTTGAAATAATGATGCATTGATATTGAATTACTCTCGAATCAACAATCGTATAAATGTCGAATCATTGCTGACTGAGTAGCAATATATAGAATTTATATGAAATCAATAGCAACCCGATATTAAATTATTTCGAAATTTCTAGGAAATCAGCCATAAATCAGCACACATTCGGTATTGCAAAAAGTTGTAAACGTTAAGGTCCGACAGGAGCGAAACATTGTTACTTTCGATTTCTCCAAAACCGAAAGTGGCGAAGGATTCTATCGGAGGACTCGGCGTTCACCCTTCGGAAGATCCCAAGAGAGACGGAGGAAGATTTATGACCCATTATATACCGGGTGACTTGTAAAGCGTTCAGGCATCTGGTACGGATTCTCGGGTTGTTTGACGGACTTGAAAAAACGCTAATTGCCTGCAGTAGCTGTTAATGGGATCGCTGAATCTCTTGATTTCCAAAACTCACGCGGTATCGTCAATCTTAAAGCGCCTTTTTAAATGCTCTCTAAACTTCAACTTGTGATGTATCCTTTAATAACATTAATTCGTTTTATTCAACAAGGTACTAGGTGATTAAGTAAAATTGTAAAAGGGAAAAGAAAGAAATGAAACGAAAACTGACAGAGGAAGAAAAGATTTGTAATATTTGCACGCGTGCTTTTTAGAAAATGGCGAATTCGCGACGCACCTATCGATCGCGATGGCGACGCCTCGACGCCCCTCTTTCGGCGCCGGCGTACAAGGATACGAGTCCTTTTCAGTAGCTTGAAAAAGCCACGCAACGCTCATCAGAATACAAACGCGAAGATTATATAAACTCTATTATATAAAAAAGTATGAAGATTGTCCTTTCTATAGCTGATCCTTCGAACACCAAATGTTCGTTAGACGAGACATCGAAAAACGACTCCTCTTCCTTGGAGTTTTAGAATTTTCCTCGGATCATATTTGTTAGTTTAATCTTTAGAGCAGCCATAAATTTACTCGCCGCGCTGTTACGTTGTAAATCTTGTTCACCGTCCGCAGGGATGCCGAGTGGAGAATTTCGGGACCGGATGTCTGCCGTTCTGCCGAGAATGGTGACAAGGTGACACTATTGTTCGGGAGGTAAAAACGGATACTAAATTTCTCGTGATGGCGACGCTACATCCCGGGACATATGACGCCAAGGACACGAAAAACTAGACGTTCTGTCCGAGCTCGTTTAATGACCTCCCTCACATTTGTCAGCTCGGAACGCGCCAATTAAGGTGACAATCGCTGTTACGAGTGTAAAGATACGCTACCATAAACGTAGGTAGGTATCTACTAATCGTTACAAATCACTGGAATTGCTCAATTATAGATCACGATGTTTCTTTATCGATTTATGTACGATATTAGTGATATATAATTTGTTGTAAATAAGATTGAACTTACGAATGTTTAAAATTCTATATTTTAAGTACTACGTTAGTTAGTAGAATTTAAAAGCACGAAGAATTGGAAATTAAAAGTGTTTAAGTAGAAATTAAAAGTCTCGAATAGAGTAGCTAATTGAGCTTTAAAAGAACCTAGAACTCTTATCGATGTCCGTCTACCGCGCTATTACAATCATTCGTTACGTCAAATGTACGAAATACTTTTCGATGAAAATGAAAATTCAGGGGGAAAGAATTGAAAAGAAAGAAAAAAGCGAAGTTCCGCGTAGAAAAATGCAGAGATTTATAAGCGATTTGCGGCAAAAGATTGAAGAAATATTCACCGACCTTGCCCCGTTCTTTTTCAAAATCGCAGTCGTTGATGTCACCGCCGTAATTTCCAGACGCATTGCCAAAAACGAGCTGGAGGTTTGTTCCAGTCGCGGCGAACGCGATCTCCGTGTAACCTTCCCGACAGCCATTTTGAAAGCGTACCTGACGTTCTTCAACTGGTCTATCTCGGTATCCAGTGTATCTGACCTGGACAAGCAAAAATTCGGAAAATTTGTCTCATTATCATTTCATTCGCAATTTCTATGATTACGCCAAACAATTTCATTGCGCTATATAATTCGAAATTTACTTCGATTTGTAAGTAGTGGGTATGATTCAGTGGCGATTCTCGGAGATTTAAGTAGCCGTCGGAAGCGGATGAAATCAGCGGCGGGAATTAATTCGCTAGGAAACGAGAACCGCGTAAAATTCAAGGAAACGATATTCTTTTTGAATGAGTCATTTGTATAAACCCAGTTGACTATTAATTAATGGCACAGTTTCAAGGATAATTTCAATTTGGAAGATTTAACAATTTAAATTATCTAGGTGATTCACGTATAAATACAAATTTGATGAATTGTATGAATCACTGGAGAACCGGATTTGAATATCGAGTAAGCTAATGAAACTACGTAGCAGGCAGAAGTAAACGAAATATCAAGAGAAACTTTAACAATCGACCATCACAACAATCAATCGATCATGACAATGTTAAGCTTCGAAACGTGATTTATAGTATTCGTAGTATTAGTGGTAGTATTTATAGTATTAATGGTCTGAAGTTACATGATTTTTTCATTTACTTCCAAATAAATAAACATTCTAATTATCCAAGTTCATTGGCGTTTTTGCTTCGACCTGTTGTCCACGAATTCAGTTCTTTATCCGAATCAATTTGTAATTTTGGTTTTCTATCTACCAATTGTTTGTTAATGATATTATCTAAATTAATAAATAAACAAATAATCCCCAACTTACCTCGCTTTCGCGACTCAATCTCCTGAACAGTTCCTCCGTTTCGAATTTGGCCTTCTGATTCGGCACGACCTTGGGCATCTTGAAGAGGAACCTGGGCCGTTGTTGTTCAAACAAACCCATGCCATCGAAGGGAAGCACGCTGACACCCAACCCTCCAGCTCCACCTGTGTGTTCGCTCATAGTGTGCATCATTTTGCACAGTTATTTCAAACCGGTCAATCAGATCAATTTACAAAGATCGATCGATCCGATCGAGCAATTTTATCTACACTTTGATGAAAACAACGTTAATTTAGTTGTTGATCGGTATGTTGTATGTGTTCGCGATGTATACGTTTTTGATGTCCTTTCACAATACACCAGATGGTTGAGAGAGAAATTTACACAGAGCACCAAAATCCGCGCGTTCGACTGCGCCGTGTGGCGTCTCAGTGGAGACTAAGGACAATCCGGTGGCAAAAGCTTCGGGTTTCCTAGTCCTGAAACAAGCCACGCCTCCGACCTGCCTCCGTTTCCCCCACCTCGTCCCCCTTCGAATCGCTAAAGGGTGAGCTTACGAGGAGGGAGAAAACCCACCCTAACGCGTCTATCGCTGGGTTCATCCTGCACGGAGGATAAAAAGGTTACGGGGTGACTCTGAAATTGCGTTACGGGATTTTGTAGTCGTTCGTACGTTACGCTGCCTGATACAACAATCTTATAGAATAATTTACCATTTATCTAATTACGTATTAGTTATTTAGTATAAATTCTAAGTTTCTAGGATCCAGCTCCATTGGACGAAACAGTCGTTTTTTAAACGTATTTTGTTGGATGGAAGATTGAAATTACGAAATACATAGTTTAAAAATGTCTGTTTATCATCGAAACGAGGCGTTAAATTATACCTAACAATTGTAGAGTGTAACACGCTTTTACTTCAGAGGTACAACAGAATTTTAACGATATGCTACGTACAAGTCCCGATCATAACCACATATCGTCATTTGCTGAGACGTAGGCACCATTCAAACATGGAAATAGATTAAGAAAATTCGATTACGTATTTATTTCATATTTTATGTTGCTCGATATTTCATCTTTGTTAGTAAATTTTATTACTATATTAGCCGTGGTCACTTTCTAAATTATTTTCCTCGTTTTTATCCTATTACAATTGTAATCCAATAATTCAACATATTTAATCATTTAGCGCTGCCAGAATTATCAATATTCTTAATATTAACTAAGATCCTATCCAATTCAAGAGATATAGAAACTCTAAACTTATTCCACATGTCTATCCTCCACTTTCCAAAAGTCTCATCTGTCGCATGTGAATGAGCAAAACAATTGCAAAGAAAGAAAGAAAAAAAAAAGGAAACTACATAAATTTTCCACGTCAGCTGGTAGCATGCTGAAAGCGATTGCTACTGGTTGGCGAGTTAAAGGCAAGGATGAGAAAGGATGGGCGAGGCAAAGATCGTAGTACGAGGATAATATAATATACTGTAGCAGGATCAGTTCGTACAGGGATTGGCTCACTATCCCCCGTAGATATGTGAAATACGTGTCAGGGGTCCCTATTTGGTAGACAGGACTTCGTTGGAACACCGTGTATCCCCTCGAGGGAAGAGATCTTCATCGTTCGTCGAGTGGCAAGAGCTCATCCGTTTGAGAGGATCATTGTCGAGGATCCGCGATTAAGATCAACGACCCTTTGCACGATCCGCGTTGCACAGCCCACAGATACCCATGTATCCGGTCTTTTTTCCTTCTCTTCTTTTTCTTCTCTCTTTTCTTCCTCGCTTCGTGCCGACGCTAGACACTTCTGTAATATGGTCTTTAACCGAGAAAACGTCTTTTGAGCAAAATAAACTGACGCTTGCCGTACTTTTACAAGGTATTTGTACGTGTGAAAGAGATTGTTTAAATAGTTAGATGTTACTGGAATATTTCAGATGTTTCCGATCTTTAAAAGACTTTCTTCTTTTGTTCAAAGACGTTTCGTTTTGAGGTTTGAAATAAAAAAAGGAAAAGAGATTTGAAGTTCGTGACAGGTAACAAATGGTTCTCATTGATGTAACAATATTTTTATGTTCTGTTTCTCTTGGGTGATTTATAGGTTTAACTTTATTACCTGCTTTTATGACATCCCCTGCTGGCAGCAGTTTGTTAGATTTTATTGAGTTGTAGCGGCACTCGACAGTAAACTTTCCAACAGTTACGTCGCGTGACGCACGACACAAAACCCTATACCTGCGGAAAGATGATTGCCAGATGTCGATGCATTCGTACCGAACAGTTTTTTAGCTAGCCTAAGGACCCGCCATAAACCTTAAGATCTATTATAGCAAAGGACCTCCAAAGAAACAAACAGCCTTTGTCTATCAGTTTCTAAGTCTACCACCTACTACGGGAACACACGAGAAATCTGCTTTCTCTCACGTACGACGCTTCCCGCTAGCAACACCATCTCAAGGGCAGCTAGCATCCTTTTCCAACGGCCAACACGAATTAGCCAATAAAAATCAACGTACATTTCCCTCACTATCCGAACCAAAATTTTCCCTCAACGAATCCGATGTCCTCGCATCTTTAGGCACCTTCCAACGCAGTTTTCCTTCGCAGCAGCATCGCGACAGAAAGTACAGTCTAGTACTGACTGCCGACACACAACGGTCGTTACAACCTCGCGAGTCAATCATTCATCTAAGCCTTCGACATCTCGCGCAATCATAGTCCGCACTCGTAGCGCACATCGAGTCATACCTACTCGAGTTGGAACTTGTAATCGCGAACCGAATTTGACAACCGCGAACCTCGCGCAAGTGTACTCACTGATCTAATAGTGAATAAACATTTATCTTTGAACACAACCGAGTTCTTCCTTCCAAACCTATCACGACATCCCACCTCAAATTGGTGACCCCGACGTGATATTTAGTGTAAGAGGTGACCGTGATAGTGCTTGTGAAACATAACACAGTGTATTTGAAATAGTTCGAAATGAACAAGAACGCACATTCCGAACGTCCGACGGCCGGAGCGGACCATGCAGACTCGATAATCGCACACCTCCGCGTGCCACCGTTCTGGCCAGAGGAAGTTGACTTGTGGTTCAAGTTGCTGGAAGTGCAGTTCGATACGGCCCGGATCACCAGCGATCAAGAGAAATACCAAGCCGTAATCGCGAATCTCGACAGGGCCCACGCGAGACTAATTCGCGACGTATTCGACGCCTCACCGGCGACCGGACGTTACGAGCACGTCAAAGCGACACTCATCAAAAGACTAGGGGAGTCAGACGCCCAGAGACTGCGGCAGGTAATTGAAAACGAACAAATGGGGGACAGGAAACCCTCCCAATTTTATCGCGATCTCAGAAGCCTAGCGACCAACTCGCTAGCGGACGACGTTGTCCTCACAGTTTGGGAAGGGCGACTTCCGTCGCGGGTACGGAGCATCCTAGCCTCCGTACAAAACAGGGATCCGGAAACCCGCACCCAGATCGCCGACCGCATTTACGAAGCCTCCCCGGAACAAGGGCAGATCGCCGCGGCCGGCACGGTCCGACCTCCCACGATAATCCACCCACCCGGCCAGAACAGCGGAACAAACGACGCAGTGACAGCCGCACTAAACGAGATTTACGTCCAGATAAATGAACTTCGAGCGCAAATAGCCGAACTAAGAATTAAGGAGCACCGGCGAGCGCGATCACAAACACGCTCGGATACACAATTCCGCCCTCGTTCGCGCCCCCGCGAACAGCCGCGGCAAAACGGACTGTGTTACTATCACGCACAGTTCCGAGAAAACGCGAGAAAGTGCACGTTCCCTTGCTCGTGGAATTCGGGAAACGGGACCAGCCGTCCGTAAAAGCGGCATACGACGACGGTTTGGCGACTCGCCGCATATTCGTAACAGACAAGAACTCACGGATTTCCTATCTCATCGACACCGGCGCCGACGTTTGCGTATACCCGCGCAACAAGCTACACGGACCCGTGAACAGAAGCGAGTACGAGCTGTTCGCGGCCAACGGCACGCGAATCACAACATACGGCACCGTCGCGATGAACCTCAACCTGTCCCTACGCAGAGCATTCAAATGGGACTTCACCGTAGCCGACGTCAAAACACCCATCATCGGCATGGATTTTCTAAGCCACTACGGGCTGCTAGTGGATCCACGTAACAAACGGCTCATCGACTCGACAACCCAGATGTCATCAAAGGGATACACCGCCACAACAGACGAAGTGTCCGTTAAGACCATCATCGGCGAATCACCTTATCACCAACTCTTGGCAGAATTCCCGGACCTCACCCGCCCACCGAACTTCAGAAGAGAGAGGATTCGACACAGCGTGGTACACCACATCAAAACTACACCCGGCCCACCAGTCTACAACAAACCGCGTCGGCTCGCACCTGATCGACTCAAACAGGTAAAGGCGGAATTCGAACGCATGATCGAGCAAGGCGTGATGCGACCATCGAAAAGCCCGTGGGCATCGCCCTTGCACGTAGTGCCGAAAAAGGACGGAAACCTGCGACCATGCGGCGACTACCGTGCGTTGAACGACCGCACCGTTCCCGACAGGTACTCACCCCCACATATCGAAGATTTCGCGCAACATCTGCATGGTAAGCGTATCTTTTCGAAAATCGACCTAGTCCGCGCGTACCACCAGATCCCGATTGCGCCCGAGGACATCGAAAAAACCGCGATAACAACGCCTTTCGGGCTTTTCGAAGCAACAAACATGATGTTTGGACTTCGGAACGCCGCTCAAACATGTCAGCGTTTCGTCGACGAAATCACACGCGGACTCGACTTCGTCTACGCGTACATCGACGACTTTCTCATAGCCTCGGACGACGAAAACCAACACCGCGAACATTTGAAAATCCTGTTCAACCGTCTCAACGATTACGGGGTTGTGATAAACCCCACGAAATGCGAATTCGGCATGCATGAAATCACGTTCCTCGGATACTCGGTAAACCCCGACGGAATCAAGCCCCCGCCCGAACGAGTCGAAGCGATCGCAAATTTATCGAAGCCTGCGAACGCCAAACAACTACGTAGGTACCTCGGTATGATAAACTTTTACCGACGTTTCATACCGGGCGCCGCAAAAATATTCAAGCCTCTTAACGACCTGTTAAAAGGCGCGAAAAAGGGCAACGCGCCCATCGAATGGTCAGAACAGTCGGAAAACAGCTTTCGCGAATCGCAACGTGCTCTCGCGGGCGCCACGATGCTGGCGCATCCGATACCTGGTGCGCCGATCAACCTCACGGTAGACGCGTCCGACTACGCAATAGGGGCAGTACTACAACAACGCGCGGATAACGAATTACAACCGCTAGGATTCGCAACGAAATCTCTGACCCCCGCTCAGCAAAAATATAGCGCGTACGATCGCGAACTACTCGCAATATACACCGCAGTCAAACATTTTCGACACGCCTTAGAAGGCAGAAATTTTACAATATATACCGACCATAAACCTCTTACCTTCGCGTTCAAACAAAAATTAGAAAAATGTTCACCGCGACAATTCCGACATTTAGACTACATAGGGCAATTCACCACCGACATTAGATACATAAAGGGGCTAGACAACAACGTAGCCGACGCTCTGTCACGCATCGACGCGATAGGAAAGTCCGTCGATCACCAAACTCTCGTCGTCGCGCAAGAAAACGACAATGAACTCAGCGACATCGTAAAATTCAACACAACCGCGCTACGGTTACAGAAAATACGCCTTCCTGATCACGACGCAGAAATATATTGCGACGTATCAAACGGCATGGTAAGACCGTACGTACCGAAACCCTTGCGACGCGATGTATTTAATTCGCTCCACGGACTTTCCCATCCAGGGATACGCGCAACTCAAAAACTGGTGACGTCGCGTTTCGTTTGGCCGTCCATAAATAAAGATTGCCGGACTTGGGCTCAACAATGTATCCCGTGTCAACGATGCAAGGTCACCAGGCACGTATCCGCACCCGTCGGAACATTCGGAGAATTAGCCGGCCGTTTCGAACACGTACACATAGACATCATCGCGATGCCCTACTCACAGGGCTACCGATATTGTCTAACGTGTGTCGACCGCTTTTCGCGTTGGCCCGAAGCCATCCCCATCGCCGACATGGAGGCAGCAACCGTCGCTTCAGCCCTCCTCTCCACATGGATAGCTCGTTTCGGCGTACCTTCAAAAATAACGACCGATCAAGGACGCCAGTTCGAATCTAACTTATTCAACGAACTATGCCGATTACTCGGCATCAAGCATTTACGCACAACAGCCTACCACCCCGCGTCCAACGGAATGGTAGAGCGCCTACATCGACAATTAAAAGCAGCAATAAAATGTCACAACACAAGCAACTGGGTAGACATCCTACCAATCGTCTTATTAGGCATAAGAACCGCTTTCAAGGAGGACCTGAACGCGACGGCAGCCGAAATGGTTTACGGTACCGGCATACGATTACCGTCAGAATTTTTCGTACCTACGACGCATCAGGCCAACACGGAATTCGCGAACCGTCTAAAAAAGCAAATAGAGAAAATCAGGCCTCACCCGAGTACGCGACACGGCGAAAAGAAAACCTTCGTGTTTCGCGAGCTCGAAACAGCACCATACGTATTCGTACGCCACGACGCGAGCGGAGGCCCTTTACAACCACCCTACGACGGACCTTACCAGGTCATACAGCGCGGAGAAAAGACTTTTACCATCAAAATAAACAATAAAAATGTAATAGTCTCCCTAGATCGGTTGAAACCCGCTTTCACTGTATCCGACGATATCGAACAACAACAATTAGAAACTAGCGCAAGAATTCACGACAGGCTTATACCGTTTAAAATCACAACTACGCAAAACGCCGAGCGGGCACAGCAACGCGAAGACGACTCAAGAAGTCGGTACACTACGCGCTCGGGCAGGAGAGTTCGCTTTCCCGATTATCTCCAGGCAGGTTTTTTTAAATAAGTAGCATGTAAGATCTATCAAAATTTTTTTTTTATAACGTTATCACTGGTAAGGGGGTACTGTAGCGGCACTCGACAGTAAACTTTCCAACAGTTACGTCGCGTGACGCACGACACAAAACCCTATACCTGCGGAAAGATGATTGCCAGATGTCGATGCATTCGTACCGAACAGTTTTTTAGCTAGCCTAAGGACCCGCCATAAACCTTAAGATCTATTATAGCAAAGGACCTCCAAAGAAACAAACAGCCTTTGTCTATCAGTTTCTAAGTCTACCACCTACTACGGGAACACACGAGAAATCTGCTTTCTCTCACGTACGACGCTTCCCGCTAGCAACACCATCTCAAGGGCAGCTAGCATCCTTTTCCAACGGCCAACACGAATTAGCCAATAAAAATCAACGTACATTTCCCTCACTATCCGAACCAAAATTTTCCCTCAACGAATCCGATGTCCTCGCATCTTTAGGCACCTTCCAACGCAGTTTTCCTTCGCAGCAGCATCGCGACAGAAAGTACAGTCTAGTACTGACTGCCGACACACAACGGTCGTTACAACCTCGCGAGTCAATCATTCATCTAAGCCTTCGACATCTCGCGCAATCATAGTCCGCACTCGTAGCGCACATCGAGTCATACCTACTCGAGTTGGAACTTGTAATCGCGAACCGAATTTGACAACCGCGAACCTCGCGCAAGTGTACTCACTGATCTAATAGTGAATAAACATTTATCTTTGAACACAACCGAGTTCTTCCTTCCAAACCTATCACGACATCCCACCTCAGAGTCAATATTCGGGATTTTCGGTCATGAAGTTGCCTAATAGAAACGAACTATCTGCCTTCTGAAGCTATAAACAAACATCAATTGTTATTTTATCCTCGTACCTGATTTTTCCACCAGGTTTGTATTCTACTTAGGAAAACATAACTTTTTAGCTATTTAATTTTCGATAGTTATACAGTTGCTTCAACCGGAGTAATCCCTGTACTTCTCTATCGCTTCTCCAGTCAACTTCTCCGTCAAAATCGATTCAGTGCCTTTTCAAATAAAAATTGAAATAAAATTTGTTATTTCTAAAGAATAGTTCAATTTCTAAGGCAATCTCTCGATAAATTATTAAGCTCAACCTGTGATTCCAACTGATTCGCTGTATAATAATACGTATAGTGATTGATGCGACTGTAAACACGCAAAATCGATTCGATGTTGCTTTCGTGGATCCGTTAATTTCATGTTTTTCTATTAAAAAACAACTCTCTCGAAAGTTGATCCGAAAATCTAAAACTAGTCAACATCGTGCAGTAACCGAAATTTTATTTGTCGAAGGAATCCATTGAATTTGCTGAAATTGAATTTGGTTGTGTCGCCTTTCGTCCTCTGACGTCGCGGGGAGTCCTATTCCGTCGCCATGAATGCCAAGCACGGCTAAATTAATTTCACGCTCGCGTTTACGGCGTCGCGACGACACGGAAAAAAACACGGGTCCACCACATCTCCGCCTCCGGTGTAACGCCATTGGTCCAGCGAACCTACCAATCGCAGCTTCCACCAGAGTCTGAGAATTGTACTCGTAGTGGTGATCACATATGTGCATACTCACACGTGGTCATGTATGTACACGTATGCATATGCACGCAATACGTACACGGGAACTGTTGCCTCTTTCAAACCAGAGAAGCAACGAGAAGTTTCTTCTCTCGTAATAACGTTACAATGCTTTTAACTTTGGTATGTACATACATATATTCTTAACAGATTCTACTAAAATACAAAATGAGGTCTTCGTAGAATATAAGGTTAGACTATACAAAATACAAATAAAATATGTGATTTCTTTAGGTGTCTTATGCGAAATTGAAGTCTATCGAAAACTCTATTCTTATTATTTTTTTGGAAGTAAAAAGATATATCTCAATACTGACTTTTCGGGATAAACAATTGTATTTCGATTTTGCATTTGCACTTTGTACTCATGCATTTTGGCTGGACGTTTCGTAGATGCCGCAGTCTACCTCTTTAGGCCAGACCTGAAACTAAAAAGTCTTTGACTCAAAACATAAAGAGAGGTGCAAAGTGGTCGATTTATAGATTATTATTATGTATAGAGGGCAGTCGAAAATAGTAGTTATATATATCTACCTTTACTATATTTTAAAAAGTTTATATGAAAATAATTATACAAAAATAAAAAAAATGAATTGGCTCTTTGAAAGAGTTGATTGAATTTATGGATAAGTACATTGTAGAGATTCGAAGAAGTTGACAGAAGTACAATATTCTTTCAATAATTGCATTGGAAACTTTGCGTATTTAAAGTTGTACGATACTATAAGACGACAGTATGGTGTAAATTATGCAAATTTTTCTAAATTAATCATTGTATCGAATATATTAATAAATTGAAAATTCCTTCATCAAATTTATTAAACTTCCAGAAGTGTAGCAATAAAAATGCATCGCCTGGAATTTCGAACAATAATGGAACCAGGTCCGAAATAAACGTGGTATATACTCTATATTAATAACGAAATCTACAATAGTCAAGGTAAATGTGATTCTCTTCCGTCAAAACCTGGCCCAGTCAATAAGGACATGATCGATATAAGCTGGTCGCGAAAGCGTTGCTAAAGAAACTTGGTAATCGCATCATGTATATCGTGTAAACACTCGGAACGAGTTTGGTGGGTCGAGCAAGCAAGATGTCTTACGAACGAAATAGGAATTCTTCGGCTTCGTCCATATGGAGACATAAAGCTTACGAACGACATCGTATAAAAGTGAATATTTAATAATTATCGATAATCCGTTGCTCGTTCGATAACGGCAAATATCGCAGCATCTATTGTATTTATAGGTAAAGAAGGCTACGCGAGCAATTGACGTTGATCCACCGCAAACAAGGCCTCACGTAGTTTTCAATGCAAAAGGTTTGCAATTGGAACGCGAGAAACAAGATCGTATCATTAGGGAGAATTTTATCCTTTTGAAGAAACTTCGCGATATTATGCACCGGAAACAATCCACCGAAGAGAGTTACAGATTGAAATGGGACGAAACCAGATGTATCAGAACTCGTTGACGTGGGTTTCATAATGAATCAACACCCTTCTATAGTTTTATTTTGAAATCGTGTTGCGTATTTTATTTTACGTGAAACAAGTTTATTTACACGTTTGTACTTTCACAATAAACAAGTGAATGTGGATCTTGTATTTTATTCGATACCAAACCTATAAACTATAAATATCAACGAAAGAAAGGTTAGTTAATTTCATTGTGCTGACTGTACTGGAAGAATTGAAATGAAATACAGCGTGATGATATATAAATATCAATAAAAGATTAACTGATTTTATTATACTTATCATTAAAAGAATTAAAATAAAATACGATGTAATAAGATACAAGTATCAGAGAAAAATTGATCAATGACATAGTATTCATTATTAAAGGAATCGAAACAAGAGTACAATGGAGGAAGGAGAAGGAAGGGAGTATGAAGAAGAAGTGGGTGAGATCGATAAATATCCAACTCCTAAATTATCATCTATCCTCGAAGATACCACAAAAGCGTTAACACAAGCAGAAGCAGGAGAGTGTCTTCACACATTAGGAAAATGCGATTCCGGCCTTGGTTATGCTTATCTGGGATTGAACGCATCTAATAAAGGCTTGACAGATATTAGAATCATATCAACGTTTAAATATGTGCTCTACGTGGACGTTTCCGGAAATAGATTAACGATCGAAGCACTTCGTGTTCTTTCGTCGATGAAATATCTCTTGATGCTTCAAGCTGATAGGAATCATGTGTCTTCCGCGGAATTAGATCCTATGCCTTATCTTCAGGTTAACCACGAAACCTCATTAACGATTTTTATCATTTTTACTTTTATTTTTCTCTTTATGACTTCTCTACCTTTATCTTTATTCTCTATCTTTATTCTCTATCTTTATCTAATTTTAATACTTTTCTAAAATTCTTACATATTTATCAATCCTACTTATTTAATTGTGCTACAGGTTCTTACACTGAATAAGAATAAATTGACAAGCACATCAGGCATTTCTCATAAGCTTTTGCAGTGTTTAGAATTAAATCATAATAATATTGAAGAAGTCACTTTAAATCCGTACGATCTTGAGAAATTGAACAATCTTGAATTACGTGGTAATATTCTTACCACAACAAATGGGATCTTTTTTCCAGGATTAATACGATTATATCTCGCAGAAAATCAAATAGAAAAAGTGGAAGGTTTAGAAATATTAGTTAATTTAAGAATTCTACATTTGAGGAGCAACAAAATATCGAATTTGGATGGATTTGATTCACGTTGTGCCAAACTCAGTTATTTGAATCTACGGAATAACGAGATTACAAAAATTTCGGAATTAGAAAAATTAAATTGCTTAACAGCATTAGAGACCCTAATTATTTTGGAAAATCCTGTAATAGCCGATAGGGAAGTAGCGGAAGAAGCTGCTTATAGGCACATTGTTTTGGCTATGTTACCTAACCTAACACGTATTGACAAGGATCCAGTACTTTACGACGAAAGGAAAGAGGCTAAAGAATTTCATAGACAAATGCTTCGCGATGGAACAACATTCGCTGATTTAGATTTCAATCTTCTAACCGCTGGATAAAATTAATAACATTTACTCTACGTAATTATGGGAATAAAAATATAAAAAGCAAATAGAAATTAGCATCATACGATAAGTATAATTTAAAGACTCTCATATAAAGTAGATTTCTACATAATCGATTATATTCAGTAGGTAAGACAAATTTTGTTGAGTTGTTTACATTATTTTTTTATCATACTGGTACGAACTTACTGAGTAATATTGTTTTTTAAAAACCACCTTTTTTATTTTACCTTCATTAATAATACATCTCACTTCTTTTATTTTAGACTATGTATTAAATGATCTTAAATGTCAATATACTACTTTATTATCTTCAGTGTTATTAATTCACTATTATTATTAATATCATTAATTTCGAAGTGCAAATAAAATATCAAAAACTATAAAATAGAGATAACAATTCTCTTAAAAATGTTTCATTTTTCCTACTTGTTAAAGTTGTCCCGCCAAAACTTTTAAATCCTGCCACGCTACTAGCAAGTAGTGACGGTCTCTAGCGGAGTTTGTTAAAATGAGATTGTTGTACGTTCGTTGCCAGTAGTTTTACCGCAAGTAGCCGGCGAAGACATTTACTATTATATATCGTGCGTTGCTCCGTTACTAAATAATTAGCTCTATCTTTTTGTAATAATTGTCTCTGTCAACGAAAATGTCTTCCAAACCTCCATTTAAAGTTGGTAAGTCATAGCTATTAATTTCGGAGTTACGTTAGTCAGACACGTGGTTGTTATTTGAGAAAAAAATTTGTAACCTTCTTCTATAATATTTAAAACATATCGCTTCATAATTCGCACATCTACACATAGTAGTCGAACCACAAAAAAAATATTAAAGTAATGTAAAAGAAAAATATATTCAGATATAAATCTCAATTGAAAGTTGTTAAATGATGCCATATAGCACCTAGAGTAGTATGTGGAGATTAATCGATTAAGCATCTTCTGAATTAAGTTTCATAAATTGTGTTATAATTTGTCAATATGATAAATTTCGTTCTTTATACGTAAAAATTGTGATAAAATAAAACATAAAAAAAAATAGTTGTCTTTATTCCATTTTTCATCGAAACAGAGCAATGAAATATTTTTAAATATATCATAAAACGAAGTTGATTTCAAAATTTTTGATTTGAGCTCATTGATTCATCTATGAACAGTGATCTAAAATTTATAAAATCGATTTCTAACTTTTTTGTTTGTAGCTGATTTGTCGTTGGCGGAATGGGGACGGAAAGAAATTACTTTGGCAGAAAATGAAATGCCTGGCCTCATGGCCATCAGAAAGAAATATGGTTCAGAAAAAGTTTTAAAAGGTGCACGAATTGCCGGTTGTTTACATATGACTGTGCAAACTGCGGTTCTCATTGAAACTCTGGTTGAACTCGGAGCTGAGGTAAGTTGATACCTTTCTACATTCCGGTCATTTTCGTTTGATGTTCAAAATTCGGTTAAATCGTGAACACTTACATACTAAGGTTCAACTCGATAGTCACAAACTCATCAGTACGATACTTTCTTTAAATTATTGATGAAACAATAATATCCCAGAAAATATTATTATTCAATATAAATTTTTATACACAAAATTAAAAATAAAAAATTTTTTGTTAGTTTAATATATTTATATTTGTACTATTAAAAACAAATTAAAGATACATCCAATTATAAAATTCATAAAAAATCTATTTTGTAAAAAATATAATTATTACAAAATAATTGAAATGAAAAGTCATAAAAATAGAAAAATATAGAACGAAGTATAAGAGAGGAGAATGAAGAAACTAGTACGCGTTTATACGTATGCAGATCGATTTCATTGATCATGACCCTGCGTGTTTCGCAAGATTTATTAACAATTGTATCAGACATCGGAAAACTTTTAACCCGTCCTCAAAGATCAGGATCAGATAAAACGACACGGTTATCTTCGGTCGTTATTATGAAACACTTATATTTATTCAAAACACTTAACAATACACTTTTACATTTATTCAAAGCTGTGAAAGATAAATATCATAAACTTTTATGATGCAATGAAAACATCATATCTGGGAATGTAATATCATCCCGTTGTAAGAGGTTTTCGATTAATCAGCGGTTAGTAATCGGTATCTTCTTATCATTATCATAATTCATTCAAAATTAAAAATAATATTATATGTATATATAATATCACAATACTTAGGAACATTCTGTTCTAGTCTCCGACACAATAAAATTACTAGCAAATAGAAAATCTGCAAATATTAATTATGACTTCAACAAAATGGCAAACGTAGAAATATCAAAAAATTATTAAAAAAATAATATCATTTTATATAATAATATAAAACGTAGTGGTTATCTGGGCGTACTGTATGGATGCATTTACTCTGCATCAAAAACTTTTCGTACAACCCTGTGCAATGTTTCATATCCTGCTTTACGAATGAAACATGTTACCTTTGGGTTTGATTTCATAGATGATTTTACTCTAGAAACCAAGAAAGATGTTAATGACTCGTTATTGTCGTTATATCGATAGGTTCAATGGTCCTCGTGTAATATATTCAGCACTCAAGACCATGCAGCAGCAGCTATCGCAAAAACGGGGATTCCCGTGTATGCTTGGAAAGGTGAAACTGATGAAGAATACCTCTGGTGCATAGAACAGACCCTCGTATTTAAGGATGGAAAACCATTAAATCTGATCCTCGACGATGGCGGTGATCTGACCAACTTAGTGCACACCAAATTCCCGGAATATTTAAAAGAGTGCCGAGGTCTTTCCGAGGAAACCACAACCGGGGTTCACAATCTGTATCGCATGATGAAAGAAGGCATTCTGAAAGTTCCTGCCATAAATGTAAACGATTCAGTAACGAAGGTTCGTCACATTGTGTTCGAGAAACAAAAAAAATATTTTTGTCCTAAAGAGAAAGAAACTGTTACTGCTAAGTAAAGTACTTATCATAAGTAAAAAATATATAAAAAATCTCCGCAGCGATCTTGTAAATTATTTTATGATCGTCCACTTGTCTCATCTTTCTGTTACTCTCCTAATGATTAAATTTTAAGTCCCATGTAAAATAATTTTCTTCTGTCGAATAGAGTAAATTCGACAATCTTTATGGGTGTAGAGAATCATTAATCGATGGTATCAAACGAGCAACAGATATCATGATTGCTGGAAAGGTCTGTGTGGTTGCTGGATATGGAGACGTCGGAAAAGGTTGCGCACAAAGTCTCAGAGCACTTGGAGGACGTGTGATAATCACGGAAATCGATCCTATTAATGCGTTACAAGCTGCCATGGAAGGATACGAGGTGATTGCTGAAACATTAAATCAAAGATCATATATTCGAAGTGTATTGAAACCAATACTGATCAAAAATTGCTATGGAAGTAAATTATGATTGGTGAATTTCTAAATTACTCTCCAGGTAACGACAATGGAAGAAGTCTCAACCAAAGGACAGATTTATGTTACTACCACCGGTTGCAAAGACATCATAATGGGCGACCATTTTGTAAATATGCCAGAGGATGCTATAGTCTGTAATATTGGTCACTTCGATTGCGAGATTGACGTTGCATGGCTTGAGAAAAACGCTGTTGAAAAAGTCAACATTAAACCACAAGTAGACAGATATCAACTAAAGAACGGCAGGTGAATTAATAGTTCAATTCTGAAAAAAATATTTCTATATTGGAAAATCAAACATTAAATTGTGTAAAATTATTTGAGCAGAAAGTTAAACACATATTTTAGATATGTTCTAATTAAGTTTATACGGTGTAAACTTGAATAGATTTTTGACCGGTTCCACGACACTTTCGATTCAAATTCCGATTCTTCCTTTTCAGACATATTATCCTCCTTGCGGAAGGTCGGTTGGTTAATCTTGGATGCGCCACAGGACATTCCAGTTTCGTGATGAGCAATTCGTTCACAAATCAGGTATTGGCACAAATAGAGTTGTGGACCAAATCTGAGTCCTATCCGGTCGGAGTTCACATGTTGCCGAAAAAGTTGGACGAAGAAGTCGCTGCGTTGCATTTAAATCACCTTGGAGTAAAGTTGACCACATTGACAGAGGAACAAGCGAAATATCTTGGTGTACCTAGAGAAGGACCTTACAAAGCTGACTATTATCGATACTAGTTATTATTTAAATTCAGAAGCTCTCATGTACTTTTTTTGGACCATATGTTGGATACAATTGGATTGTCAACTATTGATCTTTATAGTTGTTCATTTATTAATTTTAGCCTCAATATCGAGTGTTTTGTTATCTAGAAAAGTTATAACGAAAAATCACTGAAACGGGATTGTGTGTTTTGTATTGTATTGTTATAATCTGTGAACTTTATTGGAGATAATTATCGCTTTTAAATAAAAATATCTTGTTCAACAAGTTCCATATAAATGGCAGAGAAAAAGATTTCCCCGCCTCCATTAGAAGTTAGTTCTTTGACAAAGGTAACGATATCTGATATAAAAGATTAAAATGTTATCTAAAATATGGGACAATTTATATTGCCAGTTAGCGAGATGGTCGTGCTTAATTTCTGGCGTGATTTATAGTTTCCTTAAACGAAGAGAATATGCCGCGTTGGAAAAAGTGCTACGAGAAAAAGAAGCAGAGAAATTTGCTAGAGAAATCTTTCTTGCTCGTGAAAAGATTCGTCTAAATACTGGTATACTTTAATGTTTCTCAGTACATCTATGAATATATTTTGTGAACATTATATTTTTTTACAGCCGAGATAAAAGAATTAGAACAAATATTTCTTGAAATGAGTTCATCTAATGAAGAAATTAATTTAGTGAACAATAACAATAGAGATGCATAAAAATTGCAAAAGATCTTAAAAAAACATATTTATTATCTTCTCGTAACATTTCTATATATCTTCACGATTATGTACAATTCCTTCCTATCTTTTACTTATAACTTTAAGAGGGCAGAACTTTCCTGCAAACAATAACATCCACAGCCTGTGGGGCACAATGTTTGGTTAGTGAACCACGTTGCCAAATGTTGCGTGTGTCCCCCATGTCCACAAAATATACAGAAGTTGCTTGGACCTAAATATAAAAAAAGAGATAATTATAAATTATTTTATTATACACTTTATAATTTAATAATTATGAAAAAAATTGCACTGCATTAAATTAACTTTACCTCTAACAGAGATATGACAAATTACACATTCCAATGCTAATCGTTTACAACTTATACATTGAGGTCCTCTGCTAACTTTACCACACAATTGACATTCACTCTGAAACTCGACGCCTTTATGCGTGTCCAACGGAGTTGTGCTTACATGCTTCAATACTTGTGCACGTGCATCTAATAACCGCCACCTATGTAGCACTTCAGCATATGCTTTTTTATAACCATCGTAGAGAGCAGTATATTTTTCATCAAGCAACCTGTATGATCAATGCTTTGGCTTAATTCCTAACAAAATTGAACAATTCTACATTAAAGTCCTTAAAATTACGTACCTAATATTTTTCACGGAATCCCCGAATGTGTCTTGAATTAATTTTAAATCGTCAAGCGAATCGGACCACGAGTTAGATCGATGTTGCTTTAAATTTTGAAAGTTCCATCCCTCTAATGTGGTATCGGCTAGATGAATCGTATGATATGGAGAACCACCAGGCTAAAAAAATGTATCGAATGATATATAAAATAACGAGCCTATTTATAAACATTACGCGAACAATATGAAAACACAATATACACAAATGATATGTAGAAAAGGCATAATGTCTATGATCAGTTCTGCACAAAGATGTTTGTCTTCTGTGTGAAATTTCTAGGTATTATCACAACAAAACAGTACATCACATATAATTAATTACTACTAACATGTACGATTATTTTATGGGTATTAATATTAATCATAATGTAAAACAGTTATTAGATGCAAGGTCAAGAAGTTTGGCATTTGAAATATTAAGCAGGGCCAAACCTGCATGCTTTGTGGCACCATGACACTTCCACTCCGATGCTGTAAGGCAGTAACAAATATCACCATGATAAAAGAACCCTAAGAACCAGTACATTTCAAACACGTACAAACTTAAAAAACTCCAAAAACCATGCCTTACCTTTAACCACCATTTTCCTGTAGAAAGCCTCTATAACAAAGATAACATAATATCAATCATTTGGTAATTTTTAAAAAATATATTAGAAAAGAAAAATACTGAAATAAAATACCAATGTATTACGTCGGTATAGCATGATTCATTTAAATTCCGGATTATTTCCGGAAATTTATTATTTTAGAGAGAAATTTATAATTATGACACATACAATACCGTCGTATCGTACGGCATTCATACATTTAAATCATATTTAAACATGCATCGAAAAAAAGAAATGTGTGCTGAGTATGAAACATGTGATATACTGTAGATTGAGAAGTCAGCATTAAAAGATGAATACAATAGATGATTATGTTCGAAGAGTATCCCCAAGTACTGAAATGTTCAGTATGTTTGTGAACAGAAGACAAAATATGATCAAGACATTTAATGTAGCAACTATCAATGATGCTATAAAAATTGTGCTTGTGCCAGGCCATGCTAAAACATTTTAATATCTACAAAAAATAAATACAACGTACTTACACTAACGTTAATGGACTTGCTACTTAGCCGTGTTTGAGCAACGTCCGGATTTTCCAAACGATAACTAAATGCACAACTCAGCATACCTGCCATTTGAATGTCTGATTGATTGGCATAATGCTGTATTCTAAAGTAGAGACGGATTGTTGTAAAATAATTTGTTTTTATTGTAAGTAGTAATCCATTACTTACAAGGAATGAATTAAATTTTGACCAAAAGGATGTAAAGGCCATGGAGCATCAATCTCAGGTGACTGACAAGAATTTTGCCCTATATTTGAAACTGGTTGTGATATCACAAGAGCGGCTAAACACCATGCCTGAACCAAATCAGGACGTTCCAATGATGCAGCTACATTTGCATTGTATTGACACATTGCTGGGATATCTGTGATATTGATACTAGATATAAAATAAAATTAAGAAATTACTTTCTGAAAATCGATGAATGTCTCTGAAAATTGTATCGCAATTATATATTGTACTCACACATATTTTTCTGCTAGTTCTTTGTTGACGAAAAACAACGAAGAAGCATCATATATCATTACCATAAAATGATAGTTTTTACAACATGATCTATGTGTCATTCTATTTGTATTATGCAATCCCCGATTCATTTTCTATTAATTTGAAATATTTAATGAGGTTCTTACAAGTATTTCATATTATGAACATTCTCATAAAAAATTTTATTATACATACTCGATCTTGAAAATAAAAAGAACTTATAGGAATATTATCATTTGACTGTACATAAGAATTTGGATACATATGCATAAAATGTTCTCCATTGCCTATTCCATTTCCTAATGCAGAAAGTGCTCTGGGTGTTGTACACTCTGGTTTCATGGACGACCTTCTCGTATATGAAGCACGACCAAAACATACGAGTATACCTAACAAATAGAGACAATGAATGAAGCTTCTATTATGTACAGTATTTTGTTACCATTTCTTATTACTTCTTTATACATACCCACACAACAAAATTTAGCACCAGATGTTCTAGGAAAGGGTATGTAGGCATCTTGATAATTTGTATACATGTTAGAAGAGTTTAAGAAATTCGCATTGTCTTGAATGTCGTATCCTAAGTGACTACTTTCGTTCTCATCCTTTTTACATGTCTATAGAAATAAGAAAAACGTTAGATATTATAAAAGATGGACGTAATCTGAGAAATATATTTCTTTTACTTGCTCCAATGTTGTAATTAATTGTCTAAGACAAGGTTCTAAACATGATCTGTTTTTTTTAACGCGTTGCTGAGCAGTTTGCTTTAAAACTTTCAACAACTTTGCCAATGTTGTATTGTCGATCGTTGTTCCATGACAGAATTGGAATGTAGGTTGCGCACTATATGGATAGTTCGCAGGAAAATTTACTTTTAATATCACATTGTAACTTTTATTGGATGCTGTTACAGTACAACTACGTTCCACAGCATCCATTGTATTGACCTGCAAAGATAAAAATATATACTATATGCATTTCTATTTTACGTTTATATGTATCACCTCTATGTTTGGTATGTTCATATTTATTAAAGAAAATTCTTGTTGCAAAGTTTTTGGTTGTGTAGGAGACGATATTTCTTTATTACTTTCAATATATGCATCTGTGTCAGAATTCAATATAGGTTCATCAACTTTTGTTGTTATACAATTCATTTCACGATCAGTTTGAGCGTCATTAAGTTGTAGCTGTTGGACGGATTGTAATGTTCCTATATTAATGGCAACTATATTAGTTGAATGAAAGAAGTGCATTATATTTATAAATAAGACTGAAACATACTTAAACTATTATCTTCAGGATACTGAGTATAAATAGATGAACCATCATCTATTCCATGTCCACATAACTAGAATAGAATTATATGTTATATTTTTTATGAATGAAAATTTTAACCTTTGCACATATATGTATAGAAGTACCCACTTTCTTTAAAAATGGATCAATTTTATATATCCTCAAACATTGATCCTTTGACCAAGTAATTAATTCAAAATCACTATTTTCTGCAAATCATAAATATATTTTATTCCTTTTTATTTGAAAATTTATATACATAATACATACCCAATTTTTGATGTCTCCATTGAAATTCAAGAACAACATCAGTATGTCCTACAAAAGTATAAATAGGAGCACTGAGGTCTGTTGTATTCCATAATAACAAACTATTCTCTCCTCGTCGTAACTGCGGTACTACTATTGTTACCAGTCCTTCACCAAATGGCTATGGATAACTTATTGTTAGTTTTTATAGATAGAAATAAATTTAGATTCTCCATATATCTATATCTTTACCGTGTATCTCGCTCTCCATACGGGCGAGTTTGTTGTTAAAATGCTCTCAGCTCTTCGTGGATTACTGATATCAAAAATTTTCACTGTACAATCTTGACTAGATGTTGCCAATTGATTTTGTTGAAATGGACACCAATCTAAACCATGTATCTAAAATAACTTTTATAAGTATGTCATTGAACTTTACTAAAGTGACATTATTAGATATTATTATAGTGAATAGAGCTATTATGAAATCAGGTTGTACTTTTGTTAGATGAGCAGCTATGTACTGCATAGGACTATTTCCTTTTCTTTGATCCCATATTTTAATATCTCCATCGTGAGCTGTAGCCAACATGTTGGGAGAAAGAGTGTTCCATCTTACTTGAGAAGAACCAGCTATAACACATTCAATTATATGTACCTTTAAATGTTTGCAAATTATTTCACAATGGGTTTTATAATCTCTGTATTTACCAACTGCAGATAATGATAAACAAGGCTTCCTTTGATCTCTTATGTCCCAAATATGTATAAATGTATCAATGCTACATGAAGCAATGATATCTGGTTCTTTGGGATGCCAGTTTAAGTCACTCACAACTCTTGTATGTGCTTTTAGACTATTTGTTGTTTGTAAGTCATAATTACCAGTTCCAGTAAGAGACAGTATTTCAATACGCGTATTGCTCTAAAATTTAAATACAATTAGGTATATCTACAATATTATTTACAACATATAGATTTAGTTTCTAACCGATACAGCGCATAGATGACAATTTATACTTGTGGGGTTCCATTCTGCAGAGCCAACTTCATATTTACTTTGTCTTTGAAACTTTTTTAATACGTCAGCACTCTCGTCAAGGTGTTTTATCGCGAAACATCTGCGTCTAAAAATATATAATAGAAAAAGATCACGAAAAATTAGAAAACATAAAAATTATAGGAAATTACATACCAAATATATATAAAAATAAAAACTTCATTTTTTGTTTACTTACCCGGCAAGTAATACATAATTACCCGTTGCATCCACGGCCATAGTATTAGCCTATATACATAAAACAAAAATAATTCTACAATAAAAAACAATTGTATATCATAGTATTCAAAATTGAAATACACGTTGTTTGTAATAATAACATATATTTTCATGTAATAAGATAACCTACCTGTAAATCACGGTGTTCCGTAACGACATAGTCGCTGCCCCAACGTTTTGACATTTTACCAATAAATTCGAATTCCTGTCAGCATTCTGCAAGGTTAGAAATAAACCGAATATACGCGGACTAGAATTGTATCATACACAGTATACGCAATCGTACATACAATCAAAGCTAGTATATGATTCGTTGCATCGCGTCCTAACCCACACATCTTTATCGGTGGGTTTTGATTGGCTGAACAAAATTCATGTACATATCCCTGCTAAAAAACAAATGTGGGCAAGGGGTAAAGCGAGAGGAAGCAATGTAAAAAGAGTAAAAGAGAGGGAAAGAGAATTAGAGAAAGAGAGAAAAGTTCAAGACGCTTCGCTGTGCTATTTCTGTCACGTAGAACGCATATATTCGTTGCATATAGGTGTACTAATATCGGGACGCAAATAATTGATAAACGGTGCGAAACAGGAACAAAAAAGAGTAGAAGTTTGACGATCCTTGATTATTGCATCGGAATTATATCAAATCTACGGTGGTTTTGTTTGACAGTGACCGTGATAATTCAAGTGATAGTGACAACAATGTCCGTAATTATGGATTGTTTTCGTCAGTAGCGGATGTGTAAAAGTTTTCTTAGTCACTTTGTTTAGCTGACTTCTAATAAACGAGTCTGATTCCTTGTTTTCTCACAACTCTTGTGGCACATTCGCCAGCGACTTTCAGTTTAGCGCGAGTTTTCGACCCTAAAAAAAAAGAAAAAAAAAAGAAGAACGGCGTCTTTTGTTTCTCAAGGGTAGTCTCGCCGTCTTGTCTGTTCTATACGCCGTTTTCCCTCTCTTTAGCTTGCACGTCACTCGCACCAGCGACAAGAAAGCAACGTTGGTCACAGCTGAAGTTTAATCTGAGAACCGATTGCTGAAATCGGACTGCGTACAGACGGTAAATTCGTCTCGATATCTTTAATTAGAGATCTGTGATGTACAAGCTCGGCGTCGCGGGAAAAATCATTACGTCCACGATTAATTTCGTACACTCGAAGAGGAAAGGAATTTTCATATATATAAGAAAGATGTACAAAGACTCAATAAGTCTTCGATGTCCGAGAAGTTTTCTAAATTTTCGATTATATTGAACACCTTGACCGTCCGACTGAGAAACGAGGTCAAGTTTAGTCGAAAAACACATTAAAGGTCATCAGCTCCTATGTAATGGAGCATTAATGACAGGAGTGTTACACTAAGAGATGCACAAAGGATATTCAGTACAGAGAGGCTGTTCTTACACAACGTAAAAGGAAACTGCTGCTTGTCGACAAGATGAAATTGCTGGAGAGTACACGTTTCGAAGCTATAAATAGTGCCTTGTCCATCAAGACTGGAGACAGCAAAATAATAGGCAGGTAAGACAATTGGAAAGATATTTAGTGGAAATATACTATTCTTTAAAATAATATTAAACATTATCTCTCTTGTTCCACAGAATAGAGAGTTACTCTTGCAAAATGGCTGGAAATGATAAACAGTTGTATAAACGTTTCAATGCAGAGCAAGGTTTTACTCCACATGATCTTCAAGCTTTATCACCACCACAAACATCTTTAGGAACATCACCTGCTCAAGGGTACTTTAGGTATTAAAAATTGTAGATGAGAGATGTAATGAAATAATAAATTTAGAAATCTGAACATTATCCTTTTAAATAATAAAAATCATAAAAATCTACAATACCTTATAAAAGAATGTCTGTTTATTTTTTGACAGCATCTGTTACCTATAGAGTGATTTAACACGTCTCCATATTTTTGCTCCAGCCGCAGTGTTTCTGGTGATGAAGATGGTCCACTATGTGATACAATCAGTAGAAAAACATTATTCTATTTGATTGCCACTTTGAATTCAGCTTTCCATCCAGATTATGATTTTTCTGATGCTAAGAGTCATGAATTCAGTAAAGAACCAAGCTTGCAATGGGTCATGAATGCTGTAGATAGTAATTTGAGTGCAACCGCGGTTGATCATTATCGTACTCTTCGAACGGCACTTTGGGCTGCCATTGATCATGAAATATCTTTAAATGAATGTGATATTTATAGGTAAATATCTAGAATTTCATGAAAAAAAGGTGTATACTAAATAAAGTTAAGAATATGAAAATATTTTAGTTACAATCCAGATTTTGCATCTGATCCATTTGGAGAAGATGGCTGCTTGTGGTCTTTTAATTATTTCTTCTATAATAAGAAATTAAAACGCATTGTGTTTTTCCCATGCAGAGCAATAAAGTGAGTATAATCATTCTTCAGTTCAACTATTGTTTACTTATATTCTCTATCATTTTTTTTAAATGTGTATTTACAGTCCTCTCTACGTGTTAGATTCTGGTGTTGGCAGTGATTTTGCCATGGATGAAGATGAAGACAGATACTAAATTCATAATACATGTTTACAAACTTCATCACTTTATTTGTTCTGCCATACAGAGGCATGAATGAACATTAAATTTCACCTATTATAGTAGTGTTACGTTTAACTAACCGCTACTATCCCCACCAGTTCTTAGAACTAGTTCCCCAAAACTTCTGACGTTACGCAATTAAAATAAATAAACGTGTCAGACATCCCTCTTGCATTCAACGGAGTACTTAGAATTTTCTAGAATTATACTTCTCTTGAAAACTGATTAGATATGATCCCGAGCCGCGGTTAATTAACGCGGCACTACTGTACGTAACTTATTATGTACAGTGATACATTTCAAGTGTTACAATTATTTCCTTTATTTTCACTTACAGTGATGTTTATTTTTAACAGAAAATTTAATTAATTTACTTTTCCGTTTCTTTTTTTTGTACGATATTAAAGCGTAATTGTAGTCAACAAAGAATCAAACAGAAGAACAATACTGTACGATCTTGAAATTATGTTGTTTTCCTTATAAATTTATAACTTTCATATATACGTTCACTATCCAAGATATTTTAAACATATAAATCTGCTATATAGTAATCAAATTTTGATAAATCTAAGAATTAGATTTTATTTCTATGTGAAATGTTCAAGATATCAAAATAGATCTTTATTATCAACAATTATTAAAAAAGAAATTTATATAACAAAGCAACAAACTTAGTGGATTCTAAATTATTGTTGTGCTATGTTGCTCTATTAGAGCCCCTTAGAATTATTATGATAGTAACAATAGGAAAATTAAAACAAATCTAATTTGATATTATAAAACGCGAGTATAAAATTATGAGAGCAACAATAGATTTAAAAGTGCAACGTTAACTTTTGAATCCTAGTCATTATATCTTTAAGTTATGAAATATTTGTTAGCTGTTTGTGCTCTTTGCTATGAAAATCAGTCATCTGATGCTTCTTAATGTCTTTGATAAGCTTTTCATATAAAATTGTTTATGTTTCGTATATTACTTTTGATAAATATACACGATTCTAATGTATGTATTGATATATAAATACTCAGTTTTGTGCACTATAAAAATTTCAATTCAATATTTTGAATTCATTCCAAATAAACTGATTAGATCGTGCAATATGTATAAACTTTACAATACTTAGTAGATTTTACTGTAACTTTCGTGTAGAGTGGAAAATTTAATTTTATGTCACTCATAAATATATATATATATATTTATATATATATATATGTATATATGTATACATATATCTCGAGAATTTAAAAAATAACATTATACTGGAGTTACTAGTTTTTGATTCGAAACAGTGATTATCTGGTAATTTATATAATGTATGTGTATAACCTTAGTTCCCTTAAGACTACATGTTTGTCTGTCAACATTTGAATAAACTTTATGAGCTGACACAATTCAGCCATGCATTGATGTTTTCTTTACCTCTTGTGTTTAGTAGTATAAAGTCTTTATCACATACATGAAATAAATAAAGCAACAAGCACAAACATTATGCCTATTTTCATTGAGTAGTAACTGTAAACCTAACTTACCTAAATTATCAGGCAATTTAACTTATTTGTACATCATAACATCAGGAGATTGATACATGCACATATATGCATCGCATAACAGTCGTTTTGCATGTTCCGGTAGATGACGGTCGTCTGTCAATTCAGTTAGGTAATTTCCACCTTCTTCGCTTAACCAATATGGAAAATCTGGACATGGAACCATTTCCGGTATATTGTAACCGTTTTGTTCCCCTAAAGAAATAAGAGAAAATTTACCAGTCAGCAATAAAGATACAGTATATGAGCTTATAAAACATAATTGAAATACCTTTCCTATCAGCCATAGAATCAAAAAAGCACCACGGCGCTTCCGAACCAGAACCACATTTTACAAAACACACATAGTGGGAGGTTTCAATGCAAACTACAGCCGATAATTCTAAATATAATCGTGGGATCAGACAATGTTCTTGTAAAATAGCGAACTCCATTGGTACTATAAGCTTCTTTGGTTCATGATTTGTCCTTCGTTCATGTCGATGCACCTAAACAAATTTTTTAAAACTGTATTAGAAGTTCAGTTTTTTCTACCTGCTTATTCATTTTACCTTTTCTAAACATTGCAAACAGAAAGCAATGCTTTCAAGTCCAACGCCACATTGTCCATAGCACTCTTTACATTCGTATTCCGCCAGCTTTCCGCAAACGGTACATTGCCTTGGAGCTACAAGTGAAAAATTGGACATGATTGACAAACAATATTTTTATATTACAGCATAATAATAATGCTTACAATCCTCGATTATATCCGTTACATCAAGTAATAATGTAGGTTGAATTTTCTGGTACATTTTGAATGATTTTCCAAACCGTGGCATTTGTATAATAAGACACGAAGGAACTTCTTTTAATCTTATATTACTCGTAAGAAAACTCTGTTCTAATAGTTGCTGAACAGTTGGAAGATTTAAATGATCATCTTTTTCGACAAAAAGTTGGTAATGATACGCATCTTGACCAGAGCTTAATTTAAGAAACGGTTCAGCATTCAGAATTTGAGCAACCAGGGACGTTAAAAATTCTTCAGGATCTGAAAAATTTAAACAATTTTATTTATTAAAATATTATTCATCTATGATCAAATACCTTTTTCTTCACTAGTGAGCCCGGACACAGACGATAATTTTTCAAGTAAAGTCCGGAGCTTCATCACCCTATCTGCCCTTACAAACATATTTTTCCTAAGTGGATTTACAATTTCTTCGCGTAGTACCCTTTGTACTTCTTCATACTGTGGACAATCTTTTTCATTTGGTGGTCTAAAAAGCAATATATTATGTATAACATCATTTTAATTTGAAAAAATGAAAATGAAATCAGGTTCGATTCATACCTAAATAAAAGATTATCAAAAACGCTAGTAAATGTGAACATGCTGAAAAGAGTAGCATCCAAGTAGCACGAATTGTGATGACCTTGAATTCCTCGATATTTTCCACAAATACTTTCCAAATTTCCTTTTACGGAAATAGGTCGTACCATACCAACAATAACAGAGCTTTCCATATTTCCGAAATTATCTGTACTTATCGATGTTGTTGGATCATCAATTTTTGCCTATATAAATATATTTCGTTACACGACTGCAAAAAGAATATACAAAATGGTAATACTTACTATGGTATCATATCGTGAACATTGGTCAAGATCCGTGAAAACAGCTCTGTGAGGTCGACAATGGAAATATCTTACATCTTTATATGTTCCGTCAGTACCAGATGGGTGATTATCATCCTAAAAATAAAACAATTATATTTTCTTTTTAATTTTTTTGAACGTTCCTTTTTATTGTTAGTTTTTATGTTATATGTACCAATTCTACAGCTGCCATCAATTTACCAGGAGTAATACCAGGGGGAGTTCCGATCCAACGAATAATTCCATAGTGTACATCAGAATCCAACAGTACTTTCACATTTGAACCCACAATTAAATCTAAGTTTTCTGTTCGTCCACATTTTTTATTTTCATTCTTTTCAGGTGTATTACCTGTTATAATAATAAAAATATATATTCATGTATTGAAATCAAAATAAAAACATTAGCATTAATAGCATTTCATAGAAAAGTTCAATTGTACTGTAATTGTGTATTGAAATTAAGGAAAAAAAGAGATGGAATGTAATTTAACATGCTAAATAAATATGAAATATGGAACGCTAGTAGAGTGAAGAATGTCTACTATTCCTTACTACAACCCAATGAACTTGAACGTCCAAGTGTCCCTTCAATATCACTATACACATTTGATTCAATATCACTACTCCATTTATGTTCTAATACAAAGAGGGGGATATTTTGCAAAGCAGCAGCCATTTTATAATAAAATTATGAGAAGTTTACAACACTAAAAAGCTTGCCGATAGTACAGAGTGAGACTAAGATTCTGGTTATTTTTAACCATCTGAGTTATTTTTAACTCCCTCTACTACATGTGGTAGGTAAAGGCAAGTATACTATGCAGAATTTTTAGAAAAGTTAGCAAACTATTCTACTAAGCAATAAACTGAGAAAACTTAAAATTTATTTTTATATTTTTGTAATTACCATGGGTGGTGGTATTCTTAGTTACACTGCTGTCATTTTCATGTGTTGTTGATTTTATTGATTGATGATATTCTTTTGACAGAGATCTTTGGTCTCTATTATTATTTTTATTATCATCATATAGAGTGAATCTTTCTAATAAGACAGGTGGTATTGTATCCAATACAGATTTTTTCTTATCATTTGTATAATTATTGCCTGTTTCAATCTTTATACAAGAATCTGAAATAAAATATTCAATTAATGAATTAAAATTCTACAAAAATTGAAAGATATAGAATATTTATCTTTGTACTTTTATCTGGTTTTGCAAGACCTGTAGGACCTCCAGGTTTTATTGGGAAAATATTACTTAGTGTAGCAAATCTTCCTTCAGAGTGAGTAGAAACAAAATATTCGTTGCTTATTAAAGCAGTCTTAGATAGTTGGTCGCCATCCTACAAATATATTGTCATATAGGTATATTCATATTCATCTAGTAAAAAATATTAAGGGTATAAACGACAATGCACAAAATATTTCATGGAATTACCAACAAATCAAGGCCAAAATAATATCCTTGCCCAAGCTGTGGCACAGGTCCAATATACTTAATAATAGCCAAAAATTTGGTACATCCCGAGGGATCAGCACAATACCAAACGGTGTCATTTATTTCTAGGCTCATAAGTTCTTCACATAAGTGTTTGTAATTTGCCAAGCGAACCCTCTCTTGAGGGACTGACACAGCAGGTAGAAATTTCCATACTTCTGGTGTAACAGAAATCAGATCAAATTTGTGGCATCGCCATTCAGTGCCACGCCAAATTTCGGATCCTGTCGTATCAATTACGCGTACTTTGAGTGCGCTATCTCCTAAATCTTCGATAGCTTCGACCAGCATGCCGAGACGTAATGTATTGACATTTTTGTCACATTCACTGGACATACGCATGAGAATGGTATTTTGCTTGGCGACAAAATACTGTGAGATCTGTCGGTCTTCTTTATTACTGGAATTCCGCTTTTCCATGATTAATCGTAGACGATCATCATAATAAAATAATTTATTAACCACATGTGCGGAACACGCGGATAAAGAGAAACGTTTATCTCTGTCACTGTACAGTTTTTGTTTTATATCAAATTAGACAAATATAGAAAGAAATGTAGAGAAATAGAAACTCTACATCCATGTTACTTAGTGTATTATTCAGATTTGAGAGTATCCAGTAAAATTATTTAAAGAAATATTGTTTAGAGTATGAACGAATATCTACGCATGACAATCAAATTCAAGCAGAAGAATGCACTTTGACTGTCAATCTATGTAGGGTATTTAATAGTGAGAAGATGGGTTGCATTGTTGGTAATCACTAGTCGGAAATTTTAAGCTGTGTTCTCATTCATCACATTGGATTGAGCTTTATTTTAGGGGTCCAAAAATTATACTCTTTTTTATTTACGATCTTATAGTTTTCAACATATAAAATCTGAAAACACAAATTTTAAATTGCAGAGTCTACTGGTTGAAATGTTATGATTATATAAAACTGAGCATTTTTAGGGTATTTTACACTTTGGCGCCATATTGGCTTCTATCCATTCTTCGTCCAATGACTGGACTATACAGATGACATCTGATTGGTCGCACAGATAAAGTTATATGCTCTTGACTTCCGCTTATCTTATTAAAAAATGTAATGTCTTCGAATCGCTCCCATCAACAATCCTATCAAATTAATGTTGTTATGATCATAATCAAATAAATAGATCATAAAAACATCCGCATTCTTGCGAGACGGACAGGAATGAGTAGAGCATCCCTGTTTCTGTCAGAGACATTCATAGCATCACAAGAAACATCTTGCCTTCCATGTTCATTTTCCACAACTAGTCACGACTAAATTTTCGGACGGTTTTCCTTAGGTTTCAGTATATATCTGTCGAGATTTATTTATATGGTCGTGATTATGACGGAAAAAACATTATTGGTTATGACAGAAACATTACAGGTTATGACACCACAAAAAGTTGCACAGGCGATCGGTAAATTCATCATCATAGATGTGACCTCTATCCTCATGTAATCTTTAGTTGGTAGCTAATTCGATTTTATTTTTTCATATGCATACTATTTGTAGCTGTAGTTGAATTCCCAAAAAGTTAATTTGTATTAACGTAATCGGCCGCCTCGCGATAGTTTAGTGAGCCAAACATATTAGATTAACCCGCCAAAATGGCCGTCATCTCGTGCAGTCAGTGACTCTACGGACTTCACTCATTAGACAAAGCATGGAAATAAGTCAATATGGTGCCAAAGTAACATGTAAAATGTCCCAAAAATGACTAGTTTTACATAGTTTAATTTTCGAACCGCGATTTAAAATTTGCATTTTTAGATTTTACATGTCGAAAACTATAAGATTTCAACAAATAAAAAAGTTTATAATATTTGGATCCCTAAAGTAAAGTTCAGCCCACGAATAAGTCGATCGTGTATCATCCTATATGTTTTTTGTATACTTGTTTATACATAAATTTTTTATGATATCTAAAAATAATAAGACATTTAACTAATCATGGTTAAAATCATTTTATATGCAAAGCACGTGAATCTTCATTATAAAAGATATCATTTTTTGATATTGTTACATCACAGAGATAAATTTTGTAGTGTATGAATCTTATCATAGTAAATTTTCATCGTAATAAATTACATCATTTTAAAATTTTGTAATCTGAATTATTATATCTTTTTCTATAATGTTGAGATCAAAATCAAAATTATAAATTACTAAAACTAGCTAAAACTTATAAAATTCATATTCTTTCGAACATAATCGATTAATCGAGAATAAGAGAATAAATTTTTCGATTTATCGATAGGATACGTTTGCCTCTGCTGAGTTTGCATAGAATGACAGTTCTACAGGCAAGTAGTGTGTAAGTATGTACAAGTGCTTATTCCACTGTCAATTAATCCACGTGATGATCAAAAATTTATGGTTATTTTTTTTTTAATTTTTTACGTTTCGTTTTCTCAGGCGCAACTCAGGCTATTCTGATTATCCGCTTTTTTTACTGATGTCGCCGACTGCGTATTATGGATAATAAAGGAAAACCGATTTGCCAAGATATATGTACTGATTGAAGACACCTAATGCAAAGTGATTCTTTCTTCACGCGGAATGACAGTGATTCACTGTAAGAAATTTTTTTGAAAGATTAAGAATATCGTGTATGTAACTTGTCATCGATCATTCTTTTTCACATTTCATATTTCAATATTTCAATATTTTCGATGAATTAGCTACAACAAAATTCTAAAATTACGTCGTACATTTCGTTCGAACGGATACCATTAATGGAATCGTATTTACCATTATCAGAAGTTGGATAGGAATGTTCATTCAATGACTTCAGAATTGGCGTAGCTAACATTAACGACGCAATGGAAAAATTTGCTATTGATTTGGACAAGGTTTTGGATGACTTCGAATTTAACGAAGGTAAAATTTATTTAGTTTATTTTTATCTCTGTTTTAAATATACTCGAGATTCTATAAAGTTCCTAATCCTGATTTTTTTGATAACTTTTTCTAAGTAGAATAATTTTTCTATTAAAACAATTTCAATTCTATAATTTCTTTTTTTATAAAAATTGATTTATAAATAAATTCGCTTTTTTTTTAAATAATTTCATGTCTGATAGAGATATTTTTATTTTTTGATACTATTAATGTTACATATTTTTTAATGTTAATGTAGTGAATACATATTTCAGACTGTGCAGAGCAAATAGCATCTGATAATCTTTCAACAAACAATGCGTCATCTTCTTCAGTTAAATGTAATCTAGAACCTTCAGCTTTAAAAGGTTATAATTATCTTCTAATAGAGCCTAAGAAAGCAAATAAAGAGTTTGATATTATATTACCTGTAGAAAGGCATAAAGATTTGCAACAAATAAATACAAAAAACAAATGTATTAATGAAAATGATATAGTTTCTGAGAATCTTAATTGTAGTACAGAACAGACAACAATAGAAAATACAGATGTAAATCAGTTTTATATACAAGAATGCACAAACGAGAATAAGCCAATACAAAAACAATCTGTTTCATCTTATGATTCTGAACAGGTTTCTTTAGCAATATATAATGATATATCACAAAAGGTATTACAAAAACAACAAAATAGTAACAACAGCCCAAAGATTGACAATAGGTATGATAAGAAATTGAACCAGTCTAATCTGAAACCTAGTGTTAGCAACGTTTTCAGCAGTTTGAATGAGTACATTAATGCTCCACCTGGAAGTTCAGATTGCATTCATTCCGTATTAAATGATTCAGAAATACAATCTGATTTAGAGACTAAGGTACCTCAGATAATTCAGAGCAGTGCTAAAGATAGTGATGAAAGTATACCACATAAACAGACAGCTGATATACCTGATCCAACTAGAGAAATTTCTGTTTCAAGCTATCAGGATGCCACAATACCCATAACGGTAGAATTACCAATTACATATGAAACTAATATTAAAGAGAATGTAAAAAATGTTCATGTAACAAATTTCAAACCATTGGAAAGCAAAACAGACCTTCCTGAAAAAGTTGCTCTAAATGAAGCTTGTATTGAATTAAATAATAAAGCAGAAATTAAAAATGACAAAACACATAACTATAATTCTGATAGGATAGATCAGGAAAAAAATTCTATGCCTAAGTGTACTTGCATACAAGGTGGTTATTATAAAAATGAGTTTACAACACCCATAATGGTAGAATTACCAATTACATATGAAACTAATAGTAAAGAGAATGTAAAAAATGTTCATGTAACAAATTTCAAACCATTGGAAAGCAAAACAGACCTTCCTGAAAAAGTTGCTCTAAATGAAGCTTGTATTGAATTAAGTAATAAAGCAGAAATTAAAAATGACAAAACACATAACTATAATTCTGATAGGATAGATCAGGAAAAAAATTCTATGCCTAAGTGTACTTGTATACAAGGTGGTTATTATGAAAATGAGTCTACAACACCCATAACGGTAGAATTACCAATTACATATGAAACTAATATTAAAGAGGATGTAAAAAATGTTCATGTAACAAATTTCAAACCATTGGAAAGCAAAACAGACCTTCCTGAAAAAGTTGCTCTAAATGAAGCTTGTATTGAATTAAGTAATAAAGCAGAAATTAAAAATGACAAAACACATAACTATAATTCTGATAGGATAGATCAGGAAAAAAATTCTATGCCTAAGTGTACTTGCATACAAGGTGGTTATTATAAAAATGAGTCTACAACACAATTGCAAGTTAATGAAAGTAAATTAAGCGTGGAAAATATTGGTACAAGTGATGAAAATAGGAGCAGCTTAAATTCAGTATGTAAGCCAATTGGATTTAGTAACATTGATAATTTATCAGAAGATGAATTGACCAAATATTTAGCCGAATTAGAAGAAGAAGAGAAATTAAGGGAAAGCTGCAATAAATATGAAAATATTACAAATACAGCACAGAATGTTTCTCAAGATCAAAAAGATGAAAATAAACAAAATATCCAAGTTTTTCCAGATACTTCTGTAGAATCTCGCAAAATGATAGAATCAGAATTAAATGAAAGGATGGAAAACATTTCAATAACTGACTGTCAGAAAAAGGAAACGGATAAAGAATTATTAAATAATGCATTAATGAAACAAAATGTACAACAATCTGATGATCGATTAAATGAAGACAGATTAAATAAACACAAAGATATTTTAAATAATCCAAGTGGTAAAGAATTAAAATTATTGCATAGAGATAATGTAGCTAAAGATGATAAAATGAAATTAGAAAATGAATGCGTGCCTGATACAAAAGATATTGAAGACAGCCAAGAACGTCCTACGTATAGTTTAAATATTAATCAAGGATCACTAAATGATGGCAGAACTGAGATACAATTAAAAGAGCAGAAAGGAAATTCTACGCAATATAATCAAGCTTGTGAATTAAAAATGCCAAGCGATATTGATAATATTTCGGAAGAAAGAATTTCAACGACATCTGAGCTAAATACATTAATTAATATGACAAAACATAATGATGATGTAATATCTACGTCTGTAGATGTTTACACAAGACCAAATGTAAGTGATACTAGCAATGATTCTGAGAAGCCAGTACGTCCCCAAACATTGGATATTGTTTTGTCAAACAATAGCACAGAACACCAAGTACTTGGTTCTACAAGTGATACACCATCTTATCAAGTTCAATCAGATACTGATGGTATAAAAGAGGAGCAAGGATCTTCGCCGGATATTTTAGAGAATTCTTTACCGGAATCTGGCTCAGTTCTGGGAAAACAACCACCATTCTGGGTTCCCGATAGCGATGCTCCTAGTTGCATGCTCTGTGATGTTAAGTTTACCGTTATCAAAAGACGACATCATTGTCGGGCATGTGGAAAAGTGTTATGTAATAAATGTTGTAATATGAAATATAAATTAGAATATCAAGGAAACATTGATTCACGCGTTTGTGTTTCTTGTTATCAGCTTCTTACTAAAGGTAACTTTTCTTCAATTTAATATTATTTGAATTATTTTAACATTTTTCTTTATAATATTCGGAAATAAAATGTTTATCCTTCTAGCTGAAACAGAGCAGGGTATGGGAGAATGGTCTTCTGGTTATTCCACATGTATGAATAATAATGATATCAATTCGCCCCAGGTATGTTAGATATAAATTATTTTATATGTATAGTGTTATGAATCTTTTTTTATGTGTAAATATATAAATTTTACTATTCTCAAAAAAATTGAGAAGAGTTCTTTAAGTATTACTCTTGTTTTATAACGGACTATTAACGATTTGTAGAACTGGTCAAAAAATATATGTATATTTATTTGATTAAATGTTTTTATCTTCGAATTGTTCTTTCACATTATTTTATATATTTTCGGTTTGTTTGCGTTCTAGATTTTGCATATTTGCATGTTTGGTTTGTTTATTTATGTTTTCGATTTATTTGTTTATATCGTCGTATTGACGAATTCTACAAAATGGGATTATGACATATTAATAATTGATGGTAACACTTCTGGAGCTCTCTTCACTGACATAAAGTATATACTGAGTAGCTTATCATATTTTTCATTTTAGTATAGCGTTCAATAATTACTTTCAATTGTTTTTAATCTTTTGTTTCATTAATTTGATTCAGTTGTTTACAAAAATAGCAATATGAGATATTATACTACTAAATCTTTGATTGTGATTTCTACTACATTCTTATGAATGTTAATATTCAATAAAAATTTTTGTTTATTAATTTCCTAATTTCTATTGAAAACAACTTGCAATGGAATCTTGTAAGACTCATTAATCTCCTACATTTCTTCAATTTTTATTACGTTATTTTTCCTTTTTTAATTTGTAAATATTTTGTTGAATTTATTAATTCAGAATAAATGTACAAATTAAATTTAGAAGAAGCTTTTCACTTTGTGAATTAATTTAAATTAATTGTGAATTAGTATGAGTTTTATGACCACCTATAACAACTTGTTGAATACTTCTTTCTTGTTAGAATAAATTTATATGAGAAGATACTAATTTGATACAAAAGCTTGATATTTTTTAACTAAAACTAAATGTTCACTGTTTAAAATTTTTTCTTAAATCATTTAGGTAATAAATTCATAGTAATGTATTTTACCTGTTTGTATTATGTTCTTTGTACATTATGAATGTTTCTTATTTCTTTTGCCATGCATTGCAAATATAAGGCATGTGTTCGAACTGTAGTATTTTTGTGAAAAGTGACTTGTTTGCTTCTTACTTTAATAGTAATTAATATCCAGTAAATACGAAAGATTTCTCATAGTTTGCATTAATTCAGTTGTACAAATTTATTAACAAATAGTTGCTTGAAATATTACATTAAAATTTTGTTAAACATATATTATATCCTTTGTCATTTTATTTATCTTACTGCTAATAGTGCTTGTTTGTCTTATTTAAGCTTTTTGTGAATTTTTCAAAGCAAACAAATTCTTTTTTAAAATTAATATTTCTAAGACAAGATAAGATTTTTAAGATATTTAGTGAAATATAATTTCATTATATTGAAACATAATTAAAATACAATTAACAGAAAAGTACTGATATTTTATGTGCATGGCTTGTGTTTGCTGGATAAAGAAATAAATGTGAATGTTAGGAGTATTCGACAAATGGTTATAGGGGAGACAGCCTAATCCAAATAATCCCATGGAGTACTGTTCAACTATACCACCCTTGCAACAGTTAGCTGGCGGCTTGCCTCCACCTCCTACGGTTATGGTACCCGTTGGAGTCCTTAAAAGGGAAGATGGTACAAAGAGTCGGCCTGAAATTTCAAAATCTGTTATGTTCAGTGATGGTGAGTGAAGGTTATAAATATTATGTTATTTAGATTTATTTAAATCAAAAGAAATGCATTGCTAATGAATTTGTCTTTATTGAAAGTTAATATTTCAGTTTTTATATGCGTTACAAATATGTGATTTGGTTTATCACAAAAATTATTTTTGTTGATATATTAGAACTATGCTTCTGGCTGCAGATAGCTGTATAATATTTAACACTTAATGCTTAATATATATTATTCAAATCTACAACAACTTTATGTAATAACTCTTTACACTTTACTCTTAACATACCTTATTATAATATTTTTAGTTCTTTGAGTTAAAGTTACACTCCTCTGCCCAAGTTATTATTATATTTTACTTTTCACCTCCTTCAAATATTTTACCCTTACGCTGGACCTGTTCCTTCCTGTTTGTTTTGGTTTTATGCACCTCTAACTAAAACACAGGAATAAGGCCTGGCTGTGACCTGACAGAACTAGACATGTCGTGGGATTTGAAACCACCATACCGGAAATCTGGTAGTAAGAGAATACCAACACCTGGCTCATCTGTACCAAGTACGTCTGTCAAGAAACAGAACCTACCGCGTTTTGACCCAAATACAGAAAGTTATGTGCCACAAGACCCTAATGCGCTTCCACCAACAGTAACGATACATAAAGGACGTGAGTAATAATCTTATTTACAGGATAGTAGTTCTATGTTAATGTTGTATTACATAAATATGTTCAAATATGTAAATCAGAGGTATCATATCATGCTGTAACGGACGAGAATCTTCTATACAAAACGCTGAAAAATGAATGTGAACCACCTGTTATGTTTGCGATTAATCGAAATCTCTATGCATATGTCAAAATGGTAACATGTAAGTATAAATTAAAGGTGCATATAATTTCAGATATTATACGATTACTAATAAATTCATTATTTGTAGTAAATTGTTGTGTTAATAAAACATGTTGGAATGTAACTTCGAAAGGATTGGATTGTGTCGGACAAGATGAAATTATATTATTAATCGAGGTACTACCTGATGAAATCCGGGTTCCTAAGGATCTGCTCCTTTTTATTAACCAATTACGTCTCGAAGCTATGAAAGGTATTATTTATATTCTATATTAATTAATTTACAATGCTACGATATTTTGATTTCATGCAGGAAACATTGTGTCCGAATTGGGATTTTTAATATACCAGGGAGGAAATTTCTTGGATTCTCGGGAACACGCAGGGTTCTTGTTTATTCGACAAACATCGCAATGCTTGCAAAAAATTATATTACCTCCTGGCCCGTACCTATTTGGCCTCCTAGTTCACAGGTTTGTTTTTTTTAATAATGCAAATTTAATGGCTATTGAAAATGGATCAATTTGCTATCTTGATATCTATAGGTGGGAAACACCATGGGCGAAAGTATTTCCGTTACGCCTTGTCTTACGACTGGGCGCAGAATATCGTTACTATCCGTGTCCGTTGTTCTCGGTTCGGTTTCGAGATGCATTATACTTTGAAATAGGACATACAGTTATGAAGGTTTTAGCGGATTTCAGAAATTTTGCGTACACGTTACCAAGTGTAAGGGGACTAACAATTCACTTAAGAAACAGAATGACAGATGTAATGTTTCCGAGAAATCGATACGATCAAGTGATCAAAGGTTTAAATAATTCAAATGATCACGTATTAGCATACGCTTCAAATTTTAGTATCGCTGCTGACTCACATTTAGTCTGTATACAAACTAACACCGGTGATGAAAGCACTTATCAAACGCAAGCGATAAGTATCAATAATAATCCAAGAACAAGTACGTATTCGATTTTTACTTATTTATGTATTTATTTGAATATTTTGAAAGTAATTGTTCAATCGATACAGTAACAGGTACTAGTTTTATCGTGATTAACGGAGCATTGAAATCATCGATGGGTTTGTCAGCAAAATCTAGCATAGTTGAGGATGGATTAATGGTAGAAATAATGCCAGAGAAAATGGAAGCCTTGAAAGCAGCTCTAAAAAATATGCAAGACTTTTCAATCGGATGCGGTCGACAAGGAGCACCCGAGCCGGATGAAACAGTGAACATAAAGTGGGTCGATAATGATGTGCAATTCAATGTAGGGTAGGTATTACTATAATAATTATTTATAATCATCTATTTAAGTCTATGTTGCGTGTTTCCAGGGTAAAAAGTCCTATTGATAGACGACCTATGGATGGTATTCCTTCAATCCGAATACACAATGGTATTGATTATAAAGGAACGAGTAGATTTATACGATGGACAGAAGTATTTATCATTAATGTACGTTTAGAAAAAAATATGATATAAATTCTGAATTGTTTATTATATTTATAATATATAACATAGAATATTATCTTTTTGAAGTCCGATGATCATCCGAATGGTGTTCATGATCCTGTGGATATAAATAAATTATCAGGAAATATAGCGAAAGCAACATGTGCAGCCTTAGTGAAGTTATTGGACTTATTAGCCAATGCTGGTTTAACAAAGCTTGGTGTAAGAACAACTATTCATCCTGACAATGTAAGTTTAATGTGACAATTTATAAGCTTCTTTCATAAAGTGTGAAAAAATAATCAGATTTTAGTCATTTAACATAATTTCTTTGAAAAGAGAAATATAATAAAATTATAATCACAATAATACTAGGTTGGTTATGAAGCCGGTAGCGAAGGTATGAAATTGCCTCCAATCTACATGAAGAGTTTAGACAACGAATTAATTCAAGTTCTGCATAAAGCAGCGCAAAGTAGTCAAGATACGCATATTGTGCTTGAATTAATTTTTTACATACTCGATGATTGAAACCTTGCTCCGTTCGCTCCTGTTTTGTTAACGATTTTATTAATATAACATAGTAGAAATATAAAGCTCGTGATGTTCGTACACGACTGAAATGTATAATTAAAAAACTCGTGGAACCACTAAAAAATAGATCTTTTGAGCGGAAAATATTTTCTATCTGAATACTATCTATCTATAATGATACACAAAGCAGCGCTTATATTATAAAAATATATCGAATCATATTTGAGTATAATTATAACAGAGAGAAATTATGAAATTTAAAATTAAATAGATAATGAAATTTGTTTTAAATTGTATTAGCTTTAATCTTTTAGAATTCAAATTTGTTTGCTTTTTATGAGGAAAGAACATTGATATCACAATTTTTGTATATCACATATATATATATATATACATATAAATTTTATAAAAAAGAAATATCGATGGAAAATTTTTTGCGACTAAAATCAAAATGAAGTACCATTATTTGTTATTGTGTAAATATATCTGTTTTGTTGTTATTCGTGTAATATGTGTATAATGATAGTTAATAGTACTTTTCTGTCAAAAGAGTATTAAAAATATTAATGTAATAAACTGAAAGATTCTTATTTATCTTTTCATAATTTAATAAGAACAAAATCTTAAATTGTAAGGATTCTTTGACAAAATAGTTTTTAACATTTCAAATTAATTTTCCTTTATATATGTATGTTAAATATTATTAAATATTGATAGAAGTGATACAAATAATGATACGATGTTAAGATACAAATTGTTGTATTTTGAATAATTAATCAAGGACTTAAGGTTTAAAACTAAATATTGTGACTATGATAAAAGAAATTGCGTAATTTGGTTCAATATAATTTATACATTGCAGATAAGAAATTGATTCAGGAAATTTCCTCATATTTGTTTAATTTTCAATAATGTTCAAATTTTATCAAATTTTGTAACTTTTACGTTAGGTGAAATTTTTGTACTTTGATGTTGACCTTAACAGGGAAATAAACTCTATGATATTTCAATAGAAAGAATTTAAATATGGGAATACTTATGACACGAATATTGATAATAGTAACTACTAATAATAATTTGTAAATATGTATGTATGATAGCTGAAATATGTAAGTTTGTTTTATTGTCAAAGCATACATTTTGTATTTGAAAATAGTTAACAATAATCAGTAGATAAAACATTCTTCTGACTTATGATATAATATTTTTGTGATTTAGTCTGTAAATTTTCTTTCTTTGGTCTATCTTGTAATGTTTTAGAAGTTAGATTGAATCTTTATAATTTGATGTTTCGGTATCGTACGGTATCGAAACATATTGAAATACCAGAAATTTATAATAACCTTTAGTTTCAATTAGCAAGATGGTGAATAACACATACTTCTATATTGTTGTAAGCAATGTGATTATCGACATATATAAATGTTTATATTTGTTATTAAAAATTTGGGAAAAGAAAATCCACATATTTTAAGAGCGCAGAATTTTATTTTTTATTGCTTGTATTGTAAGATTGTCTAAAAAGCTGTTTAACATGATAAAAAATGAATATACAAATTAAGAGTATAATTGCAACAAGTTTACTTGACTGCAAGGAATTGTATACAGTAGACTTAAAACATGTAATTTGTTAATGTAGCATGCAGATCAAGATGACAAAAAAGCTAAAATTTGTAATTCGCAATAGAAAGTGATGTAAATAAATAAAGAAAATATTGTGTGGGTAACGTTTTTGTGTTCATATTTTTATCACGTTTAAAAGAGACTGAACGTTAGCATATATAAGAACCTATCAAAGTAGGGATCTACCCTGTTCGGTTGCTATCGGAACCTATGTATTTAAGCTTATTAATATAGAGTTACTATAAGTTATAGATCTGCTCTGTTTGTTTGCACACTAGCATAGACAAAAACCTATTGAGTTCCATTCTACAAGAATCTATTTAATTGTACGGTCGTACGGAAAAGTTTATATCTACTTTCCTATCCAAAGTAGACAAGTATGAGAATAGCAAAATCGCGCAATAATGAAACTAATTGTAAGTTGCCTAAGAAAGAGAAATTAATTGTTTACTACATTTTTTTTAGAGAAGAAAAGAGAACATTCCTTTTCAAACGATAATGGATCAGTGGAATGATGCAATAATCTTAATATATTTTTTATACGCGATAATGTTTTAGATGTAACATTAATTCTTGGCACTTGGCATGTTAATTGTACTGGCATGAATATTTTTTCATCGTGGGCATATAACCACATATTCTTTTTCCTTAGTACGTACTAATTCTGATTCCTACTGATCGCGGAAACTCTCATATTCGTAAGGTAAGGCAAAATGATCACTATGAAGTCAGCCCAGAGAAAAGTCGTTTCTGAAGAATCAATTCGTACAATAATTCTAGGAGCATTCGAAGGAAAGCTTTCCCTTAAGGCTGAGGAAGAAGACATCAAGAAAGAAGGGCGAAAGTCTCAGGAATCAAAAGGAAAAACGAAGAGCAGTTAGAATTTTTTCGAAGGCAGAAATTTACATTCGAATAATACAAGTGTCTGACTCAAACGTTTTGGATGGTTTTCCTTTATAGGATGGTTTATTGGTATAGAGATACACATACATATTAAGTATATCTAATATTTGTAAATGTATTGTTTATTTTTTTTTGTTCTCTGTTAATAAATTATTATATTCTGACATTTTGCACTATTTCTAACCCTAGTTTATATGTGTCATGAAAAATTCAGATATGTTAAATTTTCGTAAAAATTTTTGATTTTCTTCCGAAATGAAATGTTCGCAACCAATATTGACATAATTTACTATAATTTTAAAAATAATTTTTTTGGTGGGGAGTTCTGATTGTCTATTTTTTAAATTTTCGTTGAAAAATTTCGTATTTTCGTTTCATCTTTCACAATCTTCCTCCTATCTTTTCGTCATTCTTTCACTGGATACCAAATGAAAAGTATCATTTCTTTTCAATATAATGTGAAATGTTCATTTTAATATAATTCTTCGAATTTTAAAAAATGAAAGATGGATAAAAAGCGTGGTTAGTTTCGTGGTTACATATATATGTCATTACGTCTTCATGTCCTTACATCTTGCTTATAGTCAATTGGCTTTTTTTATTTTTATCGTTTTTGTAACTCATTTGAATCATGATTCTACTTAAGTTACTCCGTTCAGACATCAGCGTCGTTCAACTGACAGTTGGCCCGTATCACCGCGCGCTGCTGTATATCGGGAGTTTTATTATTTTTGTTAACTTCTAAAGTAAATGACTTCCGAATAGTTCTTAGAGTTTATTTAACATGGTATTTTTTAAAACGATCCATACATAATGTTACATTGCAAACGTCGCATTTAAAAACTGTTTCTTTCCGAACTAACATAGATAAGCATATAATGCATCGTTTTGATGTTTTCCTTTGCCTTTTTAGTGTTGGAGGTAACCGTATAGGAAAAGCCTATATAAATATATAAATTAGCATCGGCTAATCTTTGCTTGTAGACAGGGAAAGCTCGACCTTTTTTTATTGTTTTTGAAAATTATATAACTCTTTAGTAACATCATGTTTATAAAGTAAAAAAATATCTTTTTATAGCCTTTTTTAAGCAGATACAAATTTTTCCGTAGAACCGTACAATTAAATAGGTTATTATAGCACGGAACTCAATAGGTTTTTGTCTATGCTAGTATGCAACCAAATAGGGCAGATCCCTAACTTTAAGCTTAAATATATAGGTTCTTATATATGCTAAAATGCAACCAAACAGGGTAGATCCCTACTTTTATAGGTTCTTGTATATGTTAACTTTCGTTTCCTTCAGCACTTGGTCGCGTGGTGCAGCACTAGTCCGAGAACAACCAGCAGCATAAGCGTGAGCACTCTCATTTCCTCTCTGTTAATATTAGGAGTATCGCGAAGACGATTCTACATACAACGGGAGTGCCGGTGCATGAGTGTTTAGTGATCAATGAACTCAGCGTTGCTGTATATTGGGGCGTGCTGCCACGGGTCTTATTAAGCCGGCAGACGTATGTATGAGAGAATCCAACATTTTCTGTTGCTTCATAATGTAGTTTGATTGATTCTTTCCCTTTAAAGATCCTAGGCCCCGCCTTTTCTCTTCGTATCACTTCTCGTATATTTAAGATGCATCACTATGGATCTTTTATTTCTCATTTCTTAAGACAATTTAAACTGATTTATCTATTTATTTCAATTGGAAATTCATGTCTCATAGAAGAAATTTAATAGCGAAGTACGGTCGACAAAACTATAGTTCAGAATATCGGTATCTATTTGAATGTTAAGATCATTAATTGATCGACAAATCAACACTTTCAACCCTTTTAACTACAGCCAATCTCTTAACGTATTCCATTAGCACTGTTCGATTAGTAGTATAATCGGTATAATCATAGTCTTGACGTAACATTGTAACATCGTAACTTCTCGGTAAGATACTTCTAGAGTGGATTGTCGAATAATAAGTCAATAACACTTACATTTAGCACACATCATCGTCGTAAGTTATGTAAACAAACGTTAGTAATTTTTTAAAAATTATACAGCATAAGTAGGAGCGACCGATCGCTTTTTGTATAAACCATAATATTTGACTTTTGATATTTGTGGGTACACTTTTCTCGTTTTCGTGTTGTTACATCTTTCGCACTTTCTCAAAAATTTTAGACGATCCGATGTAATCTGTATAAGATTTCACGATACTGCGTAGATACAGGATTACTTTGAGATCGAGAGGATAGAGAAAAATTTCGTGTATCTTTTTCGTGGAAATGTTTCTTGCTTAATCATCTGTACTGCATGTTGTCAATGTTAATGTAATATTTACTCGAAAGATATATTATATTTAACTCAATCTGTTTTTTGTTAGAAACAGTAAGTAAATATACTTCTGTTTAAGTAAATATATTTAATGTCTTGTTACAGATGACAATGTAATAGTGAATTATAAATCAAATTTTCCATAAGGAAATAAATTATAGATGGTCATTCTACAGTTTACAGTAGATGACTGAAAATGAATGATATAGAAAGCATAAGCATGAAAGGCAGTGGAGGATCTAAGATGCCTCATAGTCATTCGACTCCAGCAGGTGTGGATGGAGGTAGTAGAACCCCTCCTACAACACCTAGAAAAGCTGGTAAAATGCTTGCTGTTCGTGTGCAGATGTTGGATGATACGATTACAATGTTTCAAGTTCAGGTAATTTTTATAATAGTTTCATGAAATGGTTCTGTTCATTGGCGAGGTAGTTACAAATGTAAGACACAAAATATTAAAAGTGACATGCTTTCATTTCAAGTTTACACTGAGCCAAATATATCATAACTGCTTCTATAATTAATGCAAAATATCTTTAAATATTAACGTATATGAAATAAATATTAAAAATTATATTAGATTGATTTTGTAATGAGAAGTAAGACAATTATATATCTTTAGTCACATGTTCAACTAATCAGTATTTTAATGTAATTACTAAACTAATTTAATATAAAATCACTGTATGAGATATATGCCATAATGTCTAAGAATAGAAAGGAGTTCTTTTTTAGTTTGATGTATTTTTTATTTATAAAACTATAACAATGTTTTCTATTTTTAAATATTTTTATAAATTGTTGTTTGTCATTGTATTTATTTGATAACAAAAAATCATTTACTTTATGCTATCTACGCATGTAATACTTCTAAATGAATAATTGGAGCAGATAATTGGTGATACTATATTGCATGGAGTAAATGTATTGATGTATTGATTATTCATAAAATATATATGGTGCATCTAAAGCATATTTTCAGTTGTCTTAGAGGGTAATTTAAAGCGTGATAACTTTATTTTGAAATATCTGACATTGGAAATTTTTTGCGATCAAAGTAATTAGGCTTGTACTATTTTAAGTTTATTTAAATTTTAGGCAAAAGCTTTAGGCAGAGTGTTATTTGATCAAGTTTGCAAACAGCTACATCTCTTGGAAGCTGATTATTTTGGTTTGGAGTACCAGGAACCTAATGGAACGAAAGTAAGAAGCTGATAAATATGTGTTGTTGAATAATTTGTATATACAATTTTGATATTTACCAATAGTATTTATTTGCAGTATTGGTTAGATTTAGAGAAGCCGGTTTGTAGACAAGTTGGACTATCACTAATAGATCCCATATTAAGATTTTGCGTTAAATTTTATACACCTGATCCAGCACAATTAGAAGAAGAGTTTACAAGATATCTATTTTGTCTTCAAATTAAACGGGATTTAGCCCAAGGTCTATTACAATGCAATGATAATACAGCAGCTTTGATGGCGAGTTATATTGTGCAGGGTAATAATAATTCATTTTAAAATTATATAAATGAAAACGAATTAAAAAGTAGAATAGTTTTATGACAAATGATTAATTATTTTAGCCGAGTGTGGAGATTATGTGATAGAGGATTATCCAGATCATACGTATTTGTCAACTTATAAATTTGTGCCTCATCAAGATCAAGAACTAGAGCGTCGCATTATGGAAAATCATAAAAAACACGCGTAAGATATTTTCTAATTAACTTTGTTCAAATATGTATAAAGTTTCAATGTCCTGAAAATGTTACGTTTTGTAAACAGAGGCCAATCACCGGCAGAAGCAGATCTCAATCTGCTGGAAACAGCGCGTCGCTGTGAATTGTACGGGATGAAAATGCATCCAGCTAAAGTAAGTATCGCAAGATATGACTTATGCTATGCTTGAGTATATAATCGTTGTTGCATTTCATTTGTTATCGAAGGATCACGAGGGTGTACCGTTGAATCTGGCTGTGGCACATATGGGGATAGTAGTCTTTCAAAATTTCACCAAAATAAATACGTTCAGTTGGGCTAAAATCAGGAAAATCAGCTTTAAAAGGAAACGATTTTTAATTAAACTTCATCCAGAGGGTTACGTAAGTGTATTATATTCCGTTCAAATAATGTCGAAACGAATTCTTGAAGAACCAGGTTTGAAAATTAACTATTTCGCGCAACGTTTGTAGGGTTATTACAAAGATACTGTGGAATTCTTTTTCGAAGGACGCAACGAATGTAAAAATTTTTGGAAAAAATGCGTAGAGAATCATGGATTTTTCCGTTGTTCGGTGGTCAAACGAGTAGTACGACAAAAAACACGAGTTCTCAGTCGTGGCTCGTCATTTAGGTATGCGCGTTTGCGCTAAAAACGTTTCATATTATGTTATGCGTATAAAACGTATAAGGCATGTAAGCCGATTTAATGAAATTTCTTGATATTGCGTTATTAGGTATAGCGGGAAAACTCAGAAGCAAATCGTGGAATTTGTTCGGGACAATTACGTGAAGAGGCAAACGTTTCAAAGGTAAGTTGGATTAGCACCGCGAAATGTCGTTCTATGATTGAATCAATTCTTGGATACACTAGTAATGTGTAGCTAGTGCATGCGTATCGTTATGTACTGTCCCCTTTTAATGCTGGTTTTATACCATTGAGATATATTTTAATTAACGAGCGCACTAATCTTGCGTGGGTAAGACGGGAGGTGGCACGGTCTTGCTTTTGCCGGGACATTAATTGGTATTTATCATGTCTATCGTTGTTCCAATTTTAAGTAGAACGAAGTGTTTACTCTATTCGTTTTGTACTTTCGTGTGTCAGTGTTGCCTGTTCGGACAGGGGTGGCGGGGAGTCAGGCTCACCATCAGGCACGATAACCCGAATGATCAATGTACCCTATTTTTGATAGTGTGGTCACTAATTCTCGTCGTTGTAACACCTAATGATACACACTGCAAAGTTACCATACTTCACTGTCCCGATCGAATCTTTACCAATCAGATATTTCTCCATCGTAGTAGCCTACTCTACAATAGAGCATAGAGATTACGTACTTCCTTTATAATAATTTCATCCTTGTACATACAGTTAACAGGTATACATGATTTTTTATCACGCAATATCGATGTACAGTCAGATAACATTACTAAATAATGCGCTATTAGAGCGAAAAGCATCGTGTTTCACCGATAGATTCATCGCCGTTTGTGTGCACATTTTTTATCGAATATCTCCGTGTGTGCGATTATTGAGCATGCGAAGATAACGAGTACTCGTGCGCAGATCCTTTACGCGTAGCATTAACAATAGTTTGCGTGCAAAAATATAACTAGTTTACAAAATCATTGAATTTTGAATGTAAAACTGTAAGCACAGGATGTAGGAAAATTATTAAATGCAATGAGAGCAAATGTTTAGGTGATAATAGAGGGGATTTTTAACGATGATATGGTATCTTATGTATAAAGGATAGTTTTCATACGATTGCTTGTTAACATTGCTATTATTACCATTATTTGACTCGTATATTTTCTGTTTAACTTAATGTACTATTTTATCGTTTTGAGGGCATACTTGATCATTTGAACATTGTTGTTTTACCGCGATCGTGATATTGGTTGCGATATAAGGGTAGCAAGCATCGCGAACGCGAGTGACACGCAACTTTTTCTTCGATACAAATACATATGTATTAAAGGAACGTTTATGAGAGAGAGAGACAAAGAGATTTAAAAAGAAAAGGAGACCCTTGAAACGATAATGGTTAACCGAGTAAGCGTAACGAGAAAGCTACTATTTTACAAGAGATGATAGGAAGGTGGAAAGAAAAAATGCGAAAAATATTAGTTAGTTCTGGACAGGCTTGGCATTTGGTAGCCTAAGTCTGATGCTGAACTTGACTCTCTCTTGCTCGCAGGTCCAATTCGTTCCGGCAGACTAGCGGTGGTAGGGCATTGCAGGGCTTGGAGGGGGGAGGCTATCGTGGGGCCACTCCAAGCAGCTCCCTTATGGGCAGCTCCAGCATCTCTGCCCACCCCCTCCTGCCCCTCGGCGATCCTGGTATGTACCATGACCGACACCAACCTCCACGAGAAACGCTTTCTTTTTCATACCCCCGCTCTTTGCCTCTGTTTCGTTTTTTTTGTTTTTTCTTTTCTTTTTAAAAGATCAGTTTCTCTCGATTGTTTTCTCGTTTTTCCTTTCGTTTTCATTTACTGTGTTACCGTTTATTCTTCGTTCGTCCCCTAGCATTATTTTATTTTTGACATAAGTTCTGTTGAAGTATCGTACATAAAGTATCGTAAAAGTAGAAAGTAGTAGAGTTAGCGTATTGCAAATAGAACGCTTTTAAAAATGATTATCTGGAGTTTATTATCTGAGGCTTGTTTACGTTGTTCCGTCAAGAGAATGTAAACGCGGAAAAAGGTTATAAGGGAAGGTATACGCGTAAGAATATCGAATGTATCGATTCGCCGGGAAGAAGGTCTTGGAGCAATCGAGCGAACGCCGATGAGTTCAAAGATCCTTCGGAATCGCAAAAGGCGAATCGAACTGGAAAACAAGAAAAAATGAGATAACAGAAGGGTGGGTAGAGGGAAAATAGTGGGAATTAGGGAGGGAGAAGGATCGCAAGGAAACAGGGTTTGCGAGCGGGGGTAGGTGTACAATACCGGAAATGTAAAAGCTAAAGAAGGGAATAATTTCAGCCCTGGAAACCCCAGCTCTGTCTCTATCATGCGGCTCGATGACACTGGATTCTCCGACGACTGTGACGAGTGTCTCGATGGGAGGGACGATTCACCGTCGCGAAGACACAGCTACGTCGTTTCGGACACTTACCTCCATCGACGTCCATTCCCCGGCCACTCCCAGCCAGGTCCCAGTACCGCGGCAGATGCTTGCTGCCAGCCAGCAACGGATTTCATCAGCAGGTCGTATCAGCCCCTCTAACAGCAGTCCTCCTGAATTTCCCCCACCGCGACCTATGCCTAGACATCCCTGGCAGCGATCGGCCAGTTGCCGCGAGTTGTACGCTTCTAGCTTCGAGGATTCAGGGAAAGCGCGATCGAAGGACGACAAACCTTCCGATGATCCTATATTGGAACCTTTCCGTTTGCCCTCCCAGGGAGAGCTAGACAATCCCGTGACGCGGTACGATGAAAGTAATCGATCGTACAGCGCGGCTAGCTCGAAGTTACCCTCTCTCGATCACGACTCGGTACCCGAGCGTGTCTATAGTAGCTCCTACCCGGGAACTTCGTCGCTCTCCACTGAATCTGGCCACGAGGAATCTGGTCCTGCGGGAGATCTTTCTCACGACGATCTTTCGCACGATTCCTACGAACTTTTGGAACGCGAGCACGAATTTGAATATCCGGAATCGTATTCGAGTCCGCGGGACGACGACGACGAGAACGAGCCAATGTCCGATAGGAGCGACGAAGGAATCGAGCACGAGATGTTCCAAATGGATTCCGAGACCGATTCCTTCGTGAAACACCGATCGATCAAATCCACGGATAGACAACAATTCAAATCTGTGCTCGCGGACCTCAAGAACGCTAGAACAAAGTCTATCGATCGGTACTCAGCCGTGACCGCGAAATCAGACAGTGACTATATCACCGTTGAGTCTCGAATACAACGATCTAGCACTCAAATCGAACGAAAATTCGAGACACGACACGCTAATTCGATAGAGCAACAACAGCAACAACAACAATCTAAACATTCTCTTCCGCATCAGGACTCTGGGAGAAAAGATCCTGTCGTGTTGCAAGTGCAAAAACAAAAAATGTCTGTGTTGAATGAGTTGAAAAACTTGAAGCCAAAGTATAAGATCACTCACGTAGATTCGGAGATTTTACGGGATGAGGGTATTATGCGTCCAAAATCTCGGATAGATGATGATTTGAGTCCAGTAGATTCGACCAATAGAACGATCATAGATCAAAGAGCTAGGACAGTCAGAGCACGCAGTATTGCCAGTTTGGAAGACCATATATCACGCGCATACGTAGAAACGGGTAGTTTAGGTCGGGGTTACAAAGGTGCTGGTGCAGGTAGTGTTAGTAGCGGTGGTGGTGGTGGTGACAGTGGTGGTAGGGATCGAAAATCGAATCGCGAAGGCGAGACGAAGCTCGAGAAAACGTTGACAAAGTTGCAAGACAAAGAGAGGAGAAGCGTGGACCGAGAAGAGAGAAAACGTGTCGAAAGGGATTATTCCAGGGAGTATTCGAGTAAGAAGGCAGAAAGAAGCGAGTTGAGAGAACGTCGATCGGTCGAGCGATTGGATTCGCGAGATCGAAAATCGGACATGCACGGTCGTCGTAGCGTTGATCGAATAGACGCAAGAGAATTACGAAGAAGCATCGAGAGGCTGGACGTTCGAGAGAGAAGTTACGAACGGCTGGATTCGAAGGAGAAGTCCTTCCGTCACGGTGATCCTTACGCGTTACGCGGGAAGAGCGTCGAGCGATTAGATTGTCAGGAACTTCGAGGTAGCACGGAGTATCTAAACAGAAGTCCGAAAGAAAAGACGGGTCATCGGTATTCCGAATCGAGGGAACGTCGAGAGAGAAGCGTGGAACGGTTAGATTCAAAGGAGAAGAGAAGAAGTCCGGGAAGTCGAAGTAATACGGTCGATTACAACCAGAGGCATACGTTGGAACGTTTTGATTCTGGAAACAAAAGCCCGTTCGAACGACTCAGTGCTGGCAGGGAACATCGTGGAAAAAGCGTCGAGAGATTGGACTCGCAGGAGAAGCCGACATTTGATTTCGATCCCGTTACGATCGAAAGATTGAAGTCTTTGGAGAGGTGCAACAACGTTTCGAAAGACAAAGGATACGATAGAAAAGCGGAGCGAAAGAGCTTCGAAAAGTTGGATTCGCGCGAACGAAGGCACCCAGATCGACTAGATTCGCGCGAGCGAAAGCAATTGGATAGGTTTGACTCGAGAGCAGGAGGAGGGGGAGGGGGAGGAGGAGGAAGAAGTTTCGAGTGCATCGAACAGGTCTACGATTGGAGGAGAAACAGCATAGAGAGGATCGAGTACAAGGAATCGAGGAAAGGTAAGGGACGAACAGAAAGGGGAAAGTCCGAGGAGAAACCGCGTGAAAGGGACGACTGGAGAAGCTTGGAGAAAGCGCGAAAGGACGAGGAGAAGCGCGAGCGAGAACGACAAGCGAGGCTCTCGATAGAGTCGAGGACGGACACGGTGATCGGTGTGCCGATGGAAATGGAAAATTTTAAATCGAAGACCATGTTTACGGAGTACGAACCGAAGATCGTGGGAGGTGTGGTGCTGGGTTTCGACGACACGATACCGGGTCATACACCGGTCGAACGTACCAAGAGCGATCCGAATCCGGCACGGCAGAGGTTAGGCTCAAACAGTAAACGGCACATACTGATGCATCAGAAATCCATCGACTTAACGCCAGCTGATTCGGGAGACGAAGATCCGTTCTCGGACAGTGCGGCTATGCAAAAGGCGAACATCGAAATACCTTACATGTTGCACAAACGACACGTCATGAATGGTACCGCATCTGACGAGAAGTCCGAGTCGGATAGTGGCAAAACCATTTCGAAAAAGGCCGGTGCCGTTCGAGATCTTCCCAAGTTGCCTTTGAAAATGATCACGGATATTTCTTGTTTCGATCTGTCTAAGCTGTCCTCGATAGACAAGCCTAGTAGCAAGCTCTCGCCTGACAAGCCAAAGAGCGTTTCGATCACGCCCATGCGACCCAAATCGATACTTTCAAGCCCGTCCGATAAACCGAAAAGTATCTTGAGTCCTACGTCGAAGTTATCACCTACCGACGCGAAAAACGTAGTTTGCAGTTTCTCTCCAACGAATAGAAGTCCATCCAAGGCAAGTTCGAAGGCTCCGTCACCCGATAAACAGCCGTTCAGATCCGCGTCGTTCGATAAGAACCGAACGGAAATCGTGATCGAGGATCGAACGGGTATTAAATCGTCCAGTCTCGACAAGAAAACATCGAAATTATCACCGATCGAACCGAATGTCACTATACTATCGTCGATCGAGAAACGCTCGCCCAAGATGTCTCCCACAGATCCAAATGTAACAATAGTTTCTGTGATACAAAAGAGGAGGACATCACCCTCGGAGTCATCCAAGAGCTTCGCAAGCGCGCAACGGTCGCTCGATTCGAAGGTGAAGCCTTTGAATTTTGCCGACGTGGTTGGAATGGAAATGAAGATGAAACTCGAGCGTAAGGCCAAGTCCGAAATGGAAAAGGACAGTCTGAAAACGCCGGATGATAGCTTGGAGAAGCAAGACAGTATAGAAAAAATACCATTGCCGGAAATTCCTAAACCGGTTGCGACCGGGATAGAAGACGAAAGATTCGGCTCTGATAAGGTAGAAAAAGTTTCGCCCATAGACGACTCCTCCCGAAAAACGTTCGAAGGTGAAATCGTTGACGTAGATGGCAAGCAAATTAAAGATGGGAAACAAATTGAACAGTTGGAACCGCAGTCGCAGGAAAAGAAGTTGGAGCAAGTAATGGATGTGCAATTAGAACAAAAAGACAAGGAGAAGGTGAAGAGGGAAGAGAAGGAATCTTTACCTTCGGCTACTACCGTTGATGTAATCTCGGAGAAACCGAAAGTTCCGGAAAAACCAAAGACATTGGAGAAACCGAGCATACCGGAAAAAACGAAACGCATCTTGGAGAAGATAGAGTCAAAGTTTTCCGAAGCTAGAATCGCTAAACCGAAGATCATCGATACCGGATTCGACGATTTCGTGGAACCAGTCGCAGATCTGCCTTTGGACGAAGTGCCTGTGAAGCCCGCGTTAGAACTGGACAGCCTTAAAGTTCCTGAATTCGTTCCTTTCATGTCGAGGCCACACGGCGAACCTCTGCGCTCGAAATCGTTATCGCTAGCCGAAGAGAAAGCACCGATCGATACTTTGCTCTCGCCGGAAGTCGAGAACAAACACTTTGTTCCGGATGTGTCGCCGAAAAGGGCGAAGAGAGCGAAACCAGAGCCAAAGAAGGATTTCAAGAAACAATCGAAGTCGCTCGAGGGAGACAAGCCTCCTTTGAAGAAAGCGACCTCGAAGGAGTCCCGCGTAACCACGCCTAGCTCGAAGATCGACAAGTCCAAATTGAAGTTGGGAGAGATGCCTCAGGAAATTATCATAATCGACTCGACCGACGTGGCACCAGAGGTGAGCATCGTTCAGAAAGGTAGATCCAAGTCTATCACTCGGTTGCCCGAGAAGGCATATTCCGCGTCAAAGGAGGAGAAGGAGGAGAGCAAAGGTGGTACTCGAGCGAAATCCGCCTCGGTCGACGACGATCTGATCAAAATTACCGCGGCATCCGGCGTGAAATCCGAAAAAACGAGACCAAAGTCGTTAGGTATTTCAAAGAGTCTGAGTAGCAGCGCTGAAAGAAAAGATTCCGCGGAGAAGATATCGCCAAAGAGAACGATCGTTGAACGGTCGAAAAGTGGCACCAAGTCCGAGACTAAATCGACGGAATTGAAATCGCCTACATCGATGAAAGAAATAGTGGTGTCGAAGTTGCAGCAGGAATCTAGAGCGTTACGTGCGAAGATCGATTTGAAAGCGGAAACCGATATCGAGGAGCCGAGGGCCGATACCGATTTCGACGTACGAGAGCGCGAGACTATGGACGCGTCCAGACCTGTAGAAGATCGCGCCACGGAGAAAAAGAGCTCGTATCCACAGGATTTGACGCAGTCGCCGGTAATATTGCGAAAGCTGGGACAAACGCCCGTTCTATTTGCCCGTGCGCGTCTCGGTCTATCAGAGGGAAGCGGAATCGGTGCATTGCAAAGACAGGGCGCAACGCAGTCTCCGACCTCTCAAAGGCGAGCCAAGTCGTTGGACGCTCCGGTGATAGCGGTGCACAAACTTCCACCGGCGACCGCGTTTTCCAGCAAGGACGACACCGTCGACGTGTCGGAGAATCCGGATGAGGAAAAAGCCGACGAGGACGTGCAGACAGAGGCGGTTGTTCCATATGGCAGCGGTGCTGTCTCCACCACTGGCCCGCCAATGAAACCGCAATCCATTCAGATCGAGGCATCGCCCAACCACAGGTCCGACAGTACCGATCACACCACCATACCAGAGATCTTTACCGATTCCCTGTCTGTTACTGAAACTTCTGCGCAATATCTTGAATCGCCGTTGACAGAAAGCAACGAGATCATACCAAGCGCGGATTTGATTCCGTACGAGAGAGACGTGCTGCGATTAGACGCGAACGGTAAAGATCAAAAGACGATGTTGGAATCGGTCAAGGTGGATGAGAAAACGAAATTTATCGATCAGAGTTCCGTGGAGTCTGGCACCGAACAGGAAGTGGTCGCGTTCGATAAAGCTGTTAGAGCGGAAAAAATCGATCTACTCAGCGTCTCAAAAACCATCGAGGGTTCTATTCCGCGACCATGCGACCAAACAGCGACCGAGGCTGTGTCGTTGACGAAGGAGAAACTGTACGAACGTTCGATGATCGTCGACGAATCTATTGGAAAAATTGCCGAGGCCGAGATTTCCACGACAGTGTCAATCGAAATCGAGGACGAAGAAAGGCGGCAGGCAATCAAGCTCGCCAAGGATTCGAAGAAAGCGACGGAGAGGGACGATCTTCCCGACGTAACGGTGACTACTGTAACCGTTACGCGAGAAGACGCTGGACCGACCGCCTTTCTCAGGTCGACGACAACGATCGACTTCGACGACGGACAAGACATGGTAAAGTCGCCGATTCAGATTTCTATCGAGGAGTGTTCCGACGATGACACCGGCGGTGATGCCGAGGAAGATGATGCAGTGGAGGACGAGGAGGAGATAGCCCATAGCGAAGACGAGCGGGAAGCGCAAGATCAGGAAGGCGATGAGAATCGGCCGTTGGATTCCGCGGATACGAGCGAAGATACGCTCGACGCTTTAGATACCCAGGTTCACATGAGAGGCATCGACAGCGAATTGAGCTCACCGGATTACGGAGTCGACAAAATGGACGAGAAGACCCTAGTGGAAGTAGAGTTGACGCCTGAATATTTAGAAATGAGAAGAGAGGACGAGGACGGTGAACTAGCCGAGGAACTGCCAAAAGACGAGGAGTCCGTCGAAGAAATAATGAAAGAGTCACCTGAGGATGTTCCGAGCGCGAATCGTTTGACGATCGACAAGAAGCTTAGGTTGAGTAGTGAACGTTCGAGAAGCGAGGAAACCAGTACGTGGACGCCGGATCGCGAAGACCCGGAATCCAGCTCCTGCTCTATAGCTCGACCGCTGGGTATTGGCCAGATCCAGCCGATAGTGGATCGTCGGGAAATCGTCGCAATGATGAAAGACACGCGTGGGCCTGGTTCCTTGGAGGAGGAGAACAGCAGCGGCTCCCAATCGGGACTTAGACACGATTTGAATTCGGCTTGGAAGTCCTTTCCCTTGGAAAGCTCTGGAAGTTCGAGCAACGACGAAGGTTGGACAGGTCAAGACGAGAACAATGCCGTTCAGTCTCAGTCCGAGGATAGCAACGGACAGAATGAAGACAGTTTTCAAGAGGATCTTGCCGATTTTCCTGGCAGTTTCATTTATCCGATAGGTCCGGATATTCTAACCAGTTGTGGCACGTTTGCGCTCACACGTACGTTATCTAGGATTTCCGAGAGATCCACTACATCGGAACAGGATAAAAGCGATTTGGAGGACTCGTTCAAGCCTAGTTCAAGGTCACCCAGTTTGGACGACGAGTCACTGATATCGAGCGACCATCAACTTTCTCTGTCTTCTGATCCACCATCCGGTACGCCTCTTCCCTCGATTTCCGATGATCGGCGCACATCGTCCGAATTGCCTGATATTCCTATAGACGTGGTAAGCGAGCAAGAGGAGGAGGCGAAATCGCCGAAATCGGGTGGGAAGCCGAAGCTGCAGGAACAAAGCTCGGAGGATTGGCCATCTCCGCCTAGTTCGCCCGTGTTCGATCCTCCTGTAGTCAGCCACGTCGAAACCTTTTATATGGAGATCAAGCCTGAGGAGGCGGTCAAGGTAACGGTAACCGACAGCACCGAAACACCGGGTCAAGTGGAACACGACAGCGATTCTAGCGATGAGAATCGAACACTGCACGACGATTTGCATTCCACGTTCTTCGAGGACGGTCACAGCTCGACCTCTGCAACCACCGTTGACGGTACTGTAAAGATAGCCGTTAAACCAAAGTCGAACTCTCACGTGACGGGTTCTTCGCACAGCGAAGACACCTCGATGGGTTTGTCGATGTCGGAGTGGTCGAGTTCGAACAACACCGTGCGCCAATTTTGCCAATATTCTGGTACCAAATCCGACGACAACTCTCTAGCGGAACTCGGAGCCTCGATCTCGGACTGGTCGGGTAGCACGACCGTCATTCCTCAGCAGCACTACTCCTCATTGACGCCGGTCGAGAAAAGTCAAAGCGACACAACTACATCCGATAAAAGCGTGACTAGCATGAGGCCGAATTCCAAGTGCAGAACGGCCGATGGTCCTCCGCTTATTGGTCCATCCTCGCCACCGTTGCCGCCACCGCCGACTACGCCTCCACTAACACCGCCTCATTCCGTATCCGTATCCGTTTCCGTTTCCGTATCTGGGAACATGGATCGACGTTCGCCGTTCGACGAGCATCTGGCGATGGGTCTTCCGTTGGACGGCGAACGATCATCATCGATCGGTCGAACGATCAGGAACGAGCAGTCGAACGAAGCGAAAAGATTCATCGATAATCAATTCGATGACCATCGACTGGTGTCGCGTCACTGCGACGACGAACGGCAAGGTTCCGTACGATCGACGTATATCTCGCCACCTCGAATAACTCTTCAGAACGAGTTCGACGAGACTATCGACGACGAGTTTCGACTAATGTCGGACGATGGTGATGCGCCGCTTCCGATCCTCGAAGAGGAGGAAGAGCTCGACGACCAGGAGGTTGCATCAGGGAGGCAACAGATGGGAGACGATCGTTTGTATGACAACGTTCCCGCTATGAAATATTCGGGCGGCGATCAAATCCGAATGGAAGTTGGTCGAGGGGACAACGCCGAGGATATGCACGAAAAATACGCAGATTTGGCGCTCGGTTCCAGACCGGCGGACGACGATTGGTCGTTCGAAGAGGAAAGAGAGGAGACCGTCATCCAGAAGGAAAAGGTCCGCAGCAGGTCAACTCCCAAATTCGAACGAGGTTTCTCCGAACCCATGGAAACTGGCAGGTATCATGAAACTAGATCGACCGAGCGACCCGTACTCGTTCCCATCAGAGCAAAGTCGACTCCGTATTATTCGACAACGAGTCTGAGTGGCGAGTCGACCACCTCTAGTCCTCCGATGCAGATCAGGACGCAGATTCGGACGAAAACGATGCCTTATTCGTCCAGCAAAAGTCCCCAGAGCGAGGGTGATACGTCTTCGAGCATGGACAGTCCCGTTCACACGCCTGTTCACGGCCAGATAGCTGTTCGTCGAAGACGACGGGAAAACTTAAAGAGGCGTCATCGAGTGGTGATGGATTTCGAGGTGAAGGATGGTCAGATTATTTCGAGTACTGACTCAAGCTTCGACGTGGCCACTATTCCGCCACCCTTATTGGCCGAACGTTCGAGGTCCGACGTTGACGATGACGAGGATGACGATGACGACGACAATGACGACGATAACGATGGTGACGATGACGACGAGTACTCGGAGGCCAAGGAGATGCAGGAGAATCGACGACAACAACGTTGACGCGACTAGCACTTCGAATCTTTTAACTCCTTTGTTGCAACGTCTTTTGACATTTTCAACGAGAATTGGATAATTTGTCCAGGATGAATACACGACAAGAGGCAACAAGGAGTAAACGAGATCGATGTCGATGCAATCGACATCGACGAGAGTGGAGATCAAAAGATATCGTGAAAAACAATCTAGTTTAATCTATCGCGCATAAGGATAATTACTACGTTTGTTACACGTTTTAGAAATTCAATTTAATTTGATACGATATCGTCGTTATCGCGTGGGAGCTTTTTGACCCGTAAACAAACCTTTAACTCCATCGTACTTAACTTATTCTATCGTATATTTATACGTATACGGAACGAGCCGACGCGAAAATACGATTGGAACGAAGCTACACCTACTAACGATAATTAGTCTAGAAAATACAATATATGATAAGAAACGGTAGCGATCAAAGGTGATACGTATGAGATACGTTTTGAGATTAATTAGGGTCGTTGCTACGCGGTTACCGCGAACGTATGTACTATGAAGGTATGACGGATCTCCGACGGCAAAGAAAGGATTCTCGAGAGAAATGAGAGTTAAAACGCAATCGTAGAAAAACGGAAAAATAGACAACGATGCTATTCCAATTTACGAAAACGACAATCATTGTTGAGGGTGAGATAGCATCGTTAAGAAAGCGGTAGGAAGGGTGAAATGGAAAAGGGAAAGGCGGAGGAATTGTCTCTTTTAGTTCGAGAATTGAATCCTCGATAAGCGGTCGTATTATTTGATCGTAGTTTAATTTATGTCTCGTTTAACGACGAAAGACAAGTTGCTCAACATAGGTACTTATACAAAATGTTTATCGCGTACTTTCGTTGATACACACGTACGTGCGTGTATTTTATGGAATTGCGATTCACGGTGCGAGTGGCTAAATCGAAACGCGTGAAATATCGCGATAGGTTTAACGAACCGTCGAAACGTTTGTCGTCGAAAGATCGAATGATCTGCAATCTTTCTTCCCTCAGTTTTGTCTCACGGTGTTACAACTCTCTACGGCTTGGAGTATGATCGACGACCGATCTACCAGTTATATTGCTAGACTCCGGGATCGTGAATAAATTTACGCGACTCAAGCAGATGCGGGACGCGTCTTCCGTTTAATTTTCTCGATAACGACGATCACGGTTCAGCACGTGATTTTTCAAGGTATCGATAATGGTAAATGGTAATGGTAACGGCCAAGGTCATCCGATGGTTACGGCATGTTAGGTCGTTGAATTTCCCTTGATGTCAATTATAAAGCTGCGCCGATGAAAGTATGACGTTGGATTTAAAAATATGGATGACCTTGATATCCGAAGAATCGCGTGGCCTCGGCGTTGTTTACCGTCGTGGGGTTTTATGGAAGATGTTTTTTCTGCATCTTTAAAGGGAGAACGATCGACCGCGTCGCGTCACATCGAATTGCTTGGAACATGTCGTACGTGAAGGATCAAACGGAACTATTCAACTCGGAGAGACAAAGAAATTTGAATTGGTTGAAAGAAAAAATTCCATTGGCTTCAATTTACGTTCTTCCGACTAATACCAAGATTTCTATCGTATGCTCTATTCAGACGCTAATTTTTGCACGATCAAGAGTAACGGAAAAGTGTATCGATATGAATTTCTATGGAATTTCGTAAGACAACGATCTGCAAAATAATGCAGCATGATATTCTCAATGGTTTTTGAGTCTGTTGGTAATAAGATAACTCGGTTAGGAAGCTCGATACTGTTCATACGAGGGACGCATAGTTGGTTAGGTCGAGGCTAAATTTGTAAAACGATCGATATTAATATAATGGACTACGAGAAAAAGCCGGGAGTAAATAACTATCCCGTTGCAGGTCGGGTTAACGCGGTACTAACGCGTAATTTTACGTCGAGCGTAAGGGCGTCAATGTAAAAATATCTTAGAACGTCGCGTCCCATGTTTGTTATGGAAATATCGTACCGAAGGTTCTATGCTCGAGAAACAACATCCAAACCGAATTTCTTCGTTTCGTTTGCTTTCTTTCAATGTTGATGTTTCGGTAGAATTTAGCTGCGATTTTGGTTTCTGAAGGAGTTTAGAGACGTTCAAAAGCAATAATTTAACCTATTCGTAAGAGGTTGATCGTTAGGAGGCGAACGTTAGATAGGGATTTATTGCACTGAGAATACGGATCGGAGAGTTTTTCTTCCTTGTTGTGCATAGACGTACATAGACGTGTGTCGTTTCAACGATACGATTCCGTTAACCCTCTGACTGCCACGCGTAACATTCCAATCTTTACATATAGTCTGATTCGTCCCTCCAATTTTCTACGTTTAACGTTTTTGTTTTTCGTTACCGTAGATAGTTATAGATCGCACAGGTATATTCGAGAATCGTTTAATTTTTCATATTGAAACGGCAATGTTCGAAGCAAAAGCACTTCATATCTTTTCTGTTTCGCGCACAACGACTCGATTGATCCGATCGACGATAGATGATCGACAAGACAAGAGGAAACATCCGTTTAACAGAGTTTGCAGATATTGGAGAAAGGGCGTGGCGGTCGGAGCGGAAAAGCTGAGCTTAGATAGCCTTGTGTCAGACCGGCTTGAACGGTCTGAACCGTTCTGTGATTTGTCGCGAATTAAAAACGCGAAAGAAGGGAGAATGTATATATAGTCGATGGTGCGTCTCGAAATCAATTCACGCCTTGTTTCTTCCAGACGGGTAGGGGTAGCTCGTTTGACACGAGACAGGAAATCAACGCGATCTCTAAAATAGTCTGTCTTAAGCATGGACGATCGTTGATAATCACGTTGTCGTTGAATAATCGTTAATCACCACCGTGACCATTAATCGCCACTCCATTAGTCATTGTTACGGTATTATCGCTACACTTAATTGATTAAAAGGTTACTAGTTACTACATCGTAGAACGCAGTGAAGAAATATACAAAGAAACTAAGTACGTAACTACGTATCAAAAGATATAATAAAAGATACGAGATTAGAAAGTGAATGCCGAGTGCTGATCACGATGTCGAGGCTTAAGTTGCTTTCTACGAACGCGATGACGAGTCAACGAGAATCGTTCAATCGTGATAGATCGATGGCGAACTGGAAACGCATTTTTGAACGATATTCGCTCGCGTACGTCCTTTCGTCGAGAATCTACGTTTTCGCTTGCGATTCCTCGAAGCTATACATAATATACGATTCGCGATAGCAATTCTTTTCGAACGCAACACCGCGTTTGTCGGCGAAACGATACTCGAGCGACCGGCAACGTTCCCTTCGCATTCCTCAAGCATCTGCACGTAAGGATAGCGATTCGGCTGACAACCAGGGAAACGTTGCACGAGAACGAGTCGCGAGGAGTTCGCAATACCGTATTGATTCTCAATTTGTTCCTTTGCATGCAAAACTATCGGCATATCTTCGTAATCGTCGCTCTTGAACGATCGACGCGGAATCCGTCGCGGATCCCACCGCGGTTATAATAGGGCCGTATTTCGGCTGCGCTATAATACTCACAAACGTTATCGTCCAGTAGGACAGAGATCACAGTAAAACAGTAAGTCAATCTCGATGGGAGCATGGAAATATTAAGACGATTAACTTATGCGTGCATAATGATGGGCACTAGATTCGCTTGTTGCTTGATACGATCAAGCGATCGTACCAGCCCGATTAGTTTTGTCTACAGTGTTTCAAGCATAATATCGACTGATCATTTTTCGTGCCCATCGTTAGTTACCTTTGCGCGAACGCGTCGACGCTTTGACGGATATCCACCGTCCCTGGAATCGTCGCTTTCTTCTCGAGTTCCTCGATCATTCTGGATCGCGCTTTCTTTTCTTTCTTTCTTTCTTTCTTTCTGTCTGTCTGTCTATCTGTCTTCCTTTTCTTTTATACATTCTCGAGGAAAGTTGAAAGGTACGGTCCTGCCGATCGATTCCTCCAAGCGAAATCCCATCCTAGACAGAAGAAGAGTATCGTCGTATCCTCGATCTATCCGTACGAGTTCCTGTAT